>CM036591.1:22905000-23615000 GCA_020745705.1 Hemiprocne comata
TCCTTCCTTAAAATCTTCATATTTCATTACTTCAGCCATAATGAACCCCTTTTCAAAATCTGTGTGAATCTTCCCTGCTGCCTGAGGAGCCTTCGTCCCTTTCTGTCAAAGGAAAGACCGGAAGAAAATTTATTGCATTTAAGATGACTGATCACAGGAAAGAGGTTTCTCCTTTTTGATGTGCTTTCAGGATCTGCTGAAACTTTTGCTTCATTTCAGTTAAGTGTCACACACA
This sequence comes from Hemiprocne comata, assembly GCA_020745705.1. NCBI lineage: Eukaryota > Metazoa > Chordata > Aves > Apodiformes > Apodidae > Hemiprocne > Hemiprocne comata. The sequence goes on from CM036591.1 coordinate 22,905,236, forward strand.
GTTGGGTAAGTCTCAAAACTGGGACGTACAGATAGATGCCTTTGCCACAGAAAAAACAACTGATATTATAGAAGGAAGCTTTGTTTTTCCTAATAGGTATCAACATTAGTATTGATTTTAGAAGCTATGAGTGGTTTTGTTGTGGGATTCACTTCGATCCCTAGCTCTCCGCACAGAAAGTGAGGAAAACAAAGATTTTTACATAACTTTAAAATCTAAATTACTCAAGACTTTTACTTACATCCAAATAACTCCACTTAAATGGTAACATTCACTGGCAAACCACATTTGTAATAAAAAAAATTATTCATGGATCTCAAGTCCTACATATTAGCTTATTTTTATTTCAGAATAATTTTACTAAGTGTAATATAGAACACAATAAGCGTTCTTACAAAGTGTTAACTATTTAATCACTAAAAAATAATTAAAAAATCACAGGCAACTATTATAAGATAATTTAAGTTTATGCAATAGAGGAGAATGCATTACAACTGCATGCTTTAAATTACAAGGACATACATTCTGTGCACATACAACCATGGAGAGAAATTTGAGAAATAATGGCGACCTAAAGGCTGCTTAATAAAGCATGTTAAAGTGCTAAGGAGTCTGACAGTGTAAAGCACAGTTTTTACAATAAAAGATGTATTGGGTTAATATGGCTACTCACTGATGCTTACCTGACTAAATATCTTTGCACATTAAATCAAAGATACTTACAATCAGTCTTAAGATAAACCAGCTTTCAAATTTTCTAATAAAGCGCAAGCATTTCTCCTACTGAAAACAGCAGAGTTTCAGAATGTGCTTTTAAAAGCTGTGGCAAGAATCAGAACCACAGAACTTCTGCTTTTATATTATTATGGTAGCTGTTTCAGGGACTTCAGCTAGCAGTTATAATAAAAAAGGAGATGAGATGAAAAGGCTAAAAAAAATAAACTTGCTTTTAGGAAAATAATGCACTAAAACATACACAAACATCTGTAGGAGTATTAATAGAAATATAAATTTACTGGAAATTATGTTGATTAATGAAAACAAATTAATTCCATTGAATGAAATTAAATACAGCACTGAAATTCACTGCACAGCACTAAACACAATGATGCGAAAAACAACAGCTCATTGACAGATCTGCATCTCCAAAAGTTGACTTTTGTAATTTTTAAGACACAGTTTGTAATTACATGCATTTAAAAATATTTTTCAATACTGATCTTTATATTATAACATATTTACATTCAAAGGCAAACCACTACAGCTCAGCTCTTGCTGTCCTCCGGGAATCAATTAGTCAATCTCTACGGCTATAATCATTCCACATCAATATTTAAAATTCCTAATATGATTTTAGGTATTACATAAGTTGTTGGATAAACACATATAAAGCTACCAAAATAAACTAGGTCTAAATATTGAAGTCAGTAAAAGACCTGAATTACTGCACACTGATTTTAGGTTTTTGAGCCCAACTGTGTATCCATGAGGAATATAATGATGTTATATTGCTTTTATTGCTGAAAATGTAATCCGAGCAAAGCAAAGGAGGAATGAACCACCCGCAACCCAAACAAACTTAGTGAATACAAAATGAAAAGCAACATCAATTTCACTGCAGACAAACCCAGTCACACAGATTAAGCAAGCACAATACTGGTACGTCTTATCTCTGACCACAGGAGGAGGGTAGACAGATTCTACAGGATGAAGAAATTCAGACTATGTAATAGGCAGAATCAATTGTTACCTGCCTCAATCAATGCAGCTCCACTTTCACTGTTCAGCAGCTCACAAATAATTAAAGTTATCCTGGACAAAAACCTCATCTGTAATGACTAGCTAACCGCCACCATGACAAACTTCAAAGTCAGTGATATCAATCTGAATTCAATAGTGTGGAACTGGATATAGCTGATGAATAAGTATGAATCTTACCCTGATGGTCCATGCACGCACTTCATCTGGGCCTGCAGTGAAAAAGTATTCTAGTTGGAGTGCTGCATATCCAGCCTTAATGATCTTTGCTAAAGCACTGAAAAAAAAAATAAATTAATACAGTTCATTCAACGTATATATCTAAACCAGCTAAATACCCCATGCAATCAATTCACAAGGAAAGACACCACGTATTTTGAAGACACCTTGCCTACTTTTAAACACAGCAATAATCATAGTAGCCTTTTTCTTTGAACTCTCTTCAGAAGAACTACTTTTTCAGTGCAGCATCATACAGACAGGATTTTGACTTGTTTGTTTGGCAGAGTACAGAAATATGGGGTAAATTTAAATCACCCTATCAGGCAGCACTTTTGGTCTCATGCAATTCTCAGGACTCCAGGTCATAAAAGCATAACAGTTTGACTGAAATTCAATACTGAAACAATTTATTGTAGTTCTTCAGAAAAATTATGGCAAAATTTTCTCCTGTGTCCCTGTTCCCCGTGGATGACAAAATAGTTTTGGTGATCATTCCTTCTCAAAAATATACATAACTAATACCTATGTTATAATTAAAACACTGTACAGAGATGACAGATGACAGTTAAAAACTTAATTTAAAATAAATCTTTTCACTCTGTCTCATGGTAAAGAAAGGAGAAGATTCTCTCTTTATAATGGTAATTACTCTGTCATTTATTATTCTATCAGCGCAAGCAATTAAATTACTGCAAGGAAATAGTTGATAATAAAGTGTAGGGAAAATGAATGCTAATTAACCTTTGTGTCATGTTCTCTTCCAGATACTTCTGTTTCTCCTCAGCACTCATATCTTGCAACTTGAGTTCCAAGGCCCCACTAAAAGGAATGACCAAAGCACCCGGGTCGTGCTTGTCCACCCACTCTTTAATTTTTATCAACCTGTAGACAACAAAGGGCACAACATTATCTTGTAGTGCATGCATGGCTGTACCACATTCATTATTATCAAGTAGCACATACATATTCATAAGAATTGCACGGTTTTATGATGCCATCTTTTTGTGTATTACTTTCCAAGGTCAAGGCATTAACAGGCAGCAATTGCTTCAGGTGTACTCCATTAACATTTCACTGTTTCTTGCTTTCTGTTTGGCATTTAATCCATCAGAAATAAGCATAATTTGAGACAATAACTAGGTTTTTGGTATAGGTTAAATACTTGCAATCTAAAATACTAACTGGATAAAACTTTGCAGATCTCTGGACATACATTTTTCCAAGAATTATATTTATCACATGCAGTAAAACCAGGAGTCTTCAGTTTTAAGAGGGGGAAAAAAAAAAAAGAGCATTTCAGTGGCTAGGGCAGCAGATATTAGCAGACAGAAGAAAACACTACACTCTATAAACCCCTAGATAGCAAGCAGCACCCTGCTTTTTCTGTCTATTGATCTCAGAGTATGTTACAGCTAATGAATACCAGGCCGTGTTTCTACCACTTTCTCCCACCTGTCCTAAGTCCCCAGGACAAAGCTTCTAGATGTTACACCGCTTTTTAAGTATTTATTTTTAAATAAAGAATCAAATTTCCTATTTATCTTCAACAACAGGCATCATCAGTAATTGTTTGCTGTACATCCAATAATTTTGTTTTTAGTTGAACAAAACTACAACTTTAGAGCTACAGATTAATGGTGCTAGTTTTTGAATGCTCAATATCCCATTAAAAATGAAGAAAATATTTGCAGCAATAGCCAATGTTTAAACAATCTTTAAACACACACATCACATTCACGACTGCAACTACTATTTATTTTGAATGCATGGAGAGATCATAAATTACCTGTAAGGAGTTCAATCTTACTTATAGGGCAGTATTTCTGAACAGGTGTGAATGGTAAGAATGACAACTCTGTATGCTCAGTAAGAAAATTCAAGAGGTATGGGAATATTTTCCGTAGCGTACACACAAAGTACAAAACACAGACCTTTGGGTGCTGTAGATGTTTCAGACCTGAAGCACCCACCATACAGCACAGGGTTTTACGCTTGCCGAGTTCTTTTTCTTAGTCCTGCTAATCTCCAAGATTTAGACTGAGGTTTTAACTGCTATTATACTGAAGTGCTTTGAAACTGTGGCCTGTAAACCTTTAAATAATCAATGCAAATGTCACTTCAGAAAAAAAAAATGAACTGAACCACAAGTTCATCAACACACATTTGTCAAAGAAAATAGCAGGGGATCAGAGCTATTATGAGATTAAGTGCATGGCCCACTGAGTAGCATTTTAGATAGGACAAAGAATATACAAGTTCACTCAACAGTTTTCACACGTTTGTTATATAAGGCTGGTCTTCTATCATTTACTTATGTAAATACCCCATCAGTGGTTTTCAATCCTTATTATACTGATCTTTTTTTTCCTCCAGTTATCCAATGAAAATATAGTTTTGTATCCAGAGCTGATACTGAAACACTATTGCCTCCAGGAACGTCTGAACTGAAAATCACAATTAAGGTGCATTTCTGAATGTGACATGTGGCATTTAACAGCTAAAACTGACATTTGTAGTTAACTAGTTCATTTTGGAAAACAAACTGGATATCAGTTCAGAGCTTATGAATGCCAACCTTTTACAGGAAATGGATCTAGAAATGGATCCGCTATTTCTAAGTGTACTTCAACATCTGTGCATACAACCTTTTTTTTTTAAGAAAGTATTTAACACTGGTTTCTAGGCTAATTAAATAATGTACCAAATGAAATACAGAGCAAAACATGCAAACTTGAAAAAGTAAAATGAGCATGAAAGTAATGTAAAAAATTGGATCCAAATTCTGTTTGGTAAATACGGTCATTGTAACTAATAAACTAAGAACTATTGTGGAACAACAAGATAAGAAATAATTACTTTGGCTAAAACACCAATTCAGAATAATAATAGTCTTAGACTGTCATTTTAACAGCTTTTCTATTGAGTCCTTAGAGGGATTATTTGCATTCCTCAGGTATTCTATTGTACAATTCAGATGAATAAAGACTTACAAATCATTCCTCTACCGCCAGTGTGAGACTTTGATCCAGTGAATACACCATTGTACCTTAACTATAATTGGCAAAAAACCTGACAGTGTAGAGCATCACAAGCTTAATAACAAAGGAGAATATCTCAAAGTGTTGACAGATGATCTTCATAATGCAGGAGCAGAGCTGGTACATTTTAGCAATAAATGAGCACTGAGGTCTAAAGGTCTCTGAAGTGACTGACATCAGACCTACTACAGCCTCACTATAAGAATAAGGTACTGCATCCCACTCTGTACTGACAGTCGGGTTCTCTGCCTGAGTCTCACTTTTGTGACTTTCAATGTCACAGGGATTACTAAAAAGTACCAAGGAATTCCCCTAAAAATAAAGAAAACAAAACCAAGTAAATGCTCAAATATAAATACTGATGTATTTCTAAATTAAATCTTCCCCAAGACAAAAAAAACTTGACTAATCATCAATAAAGTAATAGTGCAAGTTTGCTTTCCTGTTAGGGATCACCAAGTGTGCTAACTCTTAAGAAATGGTAACAACTAATGTCAAAGTGTGCTTTATTTGAGCACATAATATTTCCCTGAAAATGCTGTATGTTGGTAAAAGGAAAACATCTGTACACTCATCTGGGCCTTTGTTAAGATAAGCAAATCCTGGAGTATCTCTCCATTATTTCATGCTATACTTGATAATCAGTCACGAAGGGTATTGAATTTTAGACTAACAGAAAAGACTATTAACAAGAAAATATCAGTTAAAAAAACCCACACTAAAATGTAACAAAAGGAAAACAAAAAAAACCCAAAACAGCAGAACTGACAGAAACAATGACCAAGATTAACAGCTGATGAAAACCCTTCTTGACAAAGTAAAATGAAAACTATGTAACAACAGTGTATGCAGTAAAAGCAATTAAATAAATCCTCTTTCCTAATTAGGTTTCTAAAAACACCGTTATTAGTAGAGTTTAAACTAAATTCTGATTATAAACCATAAAGCAGAAAGAAGAAAGGCATATTCTAGTACTGCTCAGTAATAACAGCGAGGGCTCTCTTGGGAGCATTTTGGGACATCCAAGAGCCTTCCCCTGTAGAGGTGGCTTGGTTCTTCCCTCCAGGTGCTGTATGGGGAGGAGGAGCGCACCAACGGCAACTACAGAGAGTAGCTGACCACATTCTATTGACCACAAATGGACAAAATATCCTTTCTGGAAAAAAACTGTAAGACAACCATTCATTCTGTGATGGCAAAAATAAAAACGTGAATAAAAGTTGAATTGAAAACTCAATTTAAAAGACAACTGTGTAAAAGCCTGACATAAGAACAAAACCAAGACATGAACAAAACCAGATCTGAACAACCTGCAGCTCAAAGCAGCACTCAAAAATCTGTCCATGAAAAATGGCAAAGAGGAATTGAGATGCTCACTTCCACCTAACACTGTTACTGTCGGCTGAGATAAGGAAGGACAAAAGCATGCCAGCGTATCAATTACTAACTCAGAAAAGCTGTGAAGACTAAGATGTTTTCTTGCTACTGCTAGATCCCAAAATCTAACAAAGGCATTATTTAAGGGCATTCCAGTTTTTAACTTTGCATCAGCCTGGCAAGCAAAAAGTAAATTGAAGAAGCAAGTGACTTCATGTGCAGAAGCATCGGGACAACTACCAGAGTTAACTCCTGATTTTGAATCAGAATGCAGAGCAAATCTTAGAGAAAGGTTTAAAAATGAGGGCGTTCGCTGAGAAGGCCAATAAGCAAAGAGGCCCAGAAAGGGGAATTGTGCAGAATGGAGTGCCTTCACTTTAAAAGTGGTGATGGTTCCTGCGGCAGAAGAAACCAAAACCTGCAGACAACCAAAATAAAGAGGTACAAAAGTTGCAGAATGTACATTAACTATAAATCGATATTTTACAGTTTCCCATGAGAGATCCAGCTGGGAACAGAGACAGAGTTCAGATGGAAATCAGAATTAGTGATGGAAGAGAGGAGCTGCAGAGAGAACTTAAGCTCAGTGGACACCTGCAAGACAAGAGGATCTGAGAAACTGACCCCTGAGAAGAAAGGTGATTTATGAAAGTATGCTTTTGTACAAGCAAGACCAAAAAAACCCCCCATCTAACACATGGAATAGAAACCGTTGTTTTTCTGTTCTTCACCTGAACTACGAGTGAAAATTGGCAGAAACAAAACAGCATGGCAGGGAAGAAGAAAATACCAGGCAGCACCAAAAGAAGGAAAGAAACGAATGTAGATAACGAGGTAAGATGAAACTAAGTGATCCAAAGATACAAAAGACTGGGGGAAAAAAAAAAAAGATAAAAAAGATCTACAGATAGGAGTGAGAACAAGAGGACCTAGCAATTCCAAGGCTCTCCTCTTGACAGTTCTGAGCAACCTCGGATTTTTAGAAACTTCCAAACTCAACCTGTTTACTGCTTTGTTCCCCACTTTTCTGTATGTGTAGCCTATGCCACCTTTATGTCATTTTAAACGCATTAGTTTAACTGAGCCTATATGCTATGGACTCGGAACACACACACACTCCCTATTTCTTTACAGCAGGGTTTTACATACCTAAAAACTGAGGTCTTTTTTATTTTGAGCTTTCCTTGTAAGCCACCTATCTGGACTCTCTCCAATTGGTCTAAAAGCTCCTGGAAGCATGCAGTAAATGCACTCCTCGAAGCTCTCAATGATGTCTTATAAGCATTAGAAATAGCTAGAGGATTAACTCACATATTTTTCAAGTGAGTCTCCTGTTTATAAAACCCAGCACAGCATTTGCTTTTTTCTGACAGCACTGCAACATTATCTCATGCTCAGTTTATATTGTATGACCCTGCTTCACTAACTATTCTTAATACTGTATTTGCATAGCTGATTATTCCTGCATAAAATCCTTCTCAAAGTTCCACCCCAGCTTTTTTTTTTTTTCCTAATGATTTCTTCTATTTCTTGAGATGCTCCTAAATTCTAATTTTGTTCTATACATACCTGGACATCTCCTAGTTTGGGGTCATCCACAGATTTAACAAGAATGCTCATCACCCAGCTCATCAATGGAAATACGTAACAGTGTTCAACAAGCAGCCGCTTCTGCACATCTTATAATGAGATACTCTTCTACTGGAAAGTGAACCACTGATAACTATGCTCTCTGTTATCTTCCAACAGTCTTGCACACTCAACTTTCCATCTAGCCAGTATTTCCTATCTTGTTATGAGAATGTTGTATGGCACTGAAACTTTTACAGGCTTAAAAGTATAATTCTTCACTATATGCAAGAACATTAAATTTACCACAAACAAAATATTAGAGTCATCTGACAATTTAAAGAAGTAAAAGCCAACACAAATATGTGAAGACAACTGGGTTGCTTCTAGGCAATTAAAACAGTTCAATTGTTCCAATTGTCTTGAAATTAAAGGAAAATTCCTTGACTTAAAAATGTCTTGTTTCTTCTTCCCTCTTTGTGGCTTTGTCTTTTGAAGCCTCACCCATTTTCCACAACTTATCTAAGATGATGATAAATCAGGCAATGATTTTTTTAATTTTTTTTTTTTTTTTTGCCAGGTCCCAAAACATTCTACTACGAGTACCACTATCCTTAGTTGGTCTGGTGGGATGGGAGAGGAAGATCTAATTTACCTAAGCACCAGTACTGAGGGACACAGGTTGTAAGTGATGCCATTCTGTTCTTTTAGCATGTAGACTCCTTAAAGATCAGGTCCCACTGTTCTCAGTGCTGTACATACATGCACATATATATGTATATGTATTCTTATACAAATAAGAAACATTCACAGCCTCAGTAAGCTTCCATTCCAAATGTATATGAACAACAAAGAATGGACTAGTGAGAATAATGAAGCCAATGTATATAATAATTTTGTATCACACAATTGGTCAGTGGCAGAAGTTAAGAACAGGAAGCAGAATGCACAGGTGGTACTCTGATATAATACATTAACATGCTGAAACTCTTACTGCTACCTGCCTTTTTTAGGTTGTCCCTTTCTTCTTGCACTACAAGAAAAAAGGAAGACTAAACAGGAAAACATTGAAGAATAAAAAGGTACTTTCTTCCCCACCATAATAGTTTGCTGTTTAAGAAGATGATAAATCTATAGGTTTGGGAGTACCTGTTACTGACCTCAGCAATCCCGTTTCAACTCACCAGAGACATTTACAATTTTTTTTAATTCCCCTTTCCCACATGGCCAGAAGGAATAGAGCACACCTTAGATTTCAAAAGGCCCCTTCCCACTGTTCACTTCTCACCTGCAAATACTTTCTAGTAACATTTCAGAACAAAAGCACTGCCTCCATACTCTGGTCTGATCCTTGACCAGGAGCTTCAGGAACTCAGAACTCCATTTATCCTGTGTGTCCTAAATGCTTTAAGCTCCTTAATACGTTCCTAGAGTCCCATGTCTGCATCTCCTCCTGTATTTAGTCACTTCATACAGATGAAACTTGTAAGAGACCAACATGGGAAAAACTCTCTCACATGTTAGATGTCACTCACATCTTCAACACAGGTTGACTTGAGCCTTGTAACAGGCTGTGGGATAGTCCTTAAAATCCTTTATCACAACATTTCAGGGTACTTGTGACACATCCCATGATCTTACGAATCTTATGACAGAATAGGTATATAAAGTATTTAATTCTACCAGATCTGGACTTCACACTTTTTAACTTCATTGTAATTTCAACTGATACCGTATCAAAAAAAGAAGAATAGAAGTTCCTGATCAACGCTGTCATTTGCCATTTATTACAGATGTGTTTATAACTTTCCTTAACATTCTCCTTTGAAACATAAGTAATCCCAGGCTCTCTGCCTCATGTGTGTCAAAACAAGTTTTTCCAGGGCCTTGATCTCCATCATGGCCATTATCTTAAATCCCCTATAATTGTGCAAAGTCATTTGTTAGATGGGGTGACCAGTACTGCACCTAGTATTTTCATTTATGTTGCATCCCAGATTGTAAAGAAACATTTTCATAACCTGGACGTGAGCTTCTTACCCCATTCCTTATCCATCCAGATGTTACACTTGCTTTTCTGCTACAAGCTGCACATGAAGCAGGGACCCCAGCAGTTCTCCCTGCAAGCATATTCAAGCTGCTCATCCACAAAACTATTATAGGAAACTCTCAAATACGTAATCCCATAAAAAATTGTAAGCCATGCAGAAGTAGAATATTTCATAAAAAAAACATATGCCTTAACAAGAGAAACTTTACATGAAATGCACAATGAACGACACCATTTAAAATTTATACTCTTTTACTCTTTTATGTACTGTATACACACAAGCAAATACAAGGCCATACTCCCAAACAAAAAATATGTTCCTCATGAAACTCCTGTGTAATAAAATAAATATATACCAACAACACTTGAAATAAGACACTACAGAGACTAATTTGGAAGATATTCCACTAGTAATAATTAAAAATGCTGCAATGAGTAACACAAATGCAGACTACAACATGTGTTAGTTTTGGCTTTTGCTAGCATCACACGATTTATGAAACCTAAAGAAATGGGTTCAAAATATTCCTCCCCAGTTCTCTTACTGAAATATCCACTCCTGCACACACACGATAGAGAGAGAAGCCTTCCTTGCTTCTCCAGAGTTAGCCTGTGTGATCTTAATTGCAGAGCCTCTCCAGACCACAGAATCCATATAAATGCTCTCTTCCTCCCTCCAGTTGTTAAAAACTATGCAAGTATTAAAATTGCAAGAGTCAAATACTACCATAGTAAGAGCATTAGATTTATAATAATAATCCCTGCTTAATCCCCCACCCCTCGGACCATCACCAAGTACTAATATTTTGTGATAGATAACACGATATGAGCCATGCTTTAAAAAACAACTTTAACGAGACTAGTAATAAGAACCACAGCAGCTGATGATACTGGACTAAGTTGGAGGGGGTGGGGGGTTGATGAAGAAAAGATCAAACTTGTTATTAGGTTGGAATATGCTACTCAATAGCTTAGAAATTAACTTCGATATTTATCGAGAGAAAGATCATCATCTAAGCTCTCAGCATAACAATGAAAGAGTTATTTAGCCAAATGGTTAATATTCAAACTGCAGCACCTCAAAGAATACAAGGCTTAATTTCAGACACCTGATTTAGACCCTTGATACTGCTCTGCTCCCTCTATGGTTAATGAAGTAGGAGGCTCTTCTGAGGACAGTTCAGAGCAGTGAAAAATAGGACTCCTGTTCTCACTTTGTTCTTAAAATATCTTCCCTCTCCCCTTTTCACAGGCTGCTTTAGAAACGAACTCTGACCTTAAGTGCCTAAGATGCTTAAGTAAAATTAGTAAAATCAGGTCTTACATGCTGATACATTTCCCCAAAATACTCTCTAACCACAGTATATGCTGTGCTGTCATACAAACACGTCCATGTCCAAGTAAAACACAAATGAGGCAAGGATTTTCGCAGTGTGCAGAGATGTCTTGTATAATATACACTCCACTAATTTGAAAAGCTGTCACAAAAATGTGTAATTCTACAGACACAGTCTGTTTACCTGTCTAAACTATAGTCAAATGGAAAAAAAAATGCCAATATCTGAATCATCTACTAAAACATACTTATCCTAGGGGAACAACTAACTTTGATTTTTTTTTTTCAGGAGCTGGAATAAGTATCTGGATCTGTCTGAAATTACGCTCCATTTATCTGACAAACTCTAAAGGATCTGTTAGACAGAAAGATTTTTATGGCTAAAAACGGAATGACAAAGTAAATTTCTGTCAGAAATAAATACTCTTATTCTGTGGGTGGGTGTGTACAAAACATCTTTATTTGCAAACAAAAAACGAATATTTTATTTATTATAAAACTACTAGTTTATCTATCTTCATTTTCTTATTGATTATGGAATTATGATGCATTCAATGCCCCCAGAAATTTTAACAACAAAAAAATATTTGACGGAAAAAACTTCCACCTTGAAGTTACAGGACTCTGTGGCATGTTTTACCCCTACAAACACTATCACTAACAACAGGATCAAAAAGTCAAACCTAAAATGCAAGCTACTTTAATTTTTATGACTTGGCCCAGAGACCATTTCTCAACAGAAAGTCAGAACATAAGCCCAAAAACATACTAATTCACGTTCAGTCTCTTCTGAGTAAAGAAAAGGCTCCATGTGTGGTGGCATACATGATAGTTGTCAACATAAATGAGAATGTTCATGAATAAAAAACAGGCTGTATAAAGAGTTAATTATAATATTACTATCAATTGCTAGCTTACGCTTGCAGATCTTTCATATCATATAAATGCATTGTTTTTGACATTTCTCTCTAGCTAAACATCACATCATTTCACTTTTTCGAAGTAGTTCAAATATGCGCGGGATATAGGATAAGGAATGCGGCCTGATCTATAGTTACAGTGAAAAATAAACCTATTACATAGATGTGCATTGTCATTAAAAATCTAGACTTCTAACAGCCTCTAGAAAATGATTTCTACTTTCTGTATACTCACCCTTTCTATCCAAAACAGCAGTTGAAAACACTTTACCCAATCATGCAACTGAAGACTAAAATAACACATACGCCCAAAGCAATAATGAAGTTGTGAATTATTCAACTTGCATCCAGATGTTTTCTTACCATTAGAAACATTGCTTATTTGCTTAAAGCAATCACACTCTTTAGCGTGAGTTGTAATAAAGTTTTGGTAACTAGCAAAAAGCCCCATTGCTGTTTTAACGCTCTAACGGATTCTTCTATTTTAGAAGTGTCAAAGAATGTAAGTTTGGAAAAGGCCTCCTCAACAGGCAAGAGCCCTAGTAAGTAATAAATGGTTAAAAGCTGTCCTAGCCAAAGGAAAAATACTAAAACAGAGCGGGCAGTTATTCTGAGACATGACAGTCTACCCTTTTTTCCACCAAAGAGTCACTTAATCAGCAGACAGATGACAATGCTATTTTGCACTTAGTTTGGTTGAGCAATGACACCAAAGAAGAAATGATCACAGAAAATAACCTTGATAAACACCAGTAATTCGATTTAAAGGAAAAAAAATAAAGCATCCCCTGATAAATTTATTCTCTCATTGATACGACATAGGATTTTCTATGCAGGAGAAATATATCTAGAAAGCATCTGATAGTGTGCTGTGCATTAAACTACTCATTCAGCCAGAGAAGAGGGGGAAGTGGATTTGTACAGACCGTGTACCAAGTCATCATCATCATCATCAACTGGAAGTGGCATAGAAGGGGTATCACGATGGGTTAGTCATCTTCAGAGAAACTCTAATCCACCAAGACAATGAAACAAGGAAAAGAAAAATGTAATCTACAGATCCCACTGGAAATGCTTCCCTTCGTTTAACAGGATGCACTATGTCTGCACACGTTATTCATGAAAGCATGTGGAGTACCATGTGCAGCTGTAGTCAGCTAAATTCAGAACAGGTCTAAGATTATCAGAGGAATGAAAACCTCATGTAAATGAGACAGAGAGAAAATTGACAGTGCCTGCTTTAAGTAAGTACTGGAGGCAAACACCAATTAGATAAGACACTACCTAATCTACAGGACAAAGCTGCCAGAACCACCAATGAAATAAACCAGCCATATAAAACATAGGCTGGAAATTAGCAGAATGTCTTTAACCTAAGGCATCAGCAAGATTCTGTGAATGGCCTCCCAATACTAAGTGCAAAACAATTAGCTACTGTTAAAAAAAATCTAAATTTACAAAAATCATTATACTGTGTAGCTACCAACAACAACAAGTTCTCTACTGAATGCAGAGGAGGGATTACAATAATTTCGGGATTACCATGCAGTTACAAGGAAGCACTACAGTTTGTGAATTCGCAAGTACATAAAGACTAGGCAGAAATGCACAAGTGGGACAAAGAGGTCTCAACCTCATACAAATCAAGTTCCTACATGTTTTGTAAAATCCAATGCCTTCACTGGAGACAAGGCACAAAGAACCCGACCATTACATATTTGACTTGGCTGCAGCTAGCCACTGACCAGCAGCAGTAGTCAGGTAGACTGACCATCATGCAAAAGTCCTCCCAACCAACAGGATATGATGATACATGCTGTTCAATGCACCATGTTATGGCTTTTCAAAGAATGAGTACAATTTAGGAGTCACTGTTGTAAGGAATCAAGACTCAAACTCTTGGAAAACTAGACTTCAAAACTCAACCTCCTGTAAAACTGGACTTCATGAGTTCTGCTCTTCCAAAATAAAATGTTGTAACAGTTAAAAGTAGTCCATAACACCATGTATAGTTACCAGTACTAGTCATGAGGAGAGCATGGGCACAGCAGAAGAGGTGGCTGCAGTTATTTGTACCACAGCTTGGCAGTAAGTAATTTCAAAATTTGAGCAAGTTACAAATTTTTAAAATAACACTAATGAGAACACTGGACTTCATTATCCTAATTGGTCATATGAAGAAAATTAAGAACATTATTATTTCAAAAATGTGTGAAAACGTTAATGGAATTTTCTTACTTCACAAATAGAAACCTAAGAGTTAGAAGCAAAATCCAGTTCTCCATCACCAAATCTCCAGGCATGTAAGAGACCTTTAACATAAAGCCATCCCTTGTCCTCCTACAGTTCCACATCAGTATCATGTTTTGCTCCAGAGGAAGGGAATCCCATCATCAGAAGTATCCTATCCTACCCAATCCTTCTGCATCAAAAGCAAGCTTCTCCTTTGCATGGAGCAAGACAAGGTTGGCTGTAAAGGAAAGGGAGACATTTGGTAAACCCATGAGCAGAAAACCCTTTGGGGCAGGGCATGCATTCTGAAATGCATTGGCAGTCTTCATTCTGATATTTTCTGACTTCAGTGCTTCCAATTACAACATTAAAAGACTTAATATAGCTGTGCATAACTTCCAATTTCTAAAATAAAAAAATAAAACTCAAGAAATAAACGTTAAATTCTAAGCTGAATGTACTCTTTATGTACCTATTACATAAATCTATCTTTGAGCTAATGGAGCTACAATGAATATTCACCTCTCAACAGACTAGAAGCTGGGAAGAGGTAAGGCATTCTTGCTGTAAGATGTCACGTACCTGTTAAGAGCAGAGAAACAAAAAGACACAGTACCTCTGAAATTCATGCCATGCTTTGTAAGGAGAATCTACTGACTACAGTCTCTTCCAACACTTCTTCCTAAAACAGAGCCCCTTTTCCATTCCATACAACAGATACTGTTGCTCACTTTGCTTTCTTTTCCTAGTGTGATTCTCCAGACTTCAAAGCTTTCCATCCTGGTACAACAGCTCTTTAGCAAGATGCTTCCAAATGCGATCCACAAGACTCACACCTCTTCGTTCAATTTGCACCTCCTTCCTACTCTCACTTCTGGTAACTCCCACACTCCGACTTCCTTTTATGTCATTTGTGGGGTTAACAGTTCTGGTCCTGGCCAGCGACCCACCTCCTACTCAGTGTCCTTCATTCCTCAACATACAGAGGTACATTTGGATCAGAAGCACTTCCAAATTCCTGCTGGGTCCACTCAATTCTTAAGTTTAGGAAAAATGCTTTAGCCACTGTGTATCTCACAGTATTTAGCACTATGTGAAATATTTACCACTACGCTTTCTTACATTTTGTTTAAAAAATAAATCATCCAAATATTGAAATTTTAAAATTAGTGTTCTGCACAACTCCGATGCACTTTAATGATTTTTCCCCACTAGAACAAAGTAATTATGTAACAGGCTGAAATTAACTAGGCTCAGGAACAAAATATCAATTCAAAAAAACCAACAAAAAACGTCAATCCACTGCATAGTCACTTAAGTACCAGAGACATAAAAAGAAATCAATAAAGGCATTATATCTTATCAGATACATACAGTAATATTTGTTTTAAAGAAGTATTGAATACAAGTCCTTCAGTAGAGCCTAGAAAAGCATGGAACATACAGTCATACTCCTACTGTCTCCACTTATCAGATATCTTCTCATGGCAAAGCTAACAAACATTGCATGCTTCCTAGAAAGAGAAATTTGTCTCAGAAAAAGATGCAGTTGACAGTTTCTCAAGCGTGTGCATATAGTTGAGAGAGAGAGATATATAGATATATAGGTATATATATGCACGCTATACTCCTGATACTACTGTGAAGCACGTGACAAGAAATGCCAAGAGCACAGCAGACTTCATACAACTCAATATTCTAGTCACAGCTGCACATGTCCTCATTTTGCTATTTACCACAAAGAAACCACAACTATACATTACATACCAATCAGAAAGGGGATACTCTTTTTTTGACGTTTAATGAAAATAATGCAAAGTACAGAATTTCACAGTGATGAGGTGTCTAAACCAGAAGTATTTCCCCAGCTCTACAGCAGTTATAAAATACTACATAATAATCTTTATTGAGAAAGCACCTTTTGAATTTGTGCAAAACTTACATGCTGCAACTTTCAGAAAAGCACCACACTACAAATGCACTCTGTTCATTCAGAAGCAACCCAGATTCACTACTGTAAGAGCTGAAGTTACTGCTCAATGCAATGATTCATAGTTTCCCTAATAGAAAGATTCAGCAGTTTTCAGTCGAGACCTTTATTCCTTCTCTGAATAAATGATGCCTGAAATTTTTATTCTTGTTCTAATGGAATTTCAATGGCCTTCACTGCAAATCTACTGGAAATTTTCGCATATTAAGTGGAAAAAATTAAATGATGTTAACCACATTTTAATGTGATTAAGGCTGACAGGGTCATTATTTCTGCTAATCACTCAGTTTAAAAGGCTCAAACAAAACTTTGTAACAGCCAACGTTTTTTCTGTTTTTCCGTATGTCTGTAGTAGTTAAGAATGAAAGCCACTACAGAATATGAAACAGTATATATCATAAAAAGGATATATCAAGTGTTTTCTGCAATTTGTAAATGGATTTTATTATAATTAATCTCCATATGAAAAAAGAAGGGAGGAGAAATAAATCTTTCAATGTGTATACCCCTTTACTTCTTTTGTCTTCCTCAATCAAAAGACAAAATAGAACATGAGAAAAATCTCTTTTCTTGTAGGTCCTATTTGCTAGTGAAAAAGAGAAAATATTTCTGCATGTCTTTACTGCAAACCAAGAGGTATTTGTAATTACTGAAGATAATTTCATAGAAAGTGACTACTGGGCTCTGGAATTCGGTGTTCCATTTGGGTCAGCATAAGCTGGAAAACAGGCATAAAACAGTGGAACAGCGGCAAGTGGAAATGCTGAAGAGCAAACAGTTTTCACAGTCTCTTGTAGTTTTCTCTCACAGAGGATCAATGATAGAACAGAAAATGAAGGAGACTGCTGCTATGGTCAGTGGCTCAGCTTGAGAGCCACAGCCTTGCAGCCAGCCCTGCCTGCTCTTGCTCAAAGGTCTGCCATGGACAGCAGCACTGAGTCCCCATGGAGCAACTCCCCAGTATCAGTAACAGAGCACAGAAGCCCTGAGGGTGATCAAAGAGGGTGGAAGGACTTAAATTAAAAAACAGACATAAGTTTGTCTCATTCACACTACCAGAGGAGGAGGGATGTTGCTTGGGGGTTTTATTTTTTTGTTTCTTTCAGGGTGGGAGGAGGCTGTTCAGAGTTTTTGTTTGGCTGATGATTAAAAAAATGAGAAAAAAGCATTTCAGCATCCAAATTCATTTTTCTAAATGAGTAACTGGTTTTCTACGTCAGAAGAGAATTTAAAGAGCAGACCGGCTGATTCACATTGATCATTCCCATCTGGTTTAATAGATACATTTCAACCTCACATAATCACTAAAAATAAAAACTGTATTATAGCAGCTTCTTAAATTACCAAAAAACATTTTCAAAATAGTAAACAAGATCACTACCTTCTTAACCTTAAGATATGTGAAATTTATCTGAAAAATATTTTATTTCCTTCCCATTCCTTGGAAAAGTATCCAAACATATGCACAGAGGTATTTAGATCTGCTTCATTATTACAACAAAAAATGCTGAGAAAAAAAGCAGTAATTAATCATACGCAAGTCTTCTCATTTAAGACTTTACTTCTATCTTTGTATCTAGCATGTACTGCTAACTCTGTATTTCAACAGCCAGCAGCTTTTTTTCCTACAGAACATTTGCTTCCTGCCTGAATACTTTCCACAACAAGAAAAAAAAAAGTCCAGCAGCATTAGATAATTTACTATCAAGGACAAACTATGTTAACATCAATATCATATTACAGCTGTAGTTTGTGATGTTCTCAAAAAGAAATATTATTGGTATTGTTGGACTTTCTAGTTTTAGTGTGAAGCAATGCACTAGCCCATCAACTAACAACCTCACTGAATTCTTGTGCTCATCTAAGAAGGGACCCTGCTGAATGTCCTAATGCATCTTATTGTGATTCTTCAGCAAATAAAACTTCATGTATGAGCTCATGATGTGCTCTGCTGCCGGAAAGTCACAGGCTCTGTGGGAAGCTTTTTATCTTCCCAGCAGTCAGTTCTCTGAGAACATCAGTGCAGCTACTGTAGTTACCTGTAGATTACTTGTATTTTCTCACATCTGTGTCCAGCAATGTAAACCATGATGATAAAGGGTCATTAGGTTTTGAGTGAGGAAGGGGATGGACCTGACAATTTGCTCTGATAAGCTCCTTGTTGTGAGCGCCAGTTTAGAATGTGAAATGTGGGGTTATGCACATTCTCAACCCAAAAACCAGTGGTCTCAGAGCACCAATTAAAAAACTTACTCAGCCCATCCTAAACTACACAAACACACCTCACCCGACATTTTTACAGTTAATAATATTGCAATAACATAATTCTGTCATGGTAAGAAGGACATCAACTGTCTATTAGCCACAAAAGAATTCAGGTACAATTACTAAGATAACTGCTGTTTGGAGCACAGCAAAGCAATTTCCCACAGTGTGACTTACAGTTCAATTTACCACTTGGGAAAATATTTTGTGCTCTGTAGTGGTCTACAGAGTTAACAGTCACCTGTAACATTTGAGCAATGTTATACTTGGTGAAAACTTTCTTCAACTAAAATGGGTGTTCCAGCTTTATCTGTTCCATGAATACACATTTTTTTCCAACCCTGTTCTAAGACCTCTTTTAAGGCTTTTCAGTTAACATTAAATGCAAATTTATGAAAGACCCAATAGGTCTATTTTTCCATTCAAAGCTGCTCACATTGAGATGTTGTAAGCTACAGCTACTTGGAAGAGGTATGAGAATAAGCACAATGTCACCTACAAAATTATGTTAGTCCTCAAATAACTTGATGAAGTGGTAACAGGCTATTTTTCCTTAGGGGGTATTCTTAATTCATTAAAATACTTTTTAAAATTATCACGAGTTAGACAATGCTGTGACAAATGGAGAGACATGTACCCACAAAATAAGAAGGGTAGGTTTTCTTATGCAGCAAAACTACATGATACCATGAATACAGTATACAGCGAGAATGCTCCACTGACATGGTCCCTGAGAGAGCTGGAAGAATCCTTTAAAATATTTATAGTGACATTTTGTGTCAAACTCTACAGACTATCATGGTATTACATTAGGCAACAGGCAAATATACAGAAAGACAAAGGAGCCATTGAATATTTCTTGGTCAACACACAAGTCGTCACAAGAAATTCGGAGATCTAGGAGTATGAAGAATGTAACTACTATGCTCCCCTCTTCTCAAAATTAAAGATTAAAATAATTACCATTCAAACACTAACTCAACCACTTAGATAGCTCAAAAAGGTTTTTCTCCATTGCCCTTGCAGAGATGATGATATCCTGCTATGTTGCTTTTGAGTCTTAATGTCAAGTCAGTGAAGAAAAACATAAGGCTTATATATTACACAAAAATTAGGTTTATTTCCAAAGTAGAATAATAGTAACAATGTGCGCTCGTAAGGGATTTTCCAGCAAGATTCAAAGATGGCATTTGAGAAAGAGCTTTTCAATCTTATCAGCTACTTTTTTTTTATATACAATACACATCTGCTGGTCCTGACTTCTGCAAGAGGACTAGCTACATACAACACTTGTATATTTTTTATTATTACATAGCCTTTAATGAAGATGCAACACTTTGGGAACTAACATTAACAGTCTGCATCATCAGAGAAAATGAATCCTTAATAATTATTCATACACCAAGTAACTGTAAACCCAAATCATCTCAGAAGACCTGAATGTGTCAAGAACTTTGACAATTATGACTGGAGCCAGGAAACTGTAGCACTGCAGAATTTCTTATGAATTTTTCTAGTTACTTTTTATAAATGCTGTCCTAGATGACAGCTTAATGTGTACCACATGCAATATTTATTCTTCTTCAGTGTCAGACTGTCTAGCCATCCAAGGGAATACAAAGAATGTCACTTATTAGGATAAAAGCACAAGGAAGGTAATCAAGGACATATGTAACATCAGCCAATCATGCCCTATTTCAACATCCTATTCCATTCATAACAGTTCAACAATTATTTGCTTACTGATAACTTGGCTTTCAGGCTGTTTGTGTTCCTCATAATGGTGGCTTGCATTTATTTTGCTCTTTAGAATTGGACACTTGCTGTGCCATGCATGTTTGTCAAAACTTTGTATCTTCTGTCAGAAATAGCTTTAGCATATCAAATAATTCCTGTTTGTCAGAAATCACTAATAGAACAATCTCATTACCTTCTGTGTCAATAGAGCACTAACATTACTAGAAATCAGAAACAAAAGGCTACCACACAACCACACACTGATGCAAGACAAGGGGCTAAAACCATGTTTATATTTAATATACTTGGAGCCCATAACTGTATTTTTATGGAAAACCTAATACAGTAATAAGACTTTAACCGGAATGGAAAAGCATGCAGACATTAACTTTGTTTTTTAAGCTTGAATAACTACATTCCTTAGTAGTCCTCTGTGTCTCTTTACCCTATTTTTTATTTTACCAAACAGCTATATGGAATACTTGCAGGCATCTTATCTGCTGATCCCAATCTATCTGATGGACTGAATTACGAAAAAGCATTAATTCACAGACAACTAGTGGCAGGCAGATAGAGGGAGCCAAAGACAAACATTTACCCACCATAAAGTTATTTTTAAATAATAACAACACTAACAATTTTTAAGAACCTATGGGAAACTGAACACGCATGTGAATGCACACACACTTCATTAATCTGAGTATCCTGGGACATAAAGATTTTATTAAATAAAAACAGGTATGGATTTAATGAGCGTCTGAAATGTAACAAGCTGGAAGAATCATCACATGTTTTAGATTGACAACATTGTGTAGGTTTTCAGTGTATTAGGTATAAGACCTTTTTTTTTTTTAAATTAAAGCCGTTTGGATTGAAATACATTTTAACTTAGAAGTGTAACATTGTGCCAGTGCATAAGAAGGAGACTGAGACTTAAAATATGGTGAGTCTGATTAATGCATTTTCATTGTTCGACTCAATGAAGTACAAAATCAGCACATGCACTTACTCTCTTTCAAGTATTTATCTTCTAAACATCTCTTCAGGTTTTAGAAGCTATTGCCAGAACACAAAAAATCCCAAACATTTTTTTTACTTCTTTCCAATATAATTAATTTTTAATATAATTAACAATATTTAAGGTCAAGCATTGGTAATAAAGGATATTCAGATACCCATACCAAATGCCTCATTTAACAGTTCTTCCACTAAACCTATAACCTACAAACTTTCCTCACCAATATAAACACAAAGAAGCATCTTATTCCCAGTTTCAAAACAAGGATAAGTAGTTCTTTCTATTCATTGTAAAACCAGTGACTATCAACATTTGAACATTAGTCATTTGTACTGGTCAGAAGGACTCAGGTTGTGAAAACAAAATACTCTGGCAAAACTTTAGAAGGTAATCATCTTTCTTGGGAAAAACAAGCAGTTATATGAAAACATTTTCATATACTTAATACATATAATTGAGCTGTAAATAACTGTTAAGATTTAATGGAAAACTATTCATACAGTTTTAAAAAAAAAGTAATAGGCATCAAATTTTCAAAACAATCAAATAAAAATGTGCCTGTCAATGGTGAAACAAAGAATTTACTTCAGGTAGGTGTTAAAAGCCACAGCAGCCTGTATTTCCTTCTCAAACATTATTTTTCTAGTTATAATAGATTATTTTTTTATTAACTGATCTTCCCATTAGCCCCTATTTGTAGAAAACAGCAATAATCCAAAAAGTATTCCCCCAGAGAATGGAGATGCTGCAGACCATTCATGAAGAACAATTTCAAGATGGGTATCGTCCCCAGAAATATCTCAAAAAACAACTGCGGTGGGATAAAGAATGGTACATGAATTAAAATGAAATTCAACTCTGAATTTAAAGAGGTTAAGAGAACTCTGTAGTAAGCAATGGCAAGAAATGTTTCTAGACAAGATCCAGACAGAAAAACTGAATAAGCAGAATTTTAGAGGTACATACACATACTTGTTTGCGAATTAGATGCACCAATACTGAGTAACACTATGAAAGGGAAGTTACTTATCAATTTGGATATTGCTTACAAGATACTATTATGGTGATACAGATTCTAATGTCCAATCTACAGTTCCCCATATGGACATTTTTGCAAAAACAATACAAGTTAATTCTCCTGTTATTTCAGAATAAGAGTTTTATCACAGGGTTTTTTGCGTTAAAAACTCCTAAAATGAAAGCTCATCTGCTAGTTATTACAACTGTTGATGTGTCTCTACCATAAGAACGAAAGACCATCTTTCCTCTCAAAAAAACACTGGTTACAAGGAGCAAGGAAGTATCAGATCCTAACACAATGAGGGAGCTACTCACTTTGTTCCCATCACACAGAATGAGATCACAGCAACTCGCCTCTCTACAGTCAAGGAGCCTTACTCTCCATCACCCAAATTCTCAAGAGGACCCACACAAAAATAACTGGTGCTTTTTAAATACCATGTCAAATATAATAAAAATAATGACCCAATAGATTATAAAAGCTGGTGACACACACCCATGGCATCTATTTTTCTCTTGATTTGAAAGTGCAATTTATTTGCTTTATGGGCTATGCACGTGCAACTTCTGTTTCTATGCTGTCTAGTTGACAAAGACAGGTTAACAATGCTCATTCATTCTGAAAGGCACAGGGCTCAATAAATGAATATTAAGTAATAATAAGTAACTTCATATATAATAACTTAAGAATAAAAAAAACCTACTATCTAAATAATCTCTCCCCATTATTTTTAAAGTGATGGTGCACAATTCTCTATTATGTGATACATAAAGCAAAAAAGGGCAAAACCCCTCCTTTATTTAACAAAATAAAATCCTGCTTTCTAGGCTAAGACCTGTTCATTAGTGGGACAAATTCTAAGTTATTCTTTGAACTCATAAACCAAACCATGGCATAGACAGATCAGTCCCTACCCATCTCTCCCTGCCAAAATTCTCCTGAAGTTCAAATATGCAGAATAAGGTAACTTGATTCAGCATATTGGCAGATAGCATTTTAACTGCAATTGGCAGTGTAACTGGACCTTTGTAACTTACATCACAAAGGAGAAAATATTTCTGTAAGTCAACAATAAACAGAAAAATGAAGCAGAAGAGAGGTCCTCTTCTGCAAGTAGATTTAGACACTCATTTTCAATCAAGGAATATTCTTTTCCCCTGGGAAATGCAATTGAGTAGGCTCTTTTACCCTATATCCTTCTCTTCCTCTCATCAACATTACTTCATCCAAAAATCACTGCAAAGATGGCTGTGCTTCTCACATGCATGACACAAAATAATAAGGAAACAAAGCGTTCTACGTCTTTGGTATGCATGTATTCATTACTAGTAAACTGCTTTACTCTAAAATCCATAAGAGTGAAATCGTTACTGAACTATTTACCATTGGAAGTAGGATTTGAAATTTGCATCTGAGGTAATGATACTGTGCATAGATGACAGGATTGATAAGAGTGGTTAGTACTCTAGTCTCATCCAAAATGCTTGAGGACCTGCAGATGGGGTTACATTGATAATGCTCAGGACTAACAAACCTGGACTGGAACATACTGTAAATTATAGAATCTGGTCCTCAATATAAAAGCTGGGTTCTTAAGTTGCTTACCTTTTCCCTTTCTTTAATTCTGTAACAAAGGTAATTGAGAAAAACATTGTTTCTCCTTCATGTCTGCCATTGCAGTATTTAGATTTCACTGGCTTAGAGTACTATGAGAAATGCCTGTTCTTTTAAATAGAAGCTGAATCTAAAAACGTAAGCCATAAAAGCAAGATGAGACACACTGAAATTAAAAATTTTATTTTAGAGTATTAAAAAAAGATACCAAGCCACTGAAAATTCCCAAACTCATTTAGTTGCCAGTAAAACTAATATAGGTTGTTTGACTATATACTGTCAAAAGCTATGCTCTAACCCACAATAAATAAGAGGGAAGCAAACCTGCATTCAGGCAAGAAAACAGCACACTGCTTAGTCAGCTAAGCCTGTAACAGCAAGGTTCAGTGAAGGACCACAACTACATACAACATACACTTATATCACTCCAAGCACATTTGGAAAAACCTTTGAAAAATAAGACTGATAGAACAGTTTCTTTGGAGATACCATTCAGGAGACAAATCACTAATACAATTCCAGAAAAAAATATGCAATTACTAGACAACATCAATATTTTTTATTAATGATTTTAAAGTAGAGAACATTTAAAAAAACATTTTGTCTTTGATTTCACAAGCACCAACACTTTTAGGGAAATAGGAAAACTGAGGCATAAAGCACATGCTTCCCAAACTGTGGAAAGTAAGTAGCAGAAAACTGAAGCCCTTTACACATCACACTGGGAAGAAAGAAGATCAGTTATTTATCCATCTCTTTCTCCAAATCCACTACACAGTAATGATATCTATACTCAGACATCTCTGCATCTCAGGTTTGTTTCTAAGCAGTTTAAGCATTCTTCAGTTTTAAACAGACTGAAGCTTGAAAAGTGTGTTGTACCTTATGATGCATCCAGAGTCATGAACATGTCACATTGCAATGATTCGGCAATAAAGTTTACATCACTGTCTTTGACAATGTCACCACACACCCTTTTTCTGTGGAAGTCCCTCTCTTCACTGCTTATGTTCTCTATACACTGAGTGAAGCAAAGTTGTGAAATTTATTTGAAATCTAGATTATTCTCTCCTCTAGTACTAGATATCTTAAGTAGCCTTATAAACCTGTGTTTATAAAGGTGACAAAAATATTTATTGAGAAGTCCCAATTCCAATGAAGATCAGGAAGAAACACTTTCTTAAGTGTTCAGACAGTATATGAAAATAAAGATGTAAAGGGTAAAAAGGGACATGTTTGATTACCTTTGGAAGTAGTTGTTGTTTTGCTTGTATGAAAATCCAAGTGTTTAAATAAAATACTACAAAAATTACCTGATTCTATAAACTGCCAAAGCAGTTTTAAGAAAGTATTGTTAGCAGGTAGCAATTCATAAGACTACACTAGCCAACTATAGAACCGGTGGAGCATCCAAACTCAAAGGTGCAGTTGTTCAATGTTACAACTGCACCCACAGAACTGTGTATAAACAGCTTGGAAATTATGGTGATGACATGCAAAAAACACATACACTGAGAAGAGCATCTGGAAAGAAAAGAAAAAGAACAGAAGATGGGAAGTAAAGCTGAATTGTTCAAAAGCAGGTTTGGTATGACACACGTGTCATACCAGATCATTCCTACACACAGCAATGAAGTTAAAAGTTACTTGTAGCTGCTTGCACTCAGCACAGCCTTACTGATGTGAAGTCTGTCAATACACGGTTCTTTGGCATTATTCTGATAATACAATCAGCCTGATGCACACGGATGCTCTCAGGGAATACAAGAGGCCCGCTGGGGTTTGGCTGTGCTGGGCTGACATTTGGTGCTGTGGTGTGCTGGGCTGTCATGTATCACTCACAATACAGCAGAAACTGTTCTTTAGTACTCTGGTCAACCTGTTCTCTACAGTCTGCAGCCTTTGATGAGTTGTAAGAATAGCTTGAAGCTACCTTGTTCTGCCCAGGGCAGGCCTTTCCAAAAAATCAGGAGCTTCCTCTCCCCTACCACACCCCTTTTTACCAGTTTCAAGATTCAATATATCCTAAGTAAATTACTGAGGCTTTATTTCCTGACTTCGCAACCTAAGCTTTAGCTATTTATAACTGTCATGTTGTAAGCAGGTGGACTGAAATTTTCAAAAACAGCTTCACCAGACAACATTGCCCTTTTTAAAAACATCCCAGAAGTCTTTTATTTGAAAAATTTCACTGTCTTAAATTTAGGAGCCAAGACTTCACATTTGGCACAGAGCAAACTCAGTATCAGAGATAAACCATTGCACTTGTGCAAACATCCATCCAAATCAGAAATTCGTGTCCTCAGTAGCAAAACTGGAATGTAACACTGAAGTGTCTCAGCAATTTAATCTCTTTCTACAATCCACAGCACTTTCACGCACACAGAGCGCTGGAGTGAAGCTAGACTTTTCCTGGAAGGTGTTTTTGTATTTGGGGTGAGGTTACACAACAGAGCTGAGAGCAGGGACCCATTTTCCCCATGCTTAGAGACATGTCCCCAACACCTGCTGTTACCCAAACAATGTGCATTCACATTCAAAGGGATAGGGGACTCCAAAGGGGGAAGCAAAGGAAAGCAAAGCAAAGCAGGAAGCCTGGTGAAAGAAATCATCCAGACCAAAGGACTGGACTGGAACTAAGCCAGCAAGAACGGGAAGAAACCAGAGAAGGGGAAGAGACAATCTGGCAAAGACCCACAGAGAACAACTCCACTAGGAAAAGGGTGGGGAAAAAAAATTTGGGAGACACAGAACAACTGAAAAGTCACTGAAATGGTAAGAGAAGACTACAAGAAATCAACTTGAAATGTCAGACAAAGGTGCTGGAAAGCAAAGGCACTGGAAAGCAAAGGCGCTGCAATTATGTTGATGGATGATAAATTAATTTGTATTCATTAATTAATTTGTATAAGACATAATAAAGAATAACTGTTTATTAAGCAAACAGCATGAACTATCCCCTGCTAAAGTAGGTAAGTGCTCTATGGAAAACATATGCCACCCTCTAGTTAAAACAACCTGAGCTTCAAGGCACTCACTCAATGAGGCAATAAAGTTCAACAGGAAGCCTAAATTCTGAATGTTGTTAACTTTGAGTATCTGAATTCACGACTTGTGTGTGCAAAACTTCATTTACACACAGATAATAATCTTTTAATACTTTTAAAAAACATTTCATTTGTAAGGCTGGGACAAGAAGTGCAAAATATGTAAGAAATTCTAAATTTTCCACATCCGTCAGCACAGACAGCCTTAAAATGCTAAACCAGCTATGTCAAGAAAGCATCTCAATACCACAATGTCATTACAATTTGTAATTACAATTTAAAGAATTCTACAGAAATCAAATTCTCAAAAATATTTATAAGAATACATTGTATCTGCATAAACATCCATGACTCTAGTATATTTAAATATACACTATACAATTCTGAAAATAAACATAATTCAGAAGCTGAAGGTAATGAAAACTGCTTTCTGCCCTCACCCGGGGATCTTGCCACATGATTAATACACTGGTATTCACAACTATCAGTTGGCTCCAAAAGTTGTAGCTGCTTTAAGACTTTATCCTGCATATGACAGGGATTCAATTCTGTTTCTGTCTGCACTGCAGACAGCATTAACTGCAGCAGTTCCCCCTTCCAGAAGAGGAACAACTTCTAGGTGTTTGATCCAAATGGGCATATTTTTGTTTTTAGCAAAACTGGCAAAGTTATCTATTTCAGAAAGGATTTGAAAAGGGCTGACACCTGGACACTGAAAGTGGATTGTGCTTCCATGGGACTAAGATGGAGATGTTTCACACTTTCATTGAGTCACCGTATTTCTAGTTGCAAAAGAGATTGAGCTGGCCTTCAGCTGTTCTTCCCCTTATTTCCTGTAAATTAATTTTCTGATACTCTTAAAAATACATATATATCTTGATGCTGCTTGTTAAATCATGTTTTGCTTCAAGGTATGTCATGGTAATATTGCCATTTCCATTAATTTCTGTTTCTTTACATTTTTAAATTATCTTTTTGAAAGGTCTCAAACCAAAATGCGGGTAAAATGCTAAGGAAGACTCACTTTTTTTTTACGTAGAGATCAAGCATGTATTGCTAACAAATTTAAGAAGAGTCTGTACAAAAAACAGTATATCCAGGACTTTTCTAAATTCAGGCATTATTTAAGGGTGGAAGGGGAGGCTTGGGAGCATAGAGCTTTTTTGTTGTTGAGTTTCTTTTAAGTTTTCTTTTCTTTTTTTTGTTTTTAACAGGCATACTGAAGCCATGAAAACATTCTGGATGGCATTTCTTCTCCTGTCACCATCCTCTTGCTCTACCAGCACATGACAGTGCCTTGCTGTTTTGCTAAGATATTGAACACACAACTATTAGATCTATTCCAACACTGGGCACGTACCCACAGAAATACAACCGAGAACACCAAGTCTTTATTTACCAACATATAATAACTTTCTTTCCTAACTAGTTTAAAAGTGAAAGACTGAGTGAAGCAGATTAATTCATACTCAATCCTATAGAGTCCTCCTTTACCCTTGATATTTCTTGACATCAGATTCCTGCTCCCCCATCCCTTCTTTTTTTTTGTATTTGGAACATCTAAGGCAATATGGAAAAGATGAATAGAAAAGGATTATTCACTCTCATACTACAAGATCTAAGAAGCATCAAATGAAATTATGATGTGACAGACTCAAAACAAGCATAAGGAAATACTTCTCCATATAGCACATAGTAAAACTGTGGAAGTCCCTCCTCCAGGATATTGGGATGCCAAAAGTATACTTGGGTTCAAAAGGTCAATGGTTAAATTCATAGAATAAAAATCAGTAAAAAATTATTAACCCAAGTATATTGTATCTGGCTTAATCAGTTCTACAATGACAGATTACAAGAATCTGGATGTATATGCTCTGTTTGCTTAATCCATTCCTACACTCTTCCCTGGACATCTGCTGGTGGCCTGTCAGAACCATGACACCAGAAAAACACAAAACCTTTCATCTGACCTAATTATGCCTCCTCCAGCTTAAGAACACTAAAAATGCTATAAGAATTAATGGGGAAAAGGTTATTTATTATTACACAAACGCTATCTTTCTATATATACAGGAGGAAGACACTTCAAGAGAAGCACCCTATCCCACCAACACAACTTATTTTTCTTAAAATAATGTTTACTGTAACATTTTGTGAAACAGCCCCTCAGAAATAATGTTAACAGACATTTGGATACTCAACACATCTGAATTGTATTAGAGAAAACAATGCTCAAAAATCCGTATCAAGTCTCAGATGACTTAGTTACAATCCTATATGAGAAAAATCTTTAGTAGCATCATCAGCTCTTTAAATTATAGTCTATGTATAGGATGAAAAACTTCACTTCTTTAGACCTGATAAACTGAGTCAAAAGATCAGCCTATGAGCTTTAACACAAAGTATTCCTGGTGTTCACTGTGAAGAATCAGTCAAACAGTGTGCTAAGCATGGTCCACTCATTAATGGTCTACACTGTCATTAGCTCACTGTATTTCATAATTAGAATCCATATTATGACCTGGTAAAAGCACCCTCTTTCTCAAGACTAAAATTCAAACCTTTAATTAGGTGAGGGGCTGATAAATCTCATGTCCTGGATTTGTGTGACGTTCTGTGACTCAGAAAGCAGTCTTAACTGAATGAACAGGTTTATTTAGAATACTTTCATAGTAAACTTGAATGCATTTACATCATGTTAAGGTACTAGATCCATGTAAAAACCATTAGGATTTATTAAAAGAAGGGCCTAGGAATTCATTTAGAGCACAGCAATATGTATTAAGTGGATTCCCCCATACAGCATCATGATTACTGTCATCTGATCATAACACAAGTGCGACTAACACAGCTGCCATGTCAGCTTCTCTTCAGGCGCTAGGTCTTAATCATAAATCAACTGAATGACTAATTCAAGTAACTGCTTGGAGCCATTCCAGCTTTTACATCTTTCAGAAGGTCACTACACCTACTCAAACACACAATAGTCGTATCTTTCACAGTGTTTTATTTTTTTCTTGGATTGAAAAATAACATGTTAGCACTTAAATGTAAGTGTTTTAAAATTAAAATGTTAATTTACTCTAAAGGAATAATCCAGTAAAAGTAAGACAATTTCAGTTTTCCTCTCTACCCACAATCAAAAAGCATCTCCTCTCCTTTGCAGTTTTAAACACTTTCATAGTTGTAAAAGTCTTTTGAAAACATTTTACTGTTGAGCGTTTCCTGCATTAACCTTATTTTTGTTACAGTAAGATTATTAATCAAGCTCAGAAATAAACTTTTTCAAGTTGAATGACTAGTCTAAATGTGGCTTGCATTTCAAATATGAACCTCTACCCCCCAAAATGATAACAAAAATCACAAATTAAGTGTCATCTAACACTAAACACATTCTAATCATTTACATCTGCTTGCACCACACAACTGACAAAAGCCTACCGTTAGCATCCTTCATAGAAAACATTTATTCTACTCTTAAATATAAAAACTATGTTGTATAAACAGACGATTTAAAGCTGTGGCAGAGTGGCTGAATGAAAGAAAATGGCAATCTTTCTGGTTCTAGTAGATGCCTTTCCCTATCACACAATGTTTCCCACTCATAAATACATGACAAATACTTCCTCAATCATTTTTTACGAGCAGGGATGCACAGGGGGTAGTCAATGGCTAGCTTGAGGGAAAATAGGAACAGCAGGAGGCAGAAACTGTACTGAAAATGGCTATGTGGTAAATTCTCTTCTGGAACATCACTCAGCTACCCAGGCTTTGATCTTTCAACTACAATTACACTCACATCCATGAGATCTGGGTATACTTTTTAAAAACTAAATCATTAATTGTAACAGAAACAGTTAAACTATTTCATTATAAGACTCCTCAGCTCAAACATCTGATTTTTCACAAATTAAAAATTGCAATTTATACAAAGATTTGCTTTCAATTGAGTTTAACTATGTCATCATCACAAGTAGTCTCAGAAAAAACATGGGGTGACTGGCGACAGCTAAATCACAGACTGGCGTCTCCTAAGTAGTCTGTCTACCATTAGGGTCTGGGAAATGGTATTTACTGTACAATTAGAGCCAGTGAGCTCTACCTGTAATCATCCAAATACAGGTGTGAGGATCTCTTTTTTGGACAGGGAAGCCAACTCACCCATTTTCACATAAACTTCCCCATCTGTACTGTTATAGCAAACCTTAGGAAACCTCAACGTTTGTGCTTTGAAAAAAAATATCACCTGACAGTAAGAGAGCAAATGCTGCTATCCTGACTTGAAAGACTTCCTTGGGTAGAACCACTTTTAAGATTTAAATTGTCATACGCATAAAACATTCAAAGAAGGAACAAATTAATTTAAAGTTATATTAAAAGCTTACAGTATTACATTGGTTATCAAGTTTATTCCCAAGTCTGTGCTTTAGGTTGAGAGGGTTTGCTATTAAATAGGTTAAATTTCGTTCTTTAATACTAACACAAAATGTCTTGGAGTATCAAAAGGACAGTTTTAGTTGCAGTAATTTCACAGAATTTATTCTAATGATTTATTGGAGTAAACCATCTGACATTAATTATTGTTTTGGCTTCCAGTCTATGAATGTTTATTTTTCAGTTTAAAGCCTTCTCACTCTTTGATATCATATGGAAATGAGAATTTTTAATGGAAAATTGAAACCATGTGCATCTAAGTACTTAATGAAGTACAGGGAGAAACAGAGGGTGTACTTCAGGAGAATTCAGATATTCCGCTTTAGATACTTCTGATTTGTTTGGATGAGTTACACACATATCTGTTCACAAACATATGTTTATACATCTCCAAAGTAGCTCACAAGTACAGTGTTTAAATATCTGAATATTAAGAAAAGGTTTGTTGTTTGGTTTTTTTTAAAACTAAATATACTGCTATAGTCTTTTCTTCATTATATACTATTTAATCTGTTCCCTCCTCCACAAACCAAGTATTTATCCCATCTAGAGTTGCCAATGACATGCTAAATGCTGTACTTCTCAACAGCAGATTCCCACCATATGTCTACCATGTTAGGATTGGATATTCATCCAGTTCATTGAATGTCTGATAGATTGATTTTGTAACCATCATGTACTTAAGTCATAATATTGATGTCAGGACTCCTTGACTAAAACCTGCACTCTTCATGGTATTAAAGCCCACCAAAACAGGCCTATAGTATAAAAACAGTAGGCAAGCAGTGGCAAGGAAGCCAGGCACCCAACTGCAAACAGAAGAGTACTGTTAAAATGTGCAATTCTGGCCACAGTTTGAAAGATTTCTGTGTAACTCACATAGCTTTAGTCCTCTGGCATTCGGTTCATTCCTTTGGAATGAAAAGGATGCTGTTCAGACCAGTGTTATATAACGTGATAAAACTATACACTTGTTTAAATCAGTACTTCTCAATAAAATCTCTTTTCCTCACAGTTAACAGACACATGTAAAAGTGTAGGGAAGGAAAGTACATTCTTTTCTAATCTGCACTTTCATTTGGGGCTTCAGCATATGCCATATGCATTGTACTCAAGCATGTCAACAGCAGCATAACAAGTAACAAAAGTGCAACATTAGTCTTCATCCCTATTTTAGTTAAAATCTTTGGTGATCTTAATGTGCAAGGAATTAGTAACTGTTGAAAAATGCGAAATAGAAACATAACTTTAGATATTTAACCTGGACATACTCACCACTTGTTTTTCTTTCTAATGTAGTCTTTTTCAGAGAGGTTAACCAAGTAGATCATCGGTTTTGAAGTAAAAAACAAATGTTTGTTCAAAACATCAATCTAGAAATGAAAATGGAGGAAGAGAATTTTAAAAAAGTTATACCACCTTGAATTAGTTTTATGACCATTTTCTTCATGGCTTATTTAAGAAGGCAATATAATTAAAGTGTACTAAATAGATCACTGATAAACACAGACCAGCTTATAAATTTAACATTCAATACACTATATGAAATCTAAAAAAAAACCTTTAAAAAGACAGCAATAGGTAGCAAAATTAGAAGTCAAATCATGGGATGATATTTATAGCCTACCTCTTTGTCATTCCAATCATGATAGAAGCGGACAGCTTTCTTTTCATCTATTACCCAGGTCTTGATTTTGCACATTACGTCCTACGCAAGATGATGAAAAAACAAAGTCAAAAACTCAGCTGGATATCAGACCATTCTCTTCCATAAACAAGGCATGTATACATTCAGATTCAAAACGTACACACAAATTAAAATTAGATACCTTTTAAAACCAAATTTTTACTCTCCCAGAAAAGCAGAAATTACTGCTTTAAAAGTCACTAAAGAGCAGTATCGATTATTAAAACGATACAAATCCCATAATTACGAAGTTAAATACACGATACTCAAGTATCATTCCCTTGCCACCACAAAAATCAGCAGACCTCACAAAATATATGTAAAAATCAGTACATTTTAGATGGCTTTTCAAACTCAGTAAGACGCGACATTTCGGCATCAACCGGTAAAGCCCACATACAATATAAACGTGCCATTAAGAAAAGGGAATGGGTGGGAAAAACACAGCAAATATCTTTTTTTTTTTTTTTTTAAATTGTGAGGAAAAGAAATTGAGCCTATTATTGATGATCCACCCTTCAAGAAATTAATTCAAATGGCCAAAGCCCTTTTTATTCCGCATTAATTTTTCGCCAACACCTTCTCCCTCCCCCCCAAAATGAAACCTGCCAAAGCCTCCATTACACAATGGCAAGAGCCTTGCACTGGTGACCTCCAACCAGCTGCATTCACTTTCAGAACATCTCTCTCGGCAGGAAATCTAAAGGCCTTTTAGTTAGCAAGCTAGTGTGCATTCAGAAGGAGTAACTGCAGGAAGAGCCCAATGTGCTTTGTTTCTCTGGCCTTTCTTCACAGAAAGATTAATCATCTGTGAAATGGAAACGGCAAACAGCAAGTGACACAAACTGAACCCTTCAAGCCTTTCCTCATCAGTTTTGTGGTCGTGAATCCGAAAGCTGCGTGTGGCATGGTTCTCCTTACAGGCAGGTGTTAATAAAAGGCTCTTGGGTCTGAAAGGTCAAACTCTGCTCTTCTAGGAGTAGTACATTTTAGAGTCGCCTATTTTTTGTTGTAGATAATTTATGATCATGCTTTAAATAATGCATTTGTTAGGTTATAATTGACACAACTGAGAATTTAGATCTTTGAAATACGAGGAAACATTCCCTAAACCATTGAGCATGCAACATTTTTTGCACTTAATGCTATGCGGTTGAAGTACATTTACAAACAACCACAAATAACATCAGTATTTACTACAGTCTTTTCTAGTCTTGCAGTTGCTTTAGTGAAAAACAAAGAAAAACCTCTTCTAAATCTTCAGATCCTGATTTGAAACCCTCCAGGAACAGGACTCCCCACAGATTTTAACAAGAAAGGGGTAAGCTAAAACTTTTAATGAAATCTAACATGTTCTGCCTAAGAATAATCACTTTTACTCTCCTACAACTGAATTTCACTCATAAATGTTTAAAAGTGGCTAATATAACACCATTTCCTACAAGGAGAAGATCAAAGTGCTATATTACAAATGCATTATGATTAAAAAAGCACTGTGCAGCTTTGCTATTAACTGTTCTTTAAACCCTAAAAGGCTTCCCATAGATCTCACTTGGCACTGCATATACAACCTTTGACAAGTAATGTAGACCATTTTTATTCATTGCCTAAAATTGTAGGCAATTATGTGCGTCACACTGGCCACCTGCAAATTCTGAATGCCTGCTCCAGTTGTCAGAGCAAAAAACTAATGTCGGAGGGGATTAATCTAGGGGGAGAGAGTCCTCTTTAATGGCTCCAGCAGGTGAAATGGCCCAGCTGGTTACTATGATGAGTGGCCAGAACAGCTTATGTAGAGACATGCAACAAGATTATACATAAAGAAGAAAACAGTGGTACCATCTTATCTTTAACCCTATGTGCTTTTTCATTTTTTAATTAATCAGTATAATAAGGGAAGCAATTCTACTGATAGGTACTCTTCATTTAAGATCTTTATCCTAAGCTTTTGTTGAAATAGATATATAAAAATCAACACAATCTCCAAGATTCCAGTTCAGCAGTAAAGGAATTCCGATTACACACTATTTTGGGTTTTAAACTAATTCTGTAAGCATTTACCACATTGCTTTCAGCATACCACTTCCTCCCCCCCAACAGCAACGCATTATTGCATTTAAATTGGAGCTGAGAAAAAATGGCCAGAAAAAACATTATAGCACAAGTTACCAAAGCGAATCTTTTAGGCTTAAGCAGCAATGAAATGGTTTTCAAACTGTAAGGGTAGAACAGAATGAAGAACCTGCAGAAGATCTGAAGAAGCATCAACACAGCAAATAAAAGTTTGCTCTTTCTAAAGCCTATCTAAGCATACAGTTGCCAATCAAAACTTCTCTTCCACATCCACCTGCTACCTACAGAGACACATCTAAACCCATTTTGACACAGACCTAATTTTTCAGAGTTCTCATTTAGGTACCTGTCTTGATGCTGTTTGCAACTGTTGTTCTAAGAAGAGTAATGACACAGCTAACTTCTGCAGGGAAGGCTGACCAACAATGGAATATGCTGGGGAGAATCAACAGCTGTAGACTTGCAATTTTATTTTGGTTTTACAGAGAAGGTGGCAAAGCATTGGAAAACTTTCTTGAGATAAAAGGAAGGGAACCTATAAGCAATACAACAGTTAAGCCTGAAGCTGGCGAAGCACAAAGACACATAGAAAAAATTTGGTAGTAATTATTCATCCAAAGTCAAATTTTCTCTGCTGATCTATATGGAGAGTCACACCATGCAGAATGTAAGGCAGATAGTCCAGAAACTAAAAAAAAAACAGGGACATATTAATGCAGATTCCCCTGCATCAACGGTGCTGTCCCATTTAAATGAGATTTAATATAATCCCTTAACAAGAAAACATTAAATACTAATGCCAATACGAGGAAATGCAACTACTTCCACACATTTCTTTTGCACTCAGCTGCCCCCATAACAAACACACAAAAAGCACATTTTCACGTTCTATCTCATGATGCACCATTTTTAGTTGTATTAATTGCTTATGTTTAGGCCTGGTGAAAGAGTATAAACTAACCATTTTATCTTCACTATCCTTGTAGTAGTCCTTTAAACACATTCAACCATTACTCCAGTTAACTCCAAGATGCTTAATAACGGCATACAAAGCAATGATCCACTTTGTTTCATTATATCTGGCCTCCCCAGTTGCACCCTTCGAGGTCAACCTGTCACCAGCAGAATGATCCACTTCTTGTTTGATCAGATTTTGATTCTTGTTCTATTTTTCAGCTAGCAACATCATAGCCAGTACCATTTTAAACGCTACCAAAAAACCCAAACAAAATCCAATTTACTTACAGTTGTCAAGGCATAGAATAAAAACTGCCACTGTTTTAAACATCAGTTAATTTCCTTGGCATATATTTAGCACATGTGAATACCTAGTGTATTTAGCCATAGGTGATGCCATAATTTTTATTTATGTCCTGCTCACATTACCATAAGGTGGCAAGTAGTCAATCCATAAATGCTAAGCAGGACTTTTAACAGTATAAACTACTACAAAGAAATACATTTAAATTGCATTTAGGAGGTGTATCAAGACATGCTCATGAAACACCACTGTGTAGAAAAATGTGCATACATTAATAAAGTCTCTGGATGGATGATAGTAATAATGTGTGTCAATGCCAAATTCTTCTTACAGCATGAGGGACTAAACTGAAGCTTGGAAAACTCACTTGCCTACTTGGCATCAGAGAATTGTGAGTTTTTTGTTGTAAATTAGCAGGGCATGTAATTAACTTCCGCAAATTTAATAAAGAAGTAAGCAGTTGTGAGGATTATCACTTCACACTTCAAAGTGCAAGTGAATTCTCCGTGATCCTGCAGGCAGTGCAAAAGTCTCCATTACTACAGAGAGTAGCTGTAAGCACAGAAAGCTTTTTTCCCCCCCCTGAAGGAGATGTTTCTGGGATATGGAGTGTTTCTCAGCACTTTATCCGTTCGCTTCAGAAATTCCAAAATGTAGTAACTGACTGGCTCCCTGTAAATGATGTCAGTTATTAACTGAAATAAGTAAAATTGGGGAGGGGGGAACAAAAGTCACATTTGGGGGGGGGGGGGGGCGGAAATCACATAAAAGAGAACATAAGGAACACACAGAATAAAAACGGGGCCTAGGTAATAGTGAAACAGTAAGAATTCGACAAAACCAGATTCCAATTAAAGAAAAACATGCCCCAAGTAGTCAACAGCCCGGCCTTGGGACAGGCCTGCAAGACACCTGCTAGACAGGTGAAAAAGATGGAAAGGAGCACTTCCCACATCTTATCTTGGTTACAGCCTTGAGCACTGGGTGGGAGAACACCGAGTAATTGAAATCCCCGTGTGTTAACATACTAATGATCCATTAGCATACTAAATTCACACCCACAGGCTAGAGGGACCCCTACTACCAACAAGCCCCTTACTCGTGTAGCAGGCATAGTGCAATTCTTAAGCACTGCCACTTTAAATGGAAGTGAGGAATTAGTTGACCAATCGTGTGTGAGTGATAGAATAATGTTAAAGCTCTTTCTCACATTTTTGGATCTAAAAGTAGCACTTGCCTTTCAGGAAACTGAGCTTCCTTTGTGGAATACCACCCTGCTCCCTTTTCTGTGCAGAACTGGCTATTAAAGCAAGTATTTCAACTGTGTGTGTGGATTGGCCTCTTGCACACTGGGTGACGGACCCTGTTTTTGGGACAATAAAAACACTTAAAAAGCAGGTAAATACATTTTTAGTAAAATGTTTCTTTGTCCAAAATTGTATCATTTTCACTGCTCTACCGCTCAGAAGAGCTATAATGAGTATCTAAAACATTACCTATAGCTCTTGGTTAGCTCCTCATTTCATACAGGGGTCCAACAGCGTAGCACATCCACAATGAAAGTAGTAGTGTATAATTAATATGTTCAGACTTCCCTAAGGAGTCTGGTTTAGTGATGTAAGGTATTTAACTGAAAAAAAAGAACCTGCATACACTAAACAGAGTCAATATCACCTAAGCAGTAGGTCTCAGAATCTAACTGTAAATAGAAAATCCAATCAGAGTGGTTTTGGTGGCACTCCAAACAAATTATTTGCATTTTGCTAGCTATCAGCTTTCATCAACAGCCTAAAAAAGACCACATTAGTGACACAGATTCTGAGAATAGTAAATTACTAACAACATGGATCATGTGTGTAGCCACCAGAACTGCTAGACAGATTTAGTGAAAGCAAACAATGTTTTTCAATACAATAAATTCAAGTTCATACAATTTCTGGGTGGGGGATAAAGGAAGGTGGATACAGTATTTCCCAGGTAGAGGACTTGCCCCTTGTAAGAGTGACTGAGAAGACGTGAGGGTCGCAAGCAAACCCAGTGTACTGTAACTAAAAGTCTAATACAAACTTTGAGTATATAAATAGGCTAATGTCCAATGCGAGTAATTATACACTGATCTCTGTTGAAACAGTGAAAAACTGGAGAAAAAAAATAGAGGTTTTGGAAAAGCACTTATACACAAAGACTCACATCTAACACTTATATCTAACACTTTTATTCTTACTGCATTTCATAGATATATATATATATAATTAAAAATCCCATACCACAGGGGTTTTCACACTAGCATACAGAAATCAAATGGCTGAAACTTGAAGCTTGACAAATAACAGTAATAGTAATTAATCCCTGGCACAGCTTATGCAAGTTACAGTAATTTCTTTCTAGCTAGAAAATATTGAAATAAAGGTTGATTTTTTTCTGCTAAGACATTCTATTTTAAGCACAATTGCAAGAATTAAACTGGGATATGCAACTAGATAATACTTAGTATTCCAACGAGCCTTCAAAATAGCTATGATGGTTTTTCAGACCCAGATACCAGAGTACTATGCACTGTGCGGTAAGACTACTCACAACTAATTAAACTGTGCCGCTCTGAAAGCAATTTATTGTGTGCACACCGATTTCCTTGTTAACACAAGGCATAGCGTGCACCATGCCCATTTGTGGCTTTCCCTGGGAATCTTTTCAGTTCCCTTTAACATAGCCTCAGCCCTCTACTTTTCCTGGAGGTTTTCTGGCCATTTAACAGGGTGAGGCTGAAGTGACAAAGTCCTGATTTCTTGTAAAAATAATGTTTAGAAACAGCGGTATTTTTAAAGGACAATTAAGACAAAATTTGCAGTTCTTAAAAAAAAAAAGGCAAGATCCCTGTTTTTCAATTGGGTTAAGTGCTTAAATAAGCTCTTATGAAGAACAAGCCAGGTACTGCATAAACTAGAGTGACAATGAGCTCCTCTGTGGTACAAAACAATGTCTAATCTCTTACAATTCCCTTGCTCACTGACTTTTTAATAAAAATACAATGGGAGAAGTAATGGATTTAGGACAAGTGTATTATCCTTCTATTCAATACCTTCTAACAGAGCCAGTACAAGTTGTACATTATAAGATTTACTCAAAGCTAGATGCCAATAAATGTTTATGAACCACAGCAAGTACTTTCACCCAAACATCCTACAAGCTTTCCAAGCAATGCAATTCATGTCAGTAATCCCCAAATTCTCCTGTATGGGTCATCCTTGTGGGTTCTAAAGCGTTACACATAAAATTGTATAGTCACTTCTAGCTTTTCAAAGAAAAATGTAGGCAAGAATACAGAAAGCAGTCTATCCACAAGTGATTATTTCAAGCAATTTAAAAATGTAGAACAGGGAAATTGAACTGAAAAGTAAAATAAAATATCTTCCATAGGAATTAAATTAAACTTTTCTTACTGCATTAGTCTACATACACTTATTTCCAAATAAATCCATGTGTGAATGTATTTGTTCTAGATGTGAATTAAGCCAACTGAAAAAGGTGTCTTTTTCAGAATACAACTATTCATACATAGAGTTTTTTGGTGCATGTATATACACTACTGAAAAATTACACCATGGCTTGGACTAAGACATACCCAGAAAGGCATTATTTATGAAAGTAATTACTTAAAGCCACTGTTCAAATCTACACAGGAAAGACCAGTCTTGACAGAAAGTATTTAAGCATTGACTTCTCTGTCTATCAATAATATCAAAAGAAATCTAAACATGTATTTACACATTATGTACTTTTAAGTCAGTCTTCACTACCGATTAATTCACAAACATCTGCCATGAATATTTTCCTGTTACATTCAAAACGTTCTCCCAGAATGAACTTTAATTTCCTCTAAATACCACATTAAGCACAGAAAATGGTCCACTAAAGATTTTAGGCATAATTATATGCATTAAGAATATAAATATTTTCTCAATTCCCTATGATTTAACATTTAAGTTACAATTTGTAACAGCCATCAGCAGAAAGTATGTCAACAGTGTAAGCATATCCTGCTCCTTTCCTTCTGTCTCCAATAGAACAAACCAACCTCTCAAACTCTCCTCACAAAAGGAGATCAAAGAGAAAGAAAAAGCAACCAAAAAAACAACCCAAATCATCACTGTATTTATCATCAACTCAGAACGTAAGAAAGGTGAAAATTCCCAACTGACATCATCAGTTACAAGAAATAAGACTTCATCCATCCGTGAGAACTCTGGCAAGTGCTTGCAGCATGAGGTCAGCAAATTCTGCGAGCGCCATGCCATTCATCAGAATATTGTGGGAAGGAAAGATTTTCCCTGTGTTTATATATTGCTACTGAGAAGAAACTGAATGTACCAGCTATCTGCTGTTTGTGAAGTATCTCCCACACTGTATTTTAAATGAACAGCAAAACATCTTTCAAACGGTTACTGTATTATCATGACAGGACCAAGACATCAAATGGAAGGGAGGAGAAGGGAAGAAGGAATTAAAGCTACTTCAAACATCATTAGGAAGATGTTGCTTTACTCCTCATAGCACATTACCACCAACAGATATTTATATTCTATGCCTGTGGTCATTGTATCAATTATTAGTTCATCACCCATCGCAGTAACAAAATGAAGCTTGATGCCTTTCTCCAAGTTAAATATGC
This sequence comes from Hemiprocne comata, assembly GCA_020745705.1. Taxonomy (NCBI): domain Eukaryota; kingdom Metazoa; phylum Chordata; class Aves; order Apodiformes; family Apodidae; genus Hemiprocne; species Hemiprocne comata. The sequence goes on from CM036591.1 coordinate 22,946,554, forward strand.
ACTAGATGGTTCTTCTGCCCTTACATTAAAAAGGAGTCTCTAACTGTTCTTCTCATAACTGCAATTAGTTTTGCTCTTACAAAATGTGCTTGATTTGAAAAACTAATCTTATTTTAAAATTGACAGAGTTTAACAATGGAATTTACATATCTCAGAGTTAAAGAGCACCCCTTTCAACTGAAAACTGGAAGTTCAAATGCAGTGAACATTGATCCTGACCTACTGTAAAAGCAGCCTTTCAACTGCAAGTTGGAAGCTCAGACACTGCAGACATTGATACTAACATAAAGATTTTTGTCTTCGTATCACTAACATCAATAATATGCATGAACTCAACTGTAAATAATATTCTCATGGTCAGACACAAAAATCACAATAGCATTACCTCTAAGAATTATTCTGTGCTGGAATTCAAGATTCAGCACACTAAAAAAGGGCTGAAGGAATATGCTATCTATTGCAGAAGGTCAGTCTCTAAGGACTAGAATTCAATCAGTCGGGAAGGGTTATGGAAGAGAATCCTGCAATAACGTTCACTTAACTATATTGTATTGTATTAACTTGAAGACTTCTGTCTCCAGGATTGAAAATCCCATAATTCTTTTTTTTTTTTTTAAAGTTTTAAAATTTGTACAGGCTGATCTATAAACTCGTACTTATTTGAATTTTACTTTGAAATATCCTGCTACCCAAAAATGACAGACAAATAAGCTAATAATAAAGTTTAACTCAATATCTTTCTCCTGTCTCAGTAGATAACAGCATCAGACAGATTTAAAATATACAACCAATATTATTCTGATTGCTTCCTGAAATTATATTTACATTCTTTTAATACATGCAAATAACAGGGGTATTTTTATTCTATAGTATCTCTTTAGAAGGTTATAGCCAAAATAATATTTAAATGCATACAGAGTCTGAAAGAATAGTAGCCGTAGTAAATAGACATTTATTTCTAAGGCAGCAGTGAGAACACGTGTGAAACAGACAAAAATATACCTGTAAAGGAAGATATTCCAAGCCTATGTCAACATTACACGTTGCTGATTTTGGACCATATTGTGTCATTGATTTTTAAGTAGAACTTGAAAATTATTTCAGTGATGGCTCCTTAACAGCAGTTGGCTATTTTATTACTGCTGATAGGGGACTGAAAAATCAATTCTCTGAGAGACAGCACCAACAGTTAACACTGTATTGAACTGCAGAGCCAGGTCACTGCACAAAGGTGAACTTACCAACTGTATGCAATGTGGGCTTACACAAAGGAAAAATGACAATTAACAAGTTAGAATAAAGGTGCAAGAATGTGGGAAATCAAACACATCTCAGGTTTAAGAACTGTTGACTGATACAGACTGACTATTTTCTTTTTTTCTCCTAAATCTTTTGGAGATTTCCGACTATCAAATTACAATTGTGGAGGCTTACAGATAAAGAGAACCCTCTAAAGCAGACAATTCATATTTATGAAATGAGAAGAATGACTTCTACTTGCAGTTAGGTTCCATGAAAACACAGTGAAATCCCCTTTGATGCCAACAATAAGTCTACGCAGGTCACATGGAGATTACAGCCTCTGTGAAATCAGTAACTTCTCCTTAGTTTTCATTTAAGGTTATTGGTTATATTCAGTAAACTACCAAAGGAAAAACATGCTAGACTATGATTAGTATTATTTCCTTTCGTTGCTCACCTTACATAGTGTTCTTCCTCAATAGATTTCAAAGTGTTCCCAGAAAAAGTGGAAAGAAACAAAAAATGCAATTCAAGTGCTAGATGTTTTCATTCAGCCCAGGATAGCAAGCCAGTGAAGGGTTTGAAAGCGGAACAGGTAAAAACACTCACAATAGCTTTATCTGAATGAACCACACAACTTTCACAACTCTCAAGTAGGTAAAACTCAAAAAATTCTCAAATGTCTCTACCTTAAATTATTTCCAAAAGTAGGGGAAAAGGAAAACAAAGAAAAAGAAGCTAAAATTTCACACTGCACCTCAGTTTTTCTCTTGTAACCTCCTAGTTTTCCTGAAAGGGAAAATGGCTGGGTACATTCAGAGCACAGACAAGAGCCTTTTGCAGCACACCTCTGCTACAGAAAGAACAGAATATTAGCAATGGCTATATAATAGACTGGCAAATGACTTTAAAAGGCAAATCCTGAGAAGTTCTGTCCCAGCCTCTCCCTTCTTTGAAGACATCCTGTTTGAAAAACAGTATTAATTCCAGTCTACACTGTCTCTTAATGTTTTTTGTGCCCTAGAGAGAGGAAGCCTTGAACAGTAGCTGCAAGCAGCACGGAAACATGACAGACTGTGATGGACAGGGAGCGCTCTCTGTGCCAAACAAGCAAACTGCAACACAAGGGTTTACAGAAGTGCAGAACTATCAAGCAGCTAAAATACACTCCTAATATTTGGCTACTGCTTTAGGGAGGCACAATCTTTAATTCTTTTTTCCACCAGTCCCGTTTGGTTTCTCTCCTAGACCCCTAAGTCATTTACCAGACATGTCCTGATGCAGTATATACTATATAATTGCAACCATAGGCAAAGGAAACTGCCTCACACAACCCAGTGACTGAACATCTAAATAAACCCATCTAGTGGCTCAAAAAGCCCAAGAATCGCTGTTACAATCTTAACACTAATCTATTTGTAGAAGCTGCATAACTAGACCTAAGGATTGATTACTAGGAAAAGAAAAGTAACTAAACAGAGCTTTCACAGGCCTTTACCACTGAAGTCCATTTTACTAAGGTCTACTGTCTACCTTACAATTCAAGCATACAAGTCAGAAGGGAAGACAAGCAAGAAGGTCCAAGATCAGCAGGACTCAAAGACTTGACAGAGACAGCACTTCCCTGAAGAGATTCCCTAGTGACTGTAGCTCCTACATGAAGCCTTTGTCTCATGAGGAGCATTAATTTGTGCCTCTCCCCTCTGTTCGGCAACCCATGAAACAAAGGAATTTAATGCCTTTGAAGCCTCTATTGTTGCTGACAAACTCAGCTGAGACTAGTCAAGTGTAACAGCTGTTGCTGAGAACACAACTGGTGGAGAAAATGGTGTTTTCTGTGCATGTGCTAAAAGAAAGGATCAAAAACCCAAGGAATGATGGGATATGTAAGTTCCAAACACAAGATGACAAATTCATTTTGACAGATGAACTAAAGATGAAGTAATAGCAGATTGAAGGAACATGCAAAGAAAAGGATGAGAAACTAAAGCTGAGTAAAGACAGATTAATGCAGATTCTGAAGTTTTCTATTATTTGTTTAAATTGGATTTCTAGATGAGTTTATTTACTGTCTCCCTTGATTTGAGAATAATCTGACATTTTATGTTTTCAAACAGATATCAACTTCCTGTAGTTATAAAGTGAGAGCAGCTCTGTATACAAGAGTAACTGTACCTACCACCCATTACAGCATGACTATGAAGAACTTTATTTAAAACACACTTCAGTTATGTCTCTTTGCAAACACAAGAAAGTGATGCCTTCTTCCTTAGCACAGGGAGAACACAGACTGTGATATGAAACTCAGAAAGCAGCCAGAGATGTACATTCAAAAACTGGGCAAGAATGTCTCCATCATAAGGAGCTGAGCAAGGCCTTTTCCAAAGATGGGCACAGAAGAAAGTGAGTGAAAAGAGGTCAGGACTGGGACAGAACAGCATCACAACACTCCTCATTTTCATCATCTCATGCCAATGTAAAACTTAGCCTTAGGCTGAACTTCGAATTCACTAATGATAGGATTTTTGCTTGCCCCTTTTCTTAAGCTTAATTAAGCTGAGAGACTGTGGATGGTACTTGAAACTGTAGGCATAAGCTGCGTTGTTCCTCTAAGCAGGTGCTATCATTTGTAAAAGATAAAACCATCCCTAAGATTGGGTTGACAAGTCAGGTAAGGCCTTAAATTAATAACACTTGCTTCTCTCCCTCTCTCTTTCTCTGGGTTTATGTGAAAACCTTACAATCATCCAACAAGAGCTTGGCTTAGACAAATCAGGGAATAGACACTTTTAAAGCCAGATGAAGACTAGTTCTTCGCCAACAGAAGCTACCGAAGAAGTGCTTTTTAACAATGCATCATAAAGATGAACATTTTGGAGAGGGACATTCACTTTCCTTTCCTATTCTCTTCCAAACACTAGGTAGGGCCAGCTAATTTCATTGCACTTCAATGCTGATAAAACACCAGCACTGATATGACCATGTTTTTCTTATAACCTACTATCTAAAAAGCCATGGGAGAAAACAGTATTTTTTACTACTTAATTGTTAAGTCTAAATACTTGGTTTCCACACTGATACACTGCTGTAATAGTTAGAGAATGTACTTTATAGAAGATTAATGAAATAAAGAAAAGTTAATAACCAGACTACTGGTGAAGTCTAGCAGACTCACAAGTCAAGTCGCAATAAAATAATTTACAAAAATATAATAATTAATCAACTTCAGAGTATATGTTTCTAATTTACAAAGACACACCACTTCTACCCTGTGATAACTGAGCTCATTTAAGCAGCTTCACACAACAACATTCTAAAAGCAATTTCAGCTAGCAGTCATCTTGTATCATGCACTAAAAAGACACAAAATGCAACTACACCAAGGAAATACATTCACTTGGTGGCCACAGGAATTGCAGTATCTAGAAATTGTTCAACTCAGAATAATAATTACTTCTAGATACATATTAAAAATACTAGTGTTTTATATTATCTGTATCAATAATGGAACTCAACAATACAAACATTTAAATTCAATACAGAGTACTTGACCTACTTTTATAGGTCATATATTTATACTTACATATTCAGGTTTTAATTTCTTGTCTCCTCCTCTTACAGCTACTTTTTCAAGCTTGTCTATACTCTGCATGATCAGTTCCTCATCTTTAAGTCTAAGTTCCTCATGTATTATTTCAATGTCACGAACAGGATCTACGCTTCCTTCAACATGAGTGATATCATCATCTTCAAATGCTCCTAAAACAAAAGAACACACAAATTACATATTAAACTAAAAAGACAAGAATATATAGTTAGAACATACTATTAAGAGTCATGGGAGTTTGAGATTAAATATTTAAAGTCAGTAGGTCTGTCGTGCTGCCCATATACAAGCATCACCTGCAGTATTTTATATCATACTGTTTTAGTCTGTTAATTTATGTATCAGCTTCAGAATTCAAAGCTTTATACAGACACATACAAAGCACAGTGCTTTGCCATTTCAAGAGAGCACTTAACACATCTTTAAGAGTTTCTTCTGAATAGGAGCAGGCTAAAGCACTTTTCTGAAAATAGGTACCACTGCATTTTAACAGCATTTAACCTAACAGTAGCAAACATAGTAGCTAAATTGAACATCACAAAACATTTTAATACACACAGTAATGACTAAAAGACTCCTGGAAAGAAAACCTTACAAATCACCCTGGCAGCCCTCACTGGCTGGCCAATTTTATGCATTAAGAAAAGAAGAAGTTCTAGACAAAGAATGCTGAAGTTCTGAACGACTCTTAGTGTTTCCAAGGGAAACGGGGCTTAGAAAAAAAGGCCTGAAATCATCTGGCAGACCTCGTCCCTGTTTCAATCTACTTTATCACTGTGGTTCTGACGGTGATTAGATAATGAACCACTCAGACACACAATTTACACAGCAGCTAATTTCATCGGCCTGATTTGAGGGTATGGTTTTTAGGGGGCCATCAAAGAAGCAGATGAAGGTGCATTTGTCATATATGAGTGACAACCATTCACACTATCTGAACAAAATGGTGCTGGCCCTTATTAGAAACACATGCTATTATCACATATTTAAAGTGCAGTTGAAGCCATAATTTCAAATTGCCAACTGGAAACATAAGGGTAAAACAACCAGATATTACTGAAGCATGTGTGCTGACTTCATGCCCTTCTGAAGACAATCTGGCAAAATAATTCAACTAGGATTTAAATTATCAGATTAGCTGCATCACCAAAAAACCCACTCACAAAAAAACCCCATATTTTTAAAATAGAAATATTAAAAATTTAAAACAGTTTATTACTTATTCCTGGATCAATTTTCAGAGTATTTGCATATTTATCCTGGAATATTAAAGATATGCCTGGGCAACCGACCATGAAAATAGTTTTATTTTAATATTACCAAAATGAAAATCAACTTTTTTTACATGGGAAAACAAACCCAAGGCTCTTCTTGTACTAAACATAACATATGAAACAGGGTAAACTACAAACAGTTCCTTAACTGATAGACCAAGTTGGGGTTCTTTGTTGTCATGAATATCTTAAACTTCATCTTGTCTTTTAACTTATTGAAAACAGAGGTTTTAGCAATAAGGTTTTACATCAAAACACATGGCATACAGGTTTAAAATGTCGTTGTCACCCAAAATTCAAAGTAATTTTCACATAAACTTACGAAAAGTCTTGAAAACAGTGGTTATTATGAGTTCAGATAAGGAGCCTCTCTACTGAGCTGATGATTTCCCATTCGAGGTAACAAGTTAGCCTTCTCTCCTCCCTCACCAGGTTTGCCTCACTTCTTATGGAAGAAATGGACACTAGTTGCATATTACATTAAGATGTTCGATTTTGAGCTTAAATTTTCAATTCTACATTTAGAGGAAAAGCACACTTTCCTAACTTGGAAAGAAGAAAGTAAATAAACGTGTGCTGGAAAAGGTCATTACTTGTGAATGGACAGAAAATCCATTAAATTAACCACAGCAATTTTTTTAAGTTATCAGGAGCAATTCAAATCTCTTCCCACTGAGACAGCCACAGTCCATAAGGAAGTGGTAGGTATAAGATTTTATATACCCAAAAGGCCAAATTGCCATTAATGTCCAGATTTTGGCATAAACTGAGAGACTCCTCTTGATAAACACAACAGGTATTACGCTTTAGTTGTGAATCTTTTGTTCAGGGCTTGTAAATGTAAAACTGATTAAAGAAATAGGACATATCAAAAAATGTGTCTATTATTTGCAACTTACAAAGATGAAAATAATAACTTTATTAATATATAAATCTTACCTGATACAGATAGATATTAGTTTATTCCCATTTATTAGTATATGTCTCTGCCTTTGCTTTATCAGTGCGTGAAGTTCCTCTGCCAAGCAAGGCTTCTAACTCTCTTTTGTTAGGGAAGATGATAGGACAACCCTTTCTTCCCCACAGCATAAACAGCAGCAAAACAGAAAGTTCAAAGACTACCTTAAAATATAACAAATAGGGAACTAAGAACGATATAATTGTCCAATTAAAGATAGTGCAACACCTGTGTGATGAACAAGATGCACAAGGTGGACACAGGCTGTGAACCTTGAGCAAGCAGTAGTATAAGTAATTGGTAACAAGCACTATGTAGAAAAGCAGCCTGTTGAAAATGACCTACTAAAATACAGTGAATTGGAAGAAGCAGGGAGGATGAGAGGAAGGTCTTGAGATGCAAGATGACAGCAAACCGATGAGAATTTCAGTTTTCTGAAGGAACAGGTCAGATTAGCTTGGGTATCACGCAGAAAAAGAATACCAGTTAATGGACATGTAGCTCTCTGAAGAAGGCAAATAAAAAATAAACATTGACAAATAAATGTTGATATTGGTTTGGCTGATAATGATCACTGATTACAACAGAATCAGCGAGTAAAAATAATGGAGAGAGGGAGAAAACGAGACCTGGTAGTCTTAATTTGATCTCAAGCTGATTGTTGGTTCAAGAGAACTTGGCAGAAAACTGGGGGAGGAAAGATTCCCTGAAAGCATGCTAATGAAGCATCCAGGTGAGGAAGAAAGGGACTAAAATAGGATAGCTGCAGAACAACAGAAAGAGCACAGTCACGTCCCAGAGGTAAAACCCATTCTGATTATGAGCTGTGTTTAAATATGGTGTACCTCAAACACAATGTGTCTGTTGACTTATTGACATAATGAGGGTTCAAGTTCTTAAATATTTGGGAGCTCTCCAAGGTTAAAAAGGCATCTACACACTATCCTCTGCAGCATACCCACACCTGACTGCTGAGCTCTGTGGTCTAGCTTCCAAAGCTTTCATTAAAAAATTAGTATTTTCAAATGTGCTAAAAAATTTGTCTTAAACAAGATTTTGTGATAGTCTGGAAAGTCAACAATAACTCATCTGTTACTTTATTTATTATTTCCAGGAAAAAAAAAAAATTAAAAAAAATATTTAATAATAACTTATCCAAAACTAGCCACACCACTGCCTATCTCAAGACAGTCTGAACTATGGCCAATGACATTCTCCAATGTATATAATGAAATTCTATTCTTCTTACCATATCTTCATCAACTGCATTTGATTTTAGAACATAAGGACTCAGCATTTCTCAAACATTATCCCAAACCATGGCACCTCCCTTTTGCCTGCTTCCTAAAGCTGCATTGTCTGTGCTCCAAAAAAGTCCTCTATCTAGTACAGGAAACTATAGCACACTACTGTAAGAGAGAAAAGGAATCTGTTTACCATATGGGGAAGAAAAACTATATACGTAAAATAGGCTTATTGACAAATGTCCCTGAAGAAGCATCTGTTTGTCAACAACTAAGCTACGCATACAGCAATACAGAAAAGTCAACTGGGAAACCCTTATCAGTAATTTCATTATTTCAACAACTGATTACAAATTTCCTGCTGTCTCACACATCCCACTAGATGTAAGGTAAATTTTTATCAGAAGTTGGTCAACCTTTCAAAAGGAAGTTGAGCAGAATCCACCTCTTTCTTTGTATTTTAAGTATCCCAGCTATAAACCTTTTTTCAGCTGATCTCCCAGAAAATGCTGATGAATTTGCTCTCTAGCTTGAAATATACACCCCCATCACTTCCCTTGGCATAAAAGACAAAGACTATGGAGTTACAAACATCAATTTTGCTGTAAGTAAATAAATCTGCTGTGGTTAATTCCCATAATGTTTTAGTGGCATGCAAATACTGCTATTAAAACAGGGCAAGTATTTAGAAAGGAAAACAGTAAAGCATAACAGCAGCAGAATTTATTTTGCCATCTGACAGCAACACCAAAAGAAATTATTTAACCTGAAGTTACTAGAAATTAGGAGCTTGGAAATCACCACTGTCACATCCAGCTCCCTCTTGTGTTGTTTGTGGGCCCAAACTTAAAGGATTCTCCAGTTTCAGAGAAGGATTTCTCTTCGGCTGAGCACTTTATCTGGGCTTGGCTCTAAGTGTGGTGGCCCCACAGTGTAGGGAAGCAGTCTGGATCTTTTCTCTGTAGCCAGGAGCGTAGCAGGAGCTCTGCACTGGGTCCTACTCCCTCTAGCTGCCCTCAGGGTACCTGCAGATTCTTTAGGGAATCCACCTGGTAATTACACCTTTTTTAAAGACGTTCAAATACAATACCAGGAGGGGAAAAGTATTTTTAAAGCAGCATTAAAGAAGTAGTTCAGTGATATCTGGTTCTGCACTTTGCTTTCAAGTGATACTAGATAAAAATGAGTCAGAAAACTGAATGACTGTCTGGAGAAGATGTGAAACCTCTGGTTCTTCCCTGAGGAAGAGCAGGAACTGTCTTTTTGTCAGGTCCTGACTTTATCTTCTCTTCTTCACATGAAAAAGTAATAGGAGATAAATATGTATACAGCACAGCAGTAACAAATGCCACAATTTAAACACCTAATGGCATGCACGCTTCTTAACATTTCTTTCAAGAATCAGCTTCAAAATTCTGACAAAATTTACCTCTCAGCCTCCGGAGATTTTTGCATTGCTTATGTTATACCTGTCAAGATCTGATGACTGTATGTTATGTATTCATCTGAACAGAACCACTACACTTAGTTACAGGCTATCATCAACCAATTCATTCTCTTGCTAAAATCAAGTCATCCAATTACTCCTTGACTAATCAAGGCTGTTTTGGCTTTTACTTTTTTCAAAAGGTACTCAACAGCATAAACAGTTCACTTACAAGAAATGGAAAGGGGCTAATCAGCAGAATTATTGTTTTGCTGCCACAATTTGCAGTATTTAAACGTAGTTGCTGATTGGACTGAAAGTTTTATGATACAGCATATAAAACTAGTTTGACACAAAAACGAAGCTGCCTATAGCCTAAACTTTATTGTTTCTAGCTGGTCCAAGCTGCCACCGAGATGCTAACAAACTAATCAAAATAAAGCTACTACACTTATCTTATTCTGCTCCTAACTTCAATTATGGAAATTAACTAATATCTTCAAGATTAATTTACGTTTAATATATCACTCCATTTCTTTAATTATCCTTATCCTCAAAGTAAAATGGAACCAAGTATTTGGTTAATATTTATCTCCACATATCAGCATTTTGGCATCTTGTCTTAATTTATAAAAGGTAAGCAACTGTGTTGGTATATGCCATGCTTTAATTAAGAGGGATATTTACAATTTGATCAGAATCTGAACTGTATCAAAAGCTGAAACTCCCATCGGTATTTAGGGTAATGACCAGCCTTTTTTGTCAATAAGCTATGAAGAGAATGTTGGATAACACCAGCAAAAACCAGACCTAAAGACTAATTGATGCTTGCACTTCCTCTCCAGCACACATTCAATGACGATTAGCGAAAAGAGCTGCTCGTCACAAACTGATATGGCACAGCACAATATACATATAATGCCCTGTTATAAGCCCTGAAATAAAGGAGCACTAATATCTATCTGGCCACTTAGCAGTGTGGGAATCAGGGAGAGAACAAAAATAAATAAAATAGGGTAACTTGGGTGGGGGGCTACAAGCAGGGTATTTCTTTAAGGTATCAAAAGAAACAAGAGTACAAGTGTCAAAAAACATGAAATTATAAATAATAATTACACTTAGCTTGATATGCTATCATCATTATTATAAAGGTTTAAATAGTAAAGGATACCTCTGTTTCTGACTGAGGTTCAAGTATATTTAACATTAGAGAATGTATTAAAAGTTGATGATGGTACATTTTACTATGCATAATCATGATTAGAAGTGCATAAGAATACTGCCAGAATCAACATCTTACAGCTTCTTAAATGTAGTATGGTAACAAAGAACCAACAAATAAAGTAGGTTTACCATGTTTTCCCTTGCAAGCTATTTTTAAGTGAAATTAATCACCTGTAACACAAACCTAACATTCTTTAAAGCAGAGTAATTTTCAGTTGAAAAAGGTACACCTGCCTGCATCTTCAACTTAAGCAAAATCAAGCACAAAAAACATTGAATAAAATGCTGTAGTAAACCTTGACTTCTGAAGAAAGAATTTTTTCAGACATCTTTTGTGGCTTTGTTTTGTGCCACAGCCCTTTAAGTTTTGTCTTCATAAAGCCCTAACTAGTTGTAATCACTTGCAGTCTAATTGTGGACATTTATCTGCTTTTCTTATGCATAGAACATAGCTATTAAAGCTGAATGGTGATGGTGTGAAGTATAGGTTAAATTGGGTGAAATTAAAGCAAATTACTCTGGGATGTGGAACTCTGAAAATAGAAACCGCCAATGATTTGCAACCCTCTTGATGATCAGCTTCACAGAACCCTAAATGACAAGAAAACTTACATATTTTAAAGTTAACTAGATTTTTTTTAAAATAATATGTATAAATTTATTTAAAATGCAAGCAGTCACTGTGGCAATAATTATTTTGTTTTACCTGCATCATAGAAATATAAGAAAAGGTTTTAATTCCCATTAAAAACACTTGTTTTTATTCTCCAGTTTAGCTGATTTTTAGCAACAGAAAAAGTTCAGAATATTAGTTGCTGCATTAATTACTTTGAACACAACGTTACAGTTGATGCATACCATATGGCTATACAGACACAGGATGGTAAAAGCAACTGCTTTGGGCTCTCCTGGCTGGTGGGGGTGTTAGGGCTCAAATTCATTACTTACCTATATAATAGATAAGCAGCTACATTTACCCTGCTGAGCCCTAATACGGCATCAGTCAAGAGAATGCAAATCAAGCACCCCTCCCCAAAAGTCTGAAACAGCGGCTGAATGGCAGTGCTTTCAATATCAAATCTATTGGGAGTATTTGACAAAAAAAGGGCAAGTCTATTTCTGCACTGGCAGACACACAATGAGAGCATGTAGCAGCAATACAGGATTTTAAATGACTGTAGTATCAACTTCTTGAGCATACAAAGAATTTACATTTGCATAAAAGTACTCGTCAAGCAAGTACTGCACAAGGTCAGAGATGAGAATTATAATCTCCCCAGGAAACACTGAGGCAAAACAATTCAGGCCATGTAAATCAGCAGAACAGACAGAATCCATTCCTAGTGGAAGCAGTTTTAACACAGAAAAGTTGTTACCAAGACAGTCGCTCCAATGAGCTTATCTGTAAAACCCTGCTCCAGAGCACTTACCCTTGAGTCTATCTGACAAATATTAGTGATTTATTTCAAATGTAAAATGTGTTTACTTGCCACTGCTCTTTCATCCCAGCACCACTGGGATGTAGTCAACACTCCACAGGCAAAACCTTCTACCTGCTGAGATTTGCTATCAAGTTGGTCTCACTGGGTAAAGGACATCATTGGACAACTAAAGGAATAAATCTTCGAGCCCTTCATGCCTCTATTTGCAGAGGGCTCACTCTGACTGCCCTTGATCGTGTATTTGAAATAGTATCACTGCAACACCCTGCAAATAGTGCTTGGGACAAAATCCTTGGTTACTCTTCTTGCAATACACTTGACCCAGGATCACATGGTAATCTGCATGGATTTGCTATCGGAAGACACTAGGAGGGGCAGCACTCAATGTACAAATTTTTGAGATGGCTGACATACCACATAAATTGTTTAAAATAAGAATTCCCTGGGAAAAACTAGCACCTCTGTTCAGATTTTACCAAAATACAACTGTGTTAATTGCAACAAGAAGAGAAATTTGGAACCTAGCCTAGACCACTGCGAAACGTGCAAAGCCAAAAAGGCTGACAAATACCAACATATGCTTCAAAGAGAAGTGCTCTTGTCAACCTGAGCTCAGCCACGCTCTGCTTTGTATTACTTTCTGTTCTAATGACTGAAAAAACCTTTCTGTGCGAGTTGAAGAGAGAAGCAAACAGGAACAAGGGAGAGTATCACCCACCCTGCTGAGTGCTCCCATGGCAGCACCCGCCGCCTGCATAAAGGATAGCGCGCTCAGGAAGGTCTCGCCACAAACATCAGTGGATAACTTTTAATAGGCCTCTGCATGCCACATATCCATACTGTTCATAGAAGACAATGTTCCTACTCAAAAGCAGACTGGAACTCAGGTCTTTATAATCTGATGGCATTTACACTGTATAAAAACATGGTTCCTAAGCAAAAACCATTTGGGAAGCAGAAACATGCCTACATGTATACCTGTCTATTCCTACTACTTCCACCATCACGATTTACGTGGTGCATTCTGAAGGTCAGTCATCAAGGTCTTCTCTTTAGGAACACTCAGTGCCAAGCTCTATGATGTCAGTCTTGACTGGAATCTCTGAAAGTCACCTTAACAAAATAAAATTGCTAACAACAACCATGTTTGTAAGACAATATGTATTTCTAAAGATCATGAATAGCAACTAGCAGCCATCAAGCGAAACCCACTGGGCAGTTCTATTTGGCCTTTAATGACCAAATACAAAGGAAATATTTTAATTATTCATGGACAATTTATTTGGGCCACAGACTGACTATAGCAAAGATGCAGAAATATTAAAAAAAAACACTTGAGCCCTGAAGTTTTTATTTGGGCTAGCATAACAATCTGGTAGCAGTTCCCACAACTGTACTACTGAACTACTTTGGATACCCAATGCTGCAGCAAAGTCCAAGCAATTAACCTCTGCTGAGCCCACCTTGGCTCCTGCACAGAGCAAGCTCAACTCTCTTCTGCATTCTTCAACACCTTGGAGGGTTATTAGTCTTTTTTAAATGGACAGTTTAATTCAACATAAAATAAAAAATCATAACTGTCCTGGAACCCACTATAAAGGGTGCAAAATTGTTTCAATAAGGCAACTTCTCTTCCAAAACATTTAAAGCAATGTCTTATGCTATATAAATACCTAGATAAAACTTAGCAATGACAAGTTTTCAGCTTCAAGAGGTTAGTTATCTAAGCAGTTCCCAGATAGTCTGAAACTTAAAATTATATTCTTGTTATGATAAAGCAAAAGCACTTCAGAATCAAACAACTTCTTGCAAAGCCTTAAAAAATGCTATAAAAATGGATTATGGAAGATGGCAGACAGAAAAAAGAAATTATGTTTACAGATCAGTCTTTGTTTACAAAAAGAGTAACCAGGTTTTTTTTAGAAGGGTATTTATAAGTAGTTGTAAACCCAGCTCATGACATGTTAACAAAGAACCTCATTCTCCACGTCTGAACGTTTCTCCTTTGAGTATCTATTTTGTTGCACAATGGAAGAGAGAAGTAAACAGACTTAAGGAAGACTAGCCAACATCCAACAAAAATGAGTCAATGAAATCGTTTGATCAGTACTGTTATGTATGTATATGGCCTACTTAAGTTTGTAGTGAAGTGCTGTGTTGTTAAGCGAATAAAGTACCTTTAAAAACAAAAGCAAAAAGCCTCTCAGCAAATTTACCTTAGAAAAATGTGCCTTACCATGCAACCTTCCCTCTGGACATTCTGGCACACATTAATAACAGTATATAGAAACTTAACACAAAAGTAGCACTAAAGTTCATCCAGATATATCCTTTGCAAATCAATTCAAATTTTATAGGAGAGCTGCTTATCTGGTTCCTATTAACAGAAATCATTTTAATAATAATAAAATCATTAGTTGATTAAGAGACAGCTTGCTCTTCACAAGTGGTTTTTCACATGCACCGATTACTTTTCAACAACTGAAAGCTGATATCACAGTTCTTAGGACCTCATGGACCAGTACAGGCTTGGAATCACAAGAACTATCAAATTATCTTTTTAGAAAAGCACCTGAAATATTGAAAACAAAAGGTAATATATGATTTACGTGCTAGTAGAGATGATAGACCTGATAAAGAGGGTTTGCAGTATTTCCTGTGCAATGTTCAAATCTTAATGTAACAGTTAACCAGATAAAATTTATCAATATTAATGTTTTACTTTAGAAGTTAGTCACTTCTTCCTTATTAAACTCAAACCAGCATCTCAACAGAAAATTAAGCATATTACTTGCTTGCTTAAGTTGGCTGATCAGTTCCACAGGAAGTAAAGAACTCATTATTTTGTACATTATTTCAGTGAAGTAATCCCTAACACTCAGGTATTAGCTTTTCTTTCTATTAACATTTTACTTCAAGGACAACTACATTGTGGAACATGTCAGTTCTGTTCTGTAACTATCTGGCACCATCTAGTAGCCATTGGAGTCTTCTTTACTAAATCCCATTAAAAGAACCTGTGACAAGGGTGGTACTGAACAGATATGCAAGAAATAATAACAAACTTATTTATCTCAATCTCATGTGGTCAAACAAATGTTTTATGTTGAATTAGGTACAGACAGCTATAGTCTGTAGTTACTTGTACACAGAGCAAATACCTTCTGCCTTCCTTGAAAAAGCACACTAAATACTTCTGTGTACATTGACGTTTCCAAGTAATTTAAGAATATGCTGGCAAATTTTAGCAATAGTTGACAAAATGCATTGCTTCATGCACATATGCAAACAGTTTCTGCTTATCCCCTTTCACTCTCATGAAAACACGTAAGTAAGAAACTAAGAAAGAAAACATGCTTTGATTAACTTGAATCATGGCTATAAAGGGTGCGTTTTTTTTCCATTACTGTCAAAACACAGTATTTGGCAGGCCCCAAAAGGAGAGGAGGGGGGTGAAAGGCCGATATCTGAGCATATTGAGGCTACTTCATTATGTTTCTGAGGTGTGACTGAGTAGAAATCTTCATTCCCAACAGTACTACTCCTTTAGCCTGTGAGCAAATACAAATACACAGGCCCCGCCATTCTGCTGCTTGCAAAATAAATATATAAATGTGATGCTTTTGCAACATTTAAGCACAGCTTTTTAAACTGAAACAGTTCTCCTTTTACTTTAGATGTCAAATGCATCACAGCAAAGAATTTTGCTTTTAAAAGACTTCCTCAATGAAGCAGTTCATTTCTCCGCCATTTAGCTCACTGTATTTTTACAAGCACCAGGCTGAGCAAACTATGATTGAGAGAAGCCATCTTATGCACATTGCTGTTGTCCCACATCATTCAGAACAAACCTTTTTAGATCGTTAACTACCACAGGAGTGCTGATTACACAGGCACCAGCAATTTCCTAACCAATGACCACCTGAACAATGATGTGTTCAGCTTCTCAGACCCTGAAGCCTTTCAGAGGTGAATCATTTCACAGTTTGGAACTAGATCTCCATAGCAACTTCCCTTTGAGGGTTTTAGAATCACCATCCCGTAATTCTATGATCATCAAGCTCAACCATTCCCAATGGTTCTTTTCACAGCAGATGGAAAAGGAAGCCTTGAAATTTTACAGTCTATTTCAAGCAATTCATCTGGCAGCCTATTAGAATTCAAAATATTTCGACCTTCAATCACAAAGCATGTTATCTGAAGCTGTGGTGATCTCAAGTCAAGACAAGCAGACGTTTTAGTCTAATCATCCATGATGAGAAGAGACTGACAAAAACTCTTAATTCAACCACCATCAAAATGCTTATTTTAACTGCATGAAAGTCTTTCAACAGGCAATGAAAACACACCATGTACCATTTTATCACAACCTTCCATCCAAGGGAAATATGAATTCCGAATACTGGCATGGATCTTTGCACTCTCCGACTGCTTTTGAACAAATATAAATCCAATTCTATCATATTATTTTCAACAGCTGTCAAGAAAAATGATGGAAGCAAACTGCAATTAAACTTCTCACAGCTGAGTACAATAATGCTGTAAATGGGTTACTTATTGATTGATCCAGTTTGTCACAGGCATCTTCTAAGAAATCCAAATCAGTTACCTCTGAGAAAATAAATACCAATTAAATTATGAAAACATAGAATTGGTTAAAATCTTGAAGCAAAGCTCAGTTTCATGATAATCACAGTCAGAGGAGAGTTTAAAGGTTTTTTCCACCCTCGGTTCCCAATTCTGAACTCAATTCCCTGTGTTTAGAGTTAAAGAAACCTTTTCCTTCTCTTAAATGTTTCAGTCAAACACTGAAATAATCTCATCAGGGACACAAAAGCTTTACATGTGAAAATCTTTTCACCTAAAGCCCAAGTTGATTAATTTGTATTTTTTATCAACCTTAAAGACAAGTTAAATTCAAACATTTAAAATCTCAGTCATACACTGCCTAGTATAGTAGTAAAAGTGTTTCACCAAACGTCCAACCCCCCAAAAAAACCAGATACTCTTCCCGACCCCATCCCAAACAACTCTAAGGTTAAGTCTAGAAATATGTTATTCTTGTTACTGCATTTTCAAAGTACAAAGGATCCAAATGCAAGTAGTGAATAATCACTAACTACATAAACACCAATTATCTGGTGACTAAAGAATCCAGAAGACTTGCAACGTTCCATACAAAAGTGCCAACAACAGTATTTAACAGGAGTAGCAGGAAGTTTAATAAAACAAAAAACAAACAAACAAAACCAAGCAAACAAAAATACCATGTAATGACTTGACTGTGGGATTTTGATACTTAAAACAACTGCTGTAAAATGTATCCAACTTAAAAGAAACAAAGACCCACCTGTACCACAGCCCCACTGTCCACTATGAATAGTGAAATAAGGGAAATTAACAGGTATGTTACATTTTAGAACATTTGTACAGGCAAAACACTGAACTGGTTTATTTTCTTTGAATGAAAAAATGCGTCTTCAGTGTCCCTAAGCAGTTACTTACCTGCAAGAGTGACCACTATCAACACCCTCTCAACAGAGTAAAAACAACCAACCCCCCAGCTGACCTTATCCTCCTAGGTATTTGGAAAATATTTCTGTAAGAGAAATTACAACAAAAATCTCTGGGGAAATAAACTGGCACAATACAGGATTTATCTTCATACATTTTACACCATTTGTGAAGCTGCTTACACTCAACTTCTTCAAGATCTGAGCAGAGGTATGTGAACATAACCACAAAGTTCAACTAGGAAGCTAGAATTTAAGATACAGCAAAGCAAATGAAAAAGTTATCCATCAACTGAAAATGTACATCATTTATTTCTATGTACAATCGACTGAAACAACTACAGATTTTATTCTAGCAATCTGAGAAGAAACACCATGGAAAAAAAAAAAACCTTTTGAGTATTTTAAGTACCATCTCCTGCAAAGACCAGAGATGAAGGCAATCATACATGAACATTATTAAAATTCTTAGTGGTTTCCAGTGTCAGATCAGTTACGCCAATAACTAATATAAGAACTACTGCAAATATCTTCCTAAAGGAAGAGTATTTACAATACTCCACAATTTTGCTAAAATTTGTTTCAAGTTTTTTTATTTTAATACGGAAGGTAATCAAATGCACTTGTTATCAAGTTAACTTCTTAACAGATCTAAAAAGCTTAGCTTCATTTTTTGTTTGTTGACCAAACATAACCATTACGTACAACCTTTTATTTAGCATTGTTCTATTTATAATTGAATATAAAACTGCCCATGAGCACCAAGTTATGTGAACATTTTGCTAACTGAAAAGTGCAACTGTCACTGCAGGAATACTTACATGCATAGAGAGAATTACATGTATGTAATTTATCTACTAGTAACGTAGCTATTACTAAATGTAATTTGAACAGGAGCGTTTTTTTAATTCTTAAGTGATAGTAAATTATTAGTATCTTGCATTGTACAATTAAACTGTCAAAGGATGCCTATTAGTAACACATATGCAAATCATCTGAGAGTTACATCTTTACAATCTATTCTATGATTATGCACAGTTATGATTCAAAGTATTTTCATGGTATTTTACCAGAAATTTCCTGTAAATAGTAATTTTAAAATCTATGAGGCACTTTTAAAATTCTCTTCGTATACAATGAATGAGACTGCATTTTTTGTTTTCCCTCCTCCCAATATCCCCACCACTGTATCTGAAAAAACTCATCTTAAGCACAGTAGTTATACATTAGCTCACTGTTTAACAATCTAGAATAACCTTAAGTTTATTTCATAACATATAATCAAGCAACATACGGTAATTAAAGCACACTGAAAACAGCAGTTACTAGCTAATTAACATTACAGAAACACTTTTCTTAATTACAGAAAAAGACAAAGATGTTATAACAGTACCATAGCCTAAGAAACAGTTTGTTATAAACCTTTTTGTTTAAAACATTAAAAACTTCAACTTAGGAATGTGAAATGACAGTACTTTATGAATTAAAAGTGTCAATGCAAGTTATGCAGTTAGGTAAGCTGTTTAGGGACTACCTTTGCATCATGTGGTTCATTTAAGACAAGCACCATTAATACAAATTGTTGCACCTCTCAGGATGGCTCAGCACTTGCAAACACATCCAACCTCCATATTATCCCTATTCACGCACAGTTAACGAACTACTACAGTCTCATTATTTTCACGGCAGTAAGATGTATTTTGCCCTAACCACAGCACCTGAACAGTGCATGTAGGGACAAGCAGAAAAGAAAAACTGGGAGCTGTGGTCACAGCACCTTGGGCTGGAGCTAGGGGACAGCTGCCAGGACAGCCGCTGTCTTCTTTTAAATGCACTGGTTTGCAACATCAGTTCAGCCGCGTAATTCATTAGATAATTATTTTATGGTCTGTAATTAAATTACCACTTTAAAACAGTTACAGTATTTTACATGCTGTCACTGTTTTACATGCTAGTTTCAAATCTTCTCTTTATTATGTCATATTTTAAGTTTTGTATTTGTCTGTATTAACAGTAATGCCTAAATATGCCTGGTAGGTCAAACTGTGCACGCACACTGTCCTAGGAAGTAGTCTCTTTGGATACCAACACTTCCATATGAAAATACCTTCTGATATTTTTCCCCCACTATGTGTGTCCCACCATTAGTCACCAACTTCTATATATGCTTATCTTTTTTAATTCTTTAACATAATCTTTAAACATAAGGAATTATTTTATGTCACTCACACTCTTTGCTAAGCTTTCCAAACACATGCATATGAAGGTGTATTAGCTTTACCCACAATTTCATGATTACTAGATGGTCAAACAAAAGAACTGCAGCTGCAAATTAGTTGTCAGTTACCAATAAACAAGATCAGGCCTTCCATGAAGTTTGGCACACAGCCACAATTAATTTTGTGCTCACATACAGGCACAGGATAGTGCAAAACCTGTGGCCACCACCGAATGAACAGCAGACCGCCTGTCTCAGCAGTATTGCCCTAGTTCCCTAGTCACTATAAGCTGGCAATACTATGTACATCTTCAGAGGGCTTTTTAATTTTGAAATCCAAAAGAAGTACTTATATAAAAGTATGCTTAAATTCTAAAAATAAACATCCACAGTTCTCTGCTACATGTGAATGTCATTTGCATCATGCAGCAAAAAAGTCAAGCAGGTCACCAGAAATTGCCTTTTTGCATGAGGAAACATGTATCTTATAACATTCCCTGTCTGATTAATATAAAAAAAAAGTATTCAAAATCCAAACATTTCAGAACAAAAAATAATCAATACTAATGTTGTCATCCTTCACTTGACCTCTGGCTTTTTAAACATCACTGCTACCACAACTTTTGTAATAGTTTGTGATATAAACTGTCAAACTCAGTCAGAAAGAGCTCTGAAAATTACAATATCGGTTGCTAATTCCAGCATCTTTTGCCCAAGGTCTGGTTTGACATTGGTCTTATTTTCCTGATAAAATAAGCCTAAAAGTTATTCTTAGCCAGAATGAAGATCCTCTCCATCTCAAAACACCTGGCTTTTAAAGAAACTCTCCAGAAGAACCACACTGGCCATCATGCTTTGGCAATTTTTTAAGTCCCTAAACAAAATTTTTGTTCATGAGCACTTAAAAAAAAAAAACAACCAACAAATAACCTTCATCCAATTATTGTAACCAAGTTCCTTGCTATTTTTTCCCCCAAAGCTATCATGTAGCATTTGTCTTGGACCTTGTCTACCCTGAAGAGGCTATCATTTTTATAAAAATATATGGAATTATTTTAGGGTTTCTAAAACTAGTAGATGCTGGACAACAAACATTTACACTATTTAGTATTAGATGGAAGATAGAGATGGCAACCCTCCTATTTCGAAGAACCTGAAAAAGGCATACACACTATTTAAGCATTTACAGACACCTCTAACAGTACTGCTATAGATGGCTCCACAGAACAGCAAGTCAAGCACCACCACCACTTAACGAAGTTTCACTCAACTTGCAGCCTGCTTGCCATTTGCCTGCACGGGAGAGGGCTGACAGGAGCAAACCAGAGGCCAGAAAAACTGCTCTACCAGACTTCACATCACCCGCTAGTTGAATGAGGAGAACCAACAGAAACAAGATCTCCTAAGAGTCCCATTATATTTCTCAGTAACATTAGGATTTCAAACCAGTTTAACTTTGTTATGACAGAGTTCACTGTTCAATTTTTCCCTTTTTGTAACAACCCTGAAAAAGCATATTATACATACCTCTTTATATAATGATGTGTTCTAACCTAAACTGGATCAGGGATAAAAAAATTCCATATCACATAATACAGGAAGAAAATGTTACCCATCCAAGATTCTTTCCCTTTCATTCATCAGGAAAACCCTCATGTTCAGAACTTATCAAAGTATCATGCAGAAACTTCAAAAAGGTTAGAAACACACCACAAATCAACAAAAGACTTCTGCTGCAAAATAAAATATGAAGAAAGCATAACTGCTGCACTGGTATGAAACCAGGCCACATTTTACTATCAGCAAGCCAATGTTTACACAATGCTGATTTTTCAAATATTTTTTTTTTCTATGAAATTTTTTTCAGAAGCTTTATGAGATGTTATTACAGAAGACAGGAACTTTCAAAGAGCTATCGGGCTGTTAAATTTCTCTTCCATCATTTACTAGTACATACATATAAAAAAAAATCTTTTTCTTTAAATAAATTGGTAGGCAGTATAGCTAAGAAAAAGATGTTAAGTGAACCAAAGATGGATTACCTTTGACTAGGCTCTCGATCTTGGTGAAAAATCAGAACTCTGATCACAACATAATTTTCTTTGTGGTTTGCTGATTACTAACCTTAAAAATGGTCTCCGAGTCATTAAAATCATCTGCTTCTTTACAATGTGCTTTCAGTTACTGGTTTTCAACTTTCAACACAACAGTGCTGATAATATTACCACATCCTCTCCTCCTAAGAGGGGCCTGTAGAGCCTGTTTGCACATCCAGTCGCTCGATCAAGATATTAAAGTTATTAATGTTATTCAAGACAAAGTTTAGAACATAGAAAAAAAATCTAACTTTACTCTGGTTTTATGGCTGAGATTTGAAGTTTCTTTTTGCTAACTCGGGCTTAACCTATCAAATTCCACCAAATTTAACATTTCAATTTAAAACAATTTTCCTGTAGCTGTGGTGGTCCCAAAGATATCTTTCTAGTCCAGAAGTTTTTAGCTCTCCAAGACTGCATATGAATTATCGTTTCTCATGTTTTCCCTGCTCTAGTGCAATAAATTAACCACATTCTAGTAAATAACACCACTGACACAAAATCCTGCTAACCAATGTCACCCTGTTGTTACATGGCAAGAAAGCAAAAAGTAGGAAGGCAAAAACCCCCAAACCAGCAACTACTACTACATGCAGAGGAATTCTGCAAAAAAAACTTTCCATAATCAGAAAGAGATGAGAGAAAAGCATAACTCAAAAGTTTTTAGCTGCCAAAGGCAGTGTTTCTCTCCAGCACAGAGAATTTGGATGTTGCTTATGAGAACCAGATGAAGGGTCATGAAGAATTAAGGACTCGTTGTGTGACTGCAATACATAAGCTGGAAATTATGGTGTTCTGCAGCAACTTGTTGGTATGCAGGCAGCTGGGGCAGCCTGAAGACACTTTCTGGGCAGGTAGTGCCTGCCATCCCCGTGAGCTCCCAGTATCACCCTTCCTGGGATTCCTACACTTCCTCTCCCAAATATGGCTTGAAGTGCTACTGACACACAACAACTGAGCAGAAATCAAGTAAGCTGTCTAGCCTGCAATAGCGAGGAGTAAGCGCGGAGCAGACCAGAAGGGGCTGGTGAACCACAGTTCATTAGAACCACAGCATGAGAACCACAGTTTACATACAGACTCAGACCCTACTAGTATACATGGTGCTCCTGCACTTAATTAGTCCCCTTACTTCATTAAACAGCAAGCTGTACATTCCTATCTACAGCAAGACTAGGAAAAGCAGTTAAATATTTGTGAAAAATGTCAGCTGATTAGGAAGATCAGAGTTACAATGTATGTACCTTTTCAAGTGTCTAGTCCATCATATTATTCAACAATGCTCAAATGAGATAGTCAAAATATCTTAGCATAATGATGTAACACTGACCACACAGGAGAAGAATAAAAAACTAATAGTATCTAACACTTAAAAAAAAAAAATAGGGCTTCATTAGAAACAAATTATTAAATAATTCTGAATGGTTTTTTTTCGTCTGCTAATAACTGAAACACTGCTGAGGTTTAATGAGCGAGACATCTGAAAGGCTGAGCAGCTGATTTGGCTGGCAGGTACCTCTGCTCTGCCAGGCATACTCACCCTGCACTCTCCAGGTCTAACAATGGTAAGGCAAGTCCAACAGTGACACCTTAATGCTTCTGCATGAAGGAAAACACATGCACAAAACAGAACTCCCCAATTATTTACTCAAAGAGTGCAACTGCATCCATTAATACTCAAAACCATTCACAGTGAAAGCATACAGAGAGGGGAAAAACATTAAACAAGCATACCAATATAATTTTATTTCAGTATGGGACAAATCAACTACAAGGAAACATTTTCTCTCTTTCCACACATGAAGAATGCCTGTTTGTAAATTATCAATTAACTCATATACTAAATTATTCATTCTATGTGGCACAGACACTAACGTCAGTCTGCAATTGTAATTAATAGAGGAGACAAAGGGTGTTTATTTTTGGTTTTTATAAATATATACCGATTAGTTTAGGTTCAGACCAAGCCATCTTTATTCACACTGAGCAGAATTTGACTGCAATTCATGTAATTTAAATCAGAAACACAGTATGACCAAATAAAAGAACTGCGCCCTTGGAAACGATATAGAAGTACTTTAAATTTGTTCTCTCTTCCTACTTGCTTACATACTCATTCCAAAAAAAACAACAGGAAAATATGTGAAAGAAGGAAAGCAAGAATCGGTAATTCACCTGTCAGCAGCTCAGAATGATACTGGAATAATAAAAAATATCATATTGGTAAAGTGATTGTTATCAATGGTTTATCAGTTTAAATATAACTGCAAAATGCGCACTTTAAAATAATCATATTCTTATCAAAGCCACTGCATGAGAAAAGAGACTATATGAGTACAGCTGCATTTTTTAATACTGTTCAGTAGGGTCTTATGCTTGCATTCACACTTTTCATATCCCACCACTACAGGATTATTGTTGGAACAGTGCTGTAATCATTATTTGACTGTAAACTACCTTAAAACCTCTTCTTTTTTTTGTGGATTGGGGGACTACCTTGAAATAACATTGCGTATTTTTCCCCTTCCCTTGTAAAAGCTTTAACTAGTAAAACAAGAAACCTGCCAACATCATGATGTCTGATTTTAAGAAATTAAGTATCAAGCTTCAGTAATTTTTGTCCCTGTTGTAACCAGTATTAACCAAGTCCTTGCCCCACCAGGGCCATACAAAGTGGTTGGAACACCTGAGCAAACAGAGTAGGATTTATTTCACTTCACCATCAGCACCAGAAGGAGAAGGTTTGAGGAAAAAACTATATTGGTTCCTAATTTGCAGCATTCCTCAGAAGGGTAAGTAACTAGATCAATGTCCTGTGAAAGAATAGGAAAGCTGAGCTTATACAACCCTGCCTCAGCTCTTCTGGCCCTAAGAGTAGGGGTGACCACTAAAGGCAGCCTTGCCCCTGGACTAGTGTGCAGCCACAGTGATTTTATCACAGATTCAGTAAAGCAAGTAACTCTTACATGCAAATGACTAGAGACTTAGAGTTGTCATGTATTCCTCACAAAAATAAAGCCATTTAATAGAAAAATCAGTAATGATGTCGTTTGGTTAAAGCCTAATTTCTTCAAATGGGAACTATGCCTCAGATAATTTTACGTGTATGCAAACTTTGAAGAGATGTTATTCTGTTACTAAGGTACAAGACAGGAACAAGACAGGCCTATTGCATAATTAACACAAGCAACATACAAGAAACCATACTAATTTTACCTGCTTTGTTGAACTTTCCACAAAAATCATTCTACAGAATTTGAGGAGGACATAACACTATTTTCCACTAATTTCTACAGCACTGAATATCTATTTTAATACAAGGAAAACAATATTAAGCAATCATAACCCTGTCACACGCAAATTGTTCCCATTCATTCTGAAGTGGAAAGACATGTAAAAAAAAGAAAAAATATAGCAATAACAGAGCAACAGAACATCACAGATTAGGTATTTCCAACAGAGAAAGCCATTCAGTAGGTATCTGTACAGTCACTAGTATAGCAGGGTCAGAATAAAAAAACCCTGTGTGTGTGTGTTACCAAAACCCAGGTTTGCTTTTGGGTTTAATTTTAAAAGTTGCAAACTAAACCTATTCACGTCAAAATGTGTTCATATGGAACAAAACATATCCTGCAGTCCAGATCACTTTACTGCAAGGCTTTTTTCTCTGCTGCAATATCACCACTTGGTAGTTGGGAAAAAAACACAAAACCAAAAACACAACAAAGCAAAACTAAGTCTAACATATATTTATATCTACTTGTTAAAAAAAAAGTACAAGAAAAGCCTTCCATAATGGAGAAGGGAGGAGGAATGGAGGGGGTGGGAAACAAGAACAAGACACAAAAAAACACCTTCTCCAAAGATTGTTCAAGGAAAAAGGACATGTCATGTTAAACAGTAGTCAATAGCTGTATACAACCAGTAAACAAATTCAGCTCTATGAAAAAATAACTACATCACCATTTAGTGGTTGCAATTTAGATTATTCTAGCGTGTAATACTTTAATTGTATAAAACAAAGCTGATGTCACAAACACAAAAGAACTTCTTGCAAAGCAAGCACCACAAGTAATTTTTATGCTGCCACTGATGGCTGACAAGTGATGAGCACTTTGTTCAAATCTATATACTTACGAATCTAAGGCAACAGGTGGCTTATAAAAAGAAAACACTAGGAGCTTTTTAACTCTTCATTATCAGAATTTTTGTAACATGTTTTATCATAATGACTAAACAATCTCTAGAAATAAAAGTTCAATATACAAACAACTGAGATGAACTATGGCTCAGGGAAAATCATCTATTATTTTGAAAAAAACAAAAAAATGAGGTAAGGCTCTGGATCCCATTGACTTGAGCTCTGCCTACACTCACAATGTTTTGTAATTGCACAAAGCACACAATATTTAAGGAGTACCTTGTGATGTATAAATTAAACCAACTTAAGACAAGAAATTCTCTATTTTCTTGCTGACTGTCTTTATCCATCTCAAACAGTAACAATATTGTAGCACAGCTGGAAGGAAATTTTTACTTTCAGGTCTTTAAACCAACTGAAAGGGTGATGTTTTTCAGTTGTTGCTTAATGTAGTTTCAGGCCAAGAGTGGCATTACGGAAACGCTTTTTTTCCTAAATACTGCACAGTCCAATGAAGAGTTTTGTCTTCTTTAAGCACACAGACAGTTATAAAAAAATAATTAAAATATCTACGCTACACAGAATACAAGATAATACTTCACACTTGCATTGAAGTGCAAAAAGACTTCCAGGCAAAACGAAAGACACCACAAACATACAAATAATTCAGATTTTTTTTATTTAAGAAGGAACTTAAGAGTGGCACTGACTGATTTAGTTACATTTAAAAAAAACCTGGAAGTTGAGAAGGCAAAAATGCAATAAGCACAGCAAAACAATTTATAGTCTGCCTTGTAATTAAACTATGAAACAACCATCTGCTTATGATTAAAACATATTAGTGTTTGTTGTTCTGGATAGATTAAATGCACATACCAAGATATTAGACTTTCTCCTCTGCATAGCAATTTTACCATACCATCCCTAACAATTAAAAAATATGACATATCAATATTTTTATCTTCTACACTACATATATATACACACACAACAATTTCCATGGTGATGTTCACTGGACTAATCTTTGTGCTTTATGACACTCCAGAGCAGTGCAGAGCAGCACAACTCAAGTCTTAGACTGCCTATCTTTCAGATTCCCTCTGCTTCTTTCCATTTTTTCTCTGAAAGCAAACAATCCCTCTCAGCTAGTCTACATTCTTGTAGCTGTATGTTTTCCTGCTTTTGCAACTCTTTCACACACTTGACTTCCCATTCCTACTGCTATTTAGTTTTGAGACATCAATTTTCACATCAAATTACCAAAGCTTGGTGCATAAAAATATTCAATAAGCCTCAGGGAACTGTTATCTCAGTAAGTACTGAAACGCAAACCTATGCTCAAACATATTTTAAAAGTTTAACTAGTAAAGTTAAAGCAGAAGCTTATCTGCCATCATTGTTATCGGGAGAAAAACCTGTATGACGGGGTGGGAGAGGGGCACAGAAGGAAGAAGGTAGAAAATAGGAAGGAAGAAGGGGTGCTGTTTGATTTTAAAAAGAAAGCCTTTTAAACCAATTTTAACAGACAAAATAAATTAAGCATGTAATGCTGGAATACTCAGAAAAATAATTTGATGTCCAAGGATAAACACTAAGGTTCTGAAGAATCTTGTTGCTCTTGTATCAATCAACAGATGAAGCCCTACTTTTAACTGCAGAAGTCAAACTGAAGTAGCATTTCTGAGGTATTCCACAAGAAGAAATGGTTAGACTGATATTAATGCCATTTGTTAATTTCCTCGAGGCACTGGGGCTTCAAGATGTCATTTGACGATACAGATCCCTTGGCATCAATATTAGAACAACAGCTTTCAAAGCACCTCCAGCAACTACTGCGGACATAAACATCCAGGACTTAAATTCAGCACAAAGCTCATTTTGTTCTTCTGCATAAGACTTCAGGACAAAAATATATCCTGAATTACACTAAAAAATAGCTGGGAGAAACCTGAGAGTAGCAAATGCAACAGTGACAACTCCCAAGCAGAAAAAAACCCTAGACCATCAGAATTTCTGCTGAGATGCCGTTGGTAACTGATTAAGAAATGATCACCTGTAAACCCAAGCAGAAAAGCAGAACTTCATCCTTAAGCAATATGAACCTGGGCCTCATCAGGAAAAAGAAGTTTTGGGAAACATACTGGAAAAATACCAACTGTCTTTGTTGAAGACTCACCACAAGTCAGCAGATTTCCACATCAATACTTTAGCATTACAACAAGAGCACAAAGGCACCTCTGCAGCCACACGTCCAACTTACTAACATCTCCAGCATATGTAACAGTGACCAAAAAGTCAGTTTTCCTCAAAGTCCAGTGGAGAACATGGAAGGTTTGAAAGAAAACATCTCTAAGCTTTGCAGACTTGGAAGAAAATAAAAAAGCAAATTAAAAAAAACGTATGCAATTTGCATCATGCATTTCCTATGGCTGCCTTTTTACAAACATTTTTCAATTTACTGTATCAGCCTAATGCTCCCTCAGCTAGAACAGCACGACTGTTTGCTGGATTACATGTTAAATCTGATTAGAGAAATGACCTATTTTTAAAATAACCCAGCAAGAAGAATATGGCTATTTTTAAAAACCAAAAGCCCTTTTACTACATGGTTCTACAATCAGTTCCAACAGCACAGGAGCACAAGTGGCTGCATATAGATGAGAAAAAGTGTTGGGAGTATGGAGCTGCTTCTGCTGCCAAAGACTTACTTATGCAGTGTACAAGTTAGGCACAAAGAATGAGTAGGGAAGGGGCAGGCACCTATTTTTCTACAAGTGGCATTTTGGTCATTACGGAAAAGATGGCTCCAATAAATAGCCATTCTGAAAGAAAACTGAAACAAAGTTTTTTTTCTCTTAATTTATGAAACAGTCTCACAGACTGAAAAAGGTTCCATCTGAATAGAACTTTTGCTTGGGTGTGACTCTTAAGTAGCTCTTTTGATACTGTAAGTTAGAAAGCCAAAAAGTGTATCTACCTGTAAATGCCACCAGTGACTTTTAAGCACTTGAGGGACTACAGGCAAAGAAAAAGGAAGCACTCTAAACTGACACCACAAATATCTCAGACAGATTTGCTTGACACACACAAAAAAAGGAATTATGTTTTAATTCTTACAATTACATATCTTAACTAAGCTAGGAGCCTTGTTTAGTTTGTGTAGGATAAGTAAATCAAGTCAGAGTAAGAAACCCTTAGCCAGCTCCCCCTGGTTTTCATCTGCAATGTCTACTCCACTGTGCAGTACACAGCAGTATCACATATGGACATCACAGAAAGAGCAATACAGGAAATCCAGAGAGATTTTAATTCATATGTTTGTATATTCAAAATAACTTGCAAGCATAAAGCTTACTATAAATGTAAATACAATGAACATATGTCCAATGACATGCACACATTGGTTTTAGGAATATGAATTGAACACAAGCCCGTGATATGGAAAGGTTTTTTCTTAATAAAATAAGCCAGCACAAGAGAGCACCCACAGTTGACTGCTCTTCTTCACAAGCACTTCAGATATTTTATCTCTTTTTCAACTATATTACTGTCATTCCAGATTTTTTACTTAAAATTCTTAGCCTTTAGTTCCTATTTAGAGGAAGAGAAAAATCTTCAGAGTAACTTGGTCTCTTGCCTCAGGGCACTAAAAGCCATACTACTTGTACCTATAGCAGGAGCAGAAGAGTTGGTTCCCTTCACCTGGAGACCACCACTCCCACAGATGAGGCACCACAATCACTTTTGCAAGTGCTCCTTGTCTATTTTAATATTAAGTCCCCTAATTTCACATCAGCCTCAGCAGTAATTAAATCAGCTCATTTGATATTCACACCCACATATCTGCTTGTCATACTCAACTCTGAAGCAATGTAGGACAGTGATGAAGAGCCTCATCAGCACCAACAGTTAACTGCTACTGCTGTTCCCAAACCCAACACAGGTCCATGCCCTCAGCTATATTAGGGAGCATGGCCATCTATGTATAAATTAGGAAACAGAGAAGTGATTCTAAGAGCCTAATTTAAAGTTATTAAAACTCCACACTAAAAAATACAACAAAACCCTAACTCCTTGCCTCTTGAGAAATGCACTTTTGAGAAAGCAATTCTCTGAAAAAGAATCTATAATATTGTCAGTCTACAGACCACTCACCCTTCTAAAGCAATCACTGCAGCTAATTAAAGTGATGCTGACAAACAAACTTACCTTTTTCTGTTCCCAAATCCCTGCAAGTTATTGTTGACATTACCTTTTCTGAGGTGGCCTTCCTCCAACCAAAGGAAAACAAGCTTTCACATTTCATATTACAACCAGAAGACAAAACAACCTGCCGTACTTTTCAAGCTTTCAAGAAAGTCCATGCCACAGCAAAGAAGAAATTAGTTATACAGCATTAAACTCTCACTGTCTTAAAGCCAGGATATCCTATCCCATCAGTAAAGACACCCATACAAACAGGCAAGCATCTTGCAAAAAAAATAGTCACCTGAACACCCTCCAATACTATCACATATTGATAATTTCTTTATATTTCTGTACAGAGAAAAGCTTAAGTCTCATCTGTATTGCCTAAACAGCAATTATACACTGCCATATGACACACCAAACTGTAATAAAAGTAGTCATAGGTCAAATAATAGCAATGACTCAGTAAAGATGACCTGCCTGGTCTTTATTCTCAGGGGAGGGTGGGTTTACTGGTCAAGTACTTTATGATTCACAGGAGAGTATATCAGAAATTTTCTGTGTATTCTTTTCTTTAGAATTGAGAGATTGCCCTTGTAGCTCAGTAGGTAGCTCTCCTGTTTCTGGCCTACGAGGTCATAGCTTTAAGTCCCTGCTGAGGAAACTTAACAAGTTCCATCTATAAATAGAATGGCACTAGATGCTGCTACTCTAGCAAGGGTGGTGGCCTTTAGACAAGAAATTTTTACGTTTTCATTTGTTCTGCTAAGAAAAAGAAACTGGATGTAGAGAGAGGCACAGGATATTAGGCTGAAGATGAATGACAAAGTGGCCTCCAAAATCCACTGTAATTTCAATTAGCATGAGACAATTCTAGCATTAGCAAACTACAATAAAGGCTAGAGAACAATGCAAGAACAATAATTTTCCTTCTCAATAAGCATAAATAATTAACTAAAATTACAGACTTCACAATATGTGAGACCAAAGAAACACCTGAGGTGCTGTACAATCAAAATTCAGCTTGTGACATCAAGAGACATCTTCGATATAAAAAACTTTGTTGCTTTTGATTAGTAACAAAAACATTTGAACATTCACAGCTATCATCTTACTCTTTCTGAAGTAGTAAAGTATATCCTTGAGAGCCATTTATTTAATTATCAGGGATTTAAATGATACCACTCTGCAATGTACAAATTCTTGTTCCCCATATCCATACATTTGGGGAGACTTATTCAGTTCTCAGAATAATAATTACTTGTGACAAATTGAAAAATAAAGCTTATTTAAACCCTTATCTGAGTTTATTTGTGCTTTAAAACCATAGTTACCTGTCCTATAACTATATTCAAAAAATGCAGCCAAAATATGCTGAAGACAAAAAAATTTTCTAAGAGAGCTATATTTACATCACTGCAAGGTGAATTTTGACACACATTATAAAGATGCAAAAACAAGTTTGGATATTAGAAGTGAAACAGCCAAGCTACAGTTGTGAAACAGCCAAGCTACAGTTGCATAAACAGAGCCATCATGATTCCCAATGCACAAAACACACATGAAGGGATGAGATGGAACTCACACTTTGTTCACTGAAATGCTAGGGTGACTAAGTGATACCATCATATGCCTCCTCTCTGTAGCAGGCAGCTTCCAGGAGCAGCAATCAGAAGGTATGAATTTCTTCTTAGAGAACTTGGCGAAAAAACACATCCTGCCTCAAGTATATGAAACCTACAGGATAATTAGCACCTTTATACAGAAAATAAACACATTTTTATAGAAAGTCAACAAATGTTATCAGAACATACGATGCACCTTATCCAGCTAATTAACTCTGTCATCACCACTTTGATTATTAGGGGAAAATCAAAAGAGTGGCAGTATTACTTCAAGTTTTGAATAACACTTAAGATGATAAAAAATAAAGCCTAGGCACCTTGATTTTAAATGCCGAGCAAAGATCAGTAAAAATATTGTCAAACTCAGTTTTGATTAGTGTTTGTCTCAAAAAGGAATGAACTACACACTGCTCATGTGATTCATATCTACCCAATTTTTAAATTTGGCAAATTGGCTTAGAAGTTACCTAAAACCCTGAAGGAGGCAGAAGCAGGGGGTGCACTAAACATTTCCAGGCAAAACTGGAATAAAAGCAATTAAAGGTTATAGGAAACAATTCACATCGGTCATACCAGTCACTTCTATAAGACCGTAGGGGATGTTACTTACACAGCTTCATGGCTCTTTCACTCTTGCCACAAAGAACAACATTTCACAGATTATCAGTTACCAAACTCCTCATCGTGCCCCTAAAAGGCAGCTACAGCTCCTCTGGTGTGGAGTCACAGCACTTCCTGTCAGAGAAGCAAAGCAGGAACTCCCCACCCTACCTGCCTGCACTCCCCCAGCACCATTTCACCACAGGCAGCTCAAACATTCCTCTACAGGACTGGAACACCAGGCAATGGCATGCAGGTGAGCTCCCAAGTTCTTCCACAAAAGCCAATATTGCCTGCCCTACTCCAAACATTGGGCATGGGACCCTTTTTTATTTATTAAAAAGGAGCACTTCATACCAAAGTACTTTTACAGACAAATTTCCTTCCAATTTCTGTAACTTTGAAGAAAAAGACTGGACTTCATTAAAGAAACTAAAAATACAAGAAAAATGTGGAACAAATTTTGTAGAAATCTCGGACTGCGGGACATCAGTGGGAAGGGAAACTCAAAAACACTAAGAGCTCTGGCTGTTTAACATCCAGTACATTCAAAAATCAACAGAGCTGTAGCAGGGATGAAATACTGATATCTACCATTTTCTTAACTTAAGCATTATTTAATTGTAATATGTAAATTTACACTTTTACAAGGTTGCCATTTTTAATCCACCGTACAAAAAAAGTAATCTACAAGTACTTGTGACTGATCTGCCATATAAATTGAAAGGTGGTTAAAGCCATGCAACTTGGGAAGAAACACTATTACAATCTTCAAACATCCTGCCCTCTGCCACCATGAAAACATTGCTGCCTCAGTTAAAACAGTAATACACCTGAAAAATGGAAAACAGAACTGTCAGGAAGGTTTCAAATTAAACAGTGAAACTTGGGAGGTGAACAAAGCTATAACCTACTTTAATGGATGTGTCAGGTTACTATGATACTAATGCTGTCGACGCCACTATCCAGGACAGTAAAGTTTTAAAACTAAATTTGCCATTCACTCAGCCAATAAGTTAGCAAGTAGATCTATTTGAGGTTTTCATAACTGGATTCAGCCAAAATAAAATATGCCCCTACCGCTAAGAAACCTCTGAAATAGTTATTAATATTTTAGTGTATTGAGATCAAATGCTTATTTTAAATATCAGTAATTAAATTTTAGTTTGTATTCTTTAATAAAAAAATCTATAGGAAGTATCAAAGGAAAACTTACTTTGCTGAGCTAAGAGAATCGACTTCACACTGTTACTCATCCTTTTACTTGTCCTATTACCCTACCATGTGCTCTTCTCACACACTGCTGTTTCTTTAGATACATTAAAATATACCTTAGACATAAAAACAATGTTTTCATCGGTTTAATGAACCCTCTCTGTCTTGCAGAGAAAGTAACAATGTATCAAGGATACAGAACTTTGAAGGCTGAAAATCTGTAACCATTTCAAGGTGGGCGTACTTCCCTTCTTTATATGAAGTAAGGGAAGTAGAGAATGAGCCAGTCAGAAATAAATCTCATTTCTCCTCAACTTTATGCCATGCAAGACATAGTTTAGGTAAACACCAGAACTTCCACAGTTCCAACAGAAACGTCATCATAGTTACTTTGAGAGTACTACAGCTGTGCTTTGTGGTGGATAAACTGACAGGCAACAGCCTTCTTCAGAAACCACCTCATAACACAAAGGGAACAACAGTGAATTTTGTTATGGCAGCTAAAAAACTACAAACAAAACTTTCATCCTAAAGCAAATACAGTTCAAGACCTCCCCAATGAATACAGAAAACACGATCAAAACCTTTAATCTAGGACTATAAAATACTTCCAGTGAGATTCCCCAAGTTTGGCTCATCTACTCAACAAAAGCTCTCCATTCTCAGCTAGCCACTTCCTTCCCTATCATTACCTTCAGTAATAAAATGAGTGAGTTCTCAAGCTGCTTTTTGCAAAAAAAACCAATTGAACCAAGCTAAGTCAAAGCCTAACCAGCCTTTCTTCAATATACTCAGGCATGCAGACCTTGAAGTCTACAGCACAAACCCCACAATAACCTGCCTTCTGACTTTCTGCCCGGCATCCAGAAAGAAGGAAAGATCAATCATGGGGTTATGCTTCACATGCTAGCCATTAACATGGGCAGCAATAACACATACTACAACAGCATAAAGACAGGGAGCAACAGTTTCAGTGCTCGAAGGTGAAAATTTGTTCCAGATTAACTCAAAGCCTTAGTGAAAACAAATGCTAAATTTTTCATGCTTTTTCAAAGCATGTCACTTCCTAGCACATCTCTTCTTAAGAAGATTTTATCATTCTCCTCTTCATCTTCAGCAATTTCTCTTTTCCAGCTTGCTAGTATACAAAGCCTCACCTTCAGACCACTGCCTATTCTCCTTTAGTGAGAGCAACCTGCCTGGGTTTCTTGTAACTCGGGGGGATTCAGTGCCTATCCACCAACCTGAGAACTGAGGGATGGCCTCAGGGCACTGGTTCCTGAAGAGAGACAGTCCACTAAGAACTTGGACAAAACCCTGGTCAAGGGCAATAAAGAAGCTTCATCCTCTCAGGATCTGAAAAGTTTAAGGATTTACCAAAAACCGTTTAGGTAGTTTCCATAGTCTGATAGAAAGAGTGCAAACTCCAGGTATGCCACAGACTCATAAAAAGGGATTTTTAGCTTAGAAATAATTTTTACAGGTGCGAGAGTATAAAAACATTGTGGCATATAAAAAAGGTTTATATATCTTTATAATATAAGTTGGCATGGTATGTTGAAAACTTCAGCGAGTTACACGTTGTAACTACAATTTTTGCTGTGTGACCAACAGATTATTTTACTTAAAAAAGTTAATAGAGGGCTATTACTAGCTTTTAGTGCCAAATCTTCATTTTTATAGTACTGTGGGGAAAGGAAAGTAGAACTAATATGCACTTCGCAGGGAAAAAAGTAGTTTTACATCTCTCAACCACAAAAATTTCCATTAGCTTTTTATTATTATTATCCCTAAGTAATACTTTGAAAGATCTTTGTGTTTATTGGGCAATCAACAAAAAGAATTTCTACTTCAGTTCATCACTAGCTTGTGTTCTAGCTAAAACATCTAGGAAGAGCAGCATGAGAGGCAGAGTTCAGATTTTGAAAAGGTGCTATTTAAAAAGTGATTCCATTATCTTTTTTGCTTCCAAGAAGAAAAACATTAGATTTCAGAATCCCTGAAAGAAACTGAAACATAAAACAAGTAAACGCAAGACAAGACTAGAAGAAATAGATGTTAATACAATGTAAGTATCCAAATGTTTTAAAACCCACAACAATAGTCTCCTTCAATTCCCAAAGAAAAATACTATTGATGTTAACTCTTATAATAGCTATCTGAAACAAATGTTTAGGATTATTCAACATATAGATTAAAATGCATCTTCTCCACTGACTATTATATCAATCTGTTCCTTAACAAGCATTTATTATATAAATACAAAAAACAGAGCAAGTACAAAGAGTTTATCACTTGTTCTCAACTGACACCAGGCAAAACAGTAATTAGTTTCAGGATAGCAATGAATTTAAGAAAATTGATCTCCCCCTTTTTCTAGCAATACTGTAGCAACAATTCTTGGGTAGTTACAAATATTTAAAATATGCTGATGTATTAGTACAGCCTTCGCATATCAAACTAGTTCCTAAAACAGTGCACAACTTCAAAAGACTTACTTCACTCTACCAGTAAGGATCTGGCCTTCCCTTTTCAAAGTGCCTTAGTTTTAAATATTAACTGCTTAGCAACAATCAATAGCTCATAGTTTTCTATTCATCTACACATCAAACAACTTTAACAGAAAATAGTAGTACTATGTAAGGCCAAATTTTTGAAGGAGAATGTTACACACACAGTTATAGACTGCTTCCAGGTACCAGATGATGTTAAAAAAAGGCCAATGTGATGTTACACACACAGTTATAGACTGCTTCCAGGTACCAGATGATGTTAAAAAAAGGCCAATGTGCCCAAAAGCATGTCCTGTTTTTTCAACAGTATAAGCGTAGGATTGTAATACCTTTCCCCACAAAGTTTGTCTCACTTGATTGAAAACAGAGTACCAGCACTCTATACCAATTAGTGCCTAGGTATTCTTGATGTATAATAAATTAATCTAACTGAGGTAGTGTACTTACCTATTTACCAAGGATGCAGAGGCACACCAGTTCACTGCTCTGCATAAATATGCTTCAAAACCAAGCTCATGGGAACAAGTTCTAAGCAGCTAAATCAGTACTACGAAATTGTAATAGTCCATGCCTTTGGGTTATGTTTTGAAAACACTCTGCCAACAAAAAGCATTTTGCTCCAATTACCAAATAAAAATAATTTCTATCTTTTTGTTTACTTTGTTCTACTGTTTAATCACTCACTGTATAATAATAGCCAACTGAAAGACAGAAACAAAGGTGCCCATTTTCCTCAAATCTGCACAAATATTATGAAGCTCAATCTTTTCAGAACAGAAGTCTTTTTCAACACTCAAAGTGTGCTGTAAATCAGTACAGAAAGCATACAGTTTCAAAAAGCTTTTAGGTGCCAAGTTTGTAAGGTTAATATGAATCTGAAGATCAGTTCTATGTTGTGGTAACAGGTGATGAAAGAAAGAATCAAAGCCCTTAGTCTAATTAAGAAATTTTCAAAAATCACAGAGAATGGGGGCAGAGGATGTGTTCAAGACTCAGTAACAATCACACAGAAATTGGGAAAAGGAAATAAGTGACATTTGCCTTGTGAGGAATAAAATCCCAGAGTCTGCTATTAACTCCATATTTTCATTTTCTACTTCCATTTCAGCCTTTTATCAGCACATTCCATTGCTCCTCCTTTATAAAACTAAACAAATCAACTGCCATGCACCACAACAAGCCATTACTGCAGAATTCCAAAAACCCAGTCCCTTTTTCAGTCTTCAGCACAATGCCAATGAGAACAACATGCCCCTTATATAGCAAAGGATGACTTTCTTGGTTGGAAAAACCCAAAACCTGATGACTTTGAACTGAATAGTAAAACTTAAAATTGTAACAGATATTTGTTCCACAATTAGAGTACAACAATACTGTCCTTTAGCTACAGGCAAAATATATAACTAAGTTTACATACTCATCAGATGAAAGATCCCATCACAGGCGTTAATATGAGACAAGAAGGAATTTCCTAAGCCTTGGCCAGTGTGGGCTCCTTTCACAAGGCCCGCAATATCCACCACGTTCAGAAAGGCTGGAATTTTACTGAAATATAAAAGTTAAAAGTTTCATTACTGAAGGATATTAGCCAAAGCTTTTGGTACAGAAATAAATTCAGAACATGAAAAGACAACATTCTTTTTTTCTAGAAAAAGTTATACATGATAGTAGCTTTCTTCCTTACTTGACATGCAATGCACAAAATACAAGATTCGCCCCTTCCCATG
Source organism: Hemiprocne comata (assembly GCA_020745705.1). Lineage (NCBI taxonomy): Eukaryota > Metazoa > Chordata > Aves > Apodiformes > Apodidae > Hemiprocne > Hemiprocne comata. The sequence goes on from CM036591.1 coordinate 22,984,807, forward strand.
TAAAACATCAAGAATTCTTAAAATTCTCTGTCACTATTCATATAAAATCAAGTAAATTAGGTTTAAGTATACACTCATACTGAAAACTATAAAAATCATCAGCCAGGCCTGGAACACTGAAGCAAAGAGTCAGTTGTCTGTTATGAGTAGTTTTAATAGTACCAAAGGAATAAGACACATAAATGGCCATTGCACTCTGCTATTGCACACACTTTAATGTTACCATTCAGTTCAGTAAGTTAAGCAACTTTCTCAGAAGGGCATTCTTTTAATATACTGGTGATTAAAACTAGCAGTGATCAGGGTTATGCCGACAATTTGAAAGAAAACAGAAAACAAGATAAGATTAAGCTGGCATTATAATGTACATGGTTCTGATGTTTTCAATCACAGTTAACAACACTGGGTTAGCAGACATGTCTACACCACATTTTATATAGCAACAGAATAGTCATGAAGTTCAAATTAGCTTACAAAAAACTGGAAAGAAAAGCTTTTAGAGCTACGGGAAATGCACATGGCAATTTATAAACTGTAGGCCTTTTATCCTCTGCAGATTCTCACGTTGCTTTAAAATGAGCAAACGACTTAAAGGGCATTAATCTTTCCAGACATATTCTAAAACAAATTGTCTCAAAAAACAGTTGAGTCAAGGAAAAAAAAAAACAACTAAAACTTTGTGATAAGGTGTTGATTAGGAGCACCTTCATATGGTCTATGCAAGTAACAACACCATCATAAACAATGGCAGAGACAATCACACTGAAATCCTGCAAATTCCTCACTTGCAAAAGAACAGAACCTGCAGACCACAGTCTTCAAGATCTCCAGCTTGATGGCTTAAAAATAAATAACTGCAACACTACTTAACTTCCAAACACTTTAAATTACCACTGTTATATTTCAGTTATATTTTAACATCAGTATTTCTGGAAGTGTGGTGACCTAGAAGCCAAAGGTTTTACCCTGGTTTTGTTTTCCAATCTTCCCCTATCACTTCCCAAGAAACATTATTTCTTTCAAGTAAACTAACTTTACAATACAAGATCTGGACAAAAATATTTTTCTTTAACATGGTGAAGTTCCAAATATCACTAAACCTGTCAGGTGTAATAAATTAGGAACTTAATGACATGGTTCACATTATTAATACCTTTGTGATGCACTTAGAAAAAAGCATGAATAGAACACAATACTCACAAAGGTGAGTTAAAAAAAATGCGCAAGAAAGTATTCATAACATAGCATGAGATTATCTAAATTCAGGTACACAATTTGTTGACTTTTAGCTTTAAACTTCACTAGGCCCATGAAAAGAAGGTCTAATCCTCAGGAAGACAGATGTTGCATACTGCAAGTTAATGCTGTTGAAAGAACATGAACATCAGTACATCTTGACACAAACTTTGAAAGTGTCACATTTTGGTCCCACTTTTTTTTGTTTCAGTAACCTTTTTTTTTTTTCAACTACCAGTAAACAAACTCAAACGGAAACAGCAAATCCTTAAGTTTAACACACTGCCAAGAGTAATGCACCACTGAAGACAGAAACCAGTAAATCTATTAATACGTTAAGGCGGTAACTCCTTTTGCCTGACAGAACCGCAGAGCTAATACATGCCTCAGAAAAAACAGCAGCAACTTCCCAGTCAGAATTGTTTTAATTCCTTGCTTTTTGACACATAACTAAGTCAAGAGCAAGAGAGAAAAATGCCGTTCTTTAAAGCACTTCTCTATTGTAATTTCAAACCGTGTTTAAAGACAAAGGTGGTGTTAGAAATATTCTCCTTCTATGCTCCCCTCCCATCATTCTGGTAGGATTAACTTCCTGGCCAGCCATCAGAAGAATTCACACTTTCACTACAAAGATGCCACCTTAGAGCAAGAGAGATACCTTCATATGCAGATGGGCCACTATCTCCAGAACCAACCTCATTTGCTAGACAATAGAAAGAAAGCCTGCCCCCATTTATTTTACAATGGACTAATAAGAGCATGAGACCTTTGAAGATGAGTATCCAAGTTTCCAGGATGGTTTTTCTCCTTCACCTTGGGTACCACAAACCTAACATTACAAGCAAAATAAAACTATCCCCATTCTTAGAAGTCCCTTTCCTAAGCTTAGATCTGTATTTCATCATAGAAAGATGAATATAGAGAAAAGCAGAAAAAGGCTCAAGCTAGTCACACCTGCCTGTGCTCTGAAGGACAAAGAGGAAGTATTATTAAACTAAATAACCAGAAAACACTGCAAAGAATGGGGGAAAAGTACTGTATATATCAAGTGTGTTTTAGCTCTTTTAAAGGTAGTAAATGTAGAAGACTTAACTGGATTGTTCTTTTTTTTTTTTCCCTGCTCTAAACAGATTAATTTCCATTTCTGATTCGTTAGTCAGCATTAGCATAATGTCACTGAGCCTCAAATGATCATCAGGAACAGGTGGCATCAACTGATCCTCTGTACAAATCAATGCAACACCAATCTACCATAAAGCATGTCACAGTAATTTATAATATGAAACAGATCACCAAATTCAGAAGTATCTCTGTATTTTAAGTGTAGGTATCATCCTTGAGCCAAGACTTTTTACCTCAGTAATACAGCAGCAGTGGTCTTGTGTTAGCACACTTCACTGTATAAGCTACTGTGCAACAAAGAGCACAAGAAGAGCAGAAGACTCACTGTGCCAAAGAAAGCACTGGTTTGTAGTCCAGTGGTTAGGGTATTTATTCAGGAATAAGACTTATGCATCCATGGGGTTACGCATTTTGTAGGGGAGGAAGCCTGTTTCTCACCAACTTTGTTTCAAACTTCTGTCCAAAACAAGAGGAGTTTCTTTACCTGACCTGCTTGTTCAGTGGAGCAGTACTGAACAGTACAGTGCAACCAGTTACCTTTCATAATGCACACACATATGGTATCTACAATTTGTTGTGCACATATTTTTTTCCCAAAACTTGAGGGGAAGAGGCACACACTTACTTCTCGAGTTTCCACAAGCCAATGTTTCGTTGAAAAACCTCACAGGCAGCATATACCTGAAACTCTGACTTTGAGAACATCATAACCAAAATGCTGTTTCTCTTCCTGGGCTTTTATTCTTCTAGGCATCCATAATCTTTCTTCTACAATGAAAACAATACCCAGACAATTTCTCTGCAGCATTTCACTACATTTTACTGAAATCTTGCATCCACCAGGAGACCCTGAAAAGCTACATGACAGCTCCAACTAAGTTCAAAATGCAGCAATTTTCCAGTAAGCCTGGTTGGTAATTCTCATAACACACTCATTTTATTCATTTCTTGAATAGTTCAAGAAATTTCTCTCAACTCAAACTCTACCTGTCCCTAGGTCCCAGACACCAAAAAGGCCAGATTCTGCCAGCATAAGGATAAAATGTCCAGCTCCCCTCTTCTCTTCAGTAAAGCCAAATCTGCTACTCATCTCCTAGTTCCAGCACAGGCTCTTCCAACTTCAAAAGCTGTTAACCTGAAATCTGTTGAAAAAGGAAACTCTTCTTCCCTCCCGAAAATTCATATGACTTAAGTACAGTCATTCGTTAAGAGTTCACAAATGACTTGAAGTAAAAGTAGCAACACAGAAGGAGAACATGTATATTGTGACAACTTCTTAGAAAGCCATTCAAATCTTAAATCTGTCTTCACTGGTATTTTTGGTTCATGGCCAAACAGCAGAGTTCACATTCCCTCCCACTTCCAGCAGACTGTATTACAGCTTCTGCATTCAATCTTGGAAGCAGTTTTGACCAATGTAAGCAAAATACCTCGCAGGGTAAAGGAATCTGCTTCTGAAGAACTAGGTACTGCAGATGAGCCCTGGTCATTTCTATGCTAGAACAATATAATTAATAGCATTTTATCCATGGTACTAACAAACAAGACTTGACCTAACAGCACATGGGCCAGAAGTAAAAAATCTGCTGAGTTTCACTATATGAATTATAGAAAGGCAAAAGATTCAATGTGCATTAAGATGCATATTCAGTGTCCTGTGTATATCAAAAGTCTGCATTCTTGAACTCATCAGTAAGTTACCACACCAGCAAAATACAACTTCTCTCACCAGGCAGCCAAGTCACCACTGCTTAAGGCCTTTCATGCACTGCTGACAAATTATTCATCTGCAATGCTAGAACAAGCATCCCAGCCAAGCTGATTTACACAGGCTCAGAACTAATTGAAGAGCAGGCAAACTCAGTAACACCAAAGGAAGAAGCACATTAACAACATTATATACTTGCCAATTTTTTGCTTGTTTTCTGTAAAAAAATGGGATTCTCTTACAGAAGCTGATATACCAGTTACATCCAACTAAGTTATTTGTGTTTCACTCTGGAACTACAGGTGGTCTTCATTCCCGTAAATGCTCTTTTTAAACACAGAGTATGTTCTACACAATGTCATTTAAAAAGTTCTACTACTGCTGATCTGGCTTCTAAGTAGTACTTTCCACCATCTGATTACATAATTTTGACTTAAAACTTTATGAAGCATCTGAGTATGCTATCCCACAATAAGCTCAAGAGAACTTCTATTTCTTATTACACAGGACTTCCATGACCTAGACAACAAAGCAAGTTATTCAGATTTGATTCAGTAACCATCCCTGGAGCATTTAAGATCTTGAATGCATGAATTTTAACAATCTACAACAGAACAAACCAAAGCAATTTGTCGACCAAAAGGACAGAGAACCTGAAGTACACTGAACAGTGCTAGAGCTGAAGAGGGGTAGTTGCATTTTACATAGTATGCTCCTGCAAGATAACCAGGATTGCTTTAAAATTCAAGTTTGAAATGCACATCCAAGATAGATTAAAAACATTCCAACAGAAATGTCTGTGGCTGCAATAAGCATTGTGTTTTGTGAACACCTATGTGCAAAACAATGCACCTGCTTACAGGTGCAAACAAAAAAGGCATTAAATTAATACTGGTAACTTAAGAAAGGATGAAAGAAACTATTTACATTTTACACATTCCTGCTTACAATTTCATTTTATTTTCAACAGAGGAGGAAGCAGAAACATGGATTCTATTGGCTATTCAACCTGTGTGAAAACATTAAAAAAAGTGATTTTAAAGTCAGTTTTAGCTATTTACAGTTAAAACATAGCTTAGGGTTACATAGCTTCTACATTAGTATTTCTTTTAGTTAATCTTATAGTTTAAAGTAAAGAAAGACACAATACAAATAATTGCACTGAGAAGATTATTTGGGGCACAAAATAAAAAAAAAAAAGAAAAGAGGAAATAGCAGCTTCCTCCACTCCCCTCACTCAAAACAATTTTGAGACTTGAATCAAATATGTCACCACTGAGACACATCTCCTGGTCAGGCACAGTGTACTACAGCTGTGGTAGTAGGCAGGACTGTACAGGCTAAGCCTGGTGGGTACATATACTCAGAGGCTGTCAAGATATTTGTGACTTATGACAAATCACTTTTCCAGATGACATCAGTTTGACATACTTACACCAAAAATTATATTTTTAGGCTTAAGGTGCTTAATGAAATTTAGAACAAAAAATGCACAAGAATAGCTTTATTAGAGTTTTTATTAATATTAAAATTCCTTTAGATGTGCTATACACACAGTTCTTTTCTCGTGTAAGAAACCCATCACTTCTAAACACAAAATGTGCCATTAAAATATTAACTGCAGTTAACAGATCAACTGTTTCTGGCTTCCAAGTCACAATTTTCAAGGAAGGAGTTGCCTGCTGAGATGAAAAATTCTCTCTTTTCCATTTTAGAATTAGCAGATCTCATCCTCTGCTACCTGTTTAAGATTCATAGATTAGAGGGGAAAAAAATTACACCTTTCTGCTTTAGTTCCTGCTGAAGTGAATCAATCCAAAGAAAATACTCGCTTTCCAATTACTAAACTGGAACTAATTCAATCATTAGTCTGTCAAACCTTGCCTGAAAGTAAGTACCTGTGTTAGAAGAACAGGGGCAGGAGGACAACAGAACAAAAAGCCAAGTCTTTCCTTTCTGAAAAAGTATTGGCACAATGTAACAAATACGAGTTTTCACTGAATATTGCATAAAAATTAAAAACAATAGTTTAAATACATAAACAAAGGTAGCAACAGTAATATGAACGAAGATCACAAAATAATAAGCATTCAGAATTATTTTTAATATATTAAAGTATCTTATTTTTTTAATATCCACAGTTTCATTCACACCAGAAAGCAAGCTCAAGGCAGTTTGCTCATCTAGTTCATCTGGCAGCAAAACAGCAGTTTTTACTGGAAATTCCTGGAGCCCACCTTCTGTGTACAGTCAGTATCCCTGAACTTACTTAAACAGTCGTATACATCACCCACTGCTGCAGAAGGAAAAAAAAGCACAGCCTGTAAGTTCTGACAGCTTACCTTAACCTATTAAGTACAGATTTATCTTTACCTAATAGTCTCTAAATTGTTGCCTACATGATTTCATTTACAAACATTTACATTCCCAATTAAGTAATAGCAGTCAGCTTTCAGCAAGGGCTAGCAACTAACTGCACACCAGCCCCATCCAAGGTGATGCTTTCTTCTTTTGGAGATAGGAACAGATTGTCAAGAAACAAATGGGACCTGAAGAGCTGAACTCCTCCGATGGCAGAAGGGCCACAAACTCAGACTAGCAATACTGTCGGCAACAGAAACCATCTCTGTGTAGCAGCATCAGTCTCGGCTGAGTGTGACACCAACTGCCAGCCCCGCCCAGTCCCACTCCTCCCTTCCCTCACTCACGGCAGGCCACAGGGCAATATCACTTTGGTCTGTCATTACTTTAGGTAAGACAAAGTCGTCTCCCACTCTTTTTTTTTTCCCACCTCCCAGCAATGACTGCAGAGATCTGATGACTAAGTGTAACATATGGGAAATACAAACCCGAACGCTTTAGATTTTAAAAGACAAAATTCTGAGACTAGACAGGAGTTTAATTTGAAGACAACTCACTGTTTATAAAACAGTGTGCACAGATTGATTGCATCAACGAATCCAAACAAGTAGAAAATTAACACAGAACTTATTCCATAAAGATGAAAACAACATCAAGACTATACAAGAGAAATTAAGGAATTTAAATTACAATTCAGTTGTCTCTCTTCATGACCATAGCCTTGTTTTCCTCAGTATCAGACAAGCAAAAACAGCCCGAGTTACCTCAGACTACTGTGCCACTGAATTATCACTAATTATCACTGCTTTATTACTGTTACAATGAAATATTAAAATCATATCAGCAGCATAATTGAACTTAGGAGCTATAAGTACCCACTAATCCCCACATCCATTGATTCTAAGTAACAAAAAGACCCTTAAAAAGCCAAAACATCCTTCAGTGAAAGCTGATTTACTATTTATATCCAGCTTATTATCCAATTACTATATTTACTGAATAGAGATTCAGTAAATACACTATTTTAATTAATATTTAAGGGTGGAGGTTGTTGGTTTTTTTCCCAGAGAAAGTGTTCGCGAGTCAGAGAACACACATACAGGTATTTACAATCTTAACACTTCCTGTAAGGATAGATGGCTGAAGGCAGGATGAGGGAAGAGATAATAATCTCTTTGTCACTTTAACTATTAATTTAGAAATAGCCACTCATAGCTCAGAGAAGAAGGAGATTATCAATGTGGCCAACGCAGCAACACTACAATTTAGAACAGATTTGTCAACAAAACTGAAAAGCCACATCATTATCTCTGCACAATCAACAACCAGAAAGTTTTGTATCAAACTCAGCAGAGTTTTGTTTTATGATGCAAACAGTACACAAGTATGCTTAATACTCACTGGAGCAAGAAAAACAAGATAACACGTTATAACAACCCCCCCTAAACAAACAGCTCCATATTAAAGTATTTTTATTATTTAAAATGTACACAGGAACTGCAGATTGAAGCAACTTGTTTGGACCTGAAAATGAAGTTAACAAATAGATTTTTTTATCAGTGCCTCATCAATCTTTTTTAATTGTGGGCATGGTGTGGCTCTAAAACCAAGGCCCAGGTGTTTAACAAAAGCACAGATGTGCTTACTAATTTGTCCTATGATTTATGTGCACTCACTTTATCAAGATACCTCTGCAAGTAACTGCAAACTGAAATAATAAGTTACAAGTGTCTATTTAAGTTTGTTTTCTGAAAGCATCTTAACGTTTTGCTGTTCAAGCAAAAATCCAGTCACCACAACAAAAATATAGGGCAGATTACAGAAACAGCCAATAGCAAAACCCATCAATGTGACAAAATGAATACACTCCTGCATTAAGGAAATTATTAGAAGAGACATTGTAGGACTATCTCTGAATATACAAGGCAACAGGTAGCAGAGCCTAAAAAAAGGAAAGAGTCAAGGTAAAAAAAGGCTGCCCATAAAGCTGACTGTCAAAAGACTGAGGGCACAGCTATGTTGACAGATACTTGTTTGGCTAACTACACTATATACAATATTCTGAATGATACAAAATACAGGGTGGAAATCTTGCAAATGAGCAATCTCATTACATCTTAGGTATGTCCACTACTATTCCTTTTCCAAGGCTCATCAGAAGATCCTCCAAGTCACCACAGTGCTGAGCAATGAGTAGCATCTCCTAGATTTCTCATTCTCATACCACAAAGATCATACTGCAGAGAGGGGAAAACGTACAATCCAAGTACATATGTAATTTCACATTCTAAAACAGATGTCAGTAAAAACTTAAAGACATTATACGTGCATTAAACGTCTATGCAAACCTTGGGTTCAGTAATACTATTTGAGCTGCTTAACTGAAGAAAAATACTAAGAATTTTAGTTACCTTGGAGGTTTGTGATACTGGCATAGGAAGTCAAATCTGTCATCTGGCACAGGTACTCGACTCTCATTTGGATCAATAGTACAGAAAGGAAAATTTTCTGCTGCTGCTTGACTCTTTGTTAACACATTGAAAAATGTCGACTTCCTGTAAATGAAATATACACGTCCTTAAAGAAGTTCAAATCAAAAGCATTTAAAAGGGCTGGATAGAAACACATCTGATTCCAACCCAAAAACAACACCAAACTTTCCCTTTACTTCAACAGTGACCATTGCCCTGATTTAAGTACAAGACACCTTCAAATACACTTACAGAGTGTCCCACTGAATGCTAATTATGTTAACCTCTCTTCCCTGCCCTTGAAAATCCCCCTGAGGGATTATATTGCACATGCTTGTTAGCAAATAAATTTTAAGTCAAAAGCTAAGTACAGCTCTTCTGGCCACTAACTTATTTTGAGCAAACAGCCAAGATGCTCAAAAGTCCGACACAATTATTTTGAAAGTGACACCCTGACATAACTGCAAATGCTATTTTTCCCTATTGACATGTTATACAATGTTACTGCTAATTATTCCCTTTCTGGGGTGCAACTTACCTAAAGCCTGAAAGTAAAATTAATTATAATGAAAAATCAAGAAAGCACTACTTACGGTTCTGAGGCATTCTCCAAGACTTTCCCTCCATTTTTTTTAAAGTTTAAGAATGCTGAAAACTTCTTTTAGTCAATGGGATACACAAAGTAACACCAATAGTTTCACACAGATATCCTCCAGGTTATTCATTGTCCTTATTAAGTGCTTTAAACATAGCTCTTTTGAGGAGCCATAACAACTACAGATGAGATGCATGACAGAGAACAACGATTCACCTCCCATCATCTCTTCCAAACTGTAACTTAGATAATTTTCATTACAAACTGTAAATAAGTTTTAAAATGGAAGTCCTCTTCACTGCCAGTGACATTTACGATACCATTAACCCCTTCATGTGTGCATCATCATCTCCGAAAAAAAATAAAATCTATAAGGAATTTGTGTGCATGTGCGCACATTTGCATAAAAACGTGCGTTACACATACACAACAGTGGAAGTCAGGAAATGCAAAAGACGTAGTATTTTCTAAAACTCAACAATTACTAAGACTTTTATTTTATTTCTCCACTATTAACTTGTACACTCCAGCCCCACACTACCTGAGTCGCTCCACCTACAAGCAGTTCAAGCTAAAAATGTAAGTCTACCACTGAGTGAAAAGACTTCGTGTGCATCCCTCAGCTTCACCCAGAAACTGTGTCAGGTCACTCTACCTGGAGCAGAAGCAAATCCCGGTCCGGCCTACTCCTCCGGCCGGCCGCCGGCCCCCCGCGCCGCGCTTCGCCACCTACCCCACGTTTGGCAGCCCGACGATCCCGATCTTCAGGGACGTCCCAAACCTTCCGATGATCGGGTGCGATTTAATCCCGTCGCCTCCCTTTTTCGGGGGCATCTGAAAGCACAGAAGCAAGGCACGCTGCAGGCCCCGCGACAGCCTCAGGAACCCGCCGCACCCCCTCCACCCGTCCTCTTCCTCCTCCTCCTCCCGGCAGAGCGCAGCGGCCAAGCCCGGGGCCTCCACCTCGAAAAGGCCGAGGAGAAACACCCTCCCCGCGCTGCCAGCCGGAGGCACGACAGCACCCCAGCCCTGGCAACCCATCAGCCCAGCCCCAGCAGTTACCCCCACCGCGCTCCCCGCTCAGCCCGCAGCACCGGGAGGCCTGAGGGCGGTGGGAGAGAAGGGGCCGGCTCGGCTCGGCTCACCTCAGCTGGCTACGCGGCCCCGCCGGAGAGGAAGAGGCGCGAGCGGCCCGTGGCACGCGGGACACGCCGGCGGAACGGGCGGGGCCGAGGCCGCCTATTGGCCGGGAGCGGCGTGAGGGGAAAGGTCGCCCCGGGAGGGCGGTGCTGGCGGGACGCGCCGCCGCGGCTTCGCTCCGCACCGCCCTGCCGCTCTCCTTCCTTCCAGCGTGTGATCATCGTAACAACATCCAGCAGAGATGTGAGCTCACAGTTCCCGGCCTGCTGTTTCCCGACCCAAAAGTCCTGCACCAGAGCGGGAAGCACTGGAAAGGGAAAACACGCAGTGCCCAGAGAAGTGACTTGAGTTATCCGTGTGGTTTTTGGATTCAAAGGAGCGCTGGTGGTTGGGCACGCCACTAGATTTCTGTTCATGCGTATCTAGATACTGGCAAGGATGGCGGATGGTCAAAGGACCCAACTGTGAACGCATCGGAATTGAGTTATAACAATTTACCTGCCAATTTAATATATAATAATCCTCTTCAGCGGGAATAAAATAGAGACTTTAGGAAGAAAAGATAAAACAGAAGCTATGAAAAATGAACTGTGGAATGTTACAGAAATCAGGTGAGGGCTCTTCACAAAATTCAAGACACTGTCTTTAACTCAGGCACTGCTCTGAACCGTTAAGGACAGGCACCATCAAGTGTTTGCCTGCTAAGAAAATTGAAGGAGAGATGGCAGTAAAAACTGTTCTTACAGCATGTCCTATTTTAAGTCCACAAGATAAAATTCTCAAAACTTGAAAAACAGCAGAGTGAAGGAGTCAAGGTGAGAGTATCATCAGATTATATATCATCTCACTCACAATAAAAGGGGTATCATCTTGACCATAACAAAAAAACCACTTTTTTTTTTTCTATGAAAGGACATTTTTACTAAGCCTAAATTGGAATTACACATAAGAAGTGGCTGTTACAACTTTATTTTTTTTTCACGGACATGAGATTTTTGCAGCAATATGGTTGAGGAAAAGAATGCCCTATCTGTTCAGAACTTTTCTATTAGGATAATGATAATAATAGTCCATTCCTTCTGGTAACATGCTTATATGGTCTTTCTACTGTATTAAAATCTAACACTATACATTTAAGAGGAAAAAAAATAAAAACCAACTAATGCAGATTAAAATGTAGCTACTTAGCTGTTGAATGAACTATGGAGTACTACCACAAACATTCAGAAATACTGAAATTAACCAAACATACTTATAAATTATTGCAGGGCAGCCCTTGCATCCTTCACACCCCTAAATTACAAACTTCATTAATGAAAATCAGTTTCCTTACCAAGGGATGGAATAAACACATCTTAGTTTTCCACCCTTCTCAAGTTCAAGACAGCCTACTTTTATCCATGCTTGTCCTGAAGGTAAAGTTATGCAAAACCGTTTCACAGCAACAATAAGGGATGGATTTGCCTAGCTCTATTAAAAAGACCACAAACTTTCTGAAAGGCTACTTTTGGAGAGCTTTCCATTTACTAAGTTTTCTTATAATCCTAACATTTTGTCAGACGATTTTGTTGTCTTTATAGAACAGACATGATAGCTCTCAAAGCATAAACTTTTTGGCTGTCTTCTTGAAATAAAAATATTTAATTCTGCTGAATATTTGTCTATGACCTGAAAGTTGGTATGTATCTAGCAGCCAGTTAAATTTAACTTTTTTTTTTTCCCCTCACCAGTTCATAAGCATAATCCAGGCATAAGCAGTTTGCTAGATAAAGGTGTGTGTGTGTGTGTATATGTATACAAAATAATAATAGAACCTACAATAGATACAATTCTTACTGTAGTTATCTGGGAAAACAGCTGAACTTGGGAAGATAAAAGGAATTTAGAAGATCCAGACTACTCCTGTTACTGTGCTTCAATGTGTCTACGTATCATACAAAAGTCAGTGCTGTGCGTGCAAAAATTAGCAAGCTTCAATATGATTTTTTGACTTGTGCTTTTCATACAGCACACTGTAATAATGCTTCCCCCTCATTAATCTCTATCTGATTTACTGCTAGCATGGCCATTTCATTAAATACAGATAGAGGACTTCAAAGAATTTGATTCCTTCAGCTAGGAATCATCTCTTGGCAATGTAACACTTCATCTTACATGCTTTTTATTTCAAGTTGCTTTTAGAGTCATGGTTTGCCCTATTTGGTTGAATATTTCTACCCAAATCTGTCATAATGATGAAAACCTCATTTCAAACTGTCAGACATCATTTAAACAATAATAATCCTAATCACATTACATTCAAAATGTGTTTTATAAGTTTAATGGAAAAAAACATCTAGATAGCAGTCATCCCAATGTCAACTCTCCAACACAGAAGTACTGCACAAATACAGCTTATTGTATAGCTGGCACACGTGCAGAAGTCAAACAGTCCTGGAGCATCTGTACCTGATTAAAAACAATGTTTAAGGGAGAGTAATAAAACAAACACCTTGTGGTTTGTGCCACCAACATGCTCTTTGCTTTTTGCTGCCCAGAACATATATTTACTGCAAAGTCACTGCTAACTGCAAAAATGAGTGGTTTTGTAGAACTGAAAGAATAAAAACAGAGCCCCTGATCCTTGCTGTGACCAGGCAATGTTCGGTGCTACCCAGGGGGTGAGAAGAACACAGCTGCTTTTGCACATCACCGCTCCCAAATTGCCTGGGTCTGTGCCACTTGGAGGGAGCTGGATGGCTCCCAGTAATAAATACACTCGGAGCTAAAAAGAAACACTACTCAAGGGCACTGTCTAAACTAAATGGTGTTCATTGAATTCTGTGAAGTTTAAAGGTAGTCATCACCCAGCTGAACTGTGCTTTAATACGCTACTTTTAAACGTTATGTTTGGTAGGGTTCAATAGGGTTTGTCTTTTAACTGTGAATTAATCTAGTTTGATAGAGACTCCAACCTTCTACTATTCTTTATGCATTGAAATTCATACTACACTTTGCATTTTATATTTACTCATCTTCGTGCTTTTGCATTGTGCTAACTATCCTTGTTTTAAGAAGGGTATCAGGTTGCTGATGACGTTAGTGCTGCTTCAAAGTCGGTCAGGATTTCTGTGGTGGCACAAAGCATCTCTCAGCCCTTTCTGTGATATCCCAGACTCTGGCAGTCTAGAAGCTTATAATGCAGAACAGTCTAATCCACCACATATTAATAATATTACTAGACCATGAGTCTGGAAATTTCAGCTGAATTTCTTAAGTTTAACCTGGACAATGTCACTAAAAGGCGTAACGTGTACCAAGATTTTCACAGTGAGAATAGTGAAAGATTTGCTCACAGAAAGAGAAAGAAAGCCAAGAAGAGAGAGGTGCTATAGTAGGAAAGATAACCTGGCAATTAAAGAAATTTTAGTTAAAAAAAGACATATCTACTTTGAACTTTTCAGTAGCCCAGCAAAACGACAGTATAAAAGCAAGTACCAGTGTAAAATAAAAATACTTCTACGATTACTACTAATAAAAACAGAGAAAAATACCTTAAATTTGAGCTGATCATGGAATGGGCAATTCTAGACTTTTTCTAGGCTTCAGAGGTGCTAGGACCATTCTAATATGACTTTTTTTTTTTCTATAAATAAAACCCTAAGACATGAAGGGACTGTTAGAAGAAAATAAATGGTCTAAGAAAAAGTTTTAGATTTGATCTTATTTAGTGCTGGGGATGTTAGCAGTGATGAGTGGGTTATTCAAGATGCTTGATAGTTGAACAACTAAGTATGAGAAAGGAATGTGAGTGTAAAATACTTGTTGTGCCTCAAAGGATTTTATTGAACATAGAGAGAGATGCTCTAATCTACAAATAAGGAGACTTCTGTCTCTGAATTTGGGCTATACCTGTATACCTATTGAAAAAAAAACAAAAACAAAAAAACAACCCTACAAGAAAGCTGGCTAGGAATAAGCCCATAGAAAGACTTATTCTGGAATCTGTTTTCTACAAATATTTGGGCATGTTTAGCAGCCTGGGAGATACCTGCAAGGAAAACTTTTTTTTTTAAATATAATTTTTTTTATTTTTTTTATTATTATTTTTATAGAAAATTTTTTTTTTCTATAACTCATCTCTAACCTCTAGATTTTTTGAGGTGTAAGTTGAAGGTATGACATAAAAAGCTAAAATAATATTTAGCATTTAGTCTAGACTTTTTTAACTGTATGCAGTAAAATGTCCATGCAAGAATAGTAGACTTTTACTAGCTTTCAAAGACATTTCATGTTTCTCTTCTAGGACACCAAAATGTTTGTGATGTAATGTTTTTATGATAGATTTAACGACTTTATTTTGTTTCATATATTGCACGCAGTACAAAAATGTATTGAAACATCTAGATATTTGACCTTAAAAATGTGTTCTCAGAGAAGAAGCCACAAAACTCATTCTGGGCCTAGCCTTACGCACATTAAGCTAGTTATTTTCTAGCCTAGATACGATACAGTCTATTTTGATGAAAGAACGAGATGAGTTGCATAATAAACTACATAAATAAAATGAAAACTCTACTTTTTATACACTACATATAATTTTCAAAATTACTGTAAAGTGAGAACCCAACAAAACTTGGAAGGACATCATGCAGCAATCCTTGAAGTGTTTTAAATTTTATTTAAATTTTGCTTTACTTCATAAGGTCAGGTTTATAAAGTATTTTATAACCTAAAGAGTTCAGATTAAAGTGATTAATTCTATTCATCTATATTTCTAGAGGCTGGGATAAAGAGTCACTGCTGAGCACTCATTAGGACACCATTTGCTGAACAGAGAAGAATTCTTTAAGCTCTGGAAAATCTGCAGCCTCAGGTCATCCAGAGTCCTCACAGAAACTGCAACATGATGGAGAATAACGGGCTGGATGCGGAGCCCAGCACAGCACTGAAAGGGGCTGTGACATGTTCCTCTGGCCTTATTCATTAAAGCTCCAAAGCACATCATACCTATGCACATAGACTATTGATAACAGGGATCTAGTCTACACCTTCAAGGTGAGATTTCATGTGAAAATGTATAAAATTTCAGGAGGTTATAAGAGCAACCATCTAAAAGTTTTGCTTCCTGAAGAGATATTGTTAGGATGATCAGATGGGTGCATACCCCAATCCAATTCAGAAATGTTCTGTTGGCACTCCTAGAGAAGGTGGGATAACAGTTTCTGTTCTACATTAGGATTACAGTGATCTCTGTAAATACAACAGAGATTTATTTTGTATAATGCTTCAATTTACATGTAAATACTAACAGCAAACTGCTGGTATTGTGTTCTTGTGGTTATGTTAAGAATCCAATTATTACTTCCTAGTAATTCAGCTACTATATTGTAAAAATCCAATTTAAAAAGCAATTTAAACCTTGGCTCAAATATATATTCTTTTTCTTTAACTTCATGGTAGTGCCCTTATTTATAAGAAAATGAGGCATAATTGTATTGTGACTTTTAAGTGTTCAGGAGAGGATCTCTTTACTACTTTGTAACTTCATACCTCTCTACTTGGAAAAGCCTAGCAGCTCAGCAAAGCTTCAACACCAATATTTTCTCCTCAACTTACTTACAAAGCTGTTTCTAACTTTCTGTTCCAAGCTGCAGTACTCTGATCTACAAGCATGGAATTTGCCATGTTGGAACTTAGGAAACAAGCTGTGTATGCAGGCTAGTGGTGGTGCCAGCATAAACCAAGGGTCCATAGCAACTGCAGAGATCCTAAAGGTCTCCATCTCTACAGGTCAGTAACAGTCTCAGCTGCCTTGCAACCACCATCATCCAGCAACAACTGCTAAGATGCCAACACAGCTGAATACAAACCAATGTTTAACAGTCACCTTCCCATTGTATCCCATGCCCTGTTTTCCCAAAATGAGAATTACTTTCACGTCCTGCCCTACTAGTTGCTGGGATGGAGGATGCACACAGCAGGACAGAACGGGGCACACCAGAAGCACTCCCTGATCTGCCAACAGCCTGAGAACATCTCTAAAGAGAAGGGCTGGAAACAGTGAAATCCTACTAACAAACACTGAGAAATTACTTATCAAGTGGTAAAGTTTGCTATCACCATGTTAAAAAATGAAATATGGTGACAGAAATCCTGTTGCCTCACAATCCTAATAGTTTTGTGGGTTCAACCGAAGCATGGATGCCTGGATATAGATTTTGTTAATAAGGATTTGAGAACACAAACTCTGCACAGGGATTTTTCAGCCACGGCTTAACTATGGGCTGCCACTACATAATGCCTGTCCCCTGAAAAAACACAAAAGCATGGCCTACCACAAATAACTGTTCCTCTGGCAAACCTCATCTACATCCTTATATACATTTATGCCGATATTTTATGTCCCAGTCTCATTTTTAAACAAAAACTTCAGCTTACACAGCAATTTTAGTAATCTCAAGAGCTTTCTTAGGTCACTGTGTCTTTACTGCACTGGAAAAGTTAGTGCATTTATAGCCAGCACAGTGAGCACCCTGAAGTGGGGAGACTGCTGCTGATAAGCTGTGGGAAGGCACTAAAATAACACCAGTGACCTGTTCTATGAGGAAAGAAAAATTTGCAGCCAGTCTTACATCAGATGCAAAACCTTTAATAGTTTAATTTGTTATGTAAGTAAAGCAGCTCAATCACTGCATCTCTATGACACTGAAACCTTGGCCATCACAAGGAATTTTCATAAGGAAGAGCAATCTTTAGCAGGAAAGGCACTTGCTCTCTCTCCCTGCTTTCTCACTAAGGGAGATCTTGCAACGTTTGACACGCCAGGTACAATTTACAGGACTCTTGACAACATTATCTGAGAAATTACACATTTCTGTTGATTTTTTTTAGAAATCACGTTCTTAAAGTGTGACCCCTTGTTTCTAACCATAGGCTACCTGACGAGAAGTAAATACAGTTGTCAGCTGGTGGGGGCAGAAATTTTTAATGTCAAGAATCAGAGAATCTCTGAAAGCTCCATAGCCTGTAGTCATGGCTGTCTAAATGAGTGGGTAACTTAAGTAATTTGGGAAGAAGGGTTTATTTCCTGCCTGCACAGAGCTCTGACTGCCAATCTATATGTAACGTATTTCTTCTTTTTTCATTTCAAGGTGGGCAATAATATTTCTTTGCACATTATGCAAACTTAAAGTGAAATATATTACTAAGGATTTGAGGTGCCTAGCTGTCTTTGATTTCTTCAAAAAAATCAGACTGGTACCTGAAGATATAGAAGATCCCTTTAAGTCAGTTATAGATCGATGGATATCAGAAAAGAGTATTTTCCTCTTACTTTCCTGACTATCTCATCTATAAGACATTGTTTTAAAATAAAAGTATCTACTATTAATTAATATTTCTATAGTTCTTTTAAAATATTTACGTTGTGATTGTTTATGACATTTCCCATAATACCATCTTTTGCGAATTCTCTTCATGTTTGTGAAGGTCTCGTGATCCAATCTCCAACCTATTTAAAATAAAATGCTTTGTATGCCATTTTGTACTTGTGGTCGTTTGGAGTTCTATTTCAGGTTCATTAATATTGATGCAACTTGTCACTCCACTCATTCTCAGCAGATTCTTTGAAATTAATCTTCGACATTTGCTGTGATTTGTTTCTGTTTTCTGCTTCATCCTCGAGTCCAGCTCTTCTCTAGTTAATTTTGTTTTCTTTATTTTTATCCACTTGCTATGACTGTTCTACTACTTGTGCCACTGTGGTGTGTCAGTCCTTTATGGGATCCCTGTTTTGTCTCTGCCTTTCACTGTGATTTTCCATCATTATGGGCCTCTTGAATAAAAATGTAGCCCTTGTTTCTGACAAAGTCCATGTTCCTTTTCTTTTCTTTCTGTGTGATTTTCCATCATTACAGTCCTTAAATTTCTTGAATAATGATATATACTATGAACAAATGGATGGAGCAGTAATGGCTTCATCAGTGTTTTCTAAAATATATCTCCAGCTTTTAGAGCATACAGCGCTACAGCAGAGTCTGTACCATGTTTGTAAAAGCCTGATTTTAAAAGTGTATTTTGTAGCCCTTTGATGACTATGCCACTCTGCATTCATAATTCTTTGTAACATTATCTGCTTCTCAGAATAGTGGTTCCAAGATGATATTGAAGTTGAGGAATAAGTATTAGGACTGCACATGTTTGAATAAAATGGTGACAACACAATCACTTTGAAATGTTTACTGCAATACCACGATGTTATGGAAATAGCAGGGCTCTTGTTAGGCCTTTTACATGCAGGATATATTAATAGATTTCAGAATCCATATTAAAATAAATCAAGGTTCTAATCTGAAGCAGTGTATCATAATAAACAAGTAAACAGAATAAATGCTTTAAAAAAATCTATCTGCAAAAATGTGATAAATGAAAAGTTGTTCTTCAGTACTAATTAGTTACATTTGAGTTATGTCAAATACATGATGGAAACCAAAAGTGTGAAAACATTTAGAGTTAAAACCTGAATTAATAATGTCAGTTCACTGACTTTAACATGCGTAATGTAAATGGGGGTAAAAATAGGGATCAAAATATGGTAAAATATTTCCTACCTAATTTGATAGTAGTGGCATAGTAACTTAGTCCTCAAAGTGGTCTAGTGGTTTTAAAGGGGGGAAAGGTTAATTACAAAATACTAACAGAGTACGTAAATTACATTAGCAATGTGTGTTACTTTTGTGGGGTATTTTTGGGGTTTTTTTGGCTTTTTTTTGTTTGGTTGGGTTTTTTTACATCCTCTATTAAATTATATCTGTTAGCATTTCATTTTGGATGACAGACAAAAAGCTCAAAGGGCTCAACGTTCTGGAGTGGCGTGCAGAAGTAAACTCGTTTCCAAGAATATTTGTAATGGTATTTACAATTGGCTACAACCTTTCCCACCAAAATAAAGGGGTCTTTTGGTTTTAATTAGAGAAAACTTGCTTGCTTTGTGTCCTGTTCTCTTCCATTTTAACTACAGATCTCCAAATTCCTTCAAGTTCTCTAAGGGAGTGACATGAACCACTTGGTGGCTCTGGCTGAGCCCAGGGGCTGAAGACACTGCCCCCTTCCCACCCAGCAGCTAGTGACCTGGAGGAGGTGAGCACCAGCATCCCCACGATACCTGAGTAAGAGGAGCAAAGCAGGTTTGGTAACAGTAACCAGGATCAGCCAGAAGTCCAGTAATTGCCAGAGAAACCCATAGTGACAAAGCAGGTCTGTGGTCAAGCCAGGTAGCCAGGTAAAAATAGTTTGGAGGTTGGATCAGGAGACCTTCACAAATGGCCACGGAACGAGGGGCAGGCACAGCTACAACCTCACACATAAACGTAGCTCTCTCTGCTCCACTGGCAGCACCCTGCTGCTAGGTCACATCCCTGCACTGCACCCCAGCTGCCCCCAGACTGCAGAGCCTTTACCCTGCACCCCAGGCCCTGCCTCAAGCAGCTTTCAATTACTGATGCTCCTTACCTTGGTGCCCTGATTTAGCATGAAGCATACAGCTGAGAATGTTAATATATCCCATTCCGTTTATTTTCCAGAGAATCAGCGACTGTTTAATAGTGTTTGTATTAATTATTTCTTCTTACTTGGTGCCTCAATGACAGCTATTTAGCTGTGCTGCTGGTTCAGTGAAAAGCCTTGGAGAGATCCCTAATTTATTATATGTATCTGCCAAATGATGATCCCGCTCCAATTTTCTTCCCTCAGAGTGTTTTGCAGGTTGGAATGCGTAGGTAAATGGGCAAGTTTGAATAGCTGCCTTATGTTAGTTCAGTAACAATGAAGTGTTATTAAGTTTGGCTAATACTAAAGCATAACTGATGTACAGCCTGACAGACACATCTGAAACATGTACAGCCTCTAGAAAAGAAACCCACACAGTCACTTACAGGGCCGTGTCCAGCCATTATAACGACAAGATAGAGATTGTTTTGCAACATAAAGTGGAAGAAGACTTAATATAATCACAGTTTTAATGGTACCTCTGCTTCAATACCCATTTTATGTCAATTTATACCAAATTTTCCTAAGTAGATGGTTAAGAACAGTATTTGTATTTTTTTATCTTCCTGGTAAGGGCATTTTTCTTTTCATTTTAGCTGGGATGAGTTACAAAGTCACTTCTCAAATGCAAGTTTCAATCCATCATTGAATAATAATTCGAATGATTGCTCTCTTTTCTTAACCCTTAGATTGGAAACATACTTGCACAGTCTGAATCTGCAAGTCTCAGTCCTAATAATTCTTTATTTTTGAGAAGTAATGGCAAAACTAATATTTTACCACTATCTCTATCAATCTCAAGACATATTTCAGCCAAAAAGTTCTAAGAGGTTTCAAATCTATCATCCAAGTTGTTTTCCCTAACTCAGCAGACTGAGGGATGAAACTTCATTATGATGGTCTTGAATTTGTTATGTAAAGAGCCAAGCAAAGCCATGTCTTGTTTTCAAAGCAAAACAATAATTGAAATACACAGAAGAGGAAAAGGCTCACAGTATTAAAAATTGCAGTTAAAAATTAAGAAAATAAGTGATTAAGAATTTTGCTTCAGTAGCTACTTCACTGTAGAACAAAAACAGGAACTCGTGTTCATTGCTTATTGCACTGGATAAAAATGGAAATCCAGATGACTTCACAGGTGAATCTTAGATAAAGTTAAACATTTTCACAGCAATTGTCTGTTATACTTTTCATGCTTTCTGCGTAATCTCAGCAGAAACACAGGCTCCTTTTAAAGGCATTCAACAATTAAGAAAGATTTTGAGTCACTAAAAAGTCTACCCCAATGCAAATCTCAATGCACTTACCAACTCCCAGCATTTTCTTGTAGGCAACTGGTGATGATGTTCTGCCTATATCTTCTGCATATTTTTGAGTTGTTAGCATGTGGCAACACAGGAGGTCTCCTATCAGCTCACTTTCAGTCTCAAGGGAATTAGCAACAGCAGCAATATCTGCAAACTCAAGATGCAAGGCAGAGTAAGAACTCCTCTTGATTCAGGCCAAAGGTGATCTTGAGTTTCTCACTTTATTTCTAGGTTTTTTTGCTCAGCATTTGCTGTATCACTGGAATTAGATGAGACTGAAATACAATTTGCTTCAGGATTCTTTTGAGCTTAAGATTTCCACTTCTCTGGAGAGGTGTACTGTCAAGCACAAAGTGCCTAAGGGCAGCATTCAGTCAGGAAAGAAATGATGGTCACTAGCACCAGCATTCATCTCACTGCTGTGATAACATGAGGGGCTAGACGACCTCTACAACATAGAAGCTGAGGTTATATCTGCTGTCAGATAGTCAACTGTGCTAGCCTCAAAAATATCTTTTATAGCCGTATTTCCTGAAGCACTTGGTAAAAAAACCCCTACATTGTTTGTATAGAGCGTCTACAAATCTCAGCAACCTCCCCAGACCATACCTGGAAGTATGAATGACAGAGTAATCATGATGCAGCATCCACTTCTCAAAACTATGAGAAGAATAAGGCAATTAAAAACCTGAACCAGCCTCTTATCTAGCCTTGTTACAATTAACACTTGCTTGAATACCCTCTGCTCAGCTGAGAAACATCAAGCTGTTTTAGAAACACACAAGCAAGGGCTTTTGGGAAATGGACAAAGCTCAAGGGCTCTTTGGCACCCTCAGGGCTTAGAAAAGAAACTCTACAAAGCTTCTGTAGTGTTTCAGGAAACTGCAAGATGAGTTAAAGCCATTAATTGCACAACTACAGGTGGCATTCTGTGGATGAATTTAGTTTCTCAGCCATCTTCCACGGATTCCTTTAGAAATAATCCAAAGGCCCCAGCAGTCTGTGCATCACAAACTCTATCTGGGAGATGGTGCCTCTCAGAGTATGCCATGCACAAATGTAATAATCAAATTTACAAAATAAATATTTTCTTTTTTTTTTTTGTTACTTCAGAGGCCGATTTTGTATCAATATTATTTAGTGCACAACATCACGTGCTATGCGCTGAGATTGTTTATAAAATAGTTTCAAAAGTATTTTTACTTACTTTCTCTACTTAAGGTCAAATAATTATGTATGCACTCAATGTTCAGCCATCACAGAATTCAAAAATCCCCCCTAGTTGTGTCTTTGACTTGAAAATGGTAAGAATGTGTAGCACTTTGAAGGAGGGAATAGAGGTAATCCAATTACTTCATTTTTAATTTGTGCATCTCTAAAGAGTGCTGGTAACTCCTCTTTACAAATGTCAGCCTTCAAAAACTGTATAAATATGCCTGGCTGCAGCTACAAGTGGGATACAGAAGCTGCAGGATACTGAAGCCACTCCTGTAACATTTAAGCAAGGATGTACATCAAACCAGGAGATTTATAGTAATCCCCTCCTATTAGGCACATTTTTCCTGGAAGTGTGAGTTCCCCTATTATCTGCTCAGCAGGGGACTCCATTTACCCTGCAAGCTTCCTGAAGTGGTCTGATGCATGCAAAATGTTTAAATTTTGGGAGAACCACAAACAGCAGTATCTCCAGAGCACAAAACATGACCTAGTTTTTAATTGCTCACAAAACAAGACCCATCCAAAATGACATGGATACAAGTAGCTTAACTTGAACTTGCTTTGTAAATCACACAACGGCAGAAGGATTTGATTGTGAAGCCTCGTCAGTTAAGGCAACAATCCACCAGATGAAAAACTGATGCTCCAGTATTTTAGAGACCAGCCTTCTTGGAAAGAAGAAATTATAACAACAAGGCAACCTCAGGCCTTGATTAGTCTTCCTGTACCTGACAAAGAGCGCACCACTAAAAAGCATTTTGTCAGCAACTTTGGTTTTATATTCCTGCAATTCCTAGAGACCTCAAGAGTTACTCATTTTCAAAATCACTTGATATCTTAAAGCTTCGAGGTTTTTCTCCCTGTTTCAGTTTGTATCTTTCAGCATTATTGACTGAAGAAATATCAGCCTACTTAATTCTGAAATGTGAAATCATGATAGATTGTGAGCTGTGGTAGGTATGTGCATCTACGGACTGGGAATTCACCCAGGGGAAGCACCTGAACAAAAATCTCTTGATTTAAAAAGCCCTAGATGCTGTTTCTTGTGGATACTCACTAAAATGTGTTTGTGATTAAGAAGTTTGAAAGACTCTCTTTTGTTTAGCTGAGATTAAAGATGGTAATTTAAAGTCCCAAAACCCTGAATCACAAAAAATTGCCCCATTCCTGCTTATTAAAGTATTCTATTAAAATCTTTATTATATTATCTCTGTGGTGGGATGAATGAACACTAAAAATTAAGTTCTGTAATTGATTCTGAAGTTAGATTACAATCATTAGATAGTAATTGGGTTAGGTAGCCAGACATTTGATTGCAGGGCTTTTATTTATTATTTACGTTTTGTTTTCACCTCATCTAGCTTTGACTCTTCTGAAAGAGATTAAATAGAGACTATTTTTAATTTTTATACCAACTGTGAAATAATCCTTGAGATTTAGTAATACCAGTCTAGGAATGCTTACAATTAAACAATTTGCAAATGTGAGCTATATATAATTAGTATGGCTTGCTGAATGAGCTCTTTTCTTCGCATTTGTAACAGTCTTGGCTGTGTTGATCTGAAGACAGAACCACTTTAGCATCAATGTCCATTTTAGACAATAGTGCACTGCTGAAAGCATCTTCATACTGTAACCACTATGCATCACTAACAGAGATCTGCATTTGGAAGAATTTTTGTCAAAGTGATAGATCGAATGTGAAACTACTCACAAATTAAGGTTATGGCTCTTTTCAGTTGCACATATCTCTGTGTCTAAATACTAATTCCAGCCATTATAAAAAAATTTAAAAAGCTTAAATCAGAAAGAATTACAGGTACTCCTCACCTTTTGACAGTGTTAGGTCTGGATAGTTGTGGTATTGCACTAACGTGTTAAAAGACAACTTGCATATTCTCAACATTAATGTATTCACAGCAAATAGCCAATTAATCTACATTTTGTTTCCATCATAGACACATTTATTTTTAAAAAATCAATGCTTTAGGTTTGTTTGGTTGGCTTGTTTTTTTTCCCTTTGGCTTGTCCCAAAATACAAATTAAAGTTACGAGTTTTTCCTGTTTCGGAATTTAAAAGGTATATATATGCAAATAAGGTATAGGCAGATGATGCTAGAGCTGGGTAGGTCTTTTCTCATTTTCATTTAATAAAATAAATGCTTGTATGCAAACATCAGATCTCATCCTGGAGTTAATACATACAGCTAATATATAATTACTATGAGATTAGATGTGATCCTGATCTAATAGTTATTAGGCGTAAGTGAGGTAGAATTTCTTAATGAACTCTTCAGTGTAGGCCAGTTCAGTATCTCTTCGCATCAGTTCAAGTCCCTTCATTGAAAAGTTTCTGCATACAGTAGTATTTCACTTCCTTAGATGGAGTAAAACTTATTTTGGCAGAGAAACACATCTTTTATCAGTAAAGTTTCAACATTTAAGAAGATTGTTAAACTATATAAGAATTTAACTACAAGCAAAAGTTCTGAGGCCCTATGACTGATTTATTTCAGAGTGAGCATTTCTCTTCAGAACGGTTAAACACAACTGGCTTTCCTAAGTTTGGTTAGTATTATTCATATGTTACTGTACTAAGAAGTGTGGCTGTTACCCCCAAATTATTTAGCACTGGGTACTCAATGTTAACCAAGTCCAGGGTTCTGCACACTCATACACAATGCAGACTTTTGAAGAACAAAGCAATGGTAACCAGAACTCCCTACATTGCTGAAGGAGCATCCTTTCCAACCACAAAGTAAGAGGAAAAGTTTTGGCGCAAGTAGAGACAGCAGTTTAATACATTCCTAAGGAATAGTTTAAGTGGCTTTGTGTAGCTATTTCCCTCCTGCTCAGATATTGGTATGCCCCCATTCCTATTCTCCTAACCATGTGGAACACATACTCTTCTGCCACATGTTAGATTTCATACTTCATGTTATTTAAATACCATGGCGCTGTGTGTTATTAATCAAAATCTAAATATTTTTGAGCTGTTTGTTAAACTATTTTCTAGCATCAAAACCTTATAAAATCACAATCTGAGACACTCAGCTGCCTTGAAGCTCTCTTCAGAGAACACTTCAAAGAGGAAGCCTTTTGTAGAGGTCACTTAACTATATTCAACCCCACAAATGCAAAGAAACTTTTTTTGTTATGTTTTAGAAGTTAGCAAGGAAAAATGTTATGTAATTGTTTTAAATTGTTGGGCTATTTTAAAAGTCATGTTAAAATAGTTAAGTTCCATGATGAGACTTGTCTTATAACTTTTGACATGCGTAAGCTGTAGAGCATGCCTATGATTGATTTCAGAAATAGTTTTGGATATCTACACTGAATTAAACTGTCACAGTTGATGTAATTATTAGCAAGATTATAGACCTTTCTCAGAAGTTCAAATAGTGCCCATTTCAAAAGTCCCCTCAGTAGTTACGAGTTCTAGAGCAACCTACAATGACTAGTCACACCGGAGAAGGGTATGAAAGCTCTTTTTCTTTAAAGCCCATCTACTCAATCCTAGTTGCAGCAGAGTGGTGTGAATGCAAGAGATTTTGGTTGTTAATAAATATAATACATCTCATTAACGTTTTTCACATGCACATACAACCAATATGGAACATAAAAAAAAGAGCATGCAGCGACACTTGTCACTTGATTTCCAAACTGCGGTTTTGTTGCCTGTATGAAATTATCTCAGACTGAGTAACCTCACTGTGGCAAAAAAATCTAATGGACAGTTGTGTGGATGAACGTTCTTAACATTATCAATCAAATTGCAGGCATCTGTAGTACCACTTTCACCTTTTTATATCAAATGATGTGTGATCAAGGAGTGTCAGATCAACCCCGACAGCTCGGTTGCCAAAGCAGAAAGAGATACTCAAGCAGACAGTCTAATGCTGGACTTGCTGCATTCTTTAAAGTGGAATTAGCATTTTTAAAAGTGGAAATACATCAATGTGTGTATGATTTCAAATACTCTGAAATGGGGGGCAGAAATTAGGTTACTTAAAGCAATATTTTCAGCTATGCATTAGAAAAATAATCGACAAAAAAAAACTGCTGTCTATTCTGTGAATTTTAAATAGAGCAACAGGATTTGTGATGCTGTTTTCAATGCTGCTGTTTGCAGGTGCACTGAAATGCTTGATACCTTCACAAACTGAACAGAAGATTCGACCTTATAGCAGCAATCTCCCTGAAACCTTATGCCCAGATAACCACCTCGTTTTCCAATGTCATTTACACTTGTGCAAATCTGGAATACTCTCTCTGGAATTAATTTAAACTACTATTGTGAATGCAGATTTCTGGAAAAGAGTATAGAAATTAAAGCACATTGTTCAGCAAGACTTTTAAAGATTTAAAAATACTTTTTAGCTAGCACAAAGAAAACATGGGCACACATGCTTACATATGGATGTACACACTAGCACACCTCCCCTAGAAAAGTAGCATTGGCTGGCCAGCTGTTTGTCATTTCGATCCAGGTCATCAACATAGAAATAACAGTTACCTTTTCTCCTCTGAGAAATTTTAGATAACAATATTGAAGTAATTAATGGAATCTTTTCTTATTCTGTGTTAATTACTTAAAAAACAAAAAAAAAAAATCAAAGAACTTACACTAAACATTGTTCTCACTGATTATAAAATTACAAAAAACTGATTATAAAACGAGCCTTGCTAAAATAAAAAAATTTCGTCCCTGTTTCCAGAAACAAGATGGTATTAGCAGACACTTTATTAAATGTAACAGTCTGGACATATTTACCACTGTCAAGTGTGTGGAGGGTCTGGAAAAGTGATTATTTCTTAGTCATGCAAATTACTTCTATCCAAAACAAAATCACCAGTGTTTCTGGGACAGAATCAATGTTTAAAATGGATTCCTTTTATTTCACTTTTTCCAATTGTTCTTATAGTAACTTCGGTTTGATTGTGATAAAACACTCTCATCTACAGTGTTTACCTGAGTTTAGCAAAACATGCACTGTAGAATAGGGAAAAAAACACTGGCCTCCTAAAGGATTTGTACTTCCTTTCTTCGTCCTTTTTTTTCTTTTTCTTATTCTAATACATATGTCTACAAGCTCTGTCTCTTGGTGTTTGGTACACTATGGTAAAGGAGAATCTTTACAGTTTGGTCTGAACTAGTTTTTCAAGTGTGGGACCAATTCTACTGACAGGTATCGGGCACCTTGTCTCCTAGCAGATTATCAGTTTTGAATCCCATCCTTACTGATATTTGCTCTTTGGGGATGGAAAAAAAACAAAACATGTTTTATAAAGCTCAAATTGGCCTTATCAGACAAAACATCTGCTAGATTTGAGTGACTTGTGATAGCAGGACACATCAGCACTGGCTTCCCCAATAGAAGTCACTGCAGTTAATGGAAGCTATTATGGAAGAATTCTGGCAAGATTTTTTTATTCCAAAAAGCTACAGAAATTAAAAGAAAAATATGTTATGTTGTTATGGTAACAGCTGCTTGAAAAATACTGTAACAAAAGGGAATCAAACACCAAACTACTAAGCTGCTAGTTTGACTATATGGTTTTCTTTTTAAGCAGTTTATTTACAGAGATCCCCTCCCACTTCCTTACGCAGCCACAAGTGTGAGTGTGCACGCTCAGGTAAGACACCATCTGCAAACTGTGGTTTTTAGAATGTCAGTCTTGAAACTGCAAAACTCCAGGTACCACAGATTTTTACACATCACTAGAACATCCAATGTTATATGGGCTGAGTCCCTCCCTCACATGACAATAAAGCCACATTTTGTAGTATTTCCAGTCTGCACGTTTGTCACAAAGGTGTTCCTGCACTCCTCTTGCTTCATGGGATATGGCTAGTCTCTTTGCAGGTACCACATCTATCTACTCCCTGGAAAAGTGCAGTATCGCTTCTCTGTGGTCTAGGAATCAGCACCATCACAGCTGCTGGAAAAACAGGGTTCTAAAACAGTCTCAGGAGTTAAAGCAGAATGCAGCAACATACCTTTCCAAAGCCTGTGACTGTATTTTGCACTTCACAATTTTTCAGAAAATTTTCTCTCAACCAGCACAAGTTCTACATGCACGAACTTCAACACCTTACATTGCATGGGAGCATGCAGTCCTCACTCAGACAAAGCTTCTGTAGAAGTTAATGCATAATGACTTGGGTAATGACTGAGAGGTCTGGCTACTTGATTTTACATACTGATGTATGTGCAGTGGTAATATGAAAGAGCTGGAGAACGCTGCCACCTCTTTCTCTTAAGACCTGTGCTTTCAGCCATCATGTTTACAAAAAAAAAAAACCGAACCACAAACAAAAAAACCAAATAGCACACATTTTTGTGATACTTGTCTCAGGCTGAACAAACCTAGGAGCTTTGCTAAATTTCCTCCAAACTGCATAATGGAGGATCAAGTTACACTGTAAACATCATGTAGGAATTGTCAATGTCAACATCACATTTCTTAGCACAGAGATGAGATGTATAAAATACGAAACTTTCTTTTTGTTACACTGCCTTCAATGTCTCTGTCTGTGCTTACAGAGAGTCCCATTTTAGTGAGAGTAACTAACATAGTTTATCTAACAGGATTACAAATGGGGCAGGGGGGTAGGACAGTATAGATGTTGGCTTCTAGTTGTTTTGCTGTAAGCGAGAGCTGTGTAGTGATGTTATTTTCTAAGTAGACAAATGTTTGTTAGTATCAACACTGAAAATTAGTCATGTTCATGTGCAATAAAAGCCACAAGAAAGATTAGATAGCAAAATTTCACAACAGCTTATTTTGCATCATTTTGCAAAACAGAAAGTGAGCTATCTGTTCTCTGCAACTACCCAAATTCAGCAATAATGTGCTATATAAGTCCTACTGACACTCATGTATATAAGGGACTGGGTTTGGAAACTGAATGTGAACAGTGGTATTTTCTAATCCACTCAAACATCCCTTGAGCATTTCAGACTTTCTGGTCAAAGTGATTCTTTAATGTGGGACCTACTTACCACATTTGGTTTACATTAGAAAATGCTGTATAGGTTGTTTATATTTGGAAAAGTCAGTGGTGAGAGAGATTTCTGTAAGTGTTCTGAAAGAAAGATCGCACCGTTACTGTAACAAGGACAATTATAGACAGACACAGGTAATAGCTGTTTAGAAAATGTTAGGAGCATTATTGTGGATAATAGACATTCTTTTCTCAGCATTGCCCTTGCCCGAGTTTCATTTTCCATTTGTGTTGTTGACCTAGATTGCTTAAGACAGCTGTAGTGTTCTCATTTACATCAAGGTAACAAAAAGTTGACTGCTGGGCTGTCCCAGATGGAGTTCATCTGTACAAAGGTCTGAAACCGTGAAGGAATACCTAAAATGTCAGACATGTCCAGTATCTAGTGCTGCTGCAAATTGTCACCTCTTCCAGGTCAGAAAGGCCAAAATAATTTCCAGCTCTATTTTTCTAAAAGCCATTTTCATTTAATATGTCCTTTACAAATGGTAAATTTGATGAGAACTTCAGGAATAATTCAAACTAAAATTAAGAAAAAACCTTGAGATATATGTATTCAATTCAAATATACGGCAGTAAGCAACGACCTGGCCACTATTGAAATAGTTCTCAAGTACTATTGAAATAATAGCTATGTTTGCAAAGGAAACCAGCTTTCTTTTAAAGTGACTGTATGCATTATGTCAACTTCTTCTGATAATAGCACATTTAATACCAAGGCCAAGATGCAATCAATCTTTTTTGTTGGAAGGAGGTGTTATATTGTACCTGTATGCTTATATTCCACCTAGCAGTCTCAATCCACTAAAGAGCCTGAAGTTCAGCAGGGCTGCTGCATGCTCGGACCCCGCTGTTCCCCTCTTGCCTGCCTTTTGGGGCAGGGAGGAGCAAGGGAGGTGAGAGTGGGACCAGGGAAAAAAGAAGAGGTCTGTCTCTGAAGAGACACTGAATTAGACTGGAGTGACTAGTTGACGTTCTCTGTAATTATACATACATTGAACTCTTTACAGTTGACTTAAGTTACTTCGAACTGCATTGGTGTGGCCCTCCATATTGATTAAAAGCAGCATCTATTTACCTTAACAATAAATGTGGAGATTAGTAAAAGTTCACTTGATCACAATAAGACGACTGATAATTAAAGGGCAATGCAACCCAGATGGAATGTAAGTGCCTGAAGCAGCATGTCAGGAAGCATAGGCTGCTTTTGTACAGAGAGTATCCATGTGTAGGTTAGGGCTTACAGAAAGCCCTTCAAGCAGACAGTCTTTGTAGAGATAGTTACAGGAAGGACAGAGCCTGTCCTGAGAAGGTTGGCCCAGCAATTCTCCTGGTCAGAGTGACAAATAAAAAGCTCTGGAAAAGGAAAAAGACTTCAAAGCATAATGTTACTAAATGGACAATCTCTACACAAGATTTGAAAGAGGCCTCCACATCTATTATTCTTTTGCATCTCCTCTATGAAAAAGAACAAGTCTAAGGTAAGCAGGACACAGTGCTGAATCTATGGGTTAAGGTCTTCATGGTGCAAGCTCTATAAGAAAGGGAAGAACTGGATTTAGTACGTGACAGAATCAATAGAAACACTCCTTCTCTCGTTATGGGATTTCCCATAGGGAAGGGGGAAGACAGCTCTTATTCCTGTTGCATCTATCGTTTGGTTTACATGGTAGACATTGTGTTTTACTAATCCTGTTTTATCAAGAAAGTAAGCAGAAGATAACTAGAGAATAAGTGAATAGTCTCAATCCCATATAGACAACTTGGAAAATCAGATTCTGAAGTGGCTGTATCCACACTTTGTAACAAAAGGGTCGTATATCTCAATAGGATTTAACACCCATCCCTTGTTTCTTTTCTTTGTACTGATATTGATGTACTATGTGCTTACCTCCTCACAGAAAATGATGTGATGAAATGGTGAGTTTGGACAAGCATTGTAGTGATTTCCAGAGACCAGAATGTAGAATAGAATACGCCAGATTATTACTGAAGCACATATGATAAACGGGATCTTAAATTAATCATATTCTTCCTTGTGTGATATCTCAAAAAAAAGTTCCAGATTAGCTAAGACTTACAAATGTTTTGTGTTTTTTCTAACAAACACTGTCACCAGTTGTCACCATCAAAGTCCTATTTTAAGGAAGGGCTTAGTTAGTTCACGTGTGGAGTTTTTACTCAGTAGTTTTAATACAGAGCATGTCAGAACTGTTTAACACCAAGCCAAAAATTAATTCAGTCACTTTGTAGCTGTAGAGAAGACACTAATTTTGCAGCATTAAGTAGCAAGGTGAATAAGGTTAGCAAAAAGGTAAGGAAGATGCAAGAAGCAGAGGCTGCCCGTTGAATGAATGGCTAAGGGCGGTCCTAGTCATTCCAACCTGAACCTCCGTACCCCTAACAAGTTTTTGGCAAGAGCAAAGCCACCAGCCTCTCCCAGCCCCTCACTTTAGGGATGCCAGGAGCTGGGAGGAATTTTCCAGGGGTCAGAGATTCCCTAGTTCTTCTGAAAGGAGGTAAATACCAACAGACCCAAGGCCTACAGGGCAGCTCTCTGCCTTCGAGAACAGCTGATACTTTGTCATTTCTTTGTTGTAGAAAGGTTAGAATAGGGCTGTACATTCCCCTTTCCTCCATCACCCAGCATATCCCAGCCCACTCTTGGCTCTGAAGCTGCCTTGGAACTTCTAGGGCTTGTGATTCTGGAGCCCCAATCTCATTAAAAAGGCTGCAAAAAGCTACCCAAACACTTTGTCACGTGCAAGCTACTGCTTTCTTCCTTGCCTTGCAGATGCACAGCAGATTAGGGGCTTGTTTAGGCAGCAGTCAGGAGTCTCTTTGTTTCCTTCTTTCAGGTACAAGGTGAATTAATCCCTTTGGAAACCAGCAAATCCACCCCTCTCCTTCTCCCCTCATATGCCTGAATTTTTCTAGCCTACATCTCTTGACAATAAACACAGATAAAACTCAGATACTCTTCTAGATGAAGGAATTGAGTGCGTTTCCTTGCATGCAAGTTTTCTAAATAAATTGCTTTTGTTGTTTAAAGCTGTGATGAATGGAGCCACCGGGCCAGGTTGGTTGCTGGAACAGTACAATGGATGTAAGAAGGTTTTTTTCTTTGCCATATAAATCATTCACATTGTTTAAGGTACATTGATCAATCTAATGGTTTGTAATAGTCTCCTAATTGCCACTAGGAAAGTACTGCAAGCTTTGCATTTGAACGTGAAATGGTTCATGATCTGAGCTGAAATTCACCTTAAGCCTGAGCTCCAGTAATTGCAGAACACGGAAGAGCACCATGAACGGTTCCCAGTCTTTCCTCCTCCTAATCCCAGGGCAAGGGGAGGAGGGAGAGGGGAACACAAGAACTGGGGGGTCCTGTGTCTTTTCCTCTTCCAAAC
Organism: Hemiprocne comata; assembly: GCA_020745705.1. Lineage (NCBI taxonomy): Eukaryota > Metazoa > Chordata > Aves > Apodiformes > Apodidae > Hemiprocne > Hemiprocne comata. The sequence continues at coordinate 23,017,912 of CM036591.1, forward strand.
CAGCACCTAATTAACGGGCTAAACCTGCAGGAGGATTTCTTGGTCATCGCGGACCGAAGAGAACTTCGTTATGTCAATCATCCTGCCTATTACGCTCCCACACCTCTCCATTTGTAGACAGACAAGCCTGCTTCATCCCATCCAACAGTCTGAGTCATGCCTGGCTAAAAATGGGATATGAAAAGAAAATGTGGGGATGGGACTCGCCTGCTCTCCCGCCTCACGACGCTCCCCCCCCGGCAGGGCTGGCCGGAGGCGACGGAGGCTGCCGCCGCTCACCGTCGCCTCCGGCCAGCTCTGTCGGGGGGGAGCCTCGGCGAAGAGGAGCCAAGGCATCGCCAACTGCTCCTGTGCTTAAAATACAGACCTAATTACCAAGTCATCAGAGCTTCTCTGATGGACTTGTGTGGAGGGGGGGGGAAAGGTGGTTTTACGCTCTATAAACGTGGGTCCAAGCGTTGAGTAATTAAACTCTTTCTATTTAGAAACACCTTGATTTTTAAGGAAGCCTTATGAACGTTGGCACTGACTGAGTTTCAAACCTGCTGCGGTCTGAGCTTGCCATGGCTAACCTATATATCATAACTGCACTGAGAAGCATGTGAACCAAGAGATTAAATCCTCGTACAGTGTTCCTCATACCATGTTCCTCAGACTTTCCTACCAAGGCAGAAAACAAATCTATGATGCTCTTGAATAATCTTCCAATAATTGTAGTAATTAAAATCATCATACAGTCTGCAGTCACCTTCCTTCCTTTGACACTAGTCTTCCCTTGAATTGTTAACGTGTCTTCGGCTGAGATGCACAGAACAAGGGAGGTTTAAAGTACATGGTCCAAATAAATTTAGCGGAAGAGGATTAGTTCCACAGACACGTTTTTGACTGCGCTCAGTAGACGGGAGGATTTCTAAAACTACCGTGCGGAATTTTTTTAAACGCAGGGTAATACGGGTTATTCCTAAATAGTGTCACCCTGAAGGTGAAGTAACAGACGAAAGCCCAGTCTGATGCTCCTCCTCGGAGCTCTGTGTGCAGGGGGCAGGAGGAGAGGGGAGTACACTATGGAACAAACATCCTATGAAAACTCAAGCAGAAATTGTTGGAGAGTGCTTTAATTTTAATTTCATTTCCATTATCTGTTTGATCCCAGTGTTCATTCACTTTTTAATAACTGTAAAAGATTTCCTTCTAATCAAAAGCTGCACTTCATCTTTACCCACAAATGAAAAACTCTACAGCAGAAAGAATTTAGTGAGCTCAACAGGCACCAAGGTCTGTATTCTAACACCATCTCTATATATCCTTCCCCCTTTTACTATCTACTCTTGGGCAGAATAGTGAGGAAGCCTTTTCTTAACTGAAGTTACTAATTTATCACCAGGTCCCCTTCTGCGTTGCTTTGATAATCAGTGGTGGTTTCTAGATCAAGTAAATGAAAAGTGTCGTCCAGAGGGGGGGGGGGGGGGGGGGGTCGCACAGAACTCCTGTAGCTAGATATATTAAAAAAAAAAAAGAAAAAAAAAAAAAGATCTGGCAGGACGCAATTATTTATCTGGGCGATGAGCAGTTCGCCTGTTTCCTGCCCACGTCCCTTCTGTTTGGCGGAAAATGAGGCTGCTTCTCTTGAACTTGGAAGAGTTTGCCCCTTTCCCACCCATAACATCCGTGTGTAAACCTCCGTGCCTCTCCAAGGATTCACTGGAAACTGTACAGCAACCTTACGTTTAACTGCTGCTAAATCGATTTATTTGGAAAAATATTTGGCAGCTCTTTCCCCAGAGCTCTGAACAGAAGAGCCATTTCATCTGACGCTCTTGAATATAAACCCAGGAGCCTCCCAATCAGCTTTAATGAACGAATTGTTTCCCAGATTTACCTCCTAACGACAGCAACTTTAGTAGTTGCACAGATCAAGACACACGTAAAGGGAAGATGGGAAACAATATTGTTCAAAGGAAGTGAACTGTTGCATTTAATTAGGCTATTCTCCTTTATTAGTATTCATATTGAGTTTTTTAAAAAAAGATTTATGTTGATTTAACCGTAATGTATTTATGATGTAAATATATTCCGAGATGAAAACGTCACGGATCAATTGAAAAGGACCCGGATACATAATTTTTAAAAATCAGTTTCAGTTTATATGAGGTTCTCACCCCACTTTCGCTTCTTAGTCAGATTTGTTTATGCAGAATCGACATTTAATAGTGCTAATTGCACTCCAGTTAAATTGCCCTGATTGCAGAAAGGGAAGCAATTTTCGTGCTCTCTGTCTGGGTTTGGAAGAAATTGTTTTATATTCACCTCTTTATAAAGAAGTGGAGATAAGGCACCGAGTCTTTGCACAAATTGCACTTACGGGCTGACTGGCAGCATTCAGGCGCTATAATAGAGCATTATTTGGCCGTTTTGAATAATGTAAAGCATTTGCTGAAAGCTATTCTCCTGAAAATTGCTTTAACTTTTAAAAGGGTGATGATTCACTCCAGGCCTTTGTTACATTGTTATTATCCCCCCAAATGTTTTAACAGTCAGCTCAACACTTTAGCATAACACATTGATCTTTGTTTAAAAACTCGATTTTTGAAGTATGGAAAAAAAAATCTGTCAGAAAATACTTGACCCCCTGAAGATTTGCCCAGCGTTCCCCCTCGGGCCGCCATTCGCCCAGCCCGCCTCGTTCCTGCGGTTTTTAGTGACTTGTCCGTTTACAAAGGGGGCGAGGAGCCAGCGGTGAGGCGGCAGAGCCGCCCGCCCGCCTCCAGGCACTGCCGAGCCCCGACTGTGCTGGGGGAGCGCAAGCGGGCGGCGGATGCCTTTACTCGCTGAGGTACAGGCAGCTTTTCCAAATGTCATGCTTCCCGGTCTGCCTTCCAGCCGTATTTTATTTATTACTTTCCTCAAGGAGGAGAGAGGTTAGACCCTCTCCTTCCCCCCCACCGCGCCGGGGTTGGCCACAAGCGCCGCGCTGCCACTTGACGACCACCTCGGCAGGCTCCTGGGAAGGAGCGGGTTCCCCCCGGAGGAAGGAAGGAGGCAAGGAAGGAGGAAGGGAAGGAAGGAAGGAAAGAGTCACCTGTTGGGCGATTGGTGCCGGGTGCCCCTGTCGAACTCGTCGCCTGGCCCGTGGGGGTGATGTCGCTCCCCCCGCCACCGCCTTTCGATCGCCTCCACCTGCCGAGCGCTACAGCCCCCCTGGGTAAAGCCGCCGCTTATGATCTGCTCCAGGCAGACCTTGCCGAACAAGGGCTGGCAAAGCACTCACTCCCCGCACCCCTGCGCTGGCTGCAAGTCAATGTGGAAAGAATTAAGCGCAGAACACTATTTCCTCCTACTGCCCCGATTCTGTTTAATACGCGGCGACAAAAAGGCGAGCGCCCTTTGAAAATAGCCTTAGACGTTTAAATAGAAGATAATCTCCAGGGACATCCTTCCCTAGCGTGGCAGGCGTCCTGCAGATTGCATAACACAATGTACAAAAAAACCCGCAATGCCCGCCTTATTTAACCACGACAAAAAAAAAAAAAAATTATAACAAGTAAAGAAACGCGAAATCCTCTCAAATGCGCGGTTTCTCCAGCTTGGTCCTTAGAGATGCCTATTTTGCATCTGCTAGGAGGTTTTGCACTGGATGGCCGAGGCGCCACAGAGGAGAAGGAAATATTGACTCAAATGCAGAGCAAGCACCCGGCGTTGCTTGTACGCATTCCTGTTTCTGGTTCAGAACTGTACCCAGCTGCACTGGGGACGGCAGAAGCTGAGGGAAAAGCTCCTGTTCCCAGCCTGACAGAGACGGTCGCAATGATGAAAAGTTGCATGCCTATTGATCTTCCGCGGATACAGTACGGGCAAGTTCTAGTCAATTACTTAAGAAACCTCCAATAATTGCAAATCAAAGGGACTACCTTGCAAGACACTGAGGAGACGAGGTTTGGACTTACATTTCGCACATGCAGAGAGCAGGTAAAGTCTCTGTCGCTCACTGGGTGTGTGGAGTGTGCACAGTGCAGAGGCCACAGGAAAGTGCTGGGGAGGCTTATTCCAGCAGCGCCCTAGCACTGCTAGGAGGGAACAAGACTTCTGCCATTAGCAGCACTATTTCCGCAGGGGTATGAGGCTTGAAAAACGTGCTGCAGGCTGCGAATTTGATTTTCAAAGTATTTTGCCAGGGATTACTCTGTAAAATAAAATCCTTTCTCTCAAGCGACACGGTGTCATATGCCCCTCGTCCCCCCTCTCACCACGGCACGAGAGCAAAGGGATGCCTGTCGGTTCCCTACCTTTGGAATTTTTTTGGCGCTTTATATAACTAAAAAGCCTCCTCTGTTCCTTTTGCAAAGAAAGTAAGAAATGCGGTGTGCCCGGAATGACTTCTAGTGTTTAGAAAAGGAAAACAAAAAAAAAAAATAAACGTGTTTTCGTAAGATGTCATGAGGCGCTGTTAGGTTATCTGTATCCACACGGACCGCTGCCCAACGGCCTGGAAAGGCAGGAAAGGGCCTGTTGAATAAAAGCAAACGCAGGTATGGTTTACGGGACGCCAGGCTCGCAGGTGACTGAATCGGCAGCGGGGGATCTGACACCTCCTGCACAGTTTACAGGCAGCGGCGGAGCGGCGTCAGGCGTGACACCAGCCCCCCGCCGACGCCGATCCCCGCTCTCGACTCCAGCCCTCTGCGGCTCTGCCCTCTCCTCCCGGTGTCGGGGCAGCGTCACCCGGGCCGCCCATCCCCGGGCTGCTGCGGCCGGTGGGAGTCACAACCCGGCGGGGGTTCGCAGTTAATTGCGGGGCGATCTCTGTAGTCCGGAGCGGGGAGTTCTGTCTCTCTCCCCGCGCGCTGACTGGCACGCGCCCCGGCGCCCGGCACCTCCGAGCAGCCTGATTGGCTGTCGGCGCGCTCCGGCCCGCTCCGCCCGCGCCCTCATTGGGCGAGCGCCGCCGCCAGCGGTACTTCAAAGCGGGCGCTGCCCGCACTTAGGCAGAGTTTAGCCCCGCCGAGCCGGAGTATCCTCGGTGCCGCGGGCAGCGCAAGCCGAGCGCTGTCCCCCCCCCTCCGCCACCTGCGATGGCTACGTCTATCCTCGGGGTAAGTCGGCACCGCGCGCGTCCCGGTGGCTTCCCGGCTTTCTCTGGAAAAACTGTTGCTACTGCCGCGGTGCGGCTGTCCCTCGTGCAAATCGCGCTGACCAGCGGGCGGGAGATAACCCCGGCCCGCCCCGGGGGAGTTCACTGCGGGTTTCCCATCGGGTCGTTCGCGGAGAGTTTAGTCTGAAAACTCGCTTGGTCGGAAAGAAGTCGTGCTGCTAGTGCTTTGTTTTGGGTTTTTTGTTTGGTTGATTTTTTGTTGTGGTTTTTTTTTTTTGGTTTTTTTTTTTCCTTTTTTTTTCCAAGTTGCTTTTTTAACTCGAAGTGCTACGCCGAAGTCCAAAAGATTTTTGCTTGCTCGGCTTTGCGAGTGCCGCCCGCCGGAGGGCTCGGCGCCCCGCTTGGCTTACTGCCGTCTCATTTTTCCGCCGCTCGGGTATGGTGTCTTGAGGAGACGGCGCACATCGTTCCCACGGGATTCCTGGTGTCACGGCAGCAGGCTCCAGCAGCCCGGCGCTGCGCGGGAGTCCCGCGCCGCCCTCTCGGAACACGCCCGTGGCTCGTCCCCGCCGGGATCTGCTTCCGAGGTAAATCCCTCGGGCGTCGAGACTGGTCCCCGGCGGAAAACGAGTTGTGCCGAGCGGGGCAGGGCTGGAGCCTGCCTCCAAAATAAGAGGAAAGTTTTCCGCGGTGCCGTTCGTCGCGCCGCGGTTCTACCCGCGCCGCCGCGTCCCCGAGGCGGCAGGGGTGAGGCTGACGGGCATGCTTTGTCTCTCCCGCAGGAAGAGCCGAGATTTGGAACGACTCCCTTGGCCATGCTGGCCGCCACCTGCAATAAGATCGGCAACACGAGTCCCCTGACCACCCTGCCCGAGTCCAGCGCCTTCGCCAAAGGGGGCTTCCACCCCTGGAAACGCTCCACTTCCAGCTGCAACCTGGGCTCCAGCCTCTCGGGCTTCACCGTGGCCACGAGCAGGGGCTCCAGCGGACTGGCCAGCGGCACAGGCACCGCTAACAGCGCCTTCTGTCTGGCCTCCACTTCGCCCACCTCGTCGGCCTTCAGCAGCGACTACGGGGGCCTCTTCTCCAACTCGGCGGCGGCAGCGGGCGTGTCCCCGCAGGAGCCCGGCGGGCAGTCGGCCTTCATCTCCAAAGTGCACAGTTCGGCGGCCGAGAGCCTCTACCCGCGGGTGGGCATGGCGCACCCCTACGAGTCCTGGTACAAGTCGGGCTTCCACTCCACGCTCTCGGCGGGCGAGGTGGCCAACGGAGCGGCCTCCTCCTGGTGGGACGTGCACACCAACCCGGGCTCCTGGCTGGAGGTGCAGAACCCGGCGGGGGGGCTGCAGAGCTCGCTGCACTCGGGCGCCCCCCAGGCCTCGCTGCACTCCCAGCTGGGCACCTACAACCCCGACTTCAGCTCCCTCACCCACTCCGCCTTCAGCTCCACCGGCCTGGGCTCCACGGCCGCCTCGCACCTGCTCTCCACCAGCCAGCACCTGCTCACCCAGGAGGGCTTCAAGCCCGTGCTGCCCTCCTACACGGACTCCAGCGCGGCGGTGGCGGCAGCCAGCGCCATGATCTCGGGCGCAGCGGCCGCCGCCGCAGGGGGCGGCTCTGCCCGCTCCGCCCGGCGCTACTCGGGCCGCGCAACCTGCGACTGCCCCAACTGCCAGGAGGCCGAGCGGCTGGGGCCGGCGGGGGCCAGCCTGCGGCGCAAGGGGCTGCACAGCTGCCACATCCCCGGCTGCGGCAAGGTGTACGGCAAGACCTCTCACCTGAAGGCGCACCTGCGCTGGCACACGGGTGAGCGGCCCTTCGTCTGCAACTGGCTCTTCTGCGGGAAGCGCTTCACCCGCTCCGACGAGCTGCAGCGGCACCTGCGGACTCACACGGGCGAGAAGCGCTTCGCTTGCCCCGTCTGCAACAAGCGCTTCATGCGCAGCGACCACCTGAGCAAACACATCAAAACGCACAACGGGGGCGGCGGGGGCAAAAAGGGCAGCGACAGCGACACGGACGCCAGCAACCTAGAGACGCCGCGCTCCGAGTCCCCTGACCTCATCCTGCACGAAGGGGTGGGCTCCGCCGCTCGCGGACCGGGCAAGGAACCTACCGCAGGGCCCGGCGATTCCTAGGGGCAGCGCCAACCGGCCCCCGGCCCCCTGCCGGGGACCCCCGGGAGCCGCCCGGGACTCTGCTCTGCTCCGGCCAGAGGGACGCCAGCCGCCTCGCCGCCGAAAGCGCCCGGGGCCGCCACGGTAGCGGGTCGGCGGATGGCGGGGCCGGAGAGCGCAGCGCGGCGCGGCCGCCCCACCCGGGCAGTCGGTACCAAGGGACACTTTCTTCTGTTTCCTTTTTTTTTTTTTTCTGTTGGAGGGAAAGCATCCTAACTGAGGCTTGAGGTGAGAAATCCGAATGCAAGTCCGAGACGGTTCCTCTGTATCTCATGAAACATCTGTATAAATAGGGTTCAAAAAGTGAAAAAAAAAAACAAAACAGATCGTGTTCGCTTATTTTTCTTGTAAATGTTGATCTGAGAGGGGGGTTGGGGATTTCCTTTTTTTTCTAATTGGTGAATTCCTGAAATTCAGGGAGGTTTTGGGGTTTGTTTTTTTTAATGATTATTTTAAATTTCTGATGCACTTTGTGGAAGTCAGTATATATGTAAAAGATATTTAAAATGTTGAGTTAACATTTCACTCAAACACACGTAAATTAAGGTCTCTTAAAGAAATTAAATGCGTTTATCTGTATGGAAAAAATCTTGACATATTTTCATTTTGGTATTATTAAAGGACTCTGAACAATATACTCACGGGTTTGTTGTTCTTCGTGCCCTCTTCTGTCCCCCCGCCCAGCCCTCGCAGGGGTCAGGTTTTTAGTATGAGCCCCCGCACCCCTCCCAGTCCTCTTTACAGTGACCGTGATTAAAAATACGGCAGGCATTGAGAGCCGGGAGGGGAAGGACCCGGCCCCCGAGCCAGGCGCCCTGGAGCGCTCCGGTCGCTCTTCAGTAAACCGCCTTGGTTCTTGGTGGTGGGGTTTTTTTTGTTTGCTTGGGGTTTGTTAAACAAATTTAAACCCCGTCCAAGCACTGCTACACCAACCGGGAACCACCCAGAGTACTAAGCGCATTTGTCGAAAGCGGCCCCAAAATCGAGTGAAACCGAACTATGCAGAGGAACTATTTATTTAATTTAAAAAGCCTCGAGCGCTGCAAGGCTGCCTAGGTTGGGAGGTGATCTCGGGGGAATAAATCGCTAGAGTCAGTACTCCGGAAAAGACATTTCATGCCTAAATTAAAATCTTGTTAAATGTTATTAATTTTGACTTAGAGCACACAGCAGCCCCCTGTGCCTTGTATTCCCTTATTAGGGATTCATGTCTTATCAAATATCTAATTAATCTCCTAGACATCATTTGTTCTGGCCAACTTTATCTCAGCTGGTCCACAGGGAAAACTCCGAATATTCTCGGTGACAAAGCTCCCTTGAAGATCCTTTTAATTGTCCAAATTAACTGCACCAAATTTGCATGTCAAACGGTAAAGGGCAACCTGAGATAAAATGTAAACGTTTTAAAAGCCCCAAACTAAGCACTTGATTTGATAACTAGGCTTTTTAATGTTATGGAAGACAACTGCTCCTTTCCTTTTCAAAGACAGTTGATCTATGCAAATAGTGAATTGGAAATGCTTATGTCCCCATGCAGTCAAATGGTCCTTGCATGTTATTTGAATATCAGTGGCTCTGCTATTGAAAAGGTTCAAGGATGCTCTCTGACTTCTTTGTGATTACTCAGTGCAGCGTCTTATTCTGAAGAAAAAAAACTCAGGAATAATTAAATGCTGGGCTAAGGCCTGGGAACACATTTGGGACAGGAATCTCATTTAGACAGGCTCTTTCAAAATAAGGCACAGTTAAATTGACCAGAAGGCAATTATTGAAATGAAAATTATTTTCACTCCCTTTGTCTCCTGACCACCAACCTAACAGCCACGGTATTTTTTTTTTTTAAGGCAAATTGTTAAATGAGATAATTGTGTCATTAAAAAAAAAAAAAAAAGATGGGGGAAGGAAAAAAAGTTAATTTAGTCTGCCCGGTACAGATTGGAAGAATACAAATATTTTAATCCTCCATAAAACAGGGAATGCAAATAATACCGGGAAACTGATTCTGCTGTCGGAGACCAACTGGAATAAAGACGTTGCGTTAAAGAAAATACATCTGCCGTGAATACTAATAACCGCGTCCCACCTCCTCCGCGCCACTGTTGCACAAAAGCGACCGGGCAGCGCCGACACCGCCCGAGTCCCGGGGTGGCGGCGGGAGCCCAGCACCCTCCGGGAGATGCACCGCGCACCCGGCAGCACCCTCCCCGAGAGCCGACCCGCAATTTGCGTAGCCGAAATTATCCCGGCAAGGTCCCTTCTCTCTCGCCCCCAGCTGGGTGCTGGCAGGTTCTGCCGAGGACAGGGGAGGGGAGGAAGGACAAGGGGAGCGGGCGAGGGGGACGTGCTCAGGCAGAGGTAAAATAAACAGCGAGCTGGCGCGGCGGGACGGGGCTCCCCTCCCTGCCGAGTGGTGCTGGGCTTGCGGAGGAATGCACCCGTGAGGGGTATTGGGCAGAAGTCAGCTTTGTTTTCGATTTATAATAAAACACATCAAAGGAAACCATCCAGGTCCAGTTTCTGCCAGGCCGGAGTTACAATTCTCAGCTCAATGATCAAGGACCTCTTTGCATTGCCTTTGCCCCTTCGGGTCAGAAAACGTCCATCACTTACAGACTCCCCAGAAACGAAGAAGGGAGCAGCTCCGAGCCGCAGAGCCGGTTCGTTTAACCCGGAAAATAGAAAGCATGTCACCTTTTTAAAAATAAATGACACCATTCTTTCGTACATGTTGGCGATAATTATATGGTCTGGGGAACTTTTACACAAAGAAAAACTAAAGAACAAACGTTGTGAGAACCGAAAAATAAATCTGACTTCACTCAGAATCCGTAGTTCAGCAGTACCTTTTTAGTGGGAAGACGTTAACCCGAGAGCAGAAGAGCACCGGGAACGAGAGGGATGTCCTCCCGAGCTCCGGCGGGATGGAGACAGAGGGGAAAGCTGGGCTCCCCGTCGCATGGCCCCGCTCGCCTCAGGCTTGCCCATGAGCTGAGCCCTACTCCCGTTTACAGCTATCTCCAGGTATTGCTTCCCACTCCCACACCTTTCGGACAGCACCTTCTGGCCAGCTCCTCAAGCCCGTTAAAACACGGCTAAAAACCAGCCCGCGACACCAATTACTGACCAACGGGAAAAGGTAAAACGCCAGGAGAAATGGTTCAGTGTCATTCGATCTCTGGGTCCCTGGTCCTCAGGAAGTCTGTCCCCTGCCCCCCGCGGCGAATTACAGCCCTAACGGCTCGTTTTACACTTAAGAGGTAACATTAATGGTTTTGTTCTAATGAGATTATATATAAATACCCGATCCCGTGCCCGGACAGTTTCTTAATTGCGTCCTTCAATTCAATTGGAAACTTTATCTGCGGGAGCTGTAATTCATTTGCAGCTATTATCTGTTCGCCAAGACCCGCTCCCACCCCTCCAAAAAGCAGATGAAGGAAATCTCACAGACAGCCCACTCCTTCGGGTAATTGGTGCACTAAGTGTTTACTTTAAGTGGGAATAATTTAGATACAATTTTCCTCAAGGAATAACATTCTTAACACACTAAAAAAAAGCCTGAAAACTGGTTTGCCGCCGCGCCCGGCACTGCCCCAGTCCCGACCCGGCGCCGCGGCTCCTGGGCGCCACCTAGCGGCCCGCCCCGCGCGCCTCCGCCCCGGCGGCCCAGCGGCGGGCTCGGGGACGCGGGGGGCACCGCGCGCACCCACCTGAGGGGAGGCGGCCGCGCAGTGGGGGTCCCGGCTGGCCTCAGCAGCTCCTCCGGGACCGTCCCCCTCCTTAACAATTAATCCCAGCGCCCCGCCGAGGGTGGGTCAGCGCTCCCCTCCTACTGCGCTGCTCCGTGGGCCGGACCCGCACCTGCGGGGGGGTCCGGCCGGGGCTGCCGGTGGGCATCCGCCGCCGGGCATCGGGCGAGCCACCGCCACCGCCTTCGCGCGGCTGTTTTAACACAAACCCGCGGCAGTGCCTATTTCCGAGATGTACTAATTGCTACTTGGATGGCAGGGCGCGAAGTCCTTGTCCGTTCCCTAGTACAAAGTAGGTTGCTAGAAAATTTGAAATTGCCTTTCAGCCTAAAGCTGCCTTTACCTGAAATGTCATAATTACAGTAATTATGTACATCCAAATTACATGCTAATTAAATTAGAATCAAATCGTTCTAAATCGAAATCAAATGAGGTAGCGAGAATTAATCAATGACAACATAAATAGAGAGCTTCCTTCAGGGATATTTATTGTAACGATCCAAGCAGGAACCTAATCTGGAAAGTCACCTGTTTATTTACTTTCGGAACAGTAATGATTTACGGTTCAGCATTGATTTTAAACAACCTATTCTGTGGGGCGGCAGAGCTAAAGGCCGTCTCGGGAGCCCCCTCGCCCGAGGGCGGAGGGTCTCCACCGCCCACTTCCAGGCGAAGCCCAGCTGCCCCGACGGCCGCTCAGTGGAGTCGGTGGCCCGCCCTACCCCGCCGCCACCCTCCGCGGGGAGCCGAGCCCGCGCCGCAGGAGAACAGCCGTTACAGCCGCCCACCCGTGGGGAGCTGCCGGCCCTCCCTCGGCTCGAACTTCTCCCGCACAGACCCTGAGGAGCCCCGACTGCCAACACCGGCGGAGGGCTGCCCTACTGGGCGCCGCCCCTCCCCGCCAGCCTGAGGGAGCCACCTCCATGCCACCGCGGTCCCCCGGCCGCCCAGCTCCAACGCACGGCAACGCGTTAACTCTACTCCGCGGCTTTTAAGAAATAAAAAAGACGTTCTTACCGTTATCTGTGAACCGACAGCACCTCCTACAGGGCTCCGGCGCGCTCTGCCGAGCAGCCGTTCCTGAGGACCCGGGGCGGTGGCGTCCCGGGGCGGACTGCCCTATCGCCCAGGGGCGGGGCCGGACCGGGCCGGGCCGAGGCTCGCCCTGGGGTGACGGTGCTGCTCTGCAGGGAAAGCCGAGGGGGCTCTCGCCGGGGTTCCGCATCTTATGCAGAAGAAACCGCAGGAACCTCACCGTAGGAACCTCACCCCAGCGACCCTCACCCTTCTCCTTCTAACCGGGTTTTAATTCCCACCGCCTGTTCCCGGCGCAATTCCATCAGGCCCAAGGGTGGTGGAGAGGAGGCCCGCCCCTCCCACAGCTGCCTGGTCCGACGCTAAGGGCCTCCTTATACCGGCCAGGTGGAACAAATCAGCCTGAGGAAAGTAGAGAGCAGTGAGCCTCTTCCTCCACAGCTGCACCGACCTTCCCCAAGGCTGTCAGGGCTGCGCTGAAAGCAGAAAAGGTGTTGCAAGGATAAGTGTTTTGTTTCAAAGCTCTTCAACAGCTAGTTTTTGAGGCAGACACATCCAAAATGTCATTATTCTTCTGGTTTAATCTTGCCATCATCACAATAAACGCATGCCATTTGCCAGTCTTTTCCTATGCAAAAAGGCAAGATTTACATAGCACACACCTTAACTACATGCAAACAATTAAAATGCAGAGCCCACAAAAATGCCTACAACTGTAGATGTCAAGCTGTCCTTCCTTCTTCAGGTAGAAGTCAGTTGAACTGCAGTTGGCAAGACACTGGTGACCAACTGACTGTGCTACTCAAAACAATCAGACCTGTAAGCAGAGACCTTTCTTAGGATGCACCTTCCAATACTTACTAGTTATTCCTCTTATCTTTCATGCTCACTTAACATGAAAATGTTCTACCTGAGTATGCCTTTTCCTCTATCACATTACTCTGCCTTACACTGTCTTACAGAGAGAGTATTAAGTTCTTCCCAAGATATTTTGTTTAGATTGTTCATGTAGGTATTTTGGCCATCTCCCTGTTCTTTCAGAGCTCCCCCATGCACATCTATGTAAGGACTGACCCTGCTGCACTATGCATTCCCTGTAACTCACAGCTATTTCAGCAAGAATTGTCAGGAGCAATTGCCTTTAAAAGAAGGTGGTGGCACCCCTTAGACTCACCCTTTCAAACTCATTCAATGGGCTTAAAAGATAAGTCAGGTGACTTCTACCATATACTATATACTCTGTGTGATATAGAAAAAATTTTCAGTGACCATTTTAAGTAGAAGTGGGCTGGCAACGAAGTCCCACTTGTTCTGAGTGAGGTGGGGAAGAAAGGTGCTTGCCAGAATACTGAGTACAGTGACACTTTTTCATGTGTCTGCTAAGTACTGTACTTCCATCTGCTACCCTGAAATGGCAGAGAAGCATTTCATTTACCATAAAAACCTTGCGGTGCCTGGTGTGTTTTTACTGATTCAGAACTCTGGAGAAGAAGGCAATTCCTACTGTTTTTAAAGAACAAGGTATTTTATTATTTGTGAAGTTCATCTGTGCTGACAACGACCAACAATAATTAAAACCTAAAAAGTTTGTTCATGAAGACAAAGGGATGACTATTTACAATCGCTTTTTACCACAAACAGTGAAATACCTGAAACAGTTGAGGCAGTAAATATTCTTTCCATGTCTTGAGAGATTATTGAACAATAACTTGACATTGTACTGACACATACCAACAGGGGTTCAAGATGTTTAGATAGCCCTGACCAAGCTGTACACTGCAGGAGGTCAAAAAATGTTGGCTACACACTTACGTGAACTATGTCTCTGTTGTTTTAACTCATGAAATTGATATCTTACAGGGAACTTTAGGAAAAATGCTTCAGTATGAAAAAAACCCACCCTCTACAATACAATGTTTCGATATCTGAAGCAGTGATTTTATCTAGAACTATCTCAAATGTTCGTTTTTAGCACATCTCAGGACTCTTCCCAAATTACTCTCTGCTTCCCCTCACAGTTGCGTTTGAACAAAAACACAGTTGACAAACCCAAGAATACCACATACTGCTTTGAAATATTTTAAACCCCTAAAATCAGGTCTATGAATTACTGCATGTATACAAGAGGTATTTACCAACAAGTATATTTATACAGTAAGAAAAATACCGTAACATTTATACCTAATTTACAAATACTCCAACATCATAGAAATGATGCTGTTTGCTTTATGCAGGAAATGTTAGTTACAGAGGCTGGAAAATGAACAGCAATACGTAATTGAGCCCTTGTTAAAGGTATTCATCAAAAAGTGGTGAGATTCTTGCTTGCACCTGTCCTCTACGCTATCTGTTTTTTTTCCTGTCTCTGCTTCTGCTCCTTTCCCTGTGTTCCACTTTACTGCACTTGTCCCCATAGCTCTCTCTACATTTTTTCTTCTCTCTGTGCATGTCTGTGCTGGGGCTTCTGGTTTCATTTCTCCTGTGCCGCTCTTCACCAGGGCTTTGACTTGGACTTTTTCTTATTTGCCTTTGCCTGGAGCTGCTGTGACTTGGGCAAGGGCTTCTCCTGCTCCCCTGATCCATGCTTTGGCTTCTCCTATCCCTCTCCTTTCTTTCAGTCTCTCTCTTGTTGGTGCTATGGTATCTGCTTTTGGACTTTCTTTCCACCTCACAGGAGCTCCATTTGTTGTTCTCTGCAGAACCATCTTGCTTTGAAAGTCTGTACTTCTCCCTGTCTTTGTCCTTGTTACCGTGACTACTGGAGAGATCTTCATAAAGTTTTTCCTTCCTCATCTTTGCCTTTCCTTCTGAATCACTGCTGCTGCTAGCCTCTGAAAACTTGTCTTTTTTTCTTTTCTTAGAATACACCTTCTTTTGTGCTGCTTTATCTCTGCTGTCAGTCTCGCTATCACTGCTGCTCACTGAAGTCTCACTGGAGGATGAGGAAGAGGATTTCACCTTATGTTTCTTGTGTTTACTTTTGCTTTTTTTCTTTTGCTGTTTTTTCTTCTTCTTGTCTTTCTTTTTCTTTTTCTTCTCCAGACGATCCAACTTCCTTTTATTTTCAAAATAGAAGAGTAGTGCAATCAGACGTGTTAGGATAATCTAAATTACAAAGTTACTGTCTTTTAAAGTTCACTGCTTCTGATGACCTACACAGTAAACACACTATTTTCCATAAAAACATGTTTAGTTACGCTCCTGTTTCAGCAAAGTATTATTTTTAAACTTCTAACTTGGCACTAACCATAGTAAGAATCCTCCTATAACTCACAGCTGCTCCCTCAAAACTGGAGTAATGTAATTCTTTAAATTCTTTAATTTTAAAAAAGATCAGTAAGATATGTCAGTTTTGGCCTTGTAAATAGGAATAAATACATTCAGCAGTGCTTTTTTCCTTGTCAGCCTGCTCTGGAGACTTTGGAAAATCATTGCTGCTTTTGCTTGTGCATTTCATAAGAGATTTTGAAAATGAAAAAATGCAATTAGCATTCACTTTCTATTAATGATGGAAACTGGAAATTTACATTTTCCAGCCTTAAGTACAATATTCCATCATGCACATGCATTCACTGCTATTTGACTGCTTTCACCTAGTTTTTATTTTGCTTTCTGTGTTTATGCTGTGTTATTTTATTTCTGTGTTTATCATCAGAAAAGGCTGCCCAGGAAGGTGGTGGAGGCACCGTCCCTGGAGGTGTTCAAAAAAACAGGTAGACATGGTGCTTCGGGAGATGGTTTAGTGGTCACAGGGGTGTAGGGCTGATGGTTGGACTTGATGATCTTGAAGGTCTTTTCCCATCTTAATGATTCTATTCTATTCTATGCTTCTCAAAAAATTAGTGACAGAATAGTGAAACTACTTTCAGTGTATTAAAAAAAATCCCTTCAGACTAGTAAAACTTAGAGGACCCAAATATTTACTGAACTTCAACTTTCAAAATATAATGTAATTTTATTGTGTTAGGCCAGCAGAAGTTCAAACTAAATACGGTTTTAAATTACTTTAAGTATACATTCCTTACTTAAAAAGAACATAAAATATATCAGCTGTTTTCAGAGAATGATTTTGAGCAACCTGGCCTAGTCAGAGGTGTCCCTGCCCATGCAGGGAGATTGGAATTAGATGATCTTTAAGGTCCCTTCCACCCCAAACCATTCTATGATTCTATGATCTATCATATACGCAAGCACCATATGTACCTACCAACTCATGTACCTGCTTAGCCATTCACCTTTCTCCCTTCCTCCTGCCCCCCATATAAAGAACATCTAACCTAAAAGGCCATTTTAACTAGTGATACCTGCATGGGATCTACCAGGCAGTAGTTAATATTTTTCATTGTAAACATTTTCAGGTAATTTCAAGATAATGTTCCACATTAACAGAGAAAAAAAATGTAAGTCACCTGATATATTAAATCAGCAGGACAGAAGCAAAGAATGAAAACCTTATTAACGTTTTATTAGACCTACAAACCCAGGGGGAGTTCCCTCTGCTGGAGCAGCAACTGTAAACCCTGCCCCAGAGCAGTGTGGTGCTAGGCCAGCCTCTGCCCTGGGCTGCAAGGTCAGGTTCAGTTTAGCCACACAGAAGATAACAAACTTTTCCAAGTTGTAAGCTAGTAAACAAGAGCATAGACTTTTTAATCGTGGAAGAAGATACTATAAACAACAGTGCAAAACAGTATTTTAAAACAGCAACTGACAACATCTTCAGTGAGCCAATTATGATTATATTAGTATCCCAGTTAAATTGGAAATGCCCACTGCCCCAGTGCAAAGGCATCACAGCTAGATTAGAACAGCCAGATTAAAACAAAACAACTGGATTAAAAAACGATGCTGCATAATGCCATTTGTGGTGAAGTGCATGTGAAACTAAGCTGATTTTCTTTTGTACTCCTAGTGCTAAATTCTTGGATGGGAAAGAAGAGTTACAGGGACAATCATGGAGTCAGAACTATTGGTGATACAGGTCTCCTCCACTAGGTACCACACTTACCTTAGAAGCTTCTGTTTTTGTTTGGTTGACAGTGATTTTAAAAATTCAACTTCTGGATCATCATCTCCTTCACTTGCAACAAACTCCTAGGAAAATGTGGTAAGACATTAAGTTCTTATACATAAAAATATTATCTTCAGATTTCTACATTAAAAGTGATGCCTCTATGTACCTTATTTTTGCACAGGCACAAATCTATTTGTATTACTAAGTCAGCTACAGACTCTCTGGAAAGAGCAGCAAACTTGCTACAAAGCGACCCCCACACACACATTCTGTCTCAAAGCTGAGTAGGTGTTATAATGTGGGGGTTATACAATAGGAGTTATTAGTAACATATGAAAAAAGATTACTGCTAGGCAAAGAAATATTTCTGAAATAGTTAATAAAAATGAGACAATTTTGGAGCCCACATGATTCCCCAGGATAAGTCACTCCATTGTTATCCTGCTTGGATGAATAGGTAAGATGCTAGTCCTGCTCGAACCCAGGGTAATTTAAGCAAATTACTCTTCTGTCTCGGTTTAGTCATTAGGAAAATGGGTATTAACACATCTACCTCACTGTTGTGTTGTTAGTCTTTCAATGTTCATAAAGTGTTCTAGCACTGCCAAATACTGTAATCATATAATCTACATACAGTAACGCAATCAGCAAAGCATTGCCACTTTGAAGACCCTGAATTCTTCCAATTATGTGCATCTGATACACTACAGTTCTCCACTGTGGTGTTTTTAATTTTAGCCACACTCAGGAGAGGAAAGAAGAAATAAAGATTAATAAGCTCTTCCAAAAAAAAAAACCTGCACCACACCTAACATAAAGCAAACATACTGGTATCAATGTGATTCATTTAACAGTGCCCATATGCTAAATTTTTCTGGCTTGTGTAGCTTTTTAAAATGCAAAGGTACATCCATCTGTGGAGACAGAATGAACTGTTGATTTACTCAAGATTTCAAGACCAGCTGAGGGCCTTCATTCCCTCTTCACTAGTGGTTTAAATCACCATCCTGGTGTATGAATGAACAATGGTTATTTTATGGTGGTTCTTTGAAGGAGTGTACATTAATTTTTCACTTTACATTTTTGTTAAAGCACCTCAATTAGAAATGTACCTTTGGCAGTCTAAGTAAGGACAATCAAACATTTTCATTCCCAGAAATAATAGATTAAGTCAATCAAGTAAAAAAATCTTCAGGTGTAGCATTCCTGGCAGTAATTACTTGTGCATACTTCCTCAAACTTCATCTAAAGGCTAGCAGTGCATCAGAAGTATATGGCAAAACCCTTAACCATTCCCTTTACGAAAAATTCAATTTCTACTCACCCAGAGAAGGGATTTAATTTATTATGTGTGGTTTTAAAAGAAGTAATATATGATTCACCATTCTCACTGAAACAAAGCTGGAAAACAGACAGTTTTTGGACATTTTTCTACTGGTGTAGCTATTCAGCTTTCCTATGGATATGCATATTTGAAAACATTAAGTAGCAATTCACAAGCAATCACATTTAGATTTATAGACATTTTCAGCTTACTGGTAAAAAGATCATTACCTGTGACGGATCATTTGCGGTCAAGTTTCTCCCCAGTACATTTTGTTTCAGTGCAAACCCACTGTTTCTCATCTCCGCTATTAGCTCCGAGGGGTGCATTGATGGCCCTGTTCACAAAAATCACAGCTTGAATGTATCATTTCTATCTCTCTATCTTTTTTTGGACTCCACAGTAGGAATTCAGTTGAAGCTTTGTTAAGTAAAATCACAGCTAAATCAACTCAATAATCTTCTGCTGAGCAAATAATCAGATATGATTTTCTAAAACAGCAGTCTGGAGATTCAGAATAGAAAATAATTGCATTTTTCTTTAAGTACAAGGAGATTCTCTTATGTAACTTTGTCATGTTGAAAACAATATATCCACTAATATATTTTTATTATAGTAAAAAAGCACAGGAAACCTAAAGATAGCCTATTAAGTAAGACTTTTAAGGTATCACCTTTGCCTTAAAACAATGGGAAAATGCACTTCCAATATGCTACTAATAAGGCATTTTTCATAATGACACAATTTTTTAAACTTTAAAAGTAAAAAGTAGCAATCATTAGAAACTCAGTATACATACAGAAAATAAATACATGAAACAATGTTCTATGTCCTTAGTTATTCTAGGGACTTCCCAGATATGCTGTGTCTCTAGGCTGTTATCTCCTCGGAGATTTCTGTATTATCAGCTTAAAAAATATGCTATATATCGCCTTAGAGTTGGTGTTTGGGATTAGGCACACGTTATCTTGCTTTGCAAATATCTAAGAAGGAGTAAAATACAGGATGTATTTTGAATAATTCAGACGTGACTGCCTAATTTATAAACCCTGTAACTCACTCTTTTGCTTTAATTGAATACCTCTGATCAACAAAACCTCATGTACTTCTCTGATTAGGTACTTTTCCTTCACCCTAAACATACACTTTTCTGTTGGGTCACTTTCAGTAAATTCCCTTACCAGTTCATTCACTAACCTTACTGTCAATGAGTTAGCACTACTGAATGAGGTAAATCTAAATGAGAAGGAATGTAAAATAGAGCATGGAGCACATGATTACTATTAATTTGGTAAACTAAACTATAAGATTGACTAGTCTTATGAAACACACCGATTTTGTGGTTTTAAGAGTTTCTTTGTTGCGGAGATGGACAGAACTCACCAATTTTTAACACAGAACAATATAGAAAGGGAGATTTTTACTATGGAAAATACATGGAAAGTAAAATAGCACTTCCTCAAAAAAATGTCAACTTCAACTTCTTAGTCTTCCTGTATAATAATACACTGTTTACAGAAACATGCCTACATGTAAAGCAGGAAGGAAGAAGACAAAACTTTGAAATTATTTAAGGAGTCCTTGCATCACTGACTTTCTTTTCACAAGCTTACAGGCAAAATAATTTTCTAATTAGATGCCTTTTAGTCTTTCCCTGAGTTTACATTTTTATTAAGTAGGGTTTATTCCTCTCTTCCCATATATTTTCTGAAAGTGTTTTTTTCTTTTTATGTGTTACAGTGTAAATGTAAGCTCACTGACAGTTAATGAAGGTATATGGGCACCAGTGTCTACATTTTTGCTTAATTCAAATTTAAAACCTTGCTCTGCTTGCCCAAATCTGCTCTGTCTGGAACAGAAACCACATTAGCCAAAAACCTAACAACAGAATTTAGTATCATGTCTTGATTTGAAAAGGCTACATAAACCAGCCATACAATTCAGTCAAATACCTGTGTGAGAAAGCTGAATGCAGCCAAAGTAATAAAAGAGACTTCACCACACCAAAGAAACCCAAAATGTGTGACCCCACTGAAGCCTGGAACCCATCTTATTCCAAGGCAGTAAGAACCACTGCCTAACAAAGTAACCTCTTACTGGCTATTTCCCCTTCAGTGTCTCAGCACTGTGCAATTTTGATGTGTATTGGATACCTGATTCTCCTTAGTATATTAGACAGGGGAGCACAACTTGTCCAAATCTGTGCAGGAAATTTGCAAAAGAACTAAGACAGAAGCTCTAACTTTTTGGTTCCACATGAGGACTGCAGGCAGAGTAGAGACCAGAAAGGCATGAAGGCTTATCAGCCTGCAAAAGCACAGTTCACAATTATTTTCTAGAAATGAACCTTTCAGGCACTCTTTGTGCATAATACTGGATAAGAAGCAAGCAAAGTCATATCCTCTTTCACATATAAAGCTTATTATGAATGCACAGCACTACTGGTTTTTGTGCATTTGTGACCAGTGGATGCCAGATGTACTGTAACACACAGATCACAGAATCATCATGGTTGGAGAGGACCTCTGAGATCACCAAGTCCAACCCTCAACACACACACATACAAAAAGTGAACAAGAGACCTATCAGAGTAGCTGCTCAAGCTGGGATGCAACACAAACCCACACAAACTTCTGAGTTAGCTTCCATGTCTTTTTTTAGAGGTGAAATCAAAACTAGGTTTAAAAAATAACACAGGTCAGCTTAAAAGGAAAGCAAGGTAGGCTAAAAATAAATGTATATGAGTTGTGTTTCCTTGCTTATTAATGACATCAAGGAGGCATTCATAGCTCCATCTACAATTTTTCAGTTGCAGCATGCTATAACCATGACAAGGACAGTTAACCAATCACTGTTATTCCTGTTTTGTGGCTGTCCACAAGTTACATCAAATGCACCTACAGAACCTTGAGACTAAAGTGGTTCATCAACTAAGTTATTCCTCTTTTGCTCTCTCTCTAATTCTGAGGGAAATGGTAATTTAGGTCAGCCTAGCTTGTGAGGAGATGCAAGAACCTCCACAAAGCTTTATTGTGTACACCATTTTTACTGTATCTAAAGGTTTAGAAAACACTAGGAAACAAGATTCAGAAAATCAACCAACCCCATAATTAAAAGTAGAGTCAAAACACAGTACAATTGCACAACCCTCTGTGTGCAGACCCCAGCCAGGCATGACACAAGCACAGTGTATACTATGGCTGATTACAGAGGACTCTCTTGCAGCATATGATCTTTGCAGTTTAAATTTTTGAGGACACAGGCAAATTTGCTCATGCTTTTTTTCTGAACAGCTGATGACACTGAACTTCTCAGAAGTTCTGCTGCCCGATGACAGCAAGACTGCATTGCCAGCTCTGTTCAGGGAGCAATGGTAGGCCACAGTAGGGAGAAAAAAACCATCTGATCTGGGTAACCTAGAGACTGTTTTCTATCTGGTTACAAGTTCAGGTCAAGAAGTTCAATTAAGATGATGTATCTTACAATGGCTGCACAGCTTATAGCAAACTTTATTACCATCTACTTTGTGAAACAGCACGAGACCCAAGAAAATTTTTATTTGCAGAATTGAACTCCTTTGCTTGGAATCAAAGGAATCAAATGCTTGGAGACCTTCTTTTCCCACCCATGCCTCAAGAGACTGTTTTTGATTTATACTTTAATGATTTTGGTAAACAGATCTGATTTTCTTTGAAATGTCAGTGACAGCTTGAGGTCTCCGAGGATTCCTGGGCACAGCTATTTTATGTGACAGCATTGAAGGTTGTAAGATGCTTTCTGGGCTGCTTCTTCACACAGCCCTAAAAGATGCAGAAGCCTAAATGCATGAGCAAACAATTGCATTCCCATTTCCATACTATAAAATTAAGTAAGCAATTTCTCCTGGCTAATACAAAAAAGGAAGACAAAAACTGTAAAAGAAACCCCAAGCTCTGAACCTCACTTAACAGAGGTTTGAAAACCTCAACTTCTTACAAATGTCCTTGGCTTCCTTATTTAGGATTGAAAACTTAAATCTTGGAGCCACCAGTATACTGGCTAGTAGAGGGCCTTGTACTTTGGAGTGTATCGACTGTGGAGTCCTGCTTTTTGGAGACATATCTATGCCCAGTGTGATCAAACTTGGTTTGCCTGGTAAGCTGAAAAGGTAAATCTTTTCAGCCTGTTTTTGGCTTATAACTACACTTATGTCATAACCCTCCAAGACTGAGAAAAAATGGTGCTAAGTATACCTGATAGCCATGTATCTTCATCTGGTTAAGTTCCAATTAAGTCATAAACTGTAAAACAGACTAAGATTGAGCTGAGAGAGGCTCTCAGTTGGCTAAAATCTTGGGAACCGGTGGCCAGTCACAAGTGGAGCTCCTCAGGGCTCGGTGCTGGGACCACTTCTGTTTAACATCTTTATCAATGACCTCAATGAGGAGATAGAATGCACCCTCAGTAGGTTTGCAGATGACACCAAGTTGGGTGGGAGTGTTGATCTGCTTGAGGGTAGGGAGGCTCTACAGAGGGACTCAGACAGACTGGATTGATGGGCTGAGGTCAATTGTATGAGCTTCAACAAGGCCAAGTGCCAGGTCCTGCACTTGGGCCACAACAACCGCAGGCAACGCTACAGGCTGGGGGAAGAGTGGCTGGAAAGCTGCCTGGCAGAAAGGGACCTTGGGGTGCTGATCGACCAGTGGCTGGATATGAGCCAGCAGTGTGCCCAGGTGGCCAAGGACAACGGCCTCCTGGCCTGTATTAGAAATAATGTGGCAAGCAGGCCTGGGGACGTGATCCTCCCCCTGTGCTTGGCACTGGTGAGGCCCCACCTTGAGTACTGTGTTCAGTTTTGGGCACCTCAGTACAAGAAAGACATTGAGGTGCTGGAGTGGGTGCAGAGAAGAGCAACCAGGCTGGTGAAAGGCCTAGAGAACAAGTCTTATGAGCAGTGGCTGAGGGACCTGGGGCTATTTAGTCTAAAGAAAAGGAGGCTGAGAGGAGACCTCATCATTCTCTACAACTACCTGAAAGGACATTGTAGAGAGGCAGGTGCTGGTCTCTTCTCACAAGTAAATAGTGACAGGACAAGAGGGAACGACCTAAACCTACACCAGGGGAGGTTTAGGCTGGACATTAAGAATTTTTTTTTCTCTGAAAGGTTGTCAGGCATTGGAACAGGCTGCCCAGAGGGTGAGTCACCATCCCTGGATGTGTTCGTATAGATGTGGTGCTTGGGGATATGGTTTATGGTTGAACATGGTAGAGTAGGGTTCAAGGTTGGACTTGATGATCTTAAAGGACTTTTCCAACCTAAATGATTCTGTGATTCTAACTGACATTAGCCCAGTATTCTTGAAAAGCACTCATTAACCTGCAAAAGATGACTCCAACATGAGGCACAGAAAAATACTTCGTGTACTATGAAAACTGATGTCCTCATATATGCCCTCCATATGGACTTGTGAGGCAGCCTGTGAAGAAGCTATCTGCATGATCTCAAGCAGGTGAAAACACCTAGAGATGACACAATGCCATGAGTTGTCAGAACATTAGATATAGGAATCCTGTAAAAATAGCTGGTTGCTACAACTTCTAACTAGTCTCTCAGCATTCATCTATCATCAAACTAAAAATAAGTTCAAAGTTACAATGTTTCATCATCTGCTTCTGATTCTTTCTGAAACAAGTCAAATACAGTACCTTGCTATTTTTGAATATAACTGTCAAGCTTATTTTCTGGAATTTACATTTTTATAAGAAAAAAAAAAGAAGAAACCCTTTAAAACTTCCAGATGACTCTTGTTTTAAACTAAAACACTTATCTCCTTTAAAATTAATTCATAGTCTTGGAAAAGCTTTTTATCATATAATGGAATTAAGTGCATGCTGATATCATACTTATTTTTATGCATTAAGAAAACTGGGAACTTGTTAAGCTTTCTACAGCTACAAGTACTTAAAATTATACTAAGGGTTTTCATAAAAGAGGCTCCATAAAGACCCACTAAAGGCTTTTTACAGTATTTTTTCATGGTCTTTATAATTCTCAAAAAATAATGCTGTCAAGCAAATAGACTAGGTTCTTCTTGCTTCTTCTCACAGAAGTTCTTGGTGCACTAATTCTCTCTGGTATATTCTGCTTAAGATACTATTTAAGGAAAAAAAAAAAACAGCACAGAATCTGGAAACTCAAACCATTCAATTAAGTGTGAAAAGAAGGATTTTAGTCTTCACAAAGTATAACCTGAGTGCAACTGTAACCTGACAGCTGTTGGTGCATCTTTATAATATTTGTACAATTAAATAAACAGAACAGCTGTAAATAGAATTTTCCTGAAGCCTGAATGAGCATTAATTATACTGGACTGCAGAAGGACATCATACTAGGATTTCTACAACATATTGTCACTTTGCTTTAGCTCCAATTTCTCATCACTTAACTGAGATCAATTTAACAGGATCAATTTTGCTTCTATTCAACAACCAGGGGAGGAAATATCATTCTGGATTTCAATTACTTAAATGCCCAGCTTAGAGGAATCTCTCCCACCCCACATTACTACCCCTCCCTCCCAGCCCAGAAACAAGAGAAAACAATTGCTGCAATTAATTCTCCATCCCATCTTGCACTTCTCTTGAGGTTACATATGCTCTGATACAACTGCAGACTGTGTCTTACACCCCTGTGGCCAGAATGTTTCCTCTAAGAGGCATGGGCCCAGGACTCCTCTTAGAAGAAACACGCCACATGTAACACCCCATCTAGGAGGCCTCCATTAAAATGTCTAAAGCACATTTTTCAAATTATCCAGTATTAGAGAACAGTATGCTAAAACCTCTTTTCATAACAACTGTGATTAAATACTACTTTTTCTGCAACAGTTTCAGTGGCAGTAAGGACAGACCATAATGTTATGATTGCCAGTATCATCAGAAATATCAGTTTTATTTCTATCTCCTCATGATGCTTAATTTTGACAGTATCTGCTCAATTTATTGATTAAAGCTTTCACTGCTGTCAACAGTGCAAATGAGCAAACTGAATTATCCTTTGCAATCAATTAATTTTTAAATAGATTTTTTTATTGAGGAATACATATGGAAAGCAAAGAGAAGCAGTAATAGTGTAACCATTACTCCCTCCTGTGGCAGGGGAAATGACAGCAATCAGTTGTACTTACCTGTGGCTGCAGCTACCTATTGTTGCAAAGTGAAATAGACTACTCAATGTAAAAGTTACTGGAAAAGGCACTAGATTCTTCATGGTGTCATTTTAATCACAACTGTTTAACCTTTGTTTTAATTAATGCTTATTTTGTGTATCATCAAAACAGAGTATTTAGAATAGGGCTTTTCTAGAGCTTCCCTTTCCTGCGAATGTGTCCTGGTGGGGGACATCTTTTAGTTAACAGATGTAATAATTTTAATCTTAAAATATCACCATTATCATACCATGAGACTTCTTCTGACTTGGTAATAGACAGATGATTTCATTTCCATGAACATAAAAGTAAACACAGCACACTGGCATATATGCTGCCAATTTGTCAGTATCCACCACGCTCCAGATACTCCACTCTACCATGTTTAAAAGTTAATTTATGAATCAAGGACAAGATACTTTCAAGGCTTATCCTTTATTACTACATAACTTTTGCTAACAAAGTAGGCCTAAAGCATGTTGTCTTCGTTCTTTCTTATGTGCATCTTGGAAAACCTGAGGCCACAACTCCTCCAAATTTAAATTTTACTTTCTAAGTAACAGTGACACTAAAGCCACTCCTGCTGCTGAAAAATAAATAAATGAATACTCCAGGGAGTATGCAGACAGCTCTTTCCCAGTACCTAGGTTTTAGAAAACCACTCTGCTTGTGGGTTTCAGTTTAGCACACAGTCACATGAAGGATGAAAATACTCTGAATTCAGACTGCTGCCATGTCTGGGTAGCAGCAAAAGCGTAACATGGGATACAAGGCTTTTTAGGTTTTACTTTAAACGAGAAACTACCTTCAAAATTAGGATAGACTGTTTTGTCAATACATCCATATACTTTTTTTTGTGCTCTCTAGAGTTTCACGTGATTTTTATTTCATGTGGCTTAAAAGGAAATTGAACAAAAATGAACAAAATTACAGACTGAGCCTAATCACACTATCGTCTGTGAACTTTTACTGCAGTTGTGACAGAGATAAGAGTAGACATTTATCTAAAGGACAAAGAGCTATTATCAAAATTATGTGATCATGATCCTGGTCATGAAGAACGTAGCAAATTTATGCTGCCTCCACTAATTCAGAATTGATCATTTTTTACTAATAACTTTTTCATCTATTTCATAGATGACTGCATGCAGACCATATTTACACTTCAAAGCAACTGCTGCAGTTGGCATTGAGAGAAACCAATGAATAAAAAAACCTCTGGCTTTTAATTAGCTCTTCTTCAGAGGGTCTGCAGTTTAACTGAATTTAACACTTCAACACTTCAACGCAGAATTTCAGTGTAATTTGCCATGCTTTTGTCATAGAGTATTTCAAAGAATCCTGAGTTTCTTTTATTTTTTTTTAGTAGTAAAATCCATTTAACATTATCAAACTGCTATAGGAATCTATATTTATCGTTTAAATGTCAACGAGACTTCTAATAGAAATCTGTGTTTTATGCATTCACACCAAACACAAGCTTCTGAAACATAAATGGAGGATTGCTCTAAAATGTGACAGTTCTTACACTATGTGAAGATTTAGATAAGGTTCCTACTGTTCATAATCAAAGGTCTCAGCTGCAGATATAAAGGAAGGTTTCATACACTCTTAGAGATGACCATTTATACAAATATTCAGTCAACGTGTTCAAATAACTTTTTATTTGTTATTATAGACTCAAAACAGCACTTAAATCAACTCCTGCATTTCTGATACAATACCAATTTTTATGTATTGGGAAACAAAATGGTACCATATTTGCCACTGAAAAAATGCAGAGATACAGACATGACCTAGACATAGATTTCCTTTTTTCTTGCCTCCATGTGACTGATAATTTCAACGGGTACTATAGAAAGGGATTTTACCCACAAGCTAAAGATGAGCTGAACACGCTGAATGACAGACTGATGGAAACCACAACTGCAATTAGTGTGAGGGCACTCAGGCAATAAAAGGAGAGGGCACAAACTTTAGGAGCTGATAATGAGTCTTTAGAAGGCTGCATTGCACAGACATACCTAGGGTTTCTTTATCTTTGTAGATCATAAGACCACATATATACACAGGCACACACATGTTGCTTCGTTACATTTTAACCATTATTTGCCTGAATTTTCCACAACATGCTAATCACTTCGCAGTACCCTCTTTCTTCCAAGTAATTTCACTGGACAAATCACACGGGAAGCCAGTCAGCTGTAAAACATTCAAA
Organism: Hemiprocne comata; assembly: GCA_020745705.1. Taxonomy (NCBI): domain Eukaryota; kingdom Metazoa; phylum Chordata; class Aves; order Apodiformes; family Apodidae; genus Hemiprocne; species Hemiprocne comata. The sequence continues at coordinate 23,045,705 of CM036591.1, forward strand.
GTGGTCCACAGCAGAGAAGGATGCCCAGCACCCTCCAGCCTTAGGCTTCATAGGCCGAGAGCGTAAGAACCGTTTTTAATCTCAGCATCCTCATCTTCTAACTTCACTATTAATAAAATTACCTCTCCATTTGAGAAACTAGCCTTATTTCTTAAGATAGTAATACCTTTTCTCATAAGATAGTAATAGATCCCTAGCAGATTTTTGCTCTAAAATATTACAATAAAAGTTGTAAGCATTTAACCTTTCATAGCTTTTTAGCACCCCCCTCCCCAGACCTTGCTGAGTAAGATGAATGAGTGCTTGCAGGAAAAAAAAAAAAAAAGAAAAAAAAAACTGCAAGGAAAAAAAAGGTATTTAGTTTGTCCTAAATTTACCTGACCAAGAAAGCTGCAGGCAATTTTGAAGTGAAAAACCAGTATTACTTAAAAATCATTTTACACAGAAAAACCCCATCAGTCTCTTCTAGTAAAGTCAAACACTTTTCAGGCAAACAAAGCACTGAAAAGCACAAAAACTAACTGATGCTGCTGTTTAATGATAAAAAAGGATTGTAAAAGCAGTGAAACTTTTAGACACTAATGACCTGGGGTTTTTTTGCTGGTAAATATTACATGCTTAGCCATGCATATGTACCCAGTGGCACATAAAGTCCAAACCACAAGTGATATTTTCATCTTGCCTAAACTTGGAAGGTTAGGATTTTATCAGTAAAAACCCCTGTAAATCAGTTTAGCCCAAAGAAGCATTTTGATTGCCTAATTTAGCTTTGTAAAGGAGAAACAAATCTTATAAGTTGGTCTCTGTAAGCCTCACAGCTGGAACAGTCTATCACTACTTCACAGTTTCCAGTGATCAAAGTAAGTTACTTTATATCTAAAACTAAGAATTTCATAATGGAAATAATGCAACACCAGGGGGTGCAGTTATCATGAAATAATTACACTCCTGGGAGATTACAGACAAGGCTGTACCCCAGGGGTGTGATTATCCCATGATAACCACATCCACTGAAATTGCCTTATTGCAAAAATAATCTCTATTCACTGGTGAGATATTATTCGATAGACGCTTTTTTACTGGTAAGATTATTATTTTTTCTTTCTATGAATTACCAGCTAGATTAGTAAAATGGTCCCAGAAGCAAAATAACCAAGCCATCATGCCTAAGTTAAGGTCCCAATTGTACTTATTTTTGTTTGCTGGAGTGCTACAGTGTATGTCAGATCTTGAAAGAGAGCAGTCTTTTCTGACAGAACACAGTCCTGTGCCACAGACATGCTTTCACCCTACAGCAGTTCCACAGGAGCAGACTGAAATCCAGGACTGGTCTTTGTGCACTAAACATTCAACACCAAATCCAAAACAGCAGCTGCCCATCAGTGTATGTGCAAAGAGGAAGACTACGATGCAGTATCCCCCTGCTGACATAAGAGAATCACAGCTTACAGAATTCATGGGAAAGAAAAAGCCTATACTGGTGGCTACTTCATGATGTGAAAAAAAAATGTACATAGGCAATCACTATCTCTTTCCACACAGAGAAACAGAGCAGGAACTTTAGATAATGCAACTAAATCAGACACGGGAGTTTCGTTTTCATTCATTTGAACTCAAACATTTCCTCTGAGGCTGAAAAAAGAGTCTGAGTCAAAATAAGACTTTTTTTTTTTTTCTCTCTCTGAAGTAGGGAAAAATTAGAACAAAACACAAACTGAACTTGTATCAAGTGCTCTTGAATTCAGCTCCTGTGTTACTTAAACTTATTTTCATTCAAATAAGGATACAACCTACTCACCAATTTGTGACTTAAGAAAACACATTATCCCCTGGGCTTTTATTAAATTGAAGTTACCATTCAACTAAGACTTTTGAAGGCCCAGTTTTCTAAGGAAGAAAGGGAAGGATGGGGAAAGGCTGCTCTTAATTCATTAATGTCATTATCCTAATAAAACTATTTTTACCCCCATTTTCCCTTTTATTTTTGACCAAGGAGAAAGATGAAAATGTCCCTTGAACTAGGTAAGTATCAATCCTTTATACATGCACAAAGATTTGTCAGCAATACTGTGGCTACCACTGTCTCTACTGATTTTGGCTGGGGCCAGTTTTCTTCAATAGTAGCTTGTATGGGGATGTGTTTTGGGGTTTGTGACCAGAACTGTACTGACAACGCAGAGATGTTTTAGTTATTGCTGAGCAGTGCTTGCACAGCATCACAGCCTTTGCTGCTCCTCACACCACCCCACCAACAAATAAGCTGGGGGTCTGCAAGGAGTTGAGAGGGGACACAGCTGGGACAGCTGACCCCAGTCAATCAAAGGGATATTCCACACATTGTGCTCAGCAATAAGAGCCTGTGAAAGAGGAGGAAGGTGGGACATTTGGAGTTTGTCTTCCCAAGTGACTATTATGTATAATGGAGCCCTGTTTTCCTGGAGATGGCTGAAAACCTGCCTGCAGAGGAGATGAGGCAAATTAAATCCTTGCTTTGCTTTGCTTGTGTGTGCGTCTTTTGCTTTAACTATTAAACAGTCTTTATTTCAACCCACAAGTTTTCTCACTTTCACCCTTCCAATTCTCTCCCTCATCCTGCTCTGGTGGAGAGAGCAAGCACTGTGTGGGGCTGAGCTGCCTACCTGGGCTAAATTTGGTCCTTCTAATACAATTAATTTCATAAACTAATTTTAGTCCTGGTATATTGACTACTGTATTAATTTTTTCTTCTGGTTTCACCTTTATTCCCTATCTGTATTTCTCAGATGTACCCTTCCATTTATGAGACATCTGTATTTCAATTTCCTGACACACAAAATAGGAGCAAGACTTCAAAGCTGACTTGATACATATGGAATTACTTCATGACCTTTATAGGTATCATTTGTTCTAATAATTTAGCCCAACATTTTTCAGCTCTTTCTTGAGAGCTGGTTGCAAACGTATTTTTACACATTTAGCTATTAAAAACACCAAACAAATTAAGTGCACATTCCAGACTTGCTGTATACTCAAAGCAATCGCTCCCTAACCTTGAAATTTCTATTCATTGGTCTCTTCAGAGACGCATATTTTTTTTCTGCATTGTAGAAACAGACAGCTTCTGAAAATTGTTCTTTGGAGTTTAGACCTTATAAACAAAGTGGTTTTGTACCTTCTGGTGCTGACAATCACAATAAAAGGAAAACTCTGGACTATTTGTGTGTTTTTTACCAGTTTTCTAAGCATAAGGAGACGCTTATTTGTGACACGTGCCAGGGGTGTGTGTGGGGTGGTGGGAAGCAATTCAAGTGTTTTGTTTTTTTTTCCTCTTGTTTTAAACCTAATAATCAGTTCATGAAACAAAAGTCTTCATAAAAAGATTATGTAATAAAACGTCTCTGTCCCTTTCAAAACAGTACTCCCTGCAATTCTAGCCTATCTAAATAAGAACAATGTGGCAACAGATATTTATTGCAGTACTATAAAACAATCAGAAAATAATTATGAATCTAGACATAAAAGTAGCTTAGGACTGCATGTAATTACTGATAAAGAAAAGCAGGAAGAAGCAGAGCTTGAGCAGATGTGTTGTACAGAGAAACAGAAGAAGGTTCTTAGAGGTGGATACTGATTCAGCATTAGGGCTAATAACAAAGCATTAAGTGGAAGTACTGAGATGAAACAAAGAGCAATAAACAGTCAAGACAAGATTATATTGTTGGGGGTGTTGATCAGAACATGACAGAATTTGTCTTTTTAATGTTGCTGTGTCTTGTTAGGAAATGTAAAAAACTGTTTTACTCAGTGTAGGTTTATTTTACAGAACTAACTGCAGGCCTGTAGCACTGTACCAACTGCGTAGAACTCTCAGCAATGCAAAGGTAACTACTTACTCCCATACCAAACAACACAGGATAAGTGTCAGGGTTTAGTTAAAACAAAGCACTTAATTATCTTTTATTTATTTTTTTTTTTTTTAAGGCATGTGATGTAAGCTTTAACAGGCCATGTCATGAATTATAAGTCTGAAAAGAACCAGTTACTTCAAGAACTTAACTGTAGTGCTTCATTTACATACATGGAATTTCTGGAAGTCAAAGGAGCACAATTTACCTTGTTATTAAATCGAACGAAGTTTCAGAAAATCTGAGGAAAGGATAGTATTCCTGAGTTTGGAAAAAGCAGACAACCTTTTATCTGATGATCTAATTAATGATATTACCACTTCCTATAAGCCTTGTATCTGCTATTAAATCAAGAACTTAAAATAGTTTTAAACTTTACCTATGGTGTTTTTACATATAGTTTCCCTGAAAGAAAGTAGCAGTATCATTACAGTGGGCTATTAAAATCCAAGAACAGTGTCTTACAAATTATATGTACAAACACTGATTTGTCACCCACCCCTACTCCCTGAAATCCTTCCTCAGCCTATTAAAAAGTCAATGGTCAGCACAGCACACTGTTTTCTAAGTTCCAGAGTTGAAGATGAGAGGGCATTGGCACAGTCTGAGAACATCTAGGTAATTTTACAGCACTTTCCCCTTCATGCAAAATTCATCATATCTGCTAAACCCTTCCCTTTAAGGCTTACAAAGATGGTTTGGAAGGCAAACTGAAGAACATCTCTCTGACTAGCAAACACCTACAGGAGTCAAATGTTGCCTATACTTAGACAGTTCAATTAGGTTTGAAACGAGCAGTTTGTCTTACATTGACACGACAAAGTGTTCATATTACACTGTTATGAATAATAAGGAGTCCATCTTTCAAGTTTGTGCATGTACAAACACCTTCCTCTTTCCCAAACCTTACGGTTTTCCCACATCTTTTGAACTAGTGATGGGGGTGGGAAAAGTGAGTTCTACTGCACAAAAGTGTATCTGACATTTAAGAGCCGCACAACATAATTCTACCACCACCAAACACTCCAAGCACAATTTCTTCTAAGGTGAGAATGAGGCAAGAAAATTATGTAATGTTATAACCTACTGAATAGAAAGGCTGAGAATGTCAACTACAGGATGGCTTATACAATGGTATAATCATCAGACAGTGCCTAAAAGCAGAGGAGTGTAAGAGGAAATATTTCCTTTAACTGAAGTCTTCCAGGTCTCATCTCAAAGAAACAACATATCTAAGTGATCTAATTCTGAAAAGCAAGATTGTTGGTAGACTAAATATGTAATAAAACTAAGAGCTACTACACAAAATAGATAACCTGAGAAAAGGAAAACCAGGTGTTATCAAGTGTGCAATGCTAATGGCATCCCTGCAAAACTGAACACACAGTACAGCACATGATCTTGAAGTGCAGTACAGCAAGTCTGAAGACTTACCCGTGTTACCTGGTGTTTCCTTAACGTGCTGCAATCTTAAGAATCTTACGTGCTACAAACTCAGGTGAACTTACAGAAAATGAAGTATTGTAGTAAAAAAAAATATTCAATTTGAATGTTTATATCCACTTCCTTAAATCTTATCTAACACTAAATGCTGCATGACTTTGAGTAGCAGGAAAGCTAATAGAGGAAAAAAATTGTAATTCAGGAAGCAACAAGAAGGCAGCTGAAAAGAAACCAGGCATTTGGAAATCTTGGTTTCAATTGCTTGTCCACTTCTAGAAGCACAATTACATATATTAAAAAACCCAAATCTCATTGCAGCTTCTGAAGTTTTGTCACAGATAGAATCAAAGCAACTGTCATTATGGATTCTTTTTAAAATGTGTTACTAATTAAAAAATTAGAACCCTAACATTTAAAATAATTAACATGCAATTATGGCTCCTACATGTGGAATAAAGAAGGTTTTCCCTGTGTAATCCACTTTCTGAAATACGATAAATTTAAACCTTCTAAAATTAAACATGATGAGTTCCCCCAAAATTTCTAACCAGCAACTTTACAAGACATTCCCTGCCTACCTGAACCATCGCTGGAGACTGAACTTGCATTAATTCCAGAAAGGCCAAATAAGGGACATTCTCGATCAGTGTTGACATGACCCCACTTGTGGCACTTGATACATCGCACATTCCGCACCTGAAAGGAATTAAAAAAGAAAACCAAACATGACTTTTAGTTAACAGTATAGCTTAACATTTACAGAAATGTCTATGTTATTAGGCATAAGAGAAGCTTTTAAACTCACTGAGAAACAGATGATAAAATTAAGAGAGTCCATGTGAATGTTCTGCAGTTAGATAATATTTGAAATATACCCGAGACATCCAGAGAGTGAAATTTATGTAACTTGCCTGGATACCAAATGGCTGATCTCTGATATTCATATCATCCTTAGCATATCTGTTACACAAACACGAAAGAAAACAAATACTCAATTCACTATTTAAAAAAAAAAGTCATATACAAAACTTTTATTTTAAAGTATGCATCCATTTCAGAGATAAACTTCCCAGTAAACGTTCGTTTTAATGTATTTTCAAATAGGGAAGTACAATTCAAACAAAAACTAAGCTGATCAAGGAAATAGTTCCAGGTTTATGGGTCTTACTAATCAATTAACAGGACATGACAGGATTACACAAGTAATTACCTGCTCAAAAATAAAACAGGAAAGAGGAAGAAAAGAGAAAGGAAAAAAAAAAAGAGAAGAAAGAAAAGGATATGAAAGATAAGTAAGATGAAAAAAATTATTTGGATAAAATCCAGACATCTTACTTTTCTCGAGGGGCAACTTTTTGCCATTCAAATTTGTATTCAGTCTCTCCTTCTTGCTATGAAACAGAAAACATGGTAAGCTTGAAATTTTTTAAAATACATTTTAAATAGGTAAAAAAAAAATAAAGAAATGATGTAACGAAATACCTCTTTAGTTTCCTCTGAATTTTCAGAAATCATGGAAAGAAAAGAAATGATACATTAATTTTACATGTAAAATCCAGTTGGTGTCTAAGCTGGAGAAAAAATGTTTGATGGTTTATACTAATACAATAGTGCAAATACTCAGAAAGTAACTTTACTTAGAGCACACTTATGAATAATCAGCCTCTAGTACACAGTTACAAATCCTGTGAAACCAGAGTAATCTTTTAAAACTACATTGATTTGATTTACAAATACAAAAAAACCTTAATTTTTCTTTGCAAAAGTAGCAACGATACTTTATTTTAAAATATTAAACAAATTAAGCAAAGACCACTGGTTTAAAATTGCATTTGCTCTAAGCTCAAGTGATTAATTTAAGAGCTCTTGAAGTAATTGCAAAATTTGCTCTACAAGAATGAGCCCATCCAAGCATTTCCAAGGGTTTTCGTGCAAATGGAAAAGATGCATTTTGAAGGGAAAATGTTTTCTTTTAAAGGGAATACATTTTCCTAGTTCTACACTTACATTCAGAGTTTGCTAAAGCTAAGTGACTGACATGAGCATCCACCAGGTACTTAGTAACTTCAGTTTGTGAAGCTACTGCAGTCGTTTCTGCTGCTGCCAGGAAAGAGATTTTATCTGCTCTTCCCTTCACATTGTACCGTCGCTTAAAAAACTTCAACCACTCTCAGTCTGAAAGAAATTACGGTGTTGTGGGACAAAAATTATTACATACTATACGTGTGTGCATATTCCCACAGGAAGAACTAAAAAATCAGACCTTCTAGCATTACCCCACTATGAACAAATTATTTAAAAAAAAAAAAAAAGGCATTGTGATTATTTCTTCAGAGGGTTTTTAGCTCTGCAGTACTGTCTGCTCACAACCCGGGAACTGCAGTACCTTTCTTTGCCCCAGGTGGGGCCTCGTACATGAAATTAAGACCGTTCTTCACACGCTCATCACCCATAAGCAATCTAAATAAAAAAAAAGACAGTTTGGGGTGTTAAACACAGAACAGTCACAGTGGTGTTACTTATATTACAAAAAAAAAAAAAAACAACAAAAAAAAAGTGCAGAAGGAAATTGTTATAACAACTGGCAATTTTTCATTTGTTAATTTGAGCAACAAAAGTTGGATATTAAAACAGCCAGGAGACCAGTCAGTACTTTCATGTGCTCCACTGTGTACCAAAAATCACACATTTCAATCACAACTGAAACGTAGCTCCATGTCCACAGAGTTATGAGACAGATTTCTGTGTGACCCAAATACACTGCTGTACAAGGTTACTTGTGCTCTGTGCAATGTAACATATTTTGAAATGAATTAAAAAGACAAACACGTGCCACTTGAAATAAGTTCTTGTGACTTCTGCTTAATCAGACACCAATTTGTAAGTCACTGTTCTCTCCTACTATTACAACAGGAGACAGAATTTAAAATAAAAACTCACAGTAGTATTTTCTTCACTACCATGAAAGCAAGAGACAGCAGGAAGAAGTGTGTGAACTTATGCCAAGTCTCACCTATTATCATAGGATTCCTGTTCTTTCAGATACTGTTGCATTAATTCTTCTTGTTTCTTCTTATCATATGATATTTTCTGTTCTGCCATCCATACCTTGTTAAAAAAAAAAGTTTCTACTTTATACAAATACAAAAACTACCACAAAATATATCTGCATAAAATACTTAGCTGGCTTAACCTATTAAGAATACTTAACATGTGAAATTTCCTATTCTAATCACATAAAACTTATTATTTTTATCCAGCATTTCAACAAATGAACTTCACTCAAGCAGTAATTTTGATAAGCTGTAACTCCAACATTTAATAGCTAAAACGACAAGAAAAAGTTCAATAATTCACACGGAAAGGTAGGCTCAGAAAACACTCTGGGTGTGCCACTGTCTTCCCTTCCTCAACTAAGTTTCACCAGATCCCAAATCCCAGGTTGTCTTGGGAACGGCACGGTCTGGGAAAGAGAGACCTGGAATCAAGTCAAGGCAAGTGTGAAGTATTTTTGGGAAAACGTGGGCACACCACAACAGGTGGGGATTTTCCTGGACGGTGTACAGTATCAAATAGACACTATTTATCCAGAGAACCGGGTGCTGAAAAGCTGGAGCCAGGAAAAGGCGACAGTTAAACGCACCTGTGAGGAGGTAAACTTGAAGCTTCAAGTATTTTCTAACTTTTTTTACTGTCTCTTCCTTCTCCCCCACCCCGACCCCGCTCCCACCACAGGAAGGCCGCACATATCCCCCTCACGCCGCCCCGGACACCAGCCCCCGGACGCGGCCTGACTGACTGACTGACCGACCGACCGGCCGGCCGGGGGGAGCCGCAGTGCCTCACCCCGGATCAGCCGCCCCGCAAAGGCCGCAGAGGCCACGGCCGCCCTCACCTTTTTGATGTTGGACTTGGAGGCGGGGTGAAAATCTTTCTTGCACATGAAGTTGGCGAACGACTTCCCCATGGCTGCGGTGGGCAGAGAGCCACCAGCTCCCCGTCCTGACCCAGGCCCTCGGCCGCCTGCCTCCGCCGGGCCTTCCGGGTCGGGGGGCGGGCCTTCCTGCGGGGCAGCCCAGCCCCGCCCCACCTGCACCGGGTCCGGAGGAGCGGCAGCAGCCGGTCGCTAGCATGTTCCCGCAGCCGCCGCCCCGCTCCTGCGACACCTTCGTGGCGCTGCCGCCTGCCGCGGCGGGGGGTCGCGTTGTCTTCGGGAAGAACTCAGACCGGCCGGCGGACGAGGTGCAGGAGGTCGTGCACTTCCCGGCCGCCGACTACCCGCCCGGCGCCGCGCTGGAGGTGAGGGCGCGGGGGCGGCCCCGCCGCGTCGCTTGAAAAAAAACATTTTCTGTGTATTTTTTGTACGCGATTGGGCCGATTAATCAACGGGGCGTATTCGCCAAAGCGATGGCGTGAAAGATAATTTGTCGTGTGCTTCTTGCAGTGCACCTATATCAAAATCGAGCAGGTGGAGCGGACCCACGCCGTGGTGCTGAGCCGCCCCTCCTGGCTCTGGGGGGGCGGAGATGGGGGCCAACGAACACGGCGTCTGCATCGGGAACGAAGCCGTGTGGGGGAGAGAGGAGGTCTGCGACCGTGAGGCCCTCCTTGGCATGGACCTCGTCAGGTTTGCACAGGCTATTTTGGTAAATGGTACTGAATTTGGAATGTAACTTAAAACAATTGATTTGAGTTATATGGGTGTTTTCCATATGGGTGGCTTTCACTTTCAGAAGACATGTCTGTCTCTTCTGCTGTTCTAGGCATGGTTAAAAATATGTATTTCTTGGCACAGGTATTGGATCTCTGCCAGGAACTGGGAGCCTGTGAGAAGGATCAGGCGTTAGAAGAGAATCTGTCAAAGAAATCATCAAATGTCTCTCTCTTAACAAAGTTTTTACTAAATTAAACTGAGACTCTTAGCTAAAGCACAGTGGGGCTTCTGAACTAGTGTTCAGGCCTTTTTCTAAGGTCCATTTCCCATTTCCCCCATCTTTTCCATGCATATTTTTAAGTTTCAGTCTTAGCCACACATCTCCATGTAAATGATGACAGCTTTTTTTTGCCTGCCTTACTGGGTGCCAGTGTAACTCTCACTAACCTACAGCAGTCAGTAAATTCTCCACAGTTTCCTCCCAGTCTAATACCCACACAGGACCTGGAAGCATTTCCTAACAGCCCCCTCCCTGCCTTTCTGTGTTGCTGTTTGGTTGTTTTTCCCTATGTCAAGGACATACACGACCTACTTCAAACAGGCCATTTAAATGACTTGCTCCTTTCTCTCACCAGGTTATACAAAAGGATCAGGCACATACAGAAAGAGCATTCCAACTCAGTTTGAATACTTAAGCAGAATAGTTGCATGTAAAGTCCATAGTTCCAAAAATAACATCTTCCTTTTGTTTTAGGCTTGGACTTGAGAGAGCAGACACAGCTGAAAAGGCTCTTACCGTCATAGTTGATTTGCTAGAAAAATATGGACAGGGAGGAAACTGTATGGAGAGCCAAATGGTATTTACATACCATAACAGTTTTCTGATAGCCGACAGAAAGGAAGCATGGGTGCTGGAGACAACAGGAAAATACTGGGCAGCAGAAAAAGTAGAAGGTATGGATGATGCTCTTCACTTTAAACACTTCAAATGCAATGACAATTAGCAGTTCTCCACTTTTCATCTGCTATTTCATGAAGGCCTCAAACTAGCCTCCAGATATATAAATGTGCCTGTAAAGAATAGGACTTGCCTCTTAGGGCATCTGTATGGAGAGGGTAGCAGTGTCACAGAGGAGCTGAGTCACAGGGGGCCCATTCGGAGCCAGAGATGACCACTTCTGCACTTGGAAAACAGAGGACACCAAAAAGGTCAGCATGAGAATGACAGCAGTATGTGCAGTCTTAAGAATGGTGGCAATTGATGACAATTCCATTTGGAGATGGGGTGATACTGACAGGATTGGTGCAGTGGGCCTTGGAGTGGCTGATTCCTCCAGTGGACTTAGAAGGATAAGCTTTGTCTTTGGAGGTCTAAGAAGAAGAATGTAAAGATGGGCATAGTCAGGACAGAACCTGAATTATGATGCTGGCAATAGAAGTAAAAGAGTCAGAACTGAGTGGATATAGAATTTCAATCAGAATGATACATACAGCCAGGGACGGAGGGCCAAAAATAAACCATAAGGACTCAGATCTTGTAGGAAACTCTTCAGTGTATATATTGCTTTAGTAAACTAATTGTAAGCAAAAAATGAAGAAAAAGCATGCAGTGCATTAGAATTATTCTTTCCTCACCTTACTAACAGGAGGTGTACGGAATATTTCCAACCAGCTCTCTATCACAACCAAGATTGACAGAGAACACCCAGAATTGAAGGAATATGCTAAAAGCCGGGGCTGGTGGAATGGGGAAGAGGAATTTGATTTTGCTGCCACATATTCTTATGTAAATACTGCCAGAATGACCACATCTGGAGACCGATATTGTGAAGGCTATAAACTTCTGAACAAACACAAAGGTATCATTTTTGATAATTTTTTAAAAGATATGCAAAGCATTTAGAGAGCTGCATTAAATCGTAAATGATTAGACATCTGCTATGGGCAATCATGCACAGGGATTTGGTGAACCAGAACTTACTAAATTAACTTTTTGCCTAAAAGAGAAACGCTGAACTTGTCAATTTGAACTTGTCAGTTTGTCAGTGAGGAATAACTAAAACAAGGGTCAAATGTCAAACACAGCTACAGCAACAACACTGAGAAGTCACATACTGACCATACTGCTGAATACTCCCTAAGACCTAGCTCTGAAACGTTTTGATAGGCTATATGTACCTCTAAGAAAAAAATGTGAGGCTAAAACAGACTCCCAGTGGTTTGCAGCCAAAACCAGAACCTTATGAACAGCTTCAGCCTGCCACTATTCATACAGGCCTAAGACAACGGCACAAAATTCAGATATGTATCTTGCATTTATTTTTTGAGATTGGTTTTTAAATCTTTGTGGTTTCATTATAACTGCATCTCTAACCATGTGTGGGCTAATAAAACACACAGCAGAATAAAATAATTTTCTGTACTCTAAGAAGGTGCTGCTAATCACCAACTTATTCACTTATTTTTCAGACCTCTATAGAAAGAAACTGTTACTTCTCTTTTAACTGCCTCCACCTGCCAGGTTTTTCTGCATCTGTATTCACTGGCTCATTTGAAGTAATTAATCTGAACCAAAATTACATTGCACCGTTGTGTTTTTTCTTTGGCTGGGCTCTACCAGACCTTGTTTAGCATTTAGTTAATGTGTCAGACTGAATTACCTTTTGCTATTCTGCTCTAGTGATCATGTAAATCCTGCATTCATTTTGGGAATTGCAGGTTTTGAACACTGAATGCATTTTCCTAATACCTGTATTTATTTGTATTATAACAATGCTGAGATTCTATCAGTGTTTTCATTTTAAATCCCCATTTTCAGGTATTTACGTGAGCCATTTTAAAAATCACACTAGGTGTTCAGGTTATCAACCTCACATGTTCTCAGTTTTTTTAGATTTATTTTAAATAGGTGCCCCTAACTAAAAGCTATTTGGTTTACAGCATCAGTAAAATCACTGGTGTCTAAATCTACCCTTCCACTCAGTGGCATTACAGTTTTTTGTTCCAGGCTACCTATCAAGCAAAGACCATTTTAAGATAAACATCATTTATATTTCAAAAAACAGGGAATACAAAATAATGGAAAAGTGTAGTGGAACATATGCAATACCTCTTCCCTGCTGGACAAGTTGCAAACTTCCAGTTGCCAAAGTGACTGTTGCTTCTTTTAATTTCTTCGGTTCATCTAGCTTGCTGATTTCTTCAGTCCTCTGACCTTCCTAGGCAACTGTGGGAATACTTAAGAGTATTTCCATGTTGAAATGTAGTGCTGCATGCTTGTCTACAGGTAATTAGAATTGTGTATAAAAATAATATTGGAGATATCCAAATTAGCAAGCAGTGATTATTCTGAGGGGAAACAGCAAGGCAGTTCAATAGAAAAAAAGAGTCTGTATGTAGCTAGAACTTCACTGAGGGAAACACTAAAAGATTAAGTCGAAGTAGAAAAAACAGTGAATGAACTCATGTTTTTCAGCTATGAGCATAGCTCAGCTGGTACACCAGGTTTGAAAAGGAAACTACTGCAAGTGCTGTGTGTTAGCATATTTGATTGCCCAGTGATACCATGCCTGTTTTTAAGCTTCAGTCTACGGTACATGAACAGCAATATCTTTTGAACACTAGATGCAGAGGCATATGGAGAAAGGGTCTTGTTTCACCTAACTGAGAAGAAAATTATTTTCATAGAAACATTTGGCACTGCACCTCACATAGGTAATTTATAAGACTTCTTTACAAATGGATGTACTATTGTAGTATGTGTTGATTCAGAGTATAGAATATGTTACTCCAGTGCATCCTTTCAATTGCCAACTTAAAGCTTAAGTGCTGTGCAAGGTCAGATGATTAAAAACAAAGTTAGTCTTGGCATTTGACTTTCCAAGTTACAGAAAATCCACATGCAGTTGTTGTTTTTACATTTCCAGAGTAACCTAGTAGTATTAACAGTGTACAAATACCAGTAACTATTATAGTGATTTATCTTAACACCTACAAGTTACAACAAACAACTGATTTTCATCTGAAAAGTTACTGTGTGAATGACCATTTGCTAGCCATATGTATTTTACCTTTCTTTGAAACATCACGTGTCATCGTCCTCCCCCTCTTTTAAGTCATAAATGTTAGAGCTTATTATCACTTGCTGTTTGAAATAAATGCTTTGGGTAAAACTAATATTTTTAAAGTGCTACATATTAAGGTATGCTGTTAGGATGGTATTTTTTCTGCCAACACAAACTAAAATTGGCATTACGTGTTAAAGGAAAAAGCACCCAGTGGTACTGAACGTGCCGTTTAGTTGGTATTACAAGTAGCACTGTTTGCAAACAATTGTATCTTAAACAGGATCTATCACTTCTGAAATAATGATGGAAATTCTTCGTGACAAAGAGAGTGGCATTAATATGCAAGGTGGATTTATGACAACTGGAAGCATGGTGTCTGTATTGCCTCAGCAGCCTCATCTGCCATGTATTCACTTCTTTACTGGAACTCCAGATCCTGCGAGGTGATGTAACAGCAAGTAATTAGGATAGAAAGTTGAAAATATCTAAATGAAAAGTGTTGAATTTGCCTAATTATATTCCTCTTTGTTTTTTGTTTTTGTGTCCCCCCACCCAAAAAAGTGCACAATCAAAAAGTGGGAGGAACATAATGTACATTATGTGCATTAATGCCATCTACCAGCCTATCTAGTGAAACACTGCTATGACACTCAGGAGATTTTTATTTTTTTTTTTAACACTTCATTCTTAAAAGAAGGAATTAGAAGAATGAGGGAAAAATACAGCAATTTACTGTCTCAAGAATTTTAACAAACCGTATCAGTAAAGGGTCTCTTTCTTTTTTCTCTTTCTAGGTCTGTGTTCAAGCCTTTCATTTTTGTGCCCAATATTACTCAGTTACTAAAAACTAGCTCCCCTACATTTGGTCATGATGATCCAGTTAAGAAGCAACCACGTTTTCAGAATAAGCCAGATCGAAGACATGAGCTCTATAAAAAACATGAAAGTGCTGCTTTAGTTATGGAAACTATAGAGGTATGTTGATTAAATTAGATTTCAATGCAAGCAGGTGGTTTATATAAGCTCCTTGCTCGCATTTTGTTAATGTGATACTATTTAATGCCCTTTGATGGATTGGAGAGAACATTGTAGTGCACCAGAAGCCCATCACCTTGGCATCTGGCAAGCATATGTTTCAAACACTAAAGATTGCAACTAGCACTTTGCTGTAGTCCCAGGCCCAGCCCCAGACAAGTATCTGTGCTGCTCACCTTGCAGATAAGCAGGCCACTCGTACTTCTGGGCTAGTCAGATAACAGGGAAATGATTGAGCAGCTGAAGGCAAAGACACAGCTCCTGGTAAGAGTACTTGAAAGTCTTCAGGACCCTGGTCTTAGGCAGTAAGGAGGACATGCCTTTATCATTGCTTGGTATGGACAGGGAAGGAAAGAAGATCACAAAGATAACCGGACGCAAAGGGGAAGCAGGGAGGTAGATGTTTAACAGTAGCATCACCTCTATTTACAGATGTGTTCTAAAAAATAAGACATATGCCCACTGAAATTTTGGCAGCATAAATAGCTAGAGGAGCTTTAGTTTTGTTTATTTTTAGTCCATCAAACAAAGATGTAGGGAGATGAAGTGAGTGCTAGATATTAGGAAAGACAGCTAACAAAACCTGTCATGGTGCTAACTTCGACCAACACAGACTTGTGCCCTAGAAACTAGAGAGAGGTTAAAATAAGGACAGAAGAACAGAATTTTGCTAGGATGAGCATTACATATCCTGAATAGTTTTTAGTGAAATACAGATGTTTCTTTTTGCAGGGCAAAGGTAAAGAGATGCTGAAAGACATACAGGAGTTGGAGAAACAGAAGATCAGTGAAATGGAATCAATCCTGCAAAATGGATGTCTTGACATGAACCAAGTGGTTAACCTTTTTCCAGAGTGCGTCAAAGAAGAACTCAAAATATATAGCTAAAACTACTATTTGAATGTGGTAAAATGTAGTTTTATGATTACCTTTTCTAATGAAGTGGCTGTATAGATTACATCTTAATTTCAACATACCAGTTCGTATGGACAGTTTTAAAGATGTGGATTCATATTCAGGCCAAACAGCTTTTAGTTGCATGAAGCAATGCTGTAAGGGCTCTTGAGAGCTAGGCAGTGGCTTTGTCTGTGAGTGGCATAAAGCTGTTAGCAGAGATTGGTTCTACTGACAAAACAGATGGAATTGGAATGTAATAGCTTGACTAAATTGTGGAATGACCCCATCTCTGGATGAAGAACATGAATGCAGATTTTTAGAACTCAATACTAGTGTACACACGTGTAGCTTTTATAGTCAAGATACATGTAGCAGAATTTCACATTGAATTAAAATGGCCATGCTGAAGGACTTTCTAAAATGTAGAAGCTATTATTTGCACTGAATAAAAAGGAAAGTGATATGCAAGTCAAATAAGATTGATATGCAGCTGTTTGATAAAGCCATGTTTCATACATGAACCTTCTACTCCTTCAATGTAAAATGAGGCTGAGGGTTCAAGGTATATTAAAACCAAATCACAGTCACAATTTTACCATGATTTGTTGTGAAAACTGGTTACATGGAATTAAATGCAAGCATCCTGCAAGTTACCACACAATTTTCACTTCCTTGTCTATTTTCCCCACCCTGATACTGAAAAATAAATTGTTTACATATAATATGATTTTTGTCAAATTAATTCTGCAGTACACTTTATAACATCATGTGGGAGTTTTTAAATGCTGCTTGAATTGTTACTTTTTAAAAATCAGGCAATGAGGCAGAAGAGGTTGGGGTACACAAGTATATACACATACTCAGTGGGACACTTCAAAGGACTTTTTAAAGTTTTTCACTTCATATAAAGCCTTTTAACCATTACTTGTCTTGCCAAAATTACTAGACTATGAAGTTAATGTAATCAAGCTTTTTGCCCTGCCAGGAACTCTTCCTCCCTGATCCTATTTAAGAGTAATGATCAATATGTGGCACTACTTTTATCATCTCTGGCAAGGGACAAACTGAGCAAACAACAAAGAAAGGAGATTCTGGCTTTACTACATGATCAAACAGGATAAAAACTATTAACTGGAAGGAAAAAAAAAACAACAAGGAGCACTTCTGCAGACCTTCAGAAGAGAACATGTGACATGAAATGGAGCAGTATGTGACATGACACAGGATCCCCACAGAAAGACATCGCAAACTAGAGAAAGGCCATTATTTGATGATTTTTCTGTATTTAGTTCATTTCTAGAATCCTCTCATGCTAAAGATGGGGCTACACACATGCACTTTTCTCATTTTGTAAACTGTTCAATCCCCCCAACTGGTAAAAAAAGTAAGTATAGGCAAACTAAAACATACAATAAAGTTTGCAGAATGAGTAAGAAAATTAAAAGCTTGGCAGAATTGGTTCTTCTTCCTAATCCTACTATGAAAGAAGTAGTTAATTTAGGATACTGTGTTCAGATCCACAGCAAGAAACAAACAGGTTAGGAAAAGTTCCCACATTTTCTAGTTTTAGTGATCCTATCTGTACCAAGGGGCAATAGCAAGTGAGACTTGAGTAGCAGGTAAGACTGAAAGTGAATGTAGGTTGACTGTGAACCTTTTGTGCCTGTGTTGCCAACAAACTTTCTTAAAAGTTCAATAGTACAGCAGATGTTTGTGAACTGGAAGGTAAATTTAATGCAAATTTGCTGTATTTACCCGTTTTCCTCATGGATGTCTGTATCAGACAATCATGTATCTTTGTCCTGCTTCTGATCATCAGCTGTTCCACACTAGCCCTTTGATAACTTAAGTGCATCAATGCCACGAAAAACTGTGCTGAAAACCAAGGTGTGAGTCAAATTTATAGGTAGCACAGCAAAACATGAGAAACAATTTTATGCTGCAATGCAAATATAGTGAAGTTACACAGGAATCAAAGTAGTGAAGTTGGTGGAGCCAGCTTTTAAGTGAACTTTTTGGCCACTTAATAATGGGGTGGCAATTAACTAGGTTAAGTATGTAAGTGTGGTGGTAACGCAGGCAGATAGATTCCAACTGTTCTCTAGTTTGTGTTGTCTTTTATTTACTGGTCTACAGGATATGAAGTAAAAACAATGTGATGTGTGGAGATAGACCAAGTGATGGCCAACAGAATACAGGATATTTTGGTACCTTTTTTCCCTGGGAATTCATCCTCCTAGGAACACATGCAGTGTAAAAACAGAAAATGAAGGTGAGATCAGGAGAAATAAATAACCCTCCCTTCCACCACCATGCATTAAAAAAAATAATTAAAAGTCAGAATGTCCTCTAGAGGGCAACCTTTGCATGTACTTCATCTAGGAGCACATTTTACAGCTTTTTTTAAAAGATCTAGAGCTTTATGAAGGATCACTAGCAAAAAAAAAGTACTAAAATTACTACCAAAAACTAGGAAACTAAAAGTTTTATATCTACCCATGTCAATTATCACAATTATTCTGAAATTAGCGCTAGAATAAAGATTCTGTGTTTCATTGCAGGCTCCTGGACTGACTTGTTCCGTGGATGTTTTCATGGCACTATAACTTTGAAGTTAACCGAGATTTATCCCAAACTAATCCACCTTCAAAATAAAAACTCATTGCACCACTGACCACATCTTTAAAACAAAGCTATTTCTAACTACCAAAAATTCACACTTACTTAGATAAGCTATTGGCATACATCAAATTGTCAGCTACTTTAAAACTTGACAGTTTTCCTTGCTGGAAGCAAATATTTATCAGGTAAGAGTTACTTAACCTTCTAAAGCTATTCAAAGTCTATTCTTAGCTTCCAGAAGTACCCGGTGATTTAGAAATAGGTTATCATATCCCATATTTAATTCCTAGTTTCTTTGGCCTATTTATTAACCATCACAGACTCTTGGGTATGACAATGGCAGTCACAATGTTGTAACAGTTAGTCTAACAGAATTTGGTGTCACTTGTTAATTAAAGGTTTCTCTTAATTAGATTTGTGTCAGGGAACCTTCTCTAATAAGAAATTTCGAGCAATTTCTTACTTTAAACAGAGATATTGTGTTCAAATATAGGGAACAGCAGAACCATTACAGAAAGGAGGCAAGGGCAGGACTTTGATGAAAATGAGAAATACAGGAGTGCAAGAACAATGACTATGCATAGGACTGTAAAGCTGACCTAAGATCAGCTTCTTGAAAATCTGAAGAATCCTGCCCACCCCCTCCCCCAAAAAAATTTTAAAATTGTACTTGGTAAGCAGATAATGTGAACCATTCCTAAGGATGTGTTTAGGCTCTTAGACAAAACCTGGTATCTTTGTGTGAACACCTGTCAACAAGTCTACTTAAAAAGCATCAATGGTGGATTTAAGAAATACTAAATTTGAAACCCAAGAGCCACTTTAACAACTCTCTCAGAAAAGCACATTTGTCAAATTTTGATAAGCATACATAACCCTCCCACACCTCGCATCACATCAAAGCTCAGAACTCTGAAATGAAGTAACAGATTTATTGACAAGTTACAATATTTAGAAGCCAGACATACTCTCAGCTTCTGCTTTTAAGTCACATACATCTAATTATTCAAAAATACTTGATGTAGCTGTCTTCGGCAGTTGTAATGGAAATACACATTTGTTTTCCTTCGTGGCCACAGCTAGATACAAATGTCAATTATTTTGTTGCTGGAAACATTAAAATGTGTCAGTTTTTATAGCATACATATGCAGTAGGATGCAGTTATGTTCCTGTGCACACTGCAGAAGAGCAGTAAGACTGACAGTAAAAGGAATTATTTTTCCAATATAAGTCTCACGTGGAGTTATAGCTACCATAAACCAACTGTTTCTTGAACAGCAGTTAATGCTGCTAAAATAACTTTTCATTCTTAATACAAAGTAAATTCATAAGTAGCTATAATAAAAATCTGTGTACTAAAACAAAAAAAGACGACTTTTTTTAAAAAGGATGAGAAGAGTTACTCATATGCTTGAGCAAATAATTGTTTTTTAATACCTGGGTTCCTTTCCCTCCCTATATAAAATTTTTATATAGACATATAAATGCTGTTCTTGCAGATTTAAAAGGGCAGCATAATGGCTATCAGATACTACAGTTTGTCTTTAACCTTTTCAAAATCCTGCAGAAGAAAGACAGATTCTCAGATTCTGCTTTCAGTGCACAGGAATCTGAATGATACTAGAGTAACTATTTAAAAATTGTAGGATACCTGAGGCTTATTAGAAACCTGTGTTAGGCAACCAATACTATAATTTTAGTATCTTTAGCTACTCTAAACCATAACTTGGATGTTCAGTTAGGATTCTTATTATATAATAAGATTTAAAAGTAATTGTACTTAATTTAAAAGGTTTTATGATTTGATAAAATTGTTAGCCTTTACTTGCACAGGTACCAAAGGCTTCTTCTATAACATCTTTATTTGAGGCTGGCACTTCTGAGTTGAACTGGAAAGGCTCATTTCAGAAGGTTAAGAAAACCTGCTCTTGACAAAGCTGTTACTACCACCATAAGGCAAAAATTCAGAATTGTTTATGTAATTCCATTACATAATTTTCTAACTGGGGGGAGCAGTGGGTATTTTTATAGGCTTTTAAGATTTGGTAAATTTGTGCAAACCCATTATTTATTCCACTCAGTATTTCCTCAGCTTTAATCCTCTGACATTGAAACAGACTTCACAACAATTCTACTTTTTTAAAAGACAGGAATTTATCTTTAACAGAGAAAACCACCTGATCTGAGTTGTAAACAGCTAGGAGAAGTTCCTGGTGGTAGAGAAGAGTAGAGTGGTAAAAACTGGGGTAGAAGAAATCCTATTTCTATGAAGCGAGGGGGAAGCCTGACTGTAAATAGGAATCAATATTTCATCACACTAAAATATGAGAAACACACATTAACATGAAAAATACCTCTCATTCATGGGTTTTTTTCATTGTGGCACCAGTCACTAAAGCTGCTGTTGTAACGTCTCTATAATACAACAGTTACCCATATAATTTTACTACTGTTTTGCTAAAAATGGAAAAAAATGCTCTAAATCCAGAGCATTTTGTCTTGTTCAAGTTGCATTCTGGTTGGAATGCTCACTAAATATCAATTGCTACCATTTCCTTCAGAATAGACACGAGTAGAACTGCATCTCTTAATGTTACAAGAGAGAGTAACACAATTCTCTGGGAGTCCTGAGAAAGAAACACTTGCAGTTTCAGTGGTGATGGCAGAGGAGGCAGCCACATTCACCCCTAACTGCCTGTCCTCTGCCTGCAATGCCCAGGTCAATGGCTCTCAACTGCAGCTGATCTCTTAGGAATAAAGCGGTAATACAAATATTCATCCCGAAATTCAAATTCATCCGTAATATGCTGGATGATGCCTCCTTTCATCAGTCTGTCTCCATACACCACAGCTTCACCACGGTCAGAGGCAAGGCCAACTTGCATGAGCCAGTTCACCAGGTCACAGCCAAAGAAGATGCCAGGGGAGATCTTTGCACCACACCTGTATGTCAAAGGAATGATTCACCCACATGTTCTGTAAATCTGGTATCACCACTGCACGATGGAGAAAGGCAAGGAAAAACAGCAGGAAACAAGGAAAGACATCATGACAGTTAAGAGCATGTTAGAAGAGAACTTGCAAGTTTTGTATATTAGGGACATGCCAATGTTCACTACCTTTTCCTACAGACACTTCAACGTGAAGCAAAATGTAGGTACCAAGTTATTTGAGGCTTCTGCAAATAAACTTCAGTGAACATAAGTAGCAATTTTCCTACAAAAAAAACCCCACTGTAATTCTATTTCTTGGATACTTACTTCCCATTACTGATTAGCATGACCATTTCTGCCACAAAGTACCTGATTTGAGGGCCGCATGCCTGCAGCGACAGGAACTCAATCTGCACTTAAACTCCATTTTGTGACTCACCTACAGCTTTAAACATACATTGTTTACATATCTTGTAAACAAAAGTAATTTAACTTGCATAGCTGGTTAAATATTTACTGCACAGGCAGTACTAAGAATAAACAAAATCTTTACAACAAGACTAAACTAATTCTATTTTACATATTTATGAGGCAATGCCCATCTACCTAGTTGCAGTAAAAATACCATTCACAAATTTACCTGCACCAAACCATGTTTCTGGTTATCTAAAATCTGCTCTATGGAACCCAAGTGAAGGGTTTCTGAAGATGATTAACAGTTATACAAGACAGCAAAACACAAACTTTTTTTTTTTTTTTTTAAGCAGCAGCAACTTAGAGCAAGGGTTAACATCTGTTAGCAGAGAAGCAAAAATTAAAATAAATAAAAATCCATTATTACAAGGTGTCAGTTACAGTATATTTAAATCAAAGAGGATAGGATCAAGTTAGATGAATATTTAAAAGGAGAAGATTTACCTTGCAAGGAGAAATAAGATGTAAAATTAGTTCCACACAAACACAGAATTAAAACAATGAAGCAAGAGATGTCAGATTTTGATGCATTCTCAGGTGGATATATGATTAATAAAACCCACAAAACCCAAACAAATGAACAGCCTGAAGCCTAAGAAACCACAGTAGCAGCAGACATACAGGAAACACAGCTGTAAAACCTACCCTAATTCAAAATAAACATTTTCTGATACATCTTTTCTGTCTGGCATGAAAGAAGCAATTTTTTGAACTGACATAATTTGTTTTTCCCAAATGGATAACTTCATTATTTTATTTCTTATGGAACATTACTGTTTTCTGAGGAAATGGAATGAAACCACAATGTTGTCAAAAAGTTCTGGAATGTGGTTTTGGATTATCAGACCATTAAAGAACAGACCCATCCACCAAACTAGTCCTACTTAAAAGCTCACGTGAGGAGAAAAGTAGAAGTGTCCTGTTAGAACAATTCTTCATGTGTCCATTTCATACAGTAAATATTTAAATAAAGGCAGAATATTTTTCTTGTTTCTGCTGCTTTTTTCTGCACTTCTTTTCATCCATCTACACGTACCTGAATACATGATCCTTGACTTGAGTACGATAATTTGCCTCTTAAAGTTTTGTTGATCTAATAAATTCGAGTTTTCGTGTCTCAAGAGGAATGAGCAAAAGAAATTGTATGACCTCGAGAGGTGTAAAGGTCCTAAAAACACTACAATCTGACATATTGAGTGGCCTCTGAATACATACTGACATCAGTTGCAACAGTTCTGTCTCCTGTAAAAGCTATTTATTAGTAAACATTCAGTCATATAAATAATGACACCTTCTTAATCTCAAAACAGAACAGATGAAAGGTCTGGTTTGACAAAACTCAGACACACACTCTATTACAGGCATTATCCTATACATTTCTTCAGCAAGATTTTCTCTCCTGCTAAAAGCAAAAACTGGGGCAATGCCTTACTGATAAAATTTTTTTTTATAATTTATATAAACCCTAGATGGGATAACATGTTAACTTGCACCTCAGTGTTTCAGCGTGAGACCAGAAACATTTACCTGTTACTTCTCAATTCTCAATCGCCACCTTCAGGTCTGAATAAACATGCCACAGCAGGAATTGCCCACATACAGATTAAACTGCATTTCATTATTTCCAAAAGGTGAGCTATGACCTTTGTAACAGGCTGTGTGTGCAAGGAGGAACCTTACCTTCTGCCTCTGACAATACTTTTGACACAGTGATCTTTATGATAACGAACAAACTGTTGACAGGTCATCCTGATTTCCTCAGGTACAGAGGGATCTGTATGCCCTGCTGCTTCTCTTCCTCCCCATAAAAATTCAAGTCTTAAAGAAAAAAAAAAAAAAGGAAAATGAAAAGAAATGAAAAACAGCAAGTCACCCAGAGGCATTTTTAAGGAAACTGCAAATAATAGAATGGAACTCATAGGAAGCTTACCACAACTGTTTTACTGTTTTAGTGCCCAATACATTGTATACAATCTTCCTAATATACTTGTACGGCCTTTGAACACTGAGATGTTTTATGCTAGGCTTGGGGAGAAGGAAAGAGAGGGAGTAATTGGGAGCCAGCTTTAGCTCCTGAATTCACACCACAGCCAGCTAGCTCCAAGTTAAAGACAGTTTTGTACAACTTACACCTCAGCAGTTAGAAGTGTCCAACCACACAAAGTACCTCCATGAAGTTATGAACACAGGACTTGAAAAGAGCAGTGATAGAATCTGGTTCAGCATTCACATCTAAGTTTTAATTTATCAGCTGAAATTATTTCTGAAGGTCCATCATCTCACCGAACCAATCACACACTTCATCATTTGCTGAAGACTTTGTCTATAGGGAGCCCATGGGATTTTTGCCTTTGGGAGTGTCATTAGGACAGCAGTAAAAACTCATATGCAGTGAAATGCAATTAGCTCTCCGCAAATGAGAGAGAAAATAAATTTAGAAGACTGAACAAATAGAAAACAGAATGCAATGGCACTGAACACTCAATACCCTTTAAAATTATTGTCAATAATTAAGTTTATAGGTGTAAGTGCAAAGATTCTATTTACCTTCGCTTGAATGGTAGAATGATTAAATGCTTATCTAAGCCAAAAATACCAAAGCATATGAAGCCCTGGAAGGAAAAATATGGAAAAAGTAACATTAAGCAAAACCTTTAGTTTCTAAAGAACAGAAATAAAATGTGAAAACCTCATTGCCAAAGCATGTGTGAAAAGTATCCCTCTTCTCTAGATATCATTCAAAATGTATTGTTTCTGCTTTGATTTTTCATTCAGGCCTTAAAAGGGCAGATTAATACATACAAGTCGACCAAAAAAGCTCTTCAAGAAATGGTTCAGCAAACCCAATGCTGTGATATGCCACCCTGACACTTCAGGATAACTGGCTAACCTTATGTAGCCAATTATTTAAATCTGTCTTTGTTAATGTCAAGAAAGTAACTATCTTACTGTGATTTGAAAACTAGAATGCTCTCAAGCTCATTGGTTTTTCTGTGGTGCTTCTGTACCAGAAGTACTACCATCACTTGCTACTGCAGTGCACCTTGTAGGCACACCCGCTCACGGATCTGTAGAACACTCTTCCAGTATGTGTATGAACACTGCCTTGCTTCCCCCTTGTGTCAGCTTGCACTGGGGCAGGCGACGTGCAGCTGGAACCGTTACACATCTGTCAGCTAGTAGTTAGCAGTGCTGTGACTGACACTGAAGGTACAATAAAGACTGATGGTGGAAGTATCCATGTAGCCATCTTGCACCTATTTAGTTACACTGATGTAACTCCCCAGAAGCAAAACTGGTAACAAATAAGACTAAAATCCTACTCAGTTTCAACAAGCATTTGGCATTCAGTTGTCATTTTGTACCTTTGAAAGTGTTCACTTAATAAGAAAGCTATCAAAGGAAAACCTTGAGGCAAAAAAGGCCAAACAACATCAGGAGCTGGTGACTCTAACATTGTTTGAGGACTTCATCTTACATAAGGTGCTAGTAACAGCATCTGCTGCAACACCCACTAACAGTCATTTTCAGAACAAACATTGCTAAGTACCTGACCAAAATTAAAAGCAGCACAGAAGAACTGCAATTCCACATACAGCCTCCCAGGCTCTCGGTTGAACAGCCACCATAAACAACTGGAAAGATTCTGTTAAGAAAAAGGAACAACAACAGAAACCACAAATTAAACCTGACTTAAAAATCAAAAGCACTTTCTTGTTCTTCACATGCTAATAGGTTCTTGCATGATTTTTACTGCCTTTATTTTACAAACTATTGAGATAAAGGCAAACAAAGGAGAATAAACACCTTAAACCACCATTTTAGTCAGCCTTACTAGCTGGGGGCAGGGGGAAGAGCTTCTTTGAGAAAAATTAATGCAAAACATACCAGTGTAGAGGTCCTGTCCTTTTACATGTTTACATAAGGAACTTGCCTTAAGCAAACTTAGGTATTCAACCTAACACAGACAATATTAGCCCAGACAGATCTGCAGTATTTGTCTTTAGGCCTATTTAGCTGAGACCAGTGCTTTCTACATATTTTCTGCATAGTTAAGATTGCATTAAGCTGAAGCACATACCACTTCAGATATTTTAGATGCCTGACAGGAGGAAAAAAAACCTCCAAAGTTAACCCCATTGGGTGTGAAGGCTAATACTTTAATGTAACTGGTCTCATTTCATAGCATCTGTGTAAACATTTAGATACAACTAAAAGAGAGCATAACAATTGCCACACCTCTTAAATACAGAAGATGTAAAAAATGTATTAGCATGGAATATTTGATACAGGAAATTTGAGTGAGAGAAAGCTTGCATTTTGTAATTTAACACAACCTGAAAAGCAACAGTAGTAGCTATTACACTACATAGCTGTGCCACACTGTCCTGCTTTGCAGTATTGCATATTTGTGCCATAGTATTTTCCTTTTCAAATGAAAATAATTCCACCCTCATTGTCATCTACAAGAAGCTCAACATTGAGCATTACAGTCAAACACAGAGAGCTGTTTCTCATCTTTGCCACAGTTAAAAATTCAAATTATATTCCTAAAGCATTACATTCTAGTATTTCACACTTTAACACACCAGCAGCCACCTTCACCGCTGGGATCCAGTCAGTGATGATGCTTGGCAACAACGTAGCTACGTTGCCTCCAACCACCACTAAAAGCAATACATTGGTATTTTCCCATTTCAAATAAAGTCTTACGTTATTCTTCATCACTAAAGCACCTCAGAGAAATCCAAGTTTGAAATATAAGAACAATCAGATGAAACAATTTTTGTACAGTGTCCTTCAGATGTAGAATTCACATTATATTTTTAATCAATTATTGTCTAGGTAAGAAGACTAGCTCTTGAGAAAAACGTGAAGAGGTGCAGTAGTGATGAATTAATTACTGAATGATATAATTCCATTTTTTCCCCTTAGGGCCCTCCAGTGTGGCTTGATCACTAACATCATAAATTTTAACATGCCATTAATTCATGATGCAGCACAGAAAAATTAATTGTATCATACCCTGCTTCCAGTAAGGGACCAAAATAAACCCGCTTACTTATTTAATGAATTGTCACATAAGGAATTGGAAGATCTTTACTGGATTGTCTACACAGCTTTCCTAAAACTCATTCCACCTCAATGAGTTGTTTAACATGGGAAGAAAAAAATAATTACAGCAAACAGGCCAACAATAAGAAGCAAGCACAGCAGCACATGTCTGGCCAGCTGTTTGTCTCCAGTCTGTAGATGCTGTTCTTCCTGAGCCAATACACAGGTTTGAGCACTGCAATGATTCACACACTGATCAGCTGAAAAACAAACCAGAATTCTTCATCAGGCTTCTAACTTTAGAATTCCATGAGCAAACTTGTTAATGTAACTTGCTCAGTTAAACTACCTAGTAAGTATCTGTACTAAAGTCACACACACACAATTTAATGCCCCATCCCTGGAAGTGTTCAAGACCAGGTTGGATGGGGCCCTGAGCAACCTGATCTACAGGGAAGTGTCCCTGCCCATGCAGGGGGTTGGAACTAGATGATCTTTAAGGTCCCTTCCAACTCTAACCATTCTATGATTCTATGATCTATTCTCAAATGAAACACTAGTTTCCAAGTGCTCCTAAAATGAAGACACTTTTTGCAACAGATCTCTTCAAAGATATAATGCAAACTTGTTAACATTTAGCAAACACTTCTAGAAATAATGAAAAAAAATAGCAATTTCTCTCAACAGTTTTTAAACTTATGATTAATTTCTGGAATAAATATTTCAAATATACGATCAGCTGTAATGTTTTTACTCTGCATCTCAGCATTGTAGAGCTCTAAATCAGACAATCAACCATATTTATTTCAGTTTTGTGACTGTATTTTTAACATGGTATACCAAGCCACTCATAATTCTACCAATCAAACACAGAGTGGATGTTTGTCTTCCAGCTACAGAGTTCTAAAGAATTCTAAGCATCTTCCTCTAGATGGCAGTGAAAATCTTCCTGGCAAGGACATGTCGAAGAATTTACACCAGATACCTGTCATAGCAGTTCAACGGGATAGTAGAAGGATTAGTAATAATTGCAGCCAAAGTTACACAAGCGCATCCATTACAATTTTGCTTTTACTGATTAATAGTTTTGAAGTGTTCACTCTGTAGGTTGAAAAATAATTCCACTCAATCATAAGATATTTTCTACCTTATCTTTGAGGATAAGAAAATTAAACTGGCCTTTCTCTATCCTTGGAAGACATTCTTATGATATTAATGAATTCTTATGATAATAGTCTGAATTACTTAATAGATAAAATAGCTGGCTGGTGGAAAGATAGCATTTTGTGAGAGGAGACATAACTAATTATGTTTCAGTGTAAAATATTTAGATTTGTTGAAAGTTATGTTGCATCTAAACAAAGCAGAAAGATACAAACTTCCTTGTCAAGGATAAATAAAAATCAACAAAAAAAACCCCAAACATGAAAAAGAAAATAGGAAGGAGAAAGGTTGCACTGCAGCTAGTGCTTTTGACTATTGAAAGTGTTGTACAATGAGAATGGGCTGAGCATGCAGTTTTCCATCAGGTGCTGAACAGTCACTTCAATCCACTTTTTCTATTTTGGTGATTCCTAAGGCCCCCTTAATCAGTTTGCTCCATCTCTCTCCCCTAGATATGAATAGTATTAGCAGCATGGATGTTTGAGCTGATCTGCAGTAAGTGCTTGTTCTTCTATATCTTTCAGGTTTCTCATTCAAAACCTGTGCATGATGACAACAAAGGCTTCAAAGGCCCTTTTAGAAGACACACAATGTGAATATGAGAAGGTAAAAAAAAATACGTTTAAGTTGAAAACTTGAGGCAAACTAGGGTTATGCATTCAACTTCCAGCATCTAAACAAGGCAGTGATGGAGAGGTGAAGTCTGAATGTTCAGAAGGACATGTTAAAGTAGCTTAGTGGTAAAAAAAACAACCCAACCATCTTGGGCACTGAAAGATTACTTATAACTACTGGAGAAAGAGAAAAAATACCTAACACATGGCCTAATACTGGAATTTAATATTAAATATAAGTTATCCAGGTAGAGTTAAGAGAACAACAGCTCAAACATTTTTTTTTTTTTTTATGACAACACCACACATAAATGTTGTGGAACAGTTTGTACTATTAAAACAAGGAGACACTACTGCTTTACCTGTCTCAATTGGAGGAACCTTGCTTTCAACAGCAGTTGACACTGCTTTGCTCTCTCCAGCACAGGATAATTCACCATTATTGGTGAATATATATTCACCATTTGTTGTTTGACAAGAACAGCAACCTATGAAGCATATACAGTAACAGGATAGTTAGGTACCCTCACGAGCATAATTTATTTTCCAAGTATAACAATATAGTCTATACAGCTTAAACTATTATGCTCAAAAAATAGCCCAAAAGAAGAAAGCAGACTTAATTTTTTTCCAATTTGCTGAGAGGGTAAATGAGTTACACTACTAATATACAGAAATATTTAACATGGCACTACCACCATGGAAACAACACAAGTACTTTTAGGTAGAGGGAAAACATACAGGAAGCAATCAAAAAGGCTACACACAAACACAGAGGATTAGAAACCCATTGAGTAGCAATACTGCTGGTATATAATTCATTCTCAGAGAGACAGTTTAGTGGGTAAACAATCTAAGATGTCCAGTGGACTGCATTTATCACACCCTTATCAGGATATCAGTACTTCCATAAAAACCATACACATGGGGGTTTTTTTCCCGTCCACTTCCTCCACCCTTACTGTGATAACCATCAAACTTTCCTTAGAAACATAAACCTAAATCCTTGGGCAGTTATACCTAAATTTTCTTCTGAGCTGGTGTAACACTTGAAGGTGTATATAAGTGTCCTTCCTGGGTCAGCATTAAATCTGGAACATTATTTTATTCTACCCTGAGCCATTTATTCTCTTTCATGTCTACTTTCTCTACCTCTTTCTGCAGATAGGTGTGCAGGAGATCCTGCAGAAGGCTGTGCAGAAGATCCTGCAGAAGGCTGAGGGACAGTGGTTAAAACTCTATTCCTCTCCTTCCTTTCCACTTCAACCTCCTCCATTTGGCTGCGTGGTGAGTATGGGTTCAACACCTCATAGCTTGATTCTTGCCTATTTCTGTTCATGCACATAAGCGAGATACCCGACATCAATATACTGATCAACAGGATCACTGCTGTGGTAATAATCTGTTAAGAAGAGAGCAAAGAAAAATACACAGAAATACAAAATAAAGGAAAAAAAGTTGCAGATACCTGTCTTTCTAACTAATGTACTTTCCTAAATACACTAACAAATTGCATCTGAATAAGACAGAGTTTTCTATAATTACTGCTCTTGCATGTTGTGGCACTGGAAGAGCAATCAGAACATGAGACTAAGTAGTTTTCCTTGCCTGAGTAACTCAGCTGTTTGGGTTTTTTCATTTTGTTTTCTTTTAAGTGGGGACATCTATTTCCCATGCAATCCAAAAACCTCCTCTCATCGTCATTGTCATAATTTTTACCCTCAGGATCATTAGTGCTCCAGTTTAAGTTCTGCTCAGGTACCTTTTAATTCCAAGGAGGAATGTGCTCTTGTCATCCTCTGGCACAGCTCTAATTTCCATCCTTTCGCCAATGGGGAGCAACCTATTAATTAACCTTTCCTTCTAATCATCTGTCACTGATGCCCAGAGTCCACTCTGAGACTAACACTCGTGAAAGCGCCTCATGAATAATCCTGAGAGACTCATAGCCTCTCTGTCCGTAAGACAGACAGAGGGAAAACATGACAAACATCTATCCTAGTGCACTTCACATCCTCTGATAAGAGGAACTATTTATTGGTAAAAAAATGGTAGTTTAGGCTCAGGGACTTTCAACCCATGATTGTGCAGAGAAGTCTCTCATAGTGCACACAATTACTGCTACACAGGTAATACAGATCCTATCTATTACAGACCAAAAGCCATTAATTAGCTATTGGAAAGCAACAATTTAAGATAATTATCAAGCAAGACTACAAATTAGTCACCAGGAAAAGGGCTCTGCAATTCTAAGTCTTTTCTTTGGGAAACCTACTCCCCTCTTTTCCTTAGTCATAGCTGCCTAAGCACAAAGGTCCTCTGTCAAAGGAAGTTTCCTAATCGTTTGTTACAGAAATACATTTTGTATCCATCTATAAGCCATTCTATAATGATACTGTTACTATGGTGGCCTGTACTTCCACTGAAAGCTGCTTACGTAAGAAGCAAGAGAACACAATTTCTCAGTAATGTGTTGGACATGGCAGAAGTCTGAAGTGATGAGGACTGAACATATTAATACCTGGTATTTTCCATAGAAAAAGGCGGAGTCAATACTAGTGCTGTTACGTTCACCAACAATTAGTAAGATTCCCACCAGAAGTGTTGGGACTCTGAAAGAGCAAAATACAAACAAAGTAACATATGTAGCATGCTCCCACTAATACTACAGGGAAACATCCCAATTAACTTACCCCCATCCAGCGATGATAATAAACCCAATGGGAATCTTGACAGTTTCCCTCTTCCTCAAGAGAAACAAAGAGAAAGATAGAAAACCTACAAAAAACCACAACACACCAAAATAAATGCTTTATTTATTATTAAAAAGGCAACTGATAATTACAGAATCTAAACACATTATGATGTGACCTGCCCAATAACCAAGAGATTAGTCTCAGACCTTCAAATAGCCCAAAATTCTTTTTCTAATTCTGTATTGGGAAAGTAAAATAGAAACACATCTTATCTTAAAAAAAAATTATTAATAATGAAGCACTGAAGAAATTCCAGCACACTTTATATTAAGTATATACTTATAAATGCTTATGAAGGTTCACAAGTGTTTAAAAGATATCATAAGAACATTTAAGACACAAGTAGCTACTTTATTAAGGTATCAACAGCAGTTGATCTAGACTGACGATCTTAAGTAACCAACAAATTACATTGTCTTCTGTTACAACATTTCTTTAAAAACTGACTAGCCCTTTATAAAGTCAATTATAAATTTCACCAAAAAAGTTTCACATATTTTTACATATACAACCAGATATGGGAGTATCTTCTGGGAATGACTATTCTATACACAACTCAGAAGCTCAGCAACACTTCCCGAACTGAAGCAAGGCTAGTATTTACTTTAAGCTCCACTAATCACGAGCTATCTATTTCAGCTAAACACAGCTCACTCCACAAAC
Source organism: Hemiprocne comata (assembly GCA_020745705.1). Taxonomy (NCBI): domain Eukaryota; kingdom Metazoa; phylum Chordata; class Aves; order Apodiformes; family Apodidae; genus Hemiprocne; species Hemiprocne comata. The sequence goes on from CM036591.1 coordinate 23,077,967, forward strand.
ACATCATAGGAATTAAACCCTTTAACTTTTGGAATCAAGAAGAGCATACAAAGTCTCCTGAATGCCCAAAGTCTCTTTTATGTCAGGCCCTCCAAGTTTCTTGATGCATCTTTCAACTCTGCCTACTTCAAGTAATCCCTTAATAATCACCTACACAACACACATTGTTTTTAGAAATTGCAATTGCCAGGGGAAAGAAATGGTAAAGCCACTCTGGTATTTCCCTTCACTCTGTATTTCCTCCTTTTCTGAGGCTCAAGGTTTTACAGTCTTCTAATGCTGAATAATTTGACATCTTAAATTCTACAATAATTAAAAACTGTCCATAAGCTTTTGACTAGCTGAAAGGCAACCCACTACATGCACTCTATTTGTAATTGCTCTGTCTTGAGAGCATCTTTTCATCTTTTGTTACAAGCTAGCAAGGCTGCTCTACTTAGCAAAGACTAACAGGACCTGCCCGAGCTCCCAATAGCAGAAGTGGAGCCTGACTCTCAGCCGTGCATTGCCAGTGCTGCAGCCTGGCCCAGCTTGCAAGTGTGCACACCTGTAGGATTACACACAGGTGAAAGGAACAGTTACTCTGAAGAATATAATAAAAAATATCTCAGTACATCAATCTTTCATTACAGTAGCTAGGTTCTGCCTAGAAAAATCATACCTGTCCACAGATAGGTGCTATAAAGTGAGCTGTAGAGGAAAATAAATACTAGGATCTGCATGGTGATGTCTTTCTCTTTAATAATGAAATTCCACGCCACCATTCCACTGCAAGCAATAAACTAGAAAGAAAGGTAAGAGGTCATAATTTCAATTGCAAAAGCAGGATGACAAGAAAAACTGAAGATGGTGGAATATTACTACAATCAGCTTCAAAACTCCACCCTCAGATTTACTGGAGTGTAATTTTATGACTTGGGTAGTTCTCATACCAGTAAAGCTGTGCAGCAGGAAGCTCAATATTAGTTAATGTCACTGACTAGGGATCCTATTTTCAGGGTTTTTTTTGACAGCAAATAAATAGCTCAGATAAACTGGGAGTAAGACAAGTCAAGAAAAAGTATATAAACTTAATCTTTATATATAACTGAAGTGTAAAGCTTCTGTTAAGTACAAACCATTTATCTAAAATTATTTGGACAGGAAGTTGAGGTTGACTGATGTTTGTTCAGGTGACAATTGCACAAGTTTTCACTGAGAGATACCTCATATATGACAGTTTTACTACTGAAGGAATCTGAAAAAATAGGCTGAAATATTATGGAAACAATAATATATTAGTTCAAACATTTTTTTTAATTAAGGCTAATTTTGCTGTTATAGATAAGCTTCTGCAACTCTCATACACTACTTCTTTTCAAATGTGACTCCATGATCAAACCTGAAGAGAGTTTATTCTGTTTTTAAGCACAGTAAGCTTCAGAAAGCACTACTGCACAGATGTATTACAAGCACAGGCTGCTCTCACTGAATTTAACAGCAGTTGTGCAGCTGACTTCAAGGAAAGAAGAAACACGTACTCTATAGTTTTCTCTCAGTTTAAATAAGAATTAAAATTAATCCACAGCTATTTGGCTTTGCCCTTCTCTAGCTACCAGCCATATATTCCCACACTCCTCCCTTGCATCAGCACTGGCACCTCTCTGATCCCTCAGTGAGCCACTTCAGGGAGCTAAACGAGCATGGGGATTAGTGTTCCCACACACTGCTGCTGATCCTGGCATCACTGACTTCAGATTGGCATAAATTGACATGGAAGTGCATGCAATACTATTAGGCAGTAACTTATAGTGCTAAAAATATCCTGCAGAAGCCAATCTCAATTCTAAACGCTTATAGTTCTGTTTGAGAACTGTACTACCAGTGTCAATGCTCATTCAAGGGTGTATTTTATGGCTCATAAATTGTGTAGAAACGATACATATTAGATTCTCCTGCCCTCCTTAGATGACTACAAAGATACCACTATAGAAACCAAACTTGTAAAAATGTTAAAAATGAGACTTAAAAAAAAAAGCAACCAACAAAAACATCATTCTTGTTACTACTGACCTGAGCAACAAGTAGATTTGTTGTAATCATATGAGGAAGCTGTTTGTATTTCTTACTCAGAAGAACAATAATAAGAGACCAGATCTGGAAGACACAGTATCAATTGAACTTAAGACCAAAACAAAACCCAGAAGAACAAGATGAGTATTCTGGCAGACCATGGTGAAACGAAATATACAACAGATCTTCCTGCGACATTTCTTAGCAACACAACTACTGTAGTCAGCTCCACACAATCTCCTGCCAGTCCCCTATTCCTCAGAAAATATGTCCAGAAAAATAAATGCATCTTTGTGTTGCCATGAAGGTGAAATATTTCCAGGGAGTACCACAGACTTGTCTCTGATGCACAGAAGCCTGGTTTTTCCTCAGGACATAAATGACCACAGAATGACCTGGCAATTTAGAATTTAAAAGGCTCCTCCCTGCACTATCTTTACTGAATCTCCCAAGATTATTTGTTACAGCAAGAGGTAGTGTTCACTTGTGGCTTCCCTTGAAGCAGAGTTTCAAGACAACAGGACTTCAGTGAGATACCAACTTAAAAAAATGCCAACTTCTTCCAACATGGGTATTTTTATTTTAAAAAAGCAAACAAAATAAACAGACTATCTGTAGTGCCCATAAAACCAAAACACAATTCACACTGGACTTATGGGATATCAACCCCCTTTTTAAAAACTGGGCACCCAGAAGTTCTAGGAAAGGAATTTAATAAAGCTAAACTAAAACTTACAAGTTAAACATTTTCACTGATGCTCATCAATACTTCACTAAATAAATATTCACTGATGTTTCCAGCTCTGAAGTTTTTACATAGCTGTGATATCCATATGGTTTGATGCAATTATCCCCTGTGAGGTAAGCTAGTACTGTTATTCCCACACACCCCATTATTTCTCAAAAAACAAAGAGGAACTAAGGGCAAGCAGCTGAGAGCTCACTCACAGACACATTTTATGTTCAGGCAGATAAATCCCAAACTCTCTAAGTGCAGCTTTCCAGCTGACCCCTTGCTAAATCAAGATTTTCAACCTCTTCCTCATCCTTTAGCAACAGGATACAATGATGAAATGCGAGTCTCATCATGACTTGATTTGCTGCTTATGTATTAACACTACCCCGACAAGACAGTGTGTTTTTGTATTCCACTTTACCAACACCTACCAGAGAAACGAGGCTGACAATACTTATGTCAAAGCTAACATTTTGGAGTGCAGATGCCAGCGGGTTGGGGTCCATAGACGGAATGGTCAACAGCCATGCAGAAACATACATAATAGGTGCAGACACAAAAGTGCTAATCACCATGCCTGAGGTAATCTGCAAAAAGAGTCAAACAAGAACAGAGTTAGTCAGATCTCAAGCTAAATAATCTGCTTTCAGTAACACAACCACTGGAAAAATTGTACCTTTGACTTAAATGTACATAGACCTTTAACAAAACACTGAGTTGTTTCTATCACAGATTATTTAGAATTTGAGCCAGAAAGTATGCATTTTACACATACATTTATACAGAAAATGTTAACAATCTTCTGAAATAGTAGGAATACAGAGCTCCTTACTGCAAATTCTTACAGACCTTTTTTAAGGGTGTGAACTATACTAATGACTACAGTCTAAGGGTAAATTTACAATGTCACAATTTACTTTTGCATACAAAGATTCCCAGCACAAATACATAAGCAAACATGTAGTTATGCAAATACTAATATGCACCAATTCATGAAAAGAAACTATTTAAGTGATTTATATTTTGGCTTCTTATTGTCTTTCTGCTCTCCAGAATTTGCATCGAAGCATAAATTTTTGCTCATACTACATATCTCTGTTTTACAGATATTTTCTCAATTTGTTTGGCACAAAGTTTATCATGTAAGGTTTTCTTTTAGCATCTTTTTTTCTTCAAAAAAACCCAAACCCAAACAAACCAACCAAAAATAGATAGGATTAAAAACAACGGAAATCAACAGGCATGTTTTAATGTCACTTCAACTAGAAAAAAGGAAACAGTTATAAAATTTGTATCTTTAGTTGAAAAGATAATTGATACTCTCGACTATAAAAAAAGCATTTGTATGGCAAGATTTAACTGAAGGGCAACAGAACAAAATCAGATAAAGTTTAAGTTCTTCCCTAAGTTTACAGTCTTAAGCTAGCATTGTCCTTACTGAAGTCAGTAATATAATTTGTTTTTTCATACACAAACAGCACCTCAAAGATAAAGTCTTCAGGGAAACAAACAAACAAACCCAACAACAAAAACCCAACAAAACCACAACAAACATACAAGTTCTTTATGTTTAAAGTTATCCTAATTCTTTCCACTAGAGCCCTGAATAAGAAAAGTACAAGAACTTATTTAAGAACATGTACTATCAAGACACTTGAGACAGCAGGAAAGACTACTTCACTTAATTAATAATCTGAAATATAATTTATATTTGAGATCTAAGGAGTACAAGTAAATCTAAGGAGCCTATACTACAGAACAGCAAATTCATCAAGCCTACTTATTTAAGTATTTAATCAATAAAGTTAAGCTCAAAGTTAGTAAAAGTTTGGGAAAAGTTAACTACATACAATTCCTACTTCCATATTAAATTGACTTGCAAATATTGCGACACCAGGTGCTGCTGGAAAAACTCCATAAAGAAATGCATAGTTTGATAAACTGGTGTGGTTGACTACGCTGTCACTCTTGTCCAAGAGTTCCACCATTTCTCTGCAGAGAAATGGCATCATAAGTCTGAAAAGAGAGGGAAAAAAAGTTATTGCAAAAAAATATTACTCAAGCTCTAGCAATAGACTCTTCTTTACTTAGAAAATGAACCAAAATTAAGGCTTGATTGAATACTATGCCTGAAAGCAAAATACTGCCATCACTTTGAATGATTGCCTTTACTTTTACCATGACATGAACCAGCTGCTTAAAAAATTGTCACAAGTTACACCCAAAAAAAAACCCTCAAAAAACCAAACCCCAAAAAAACTAAAACCAAAAACCAAAACTAAAAGTTACAGTAATCTCTGGGATATAAGATATAAGCATGTTCTGACTGTGCAGACATGAGACTTAGAACGGTAAAATATAAACTGAAGATTCAGAAAGGTAAAATATAAAACCCCCTCATTTTTAAACTGTTAAAGTAATAGTAGCTATAAGCAGTCAGAAGCATTGAAAATTAGACTACCTTTATGTAACCTGTCCAAAATATAACAAAGGCTCCAGATTAAGTCAGCCATTCTGAAAGTTTCAGCCAGCAAAAAACCCTGTATTGGGGCTATTCTGTTTGATTTTAGCAATCCCTCAGATCTCACATAGACTCACTATATAAAGCCTTACACAGGCTAATTACATACACTCATGAGTAAAGCAAAGTGGTAACATTAAAAACCATTTTATCCTCATGTTTTAACAAAATTTGTCATTGAGCTGCTTTACAAACTAAGTCTTTAAATACACTTTCAAATTTTACAGTATAAACTTAATCACCAAACAATTGTTCTATTATGCTAATTGTAGCTCTGTAGCAAATAAAATGTTTAGCTCATCAGTAACTGAGATATAGTCAAGGGAATTTAATGATTGCATAAGTTCTAAATACAAATTTTCATTTATTCATGCTTAAAAGTCAGACAGTATAAGAGTGTAAAGTGATCATTTTTAAGCTCTTAACAATATAGCAGTCTCAAAGGTTTATAGACAAAGCAAGCAAAACCAACTAGTTAAGGGCTGTATTGTTTAATCCAAAGAAAATGCAAATACTAATCAAATAATACTTAAACTTACTATTGTCTAACCATGTAAATAGTAAAATTTAATTTAAGCTACTAATTCCCCATACACTGAATTCATGACAGATTTGGGCAGACCTGTGGGCAGTCCATGATGCCCCAGCACCTCTGATTATTTTTCCTTTTTCCTGCAGACTATGACAACAGGTTTGTCATGTGCAAAGTTTCTTTTAAAAGTTAACAGTTGTATCCTATCAGAGTTGGGGAAGCACTCACTCAAAAATACTGCAAATGAAACACACTATCACTAAAATGATTTGGTGAGCAAAGCCATCTGACAGCATATTCAGAACTTAAAACATCATGAGAACAAAATTATAAAAGTACATAAATCAAACTTACAGTTTAGCTGTGATGAGAAGGATCAGTGCAACAAACATACCCTTTGTCAGCTTTTTTGTTTGTCCCACCATAGTTAGTCCAAGGTAAAAAAGTGCAGAGCCAGAAAATGAACTGCCCAGTCCATCAAGGAAGTTTTCAAGGTACTCAGGAATTTTCTGGCCAAGAATAAAGTTTGAGGCGATTCCTATGAAGACCATGAACACAATTGGATTCTGCAAAACTCGAAGGAGTGCTAGGCCCACTATTTTGATTTTGCTCTGTGACACAGTGCGATTATCCCTCCACTTCTGGATTTCACAGAAGATAAACCCGAGAGGGTTTAGCATCATAAGAGAGATTGGAGCCACTAGGTAAATGTACTGGAGATACTCTGGATAAGTGGTTTGATATAAAGCTTCAACTAGAAGACAGGAAATGAAAAGTGATAAGTCAATACCATTTCAGTACAAAATACATTCATATTGAAATAAAGTTTTATTGTCTGAAAACTAGAGAAAAATTATTTCATTATCCTTCACAAGTAACTGCATTTACAATAGATACAATATTATGTATGAAGAGAGTACATCCAATCACCATTAGGCCATAGTCATCTAATGAATACATTGAAGACTGAAGATTAACTATCCAACACTGTGATTATTCAACGTTTACAGGAAAAAAAGCAATAATATAACAATCCCACATGCTCTTTGATTCATCCCAAATGCTGATTTTTTTTTTTTTTCCCCTCTGAATTGCTTTTCCTCCTCAGAAACATGAAAGTTGTGGAAAATTACATGCACCTTCGCAGGACATGAGTTGCTCCTCATCTTAGGGGAGCCTCACATCTCTAGAATTTAACCAGTTTTCAGTGGCTGAGTCAGGTGTAATCTTTCTACACTGATTTCATACCACCCACTAAAGCAACAACCAAATAAAAAACATGTTAGCACATAATTATTAATTTTCTGGGACTACTGAGGACAAGAGTTATTGCTGTAGTTCTGGTCCCTCAAGGAACTTTAAATCATGATAATTTGTCCTCATTGCTACTACATACTTAGGAAATCAAAATAAAACTGCTTCTTACTTCAAGTTTGTGCTAATGGCACTTTAAAAATCATGAAAATACTTTGGAAACATATACCAGATTCCATCCTAGGGTGATTACCCCCCCACATATTTTTAAAGAGGGATTTTTGTTTTCTTTTAATTCTAATACCCTACATTAAGCACACTTATAAAGATGCAAGGTCTTGAATTCTGTGGAATGCACATGTTTTTGTCCCCCTCCCATAATTTCATGACTTCATATTGAAAAATAGAAAAGGAAGAGGATAAATTACGCATATGAAGCACTTCCTCAGATAAACAGTAAAATAATGTTTTATTACCATCACTGCCTCACATTTGCATTTTAAATCTGTGTTATAATCAAATTCAAGTGAAATTACTTTTTAAAAAAACCTCTTAGGTCCATACTATTGTATTTCTTATATATGTATTACAGGATGAAGTAAATATACCAAAATTGCTGTTTAATTGGTTAACAATTCAGTATTTCTCTGTGTAAGGATGTCATTTTAATTTTCCAAACTTTGGAAAGATAAATGTTATCTGCCTTATAATGTTATTTCCAATCATTTTCGGAAATACGTAGAGTGATGCTTTCAATTTTAGTTTTTCCTACCTAAGTTAGAGAGAAACACATTATTCCCCAGGCAGAAGTACCTTAATATGCAGGTGCAGTTTTATTTCTATTACAAAGAATAGTAAAAGAAGGAAGCAGTGTTGCATAAATACACCTACTAGACCTTTCTGTAACTTAGCATTCTTAAAGTACTAAATAAAGTTTGAAGATCACTAAGCAACCAACATTTCCATTTCCCCATATACTAAACCTGTTATTTTTCTGAAAAGGTTTTCCCTCATGACTATGTTTTTCAAAATTCAAAGGATTTTTGCCTTCATATTACTTAAACGTCTGGAATGACAGGATCTAAGTGCTAAGTCAGCATTTACTATAAACCTCCTCCTCTTTAGATTGAGTAAGGTGACATTCTCCATTAGCTGATTTCCAATATATAAGAAAAAACACTAAAGGTGATTTTCCTCTTAAGAGTCATGATTAAAATACATATACATGAGCTACCTGTCCTAAAATCCTGATTAAACTGCTGAACAGAAGTACCAAGTTTGTGGTTAGCTACCACATTTAACAAACCAGTTTTAAACACTAAACATATTCTGATAAATAAAGCCACTTTAAACATGCTGGACACCTTTTATGTAAGCAAAAATTTCCTAAAAGATGCGATGCTTTATACACTGTGCCCATTTCAATTAAATGCAACTCAACACAAGTCTCATGTAAATAATGCCTGAGTGAAAAACCTTTTTTGGCAAAATGAAACTGTGTACTTAATACAATATATTAAACTCTCAAAGTAATTTAACTGACGTATGACGTCAGAATGCATTTTCCTGGGTAGCACAAAGTGGAACCAATGTAGATTGCTGAGTCAGTGGGGGGAAAAAAGTAAGAAATCACTCTTAAGGAATCATTAAGACAATGAAAATAATTGACAGCTTCTCTCTCTGATGTTTTTTTTTTTCTCTTTATTTAAATCAAGGTGGCTGCTTGCTGATCATAACAAAAATCAAAATTAAAAGGTATTTTAATACTTTTTAAAAAAGAAATTTTCCACATCCCAGCTGCTCCAAATTACTTATAAATCACACACCAGTTGTTCATGCTTAATACAATCAGCACCGTTATAGTCATGGTAACTGAGCCATCATCCACACAACACTTCTGCTACACCTGTCTGTTAACAGTGCAGCACCAGAGAGCAGATGAAGCTGTTCTGTCAGAGTTGTATCATCTCACCTAGTAACAAAAAACAGAGACAAAGCTTTCTATCACAGTAATTGTATCTATACTGTGTTTTTGTTCCTGTACCTCAGTTTGTAGTGAAAAATGGTCATAGCAGTGGTTACAGAAAAACAATGGTGGTCTTGGAAAATTTAATCTTCTATTCTTTTAATTTTATATATGCAGGTATTTGCTCAACAGCAAAAAAATAGCATAATGGTTATTAAAGAAAAAATTACATTATATTAAAACTCAAGACAATTTATTTAAGAGTTAAAAATGCCTTTTAAAATAGTCCTATTACAATACACAGATTTGTCAATACGGAATTTTTTTTCCTTTACAAATTTCAACAGAAGCCGCCTTTAAAAATACAGGTTTTGCTCAAGACACTACCTATCATCATACACAAAAAGAAATAAGCAAGGCATTCTTTGTTGCTTAGTCCCTCAAACCCTTCAGAGACGTGACTAACAGTAAAAAGCACACCTGACAGCATGAACCAAACACTGGTGAAAGTCTGGGGATGGGAGAAGGACAGAAAAGGAAATACACAGCTCTAATAAATTTCCAACCCTTAAGCACACACTGTGTTACTGTTGCATTGAGTATTCCAGTAAGGCCCTTAACGAACTAAATGTTGAGAATTTGGCTAGGTTGTACATAGAAGAAATATGCATCACACCTTATAAATCATAAAATACTTGAAGAAAAATGCAACCTTTCAAAGTAGAAAGAAGGTTTTAACTAGGAAGTCACACTGGAAATATGTTCAGACAACCTCAAAACTGAAGAGGAACCCTGATTGGCATTTTAATCCAGTACCAAGAAACAAACGTAATTCTCACAGCCCTATTTCTGGTTTCTCTCAAGAGGAATAAATCTCAGGAGGTGCAACTTAAGGATACAGGGTATTTTCATCTATGTAAGAAAGTTTGCCATTGCATTTGTCTATATTCTAGACACATCCAGCAAATTTGAAGAGAGCAATGAAGATTCAAGTTTCTCCTGAGCACGCTGCCCTGGAAAAGGGAGAAAAAACCACCAACTCCTCAAATAATCTAAAATGTGGAGCTACTTGTTGTTACGCATAATCAGGGAATGCACATTTAAGCTTCTCTTTTGTAAATGTCTTCAATTCTGTAATCAAATACCCTGCTTTTCACTTTGCCAGAACAAATATGTTTTCTTTTTTTTGTTCTTAAGCTTCTCTGGATGATAAGAGAGATCTCAAGAGAATTTGAGAGGCACAGAGTATTTTCTTTTCAGGGAGCAGCAAACAGAACACAGCCCAGGCATCCTCTCCAAACACCTTCCACTTGAGTTGTATTTTGAAGATCCTGATACCTGCAATATGCTTTCCCACACCAGTCTCATGGGTCTGTCTGGGGAGAGGCAGCAATGAAAGCTACATTGGCACAAAAGAGCCTCCCAACGCAGGTAAAAAGCACTGCAATTCAGACAGTAGGAGGTGGGAGAAGCTTGCTACAGCTCCAGATCTCTTTTAAAGTATCATAGTATGTATGGCTAAATATTAAGATACTATTAAGAAAACCTATGAAAAGGAAAAAGAAAAAAATCTTGCTTATCAAAAGGGAAGAAAATAATAATTTTATCCCAATCTGCACGACTAAGTTTAATAAATGATGCTGTTTGGAACTCAGAATATAGGCTTACAAGAACAAGACTTTGCAGCTACACAAGTTATACTCGGAATGCCTCTGTTTTTTAGCCCCACTCTACTGGTGGTTAGTTACACATCCCAAGAATGGCACCACAGCCACATAAAATTCTGATTCAAGGTACAAAAATGCAATTTACCACAAATCCCACAGCAATCTTTCTTTTAAAAGGCTGACTTCTTCCAAGACTAAATCCTCAAGCATGTCTACTGGCCACAACAGAATAAAGATTAAGGGATAAAGCATTATTGCCTATGGAAATAATGTTAAGCAGCACCAAAGTTACATGTTTCTTCTGAACACATTTAAAGTTTGTCACACATGCTCCACAACCAGCAGACACCAACATTATGGCTAAATATTTTCTTTGAGCTAAACTAAGAGGTAATGCCAAATTAAGTAAAAAAACCCACTACAGCTGTTTCATAGGCCACAGGCACAGGGTTATACTTCACAAAGCAAGGAATTTTGGTCTTGAGGGAAACTCTAGCAATTTCCCAGAAGGAAAACTGCCTGCAGTATGTGTAAGGTAATTAATACCAATTTTGAAATAATATATATATATTTTAAAACTTATTTACTTTAACAGGACAAGATCACGTAGACAACTGTAGTTGCACTGTTTTAAATTCTGTCTTACTTACACCACCTAAAAGTTTTCTTCCCTTACTAAAATGTACATGGTCTGAAGTCAAGAAATGTGACTTGAGACATGGCTTAGCTCATTCCTTCAGTTCCTGAGTCAGTTTCAAATTATGGAAAAAGCAAACATGTCTAGAACACTGAAAAATAATTTTAAAGAAGAAAGCATAAGGAACTACTTACCTATTGGATATCCCAGTGCAAAGTCATTGCTTTGTGTAGCAAAAATAGGGAACAAACCTGCTTTGCTAAATCTATTCTCAGGACTGGCTACCAACAATGTTAAAACACAGACTAAGAAAAACACAGCAGCTTTGGCAACTAAAATACTGTACAGGAAGGACCAATTCACATTAGAAAAGTTAAGTACCACCATGTTTTTGAATAGAAGAGCTGGGAGTGCAAAACGGGACACAAAATTTCCCAGTCCTTTGGCCTGAGTTGATGTGATAATGTTGGCTCTTCCAGCTACATAGCCACAAAGAATTATTCCAAAGCATTCTAATAGGGCTGGGAAAAGCCTGCTTATTGACATAGAAGGAGTACTGCTGGTGGTGTTGAGTCCAACTTGTCCAGACAAAGAAATAGACATATTAGCTGAAGATGAGAGGTTCTCATTGAAGTCTGAATAGCTATCCATTTCCTTTGACCACCTCTTCCAAAAAAAAAGAGCATGAAATGATCTCATCTGTAAAAGATACAAAAGTACTTATTAACTTTCAAAGTTGTATGTGTGAATATTTATGGCATTAGGCTTGCTGACAGAAAAGTTTACACTTACAAGTGTACATTACAAGACAAACATGACAAATAAATAAGACAAATAACAAGTAGCTAAAGATAAACAAGTCTGAGAAAGAAAAATGCTGAAAAATCATTCCATATGCATATCATCTTCTCACAAGTTCACACAATTCAACAGGACAACTGATGGAGGCTAAAAAACCCCAAAGAAATTTGAGAGTAACACTGAAACATTAAAATGTAGATTAGGCATTTAAAAAGCAAAAAATCTGTTGGAAGGAAAGGAGACACAACCAGGATTTTTTGGTTATCATTCTAGGATCTAAGCATCATTTAGACTAAATTACACTTCAACAGTTTCCAGTCATTGTTTCAGAAAAGAGCAATTGCTAAATTTTCAGTGTGGATTCCTCGCTTTCCTGGACTACCATTACAAGCCTAGTTAACTCTCCAACAGAAATGCACAAGAGACTTTACATACCCCTTATCAGCCTGTAACCTTTATTACCTCCTCCAATCACTGTCAATTCCCAACTACATTCTCACATACTCTTTACTTTCGACTATCAAATTGTTAGTTTTCTCTTCTAACCCCTGTTGTCTGTCCCAGGACATCTTATCTCAGGTCCTCCTTAGAATCATAGATGCTATGAATCAGAGTTTCCTTAAACCATGTTGTACTTGATCCTTTTCCCTTCACAATAAAAATACACTTTAAACTCCGAATATTAAAATCCCATCCTTGACCTCCCTTTTAACTAACGCTCTTCACCTCTGCTTTCATGAGCTCAGCTTTACGCATGGTCGGGAGTCCTCCTTCACTTCCATCTTTTGATCCTCTTTAACGCAGGTTCTGACCCTGAAACAGCTCTTACCAAAATCCCGAGAGGCCAAAATCGTAAACTCTCAGAATTGTTGTTTCATTTTCATCCTTTGTGACCACCATCCTCTTCTTGAAATTTTGCTCTTCCCATATCTTTTGTAATTACAGCTCCACCTAATTCCCCTCCCATCTCTACTTTTTCCAATAAGAGGGTACCTCTGCATTTCTGTGGGTGCTGATAGGGCTCCTTCCTTGTTCCTCTTCAGTCTTCCTACGTCCTCTGCCTGTGTATTTTCATAAGCACTTACTCAATTCTAAATAGATGAGACATAGATATCTATTTCTAATCTAGACTTATCTTCTGCTAAAAGTGTAATCTCAGCCTATCTCAAAGATCTCTTGTGTGAACATCCTGCCGTTAATTCGAGCCCAATGAGCCTGAAACTGTTCTCCTGTTCTCTCAAAAAGATGCTCTGTTTATCTATTTTGCTAGAGATGAGTGATAAAGACTACAAACTCCTCTAATTTGAGGGAAGTGCAAACTTACTGAACTTATATTAATCTATAACTCTGTTGCAAGGAAAATCTTCATAGGCTATCAGTATCAGGTCTTTTTTTGTGTATCCTTCTACAGACTCATTCTCCACACATCAAAACCCTCTTGCTTTCGTATTCTTTTACAGTCCAAGCTTACGTCCTCTTAATCTATCACAGGATAACAAGCAGGATAGGCCTTACAAGAACACGGGCATAAGGCAAGGAAGATAAATCTGACCAAGTATTGTAGTTTCTCCACCCTGGCACAAAAACATTTGGCAAGGCCCTCTCTACCTTTGAGAAAGATTTAGAGATCAAATCATCATATAATTCTTCAAGCTTGCACCTTGGTTTGTGCAACTTTGACCTCTCCCAATGTTTCAGTATCATGTACTAATAATACTCTTCCCAGTTAGCAAGGTATGACACAATGGCCAATGATCTAATTAATCACATTATTCCTTACCCATATTCCTACATACAATTCTTCAGGGAAATTTAAGTAGGCACTAAGTATTTATGTACAACAGCTAGATCTTGTCACTCCTGATTTTCACTTGTTACTAGCCCTTTGAAAAGGCTGACTAAATACAGCAGGTTCTATATGCAAGTAGACATGTAAAGTCTGCAAATCTGGTGAAGAGAGAAGACATCAAACACCAATATTCAGCGGTCAACAGAAAGGTCTTGCCAGAAACAGATACTGATTTGGTCATACATACAAAAATTTGACATGACTAAATCCTAAAGAACCCTAGAGATAATTCACTCAATTTTGTAAAGATAGAAACTAAGGCAAAGGCATACTGATTTGCCATCAGCCATTTAACATAGCAGTGGCAAAGCTGAGATTTCCAGTTCCCAAAGCAGTGCTTTGTACAGCACAATGCCTGTACAATGTGCAAATTAGCAACTGGTTTAAGAGTCTTCCCAGCCTCTTTGAATTCTATCCTCAGGGAACAGAGAACACACCACAGCCAGGTAAATAAGCCAGCGTGGCAAGTCAAAGCAAAGTTGAGATTTTGTATGCACTATTTCACACCCTAGCATCCAGCACACACATATTCACATGTAGCATAAACTCTTTTGACTTGTGACTTCTATTTATGCCTGAATAGCAACCCTACAATGCAGTTTTAATTCATCTGGACTGAGCAGCTCCATCATCCAAATCTGTCCAGTAGCCTTGGCTACCTCTTCTCCCAAGAAAAATAAGGCTCCAGGGAGGGCTTATTTTAAAGGTTGTATTTTTCTTATGTTATAGATTATACATTTGCCTAGATGTATTTGGACCAGAAGCTCAAAGCATTAGCTAGCTACCCTAGAACAAAGGAGAAACTTGCAATAAATAAAGCAGACAAACCTTTTCTGCTACTAATAAAACTTAAAGAAGTTGTTGGGGAAAGTGGTTAGAGCTATCAAGGCTTTTTGCTTGCACAGACTAAGCCTTCACAGGTGAGTCTATCAATATAGCCACACAAGTCCTCACTTTAAAACCAAAATTGTGCCTAAATTAAGCACATCTCTTCCTTCTGTATGAAAATTATTTCTCCTCATAAAATTGCTACAAAATATAGAAGTGCCCTTTTCCCCATTTTATAATTCAGGAATTTAAATAAATATGCAGAAGACTGATTCTCTAGTTGTATCAGTCAGTAGTATGTGGTAAATTCCGTATCTTCCTCAGTAGACCAAAATTGACATGGATATACACGATCACACATCCTACAACCATCTTTTGAAAAGAGCCACAAATATTCCTGCAGCCTTCATTCAGGCTATCTTCACCTTGAACTTCATTACAAGGGGCCTTGCAAAGTCAGTCAGGCCTAATTTTTGGTAAACCACATGAGTTTCAAAGAGAGCAACTGCATCACAGTAAGCTGCTACTGGCAGTCCTCAGAGGGATTTGAGTGTGAATCATCTCTTCAGCTCCAGAGATGCGCACATCCCAAAACATTCACATTCAACACAGATTATCTGTTTCAGAGCTGTGGGTGTTTTCCAGAAAAGCAAGCTTTTGCACAGCATGCTGCTTAACACAGTGAATGCATCTTTCAGACCCTTTTGCTCTGGAGGATACATGCATTTACACAACCATTGTGAGATTATGTAATGACTAATCACAGATTTAACATACAGCCTTATCACACCTGGGGCTTAACTCAAACAACTATCTCACCTGAGTGAAATTCACAGTTCTTAATGAAATCAAATATATTGATCTGATGCAAAACAAAAACCTTATATAATCTACACAGAAACTCATCTGTCCTTACAGTAGATGTAACAAGTTAACTAGTAAAATACTAAAATAAGGAAATATAACACAGCCCCAAAGGAAAGCACTTAGTTTTAACTCTATATGACGTACAATTTGTGGTTATCCCTCCAGGGATTGAGATCTGAATTCCTGAAAATTCAGACACAGCTGTATTGCTGGGAACTGAAGGCAAATGAAGACAAAGCTTTTAGCAATAAAGCTGCCTTATCTGTTGTTGACTGTGTTAAGCATAGCTGCTTGTAGCCAGACTGTCAGCTTGCATTCATACGGAAGGACAATGCAGCCATCACAAGAGGAAGCCTTGTATGAAGACCATTAGACAGAGAGCAAGAAATAAGCACGGTTTACAATTCCCTTGAAACAAACTGGAGCACTGATATTTGCCCACTTCTCTAATAGGCTGTCAATATTTGTAAAGTGTTAAAATTCACCAGACCAGAAACTCAATTCTCCAGCAGCTGTGTGTTAAGCAACATCAGGTTCCTCTCTGAGTACTGAAATAGAGAAATTGCCTCCTTTTCCAGCAGGCAAATCCCATTCATCTTCTTTTTTAATGAAAGTCAAAGACAGCATGAGAGACTAGAAGAGATACCTTAATGTACACCTCCTCTCTGGTCTCTCACTCTCATGCTTTCAGCTGATAATCACTCTTCAGGTAATTCTGGTGATGCCAGCAAGGCTGTGCACACTGTTCATAAATTATATCCCACAACGTGACATCATTTGCTACTTCAATACAATGTAGAAACAACCCAAGGATGACACATTATTTTATTCAGGAGACTGAAAGTGAAATCAGGGCAGGAAGAGTTACCATTCATGGCAGCTCTAGCATCGCATCCTCAGCTCAGATAAGAATTTAACAGACGCATGTTGTGTAAGTCTGTGCAGAACTCAAAGAGGAAGCAACCTTATGGAGTTACAATGATAAAAGTTGGAAGAAGTGATTACTGCAGTTCCTATTCTTGAAAGTTAACTGTGATTTTTACTTTTCTCTCTACTGGCCTAAAAAAAGCAGATACAAGATAACCCCGTAATGGCAATTGACCCAAGAAGTGAGCCACCACTACCCTGAAATCCAGACAATGCAACATGAAATATCAGACCTTAACTGTCTCTGAGCAGTTGTTCTTCAAGGCCACATTTCCTTTTTCAGTTTTTTTTTCTATGCTGTCATTACAAGAAAGCACCTGAACTGTGGAAAAGTGGGTGAAGCCATGCACAGGAAACCGGGCAAAGCCAAGGCCTGTCCCCAGCACACGGCTGCCGGGCTCGCAACAGCAACACTTCAAGCTCCATCAAAATCTGTTAGCGCGGGCATTCAGACAAAACCAAATGAAGCGACAGTTGCCAAGAACACAAAATATCAAACCAGAAAAACAAAAAGGAAACATACTTCCCCTTAACTTTCAATTAGACTTCTCTTACAGTTTGTCAACAAATAGATACCTGCTTTTGAAGCAAATGGCAAAACATTTTTCAAAATACAGATTGTATTTTATTGTCAGCACCCCTTAAGTACTACCTCTTACCACACTTGCCAAATAGGGATGAAACATCCTTTGACTTACAGTGAGAAAGCAGTAACAAATCAAATGCCCCTTCCTTGCCCATCACTGCTCTCCTTATCATAGTCACCCCAGCTACAAGCACACAGCATTTTCACTCAGAAACACCCAAGAGATAAAAAAATAACAGCACTGTCCTGTAAGACAGCTGTCTCATTAGAAGATAAAACCAGAAGTCGGGGGAAGGGGTGGACAACTTACCTACTTAGCTTTTGGTAGTCACCTCCGCACAAGAGTACGTGCAGAGGATTTGTACTTTGCCAAGGTGAGAACCTCTCCAAGGCCGAGGCCGCCAGTACCGAAGCCCAGAAGGGGGAGGGCTGGCCAGGCCTGGCCCGCCCCGGCCCGCCCCGCCAGCGGCAACCCAACACTGGCAGTCGGCTCAGCACCCGGCGGGGCCGGCCCTAGGACAGAGTAGCGCAGCTGCCGCTGACCCCCCCATTCCCCCACGCCACCGCTCGCTCCGTGCGCCTGAGGGCAGGCCCGGACCGGCGCCCAGCCGCGCCGTACTGGGCCTGGGGGCGGGCAGGGGCGCAGGGCTGCGCGGCGGCCGCTGGCGGGTGGGAGGGATCAGCCGCAAGATGGCGGCGGTGCCGGGCCGTGCCGTGCCGTGCCGTGCCGTGCCGGCCCCCTCAGCAGCCGGGCGAAGCCGTCCGCGGCCGCGCGGCCCGAGTACGGCGTGCCGCTGCCGTGTCCTTTACCCCTAGGGCCTCTCCCGCTTTCGGCAGCCGCCTTCTCTGGCGGGAGCGGAACAAACCACTGCCGCCGCCGGCTCCTCCTCGGGGCTGACTAAGCTCCCAGCCGTCACCTGCTCTCAGCAGGGCCAGGCTCCCGACCGGGCTGAGAGGCGTTGCCCTCCCGCGGGGTTATAGGAGGCTGGGGCAGAGTCTCCAGTCACCGGTGTGGGGCAGAACACAGCCCCCAGCTTCAGCAGAAGCCTGTGCGGGGCTCACCGGCATTTATCTACCCGCCCCAGGGCCGCCGCTCGCAGCTCGGCGTGAGCCGATAGCGGGGCTGGCTCCCCTCCCTCCTGCCCTGTGCGAGGGCAGTCCTGAGCTCTGAACCTTCCACACTAATTTCAACTTTTTTAGCAGGTAGAGTGCTTAGAAACAAAACGCCATGTTTTTTATATGGCATCAATTCCCGAACGCTGGTCAGAGTCAGTGATTGCCCCAGTAAAAACTGAAAGCTGTTAATAGTAAAATACGTTCTCACTAAAAAAGAGGATCCAGCTTTCTCATGGCCTTCCATTGTTAATTCAAGTGAAGAGACAGCAGCTGGAGCTGTCCATTTTCTAGGCACTAAGCCAGGCACTGCTACTGCGAAGAGGGAAAGTGTGAAATTCTGTGTACTGTATAATTTCTTTCATAGGTTATTTGACTCAAATCAGGTTGTCTTACTTAAGTGTAGTGGGCCTATAGCAATAGGTATACTAACTGGAATAAGTAAGCTTTTCTGGCAGACATAACGCCACCCAGGCTGCGTGCTTGGTAGTTTCCCCCTCCAAACTGGGAACTTCAAGCAAAAAGAACCACTCCTCTTCCCCTTTCCCGTAACATCCAGAGAAGACCAAAACAGAAAGGAAAGGAGAATGATCTCAACTAAAAAAGACTGGTACACAATTGTCACAGTTTATGAAGTGCTGTCTTGTAAATTCTCCTGTAGTAGGTTCAGTTGCAAGGTCTACTGTCAAAACACTTACAGGAACCTTACCAGAAACAAATCAAATGCTAATATATTAAGAGCAACAGTATCAATAGGAACAACAAAAATAATACTTAAGGGAACTAAATAAGAGGCCAGGAAAGGGTTAAGAAAATCCCATAAAGAATGCAGACAGGGATAGAAACTTGTGGGGATAAAAAATGACTGTTGGAAACTTTTAGAAGGTACTATATTGTTGATATTGTATGTCTGGTTTCATTTTAATTTAAATGTACTGATGCTTAACAAGTTTTGTGTTGCTGCATTAAAAAACAAGACATCCTTAATACAGACCACGGTTGAAGTTTAGCAGCAACACTGATGCAGAAGTCAGTGCCTGCCTCCTCTCTGCTTCTCAGTCCTGTCTCTACAATGGGCCAACAGAGCCCAGCCAAAAGATCAGTGAGGAGCTGTACCAAAGCCATGCCAACTAATGTACATTTGTCGCTGGAAGGTGGTACAGCCTGTTGGGTAACACCTGCTGTAATGTTAGGGTGAAACCTTTTTTTGGTGCAAATGCTAATAAAGAAGCCTCTCAATTTATTCAATGGTAAGGCTACTCTGTTTGGCACCAGACAAAGGCCTCAGATTTGGATTAGTTTTCGGAAGTACAGTATAATGGGACCTTTCAGATTTTTTGGCTTTCTGCCTTGTACACTTCCCTATAGACATGACATGCCTTAGAGGGACATAGCATACCAGAGCGTATTAAGAAACCTCGGTAAGAATTTATGCCTTCCTTTCTCTTGAACTCAGTTCTTCCTCTTAAGAAGACCACTACTGATTCAGCCTTTAATGAAGTATTTTAAAATGTAAAGTAATGCACCTAAGAATAGGAGCATAAATTTGGGCACCTAGGCTACTCACTGCTATTGATATGCACCAATCAACAGCATGATCCTCCAGGGAATGAGCAGTTAGGGGAGAGAAGGCTGTATCTCCATTTGAGCACAAGCATGTACACACTCCTAGATCAGGAAAATCCACTTGACCCAAGTCTTGTGTTGTCTTTTGAGGAACACTGAGGAATGGAAATACTCAAAACTACGAAATTGTAGTACGAAAGGCACATGATGAGATAAAAACCAGAAAAAATACAATGGAATTATAAATAGAATTTATATTAATTCTTTAATGAAAGTTGTGAATTATAGCTGCTGTCTAAGAAAAAATTAGGGAAAATTATATGCAAGGAAATAAATAATTAGGACTTCATATAGCATATATCTTCATGAAGATTTTAATTTTTTAAAACATATTATAAGCAGCCTAGCAACTGTCATTGACATGCAGCCATTTCTGAGATGAACAGAGAAGAGCACCAGGGTTAAGAAACATGAAATCTTTCTTAACCAAACTGTTCCACCAGAACAGCACCATGAGTAACTAAAACACTGGATGACAGGACCAGTTCTCTACCTGGCTGGGAACTGTTAGGAACCCAGTTTGTTAGCAACCCAGTTTGTTAGCATCTTTTGACCTGGATAATTAGCAATGATAGCTTAATGTTGGAACCAAGAATTCTTTCTAACGCAGTACTGAACACACAGGATACTCCTGTGTATTCCCAAAGACTGTATAAAGTGCTGCTGCCCAGAACTGCAAAGAACAGTATCTTCTCACTGTTCAACACCTCCTCCCTGCTCCCCCAATACTTAACCTAAGCTCTGGAGACTTTTTCTTTGAGCCACATATTCTACTCTGGCCTCGAATGTACCTTTGTTTAGGATGGAGCCTCTTTGCATTCCAGCACCCTGGGTTTATAATACAGTTTACTTTCCTTTTTCTTTTAAGATCTTTGCAACTAAAGGTGATGGTCATGGACAGCACCAGTTCTCATGGAGTTTCACCCAAACCATAGCTATTTTAAAAAGTTCTCCTGCATTAATAAAAAACCCCAACATTTGGATTAGCAATGACCATAGCCGTAATAGCATGACTAACATACGGGCAAGGCAAGTTTTTTTGTCTACA
This sequence comes from Hemiprocne comata, assembly GCA_020745705.1. Lineage (NCBI taxonomy): Eukaryota > Metazoa > Chordata > Aves > Apodiformes > Apodidae > Hemiprocne > Hemiprocne comata. Next base: position 23,098,977 of record CM036591.1, read on the forward strand.
AACTACTAAGAGGACAGATTTGTACAGTCCATCAGCTCTTGATCACAGCTACCCCCACCCCTGGAAACTCAACTATGGCAATTTAACTGTAGATCACAGAAAACACCATTAGTGGTATTGCAAAGCCAAGCCTTCCAACAGCTAGTAAATAAGTAGAAAACTGAAAGTTGTCCCAAAAATCTTAATTTAATCCTCTAGCTTTCCCATACTACCCATTACATAATTGTGAACTGCTTTGTCCTTTGAATTTTTGTTCTGTTTTTGCTCTAATCAGATGTTTCCATCAATTTATATGCCACCAAAGAAGTCAACCGAGAGACAGTTCCTGCTTTTTGATCTGGGTAACAGCTCAACCAGTGAAAAGCAGCTGGAGCAACCACTGCATGAGTCGTCCTGCTGACCTGTGGCTTTCATCACATTCATTTGCCTGTAACAATTACATGTACACAGGCTGGCCCCACACAGGAGCAGCGAGAGGCTGAATTCTTTCAATGAGAACAGGCTTCAGATAATGTAGCCTTTAAAATCTAGCGGTGACCACATGCAAACATGTTTTTCAAAGGCATAAAACTGAGCCAATTTGGACAGATTTTCAGGGGATGACAGATGTATCTTTGTACTTGATGTGAAGGGTACTTTGCTGGTAAACTGCAAGCACCTGTTGCAAAGCCTGAAATGCTGGAGTATTCTGAAGGAAAGCCCTCAATAATTTACAGTAAACAAGTATATTTCTCCAGTTTATTTCTGAAAATACAAAAAGTAACTGGTTGTTGTTTGTTTTTTTGGCTTTTGTTTTGTTTTGTTTTTTCCCCTAGAAATAGTCAGAGAACTAGCATGGAAGTTGTAGCCAAATTGTTTGGCTATGGTGATAACTGAAAGACAACATTGCCTTACAACAGGAAGCAGCAAGTGAGCTTCAAAGCAGTGCTATTGATTGAAAATGTGGCACCAACATCCCTCTAAATAACCTCTCAGTAGGATATAATAAAAAAGTTGCTTTTCCAATAATAGACAGAAATACAAATACAGAGGATGAACAGACAGCCAGAATCTTGGAAAACACGTCTGGATGAAACCTGTCTGGAAAACTACAGGTATAATCTCAATGTGATTTCCAGACAGCTCTGCACCTAGTTTTCAACAGCATGGAAAAATCCAAATAATTTACTAACACAGTAATTACAACAATGGGTGGAGAGACTAGCACTTCTTAGGTAATCTCCTTATATTCAATTACAGGAAAAATACTTACTCAATGGTCCTTGGTTATTGACAATGAGCCAAATTTTATATAAAAATTGGAGTTATGCCTACAGACAACATAGCCTTTTAACTCTAGTGTGGGAAAAAGTACTGCTCTCGTACTGATCATCACTTCACAAGTAAATGGACAATATAATGCATAAGGCAGGGACCTCTGCTCAACAGCTGTTAAGTTTGCTTAGCTGACTCCAACTGAAAATGCTCGTCTAGCTTTGGTTATCTAAAACTGTAGTTCAGGATTTGGAAAGTTTGTTGGTTTCTAATGTCTGCTCTCTTACAGTTGTGCATAGGATGTTCAGGAAGAACATTAAGTGCTTATCTCTGTCTAGATGCACCTGATCACTTGCACTGACTCATATGGTTACTGGAAAACAAACTGTATCTTACAATATACCTATATTTGATGAGGCAGTTAAGCAACAAAGGAAACGTGGAAAATTAATCAGTGGACAGGCAACAGGTCCCTGGATTTTTTCTCTGGAGCATGGTGCCAAAAAGAAAGCACTTAACAGCCCCATAAAGACTATCCCAAACTTTTGAGGCTGAAACACCATGAAAAATCCAGCATCTGTGTCCCTGAGAGCAATTTAGAGGCTAGGAGAATGTCTAGCCAGGTGCAGTTACCCATAAGCTTGACGCAGAAACAATGAAAGCTATACTGGATGTTTACATTCACTTCAGTTACCTTGGAACTCTGTTGCAAAACATATTCCTTCTCAAGAAAGCTATTTATCTGCTCATCTACTATTTTGCAGTAGTACCCCTCATTATCTATGTTGGCTACAAGAACTTAATTGGTATTTTTGTAATACTACCTTTTGTAAGACAGTGTGTATGTTTAAGCTGGTTTTGCAAAGTCCATGCTTACTGTACCGTGCTCACTCACTTCCACTTTGTTGTGTGGCTGAGACAAGTGCAAGTGTCACTGGTGTGTCCAAGAGATGTAGGTGCAACTACAGTCTTAAAAATATTGTATCTGCTAAAAGAAAGCACATGAAGCTAATAGAGTCAGCTTGCAGAAAGTCAAACTAAAGCTTCAGCAATATTATGTATGTTCAGGTCTGTTGAAATAGACTGCTCTTGTAAGCAAGTGCAGCAAATGTCATGCATGGTAAAATTTACCTCTCTAAAGCAAAAAGCATAAAAAGAGTTCAAATTAGGTTGCACTGAATTCAGTAACATTCATAATAGTCCTATATAATTTAAATACTAAGATTTTTTTTTTTTCTGAAATGGCTTTTAGGGGAGACAATGCAATGTAGCAGAGACCTGAATGTACAAATTCCATCATTGATGCTAGGGTATGTTACCTGGCTCAGCAAGAAGGTGAGTTTACTGAAGTAGAATACAAGTAATGAAACAAATTAACCAGTCTGACTGGGAAGAAAAAAAACAAAGTATTCGAAAGCCATGCCAAGAAATCACTATTTTAATGTCGCAGTTTGAATGCTTTATCTGGAAAATAATTATCAAGTCTTGTCCATTTACCTTATGGTTAGAACTGCATCTATTGTATGCAGACATTTTTTTACATTTTCACATACCCACATGACTAACAGTATGTGGAGAAATTATTAAGAACAGGACATAAGGGTTACAGCTTTTTCTTTATCTAAGAAAACCCATTCATTTATATTGATAGAGGCAGCTTCTTACTTACATGTTCTCAGTACTCTTACTGCTCAGTCACTGTAAGACTACTCAAATTCCTTCAAAACAAAAAAAAAATGTAAAGTTGTCAGTGTTGCACACAAGTTAGCAAACGCTGCTTTGCTCAGGAAAAACTATGTTAAAGCAAGTTGCACTGATTAAATAAGCTGTTTCTGATGTGTGATCTGCTGCACCTGTTGCTTATTCAGCAAACAACTTATTAGTAAAGAAACACAAACAAACAAACAACCCCTACCAACCATACAAATAAACCACGAACTAATGTTGGCATCACAAGTGAAAAGCTTAAGAAATATTCTCAGAATGTGACCCAAATCTTTGTAAACTCTCTCAACTTGCTAAGTTTCCATCAATTATCACATCATATCCCACCATTATTCAAGCCACTATTTATTACTTACACAAACACAGTTAAAATGTTCCCCAGCAAATGCATTGTACTGTTTCTTTTGGCAGAAATCCAGTAGTTTTTTGTTCAATTATTTCTTCTTCATTTCACCACTGCTACAGCATTCAATCCTAGCTCTTACCTTGTCATAGGAACATATGAATGTGCCCTCTTCCTGAAGTCTTCTGCATAAAGCTACTGTACCTATACTTTTCATATTTCTCCCTCTGTAACCTACAGATTCTTCCTTGACATTGCTTATTCCTCATGCCTTTTCTTGATTATGGAATGTTGTTGGCATTTCATTTAAATTCATGGCCAGCATTTTAATCTCGCATGGATTGTCAGACTAATTGTGTTTTCTCTTTCTTTGACTCACAATGCAAAGTAATGTCTTTCTTCTGTTAAATATTTAAGTAAATATTTGTTTCAAGACTGCAATTCCCAGAGTGGTTTTCTTAGAACTAGCTGTTACTTCCACTTGACATTTTCAATAAAAAAGGTACTTTGTTTTAATTCTTACCTTCTTCTCCTGCAGCACTTAATTTGTTAAAGACTTTGTTTAGGTTTAATAGCACGCTGCTTTCACTCGAACTGAAACAGGGCAGAGCCAGACGGGTTATTCTGTTGCATCATTTTCATGCCAATAGTGGAATTTTACTTGCCCAGGAGTTGTGCAACCGCACGGAGGATCAAGCGGCGCACGCCTGGGGTGAACGTGCAGCTGTTCCCCCAGCGAGGCAGCGCCCGGCGGTCCTCAAGTGACGCACGATGCGTCGCCGTGTGCTCATAACCAAACCCATCCCATGGGAATTGTCCATAGTTGAACACCAGGCCCACGGTTTAGGAATGGCGCACCGCGCAGCCAGCGAACCCGCAGGGACACGCTGCGCAGTGCCGCATCCCCGCACAACGCAGAAACGCGGCCGAAAGCGCCACCTAGCGGCCGCTCCACAGCGCGCCGCCCCGGCGGGGGAGCCGGCGGTTCAGAGCCAACAGCGAGCGGGCAGGGGAAGAAAAGGTGATGAGTCGGCAAGCCGGCGGGTTCCTGGAGCTTCAATCGCCAATGTCGTGCGCAAAGGAGATTTTGAAATGAGCTTCTGCACTGAGTCAGCGGTCCCAGCCCTGTGCCCACACCCGCTGCTCGGGGCTTAGGCAGCTGGAGGCAGCGAGCAGTGACCCCGGCTCCAGGGGAGCCCTCATTGCACCCAGGTGCTTCAGCAGGGCTTGGCAAACTACCCCATGTGGATTCATAATTGTCATCTGCTGTGGAAACTAGAGCCTTTCAAAAAAATATTCTTCCATATGAAATTGGAGGGGAGGGTTAAAGCTGGCTAAAAATAATAAAACAAGAGAGTTCTAGAAATAATTGTTCAAAATAAAATTCCCTGGTGATGATGGAAGGTCTGTGTTGTTAATTGACTGTCTAACATGCTCTTCCATGCTGTACTGAGGCTCTGTTTGCCTTGAATGCAAAGTTTAGATAACTTACAGGATACAAAGCTTTTCTTGCATCAGAGGCAGAGTATTTCTCAGCACCAACAGAAATTCCGAGGCTGGAGGTGCATGATAACTATTCACTTCAACTTAGTTAAACACAAACATACAAGGTTTCTCATTTTTTGATGCATACTTGTATTTGGACTTATATTAGAAATATTTGCAGCTAAAAAAGGGATTTATAGTTTCCCCCCATGCTACACAAGTGGCCAGGACATGTATGGGAGGGAGGAAGGAAGGGTCCTGGCATAGAGGTTATGTGTTAATTCTCTTAAAGCACACAGCAGGATTTTTGTTTTTAAATCAGCAATAATCTGGAGCAAAGACACCAACCCCACAGTTGATAGGTGCAGCAGCAGTGCTGCAGGCACAGCTGATAAGAATAAACTATGCCTTTAATGGAAATGAACAGGATATCGGTATGTTTTCAAACAAAGGTTCCGGAGTTTCATAAGTAACCCAACCTCCTGGTCAAATAGCAGAAGTGAAAGTTTCTATTTAAATAGGGAGGAAAAAACCCAACTTTCAAGGTTCTGAGCAGCCTGCAGCAAGGGCTAGTGTTTAGGCACCAGAGAGACTACCAACAGCCTCTGCAGAGTGACAGTGCAATGGACATTATTTTTGAGGGACACTAGTTCCAGGATCAACATATGTATGACAGAGGTTTTAAGCCTAGACTTTCACCGTAGCCTTTACCTTGCTCTCTTCAGAAGTGCTCTGAGTGCTTCAGCTGCCTTTTGTTCTCAGGGCTGGGGAGAGCTTGGCCTTCAGCTGTGTGGGCTCTGCTGCTCAGGCAGGCACGTGAGGGCTCACCAGTAACTCTGCATTTACTAAACCTTCTGTTAGAATGGAGAAGGACAGGAAAGACTCATTTTCACAGCCCTGTATAAACGAACACTTACTTCAAGCTGGGTAGGATGTGAGATAAAGAACTGCCTAAGCTCCCATATTGGCATGAACACAAACGCATTTTCAGAAGGGGTTTGGTTATGCACCCCATTGTGTACAGTGTTCACACAAGCTTGGAGCTGAACAATTTTGCACACAGGTAAATGCAAAAGGCAGCCAAAGTGGTCCCCTTGATTTTGAAAAGGGAGTTACACAGTGCTAAAGCCTTGTGCTGGCTGCAGGGAGGGGTTTGTGGTTCCTGTTTTGGTGAGAGGAAGGATGAACAGCAACCAATCCTCAGCCCCTCTAACTGGCTTTACCTTAGAGGCGTTTAGGCAGAGATTTCTGCAATATTCTAGCAAAAAAAAAAACCCAAACAACAAGAACAATCCCATATTCAAAATGAGAAAGCTATTTTATGTAGGCTAAACCCCAAGATTCTCAAAGAAATAACACCTTTATTTGAGGAAGAAAAAAAGAATGTAAAAACAGAGAGGAAAAAATATGAAAATTTTAAGTGTCCTCTTGAAGTGGAGTAGAAAGCTTGGCAATATCATATAGACAGCATTAATGATAGATTTCTGTTTTACATTTTGAATTTAGCTTTTGCAGAAATCATATATCTTAAGCCATAAATACATGGTTTAAGTTTGAAGAAGTGATTACCTGAAATGATGTTTTTGTTCAGTAGACGGACTGATGTTGGACCCAGGTAGTGTTAGCAGCAGCCACCCAATTTATTCTCTGTGTTTTAATCAAAGTATTTTTGTGTCAGTCATCCTTTCATCAAGATTATTTCTGTATCTGGACTGCTGTTGAAATTTTTAGATAGGTTAAGGGCCTGATTGCCAATGCAGGAAATAACGAAAGCATGCAGAATCATTACTGTTTAAAATGACTGTGTCATACCTGATTCTGTTGAAATGAACATCCTTAGGTATAAAAAATTATACATTTAACTATCTGTTTTCGTCAGCTATGAAAGAGCAGAATAAAGCAGTAGTCTTGTTTTTGGGGTTTTTTTTAAACCAGTTTAAAAATCCTTCCTTATGGAAGGAATCCATTACGCAGTCTTTCCCAGAGAGTTTTGACCTCTGAAACTGAAATTTAAGACAACTAAGACATTTTCTTTTCCATTGAGATGCCACCTTTGGGGGCTGTAAGATAGAGAGCAAGCAGTTTGCTTCATTTTGGTAAGTAAGAGCAGAACTGTTTACCACGGGTCTGATACATTAGAAGAGTGCACTTAAATTGCTAGGATGCAAATGGCTGGACTAATGAAGCTTGTATTAGGAGACTTCCTAGACACAAGAAAGTCAACAGGAGGGAGACATCAGATAAGCAACTTCTGAGACTTATAGCAACATGAAAAAAATTCTTAGAGGAATGCTTTCAGGAGTTACAGCAAGACAAGTATTAAAGAACTGCTACATCCATCCTGCAATGTGAAACAATCATTCTGCTCAGATGTGTCTTTATAAGTCCTGTATATTAGTCGGTGGATGTAATCGGTGTGTTCAGAGGCTTTTACTAGCTCACATTAGTAACAGGGATTACTTGAATTGCTTCTTCTTCCCAGCACTGCTGCCAATACCTACAGTGTGGAGCCAATGTGCCATCCTGTTTACTTTTCTGCTTCACCAAAGTTTTTGATTAGCAGTCTGTATTTGTGTAAACACATATAGACCAAGCAGCACAGATACCCTAAAGGCATAACAATCAGCACAGCACAGGAAAGGTTGCCTCATGTTACCTTTGCAAAATTTTTATCGTGATATATTTGAAAAGGTGAGTGGAACCCAGGCACAGCTCTTTTTGTAGACAGGAGTTCATGCACGTGGGATGGAACATTTTTGCTGATGAAAAACTACTCACTTGATTTTTAAAGCTGGCATGCCACTGTATGTACCAGACCCTCACAACCTGGAAAAGTGTCTGAACTTTTTTGGAGGATTGCAGAGGCCCATTCAACAAGCAAAAAGGATGAGCTCTTTTAAAAGTGTAAACCACACAATTTCATTATGTATACAATAAAATGTATAGAACCCCTGAGAGTGTAACAGAAAATAAAACTTGGAATCAAGCTTACTTCATATTACATATTTGGGTAATTTTCAAAGAACCGTAAGATAGCAGAAGCAACTGTTACGCTTTGGTCATTAAACTTCTTGTAAGCCAGAGAAAAACAAATCCTGAAGACTCTCGTTCTACTTTGTTAAACTAAATAATACCTTAATTGTTGTACAGGGATGTATGGGCAAATACTTAGCCCCCAAATGGACAATTGGATAGGACTAATTTACTATTTTCAATGAGAAATGGAGTCAGACTAGGTAAGAGGGTAGAAGGAGCAGCCTGTGCATACAAGGCAGGAAAGACATTGGAAATAGTTGAACCATGATCAAAGGAGCTGGATATTTCTGTGTGTGCTGCGTGCAACACGTGAGCCTTCCTGCAACTGCAAGGAGCAGTCAGAACTGTTTTACAGTGTAGTCTGTGGGTTTATTTTAAAGCAACGGCATTTTCTGAGTTAAATGGAAGGACTATGTTGTGGTTACAACTAGGTCACACCATGCTCAGTTCAGTTCCCTCTTCCTAAAGTCAAGTAAGTAATTTAATTTATTGAAAACGAGAAAGATCTGTGTTTCCTTTGGTAAAATGGGAGAGAGGCACTCCTACTAGCTGATCATTAGATTCAAACCCCCAAGCCCTGGTTCAAGGCTGCTGCCACTAAGGTCTGTGGAGTCGTCTCCTTTGCAGCGCACAAACTACCAGCTTCCACCCTCTGTCATGGCTCTTCTATTAGCATAGCCCAGGCACTGGGACCAGTGGGCTTCTAGATTTCATCTGAGACACGGGTGTCTGTGGCCTTTTAAGGAAGCTGAGGTCCCCGTCCCAGTCAGCCTGTAAAACAAAAGTATCAACAGTCCCCACGGATACCAAAGGATCCACCATCTGTGTAAGCGTAAATCTGCTCCTTAAGTCTTTGCAAGATAGATGAGTTACAGCACAGAGCTTTTTAGCTCAGGGCTTTAAATGACCTTTCTAATTTTTGAGAAGAAGCTGGAAGTGCAGCCTGAATTTGAGCCTCCTTTGGACTTTTATCAAAGGGCCTTTCTGTAATGAACCTGGTCCAAGGTATCTGAAAAGGTTAACATCCAAGACAAAGAACAGGGAGCTTCATTTGTTTGATATTCTCCAGCAGTCTTCTGCCTAGTGAGTGGAGATAAGAGGAACAAAAATCTGTGCTTAACTAGAGCGATTTTCCATGTCACCTCCCCATGGCAAGTGCCTAGCTTGCCTTGCCAAGAGCCACTGCCCACAGCTCACACCATAGACACCTACAAGTACAGCATCTCTGACCACAGATTTTCAATCATTCTCTAGCCTAAACGAACCCTATTATTTCTCCTTATCTGCATGTTTAATCTTTACTGTACAGAGGTCCAAAGTTCCCTGAGCATTACCACAGTGCTGCTGTGCCACGGCAGGCAGGAGGGGATGAGAACAATCTGCCCCAGCTCCCCTCCAGGCTCACTGTTATGCTCCTGCTAAAGTCGCATGTGTTCTCCATGTAACAGTCTGCATCATCAATTAAATAAAAGTAAAATTTATTTGGCATAGGACAGAAAAATAAGAACAAAATCACATACAAAACAAATGTTAAGCAGAAAAATATTCACAGAAATAGAATAATATTTTATAAAAAGTTCAAACTTTAAGCATCTGATAAAAACGTTACTTTCTGCTCAGCCTATGTTTTATGTTTTTCTCTCTTTCATTGTCTTGTGTGGCTTTGGAAGTCCACATTTAGAGGTCTTCCTTTGCATGCATTATTAGTTTACACTAAAGAACATTTATCACAGACAAACTGTATTTCAAAATGGCAACATACTGAAGGGCTACTCCCTTTTTTAAGACATGCGGTTTCCATTTTTTTCTTTTAGTCTGCCCACATACCTGCTGCATACTCACTCACTGAGAACACATGCCCTGCTTCTGCTGAGTAACTCCAATGCTCCCCTTTTTGCTAGTGCTCCAGCTTTACATTTTAACTGGATGGTCCAGACACTTCCACCTTAGAGGCTAAAAGATCCCTGTTTTCTCCTAAAGTACATAAAGAATCATTCCACGAACTAGCTACATTTAACATGTTAACAAATACCTTAGGTAAGAGATTCTCCTTATTTTCTGGTTAATACCGTTTGAAAAATTAAAGTTCATACAATATATGTTATCCAGAGTCAATGTACCGTGAAAACAGGTTTTTTGCACCTGTGAAACAATGGTATTCACCCTGTTGTGCTGCAGTATTACTTACATACATGCACGTTTTACATTGTGATTTGTACTGTAGTATTGATAGCAATATTCAGCCAATGGGTTTGTATTGTCATGAGCACTCCTTTCCAGTGTCCTGTGGCTGAGGGGCCCTTTTTAGGTCTCTTGACATTTGACGTTCAGCTTGAAATAATCCCAGTTTGATCATTCAACTCAATTTTTTGCATCCAAGGCAAAAAGTATCCTTTCTACCTGCATACTTTTGCACAGAAAATTGTTGTGTTACAATACAGGGAAGCAAGATAGCAGTCTAGTTCCCTCATCCTCTGCTCCAACACAGACCTGCTTCTACAAGTGACATGTAAACAGCTGTTGCTACAAGCAGAAAATACCATCCAGTTTTTTAAGTAACAATTTAAGGAACCTCTTTAACAGTTCAGTCTTGCAGAAAAAATCCTTCTTAGGATTCTTTTAGTGTTGGGAAATGCTGGCTTTTAAACAATAATTTTGCAACCTTAAGTAGTAGTTCATTTACAGAAATACATGGTTCCTCAATCACAAGCTGTGTTTCCTTTAACAATTCTGAACATTAACCACTGTGACCTCTTCTCCCAATGGCTGGGTGCACAAAGTTGTAACAGACATAACATGTGCTTTCCTTCCAAAAATATTGAGCAGAAATTATTGTCACATGGTACAAAAGTGTCCTGGTTTGAGCCATTTTATTTTCTGACTTGAATTAAACAAAATTAACATCTGTGGCTGTTGTCATGCACTGTGAGTCTTACTGATGACATAAAAAGATAGTTTGAGGTGTGAAGGTTCATAATACAATGCCATTGAAACAAACCCACTAAATCTTATATGCAAGCAGTGAATCAAATTTAGTCCTCTAATAACCTCTGCAACCATACAGCCCCCCATGCTGGGGGACAGCAGCGTGAGACAGTGGTTTTGTGAAAGGGTTAAATTTCCAGAGCAATACCAACAACTGATCATGAGGTTAACCACTGCCCACCTACAATTCACCTGAAGACTGACCCAACAGTCTCTCCATGCACTGAGCTCAACGAAGTTAGCAGGCTGAGCACTCTGCAACAGCAGGAGTTGGCTCAACCACTGCAGAATGCTACTGTCGGCACTATTTATATCAGGTCTTGGAAGAACAACACCTATTAAATTTTTCTAGTGAGACACAAAAAAGTTGATTTAAAAAGTCGTAAGGCACCACTGATTCAAAAGGTTTTGTGTTCTTCTTTTTTAACACTTCATAGTGAAATAAATACTTTAATACTGATCATATTGTCATTAGCTACTGATATATAAGCAATATACTGAATGATAAAATGCTGCACTGTTCTGGGATATATCTAGGGACTTTTATAGCAAAAGATATAAAAAGTTGTTGCTAGGTGAAAAAATACCTCTTTCTGCATTCTTAAGCTATTTTACATATATGCCAAACATCCATTCTGAAGAGGTTTCTATAGTACAAAGAAGTGCTAAATCCAAGCAGCTCAGGTTTCTTGGCTTGTTGACTGAGGGCCTTTTACAAAGCACATTTCAAAGTGAGAGAGAAGCTGATTTGCCAAGTCTTTGTTAGTGGTCCAGAACTTCTGGTCAGAAAACCTTGCTCAAAAGTTCAAATATAGTATATTTTGAATGATGCAGAGAGTTGGCAGAACAATGTGCAGCATTTTCATTGACTCACTCAAAGTAAAACAGTCCTGCTGGAAGCAGGCAAGTTACAAAAAAAGGTATAGTTTCTGGAGGTTCTGTTTGTTTGTTTTTGGCTGCATAGCTTTCTGGATATTAATAAGGATTTGGCAGGTCAAGGTACTGAAAATATTGTATTCTTAAATTCAAAATGTTGTTCCTTAGAAAGTTTTAAGTGCTTCAGTTTAATAACATGAATACAATAATTTATCCTTTAAGTTATTATCCTAAAAATCTCATTTGGACTTCTATTCACATAATAATATCTCAAAGAGAGAGGCACTTTGTATAGTGCATATGTTTAAGTGACATCCATAAAATACATACACAAATTCAGTATTGCTCTAGGTTTGATCCCAAGGTGCACCTGTCACATGGAGGTCCCACCAACATCTGTTTAAGAAACTCTTACAGCCACGATCCTGCAATTAGATGTAGATCCATCCCTGCGCCTGCGCACTTTATTGCAGGTTCAAGACCATAAATAGTAACTTAAAATAGGTCATTAGATATAAAAATGCAAAAAAAAAAAAGGCACAAAATCAAATGCTATCACAGCTAACAAGATTTTGTAAACAAACACTGAAAAGGCCAAATTAAATTTGATCTGGCCAAATCCAACTCTGTGTCATCCCCTTCATGGTGACTGCCCTGGGTGTGGGGCAGGAAGGGGGTCTGCCTCTCCCACTGACAGAGCAAAAAGCCCTACACAGGAACACTTCAGTGGGGTCCCGACTCTCCTTGGCTAAATTCCCTGGATTTTCAAGGACTGACCTCATTGTAGCCGCAGAGTGTACTTAGGATCATGTCTCCCATGCTAGGGAAACATTTTCTTAACCTACATGATTATTTTTTTTTTTCTTCTTTTTTAAAATTTAATTTTTTTTTTTTTTTTTTTTGAGCAATGCTGCTGATACAGGCTTGGTAGGGATCCCAAGGAGTACATTAAAGAAACAGAAAATGTTGGAGAGACAGAAGATAAATTTTTCAAAGCTAGCCTTCAAAAGGTCCATTAGCAAAGAGCTATCATTCAGCAATATTTCAAATCCAGAATTATAATCTTCCTCTAATTTCCAACAGCATTTTATATGAGCTTAGATACATTTGTAAAACACGCCCATACAATAAACTCTTTTCTCACACACAAAATTTAAAAGCAATTAAACATATTAACCAATTGTCACAATGTTAGAATACTTCACTCTCTCCTATTACTGTAAGCCTTGCAGCTCTCTGCAGAGATCCCTTTCAGCAAAGGTTGAAAGGACAGGCTTCATGGTAAACTCAGAAGGCCAAGTCTTCCCATTTCTCTTGAACCAGTGCAGACAGCAAAGTTTGAAGCTGATGCTCCCCCTTGAACACACAAACCCCAGACCTCCTTCACTACATCAAAGGGCTTTCACTTACACACATTTTTTTACCTCAGCTGCTCTACCATAAGACAAGTCAAACGCACTCTCTCCGAGGCTTGTCACCTAAGCCCCAGGAAGACAAACCCATCATTTAATTGTACCAAAGAAACAACTGGAAAGCAGTCTGGGGAACACTGGTGTCAGCAATGCTTTCCAGGAAGAGCCTGCAACTACAGTAACTGCTGCATTTGCACCAAGACTGCATTCTGAGGAGTCTTGGCATGTAGTCTCAGGTAGCGGGCATGACAATAACCCAGGACACTGATGACTGTGGGTTGGTCCACACCAGAGTAGGAAAGAATTAGGTACTACATGCATACCACTAATAAAAAAAATAAAAGGGAAGAGGGATAAAAAAAATAAGATTTTTATGCTGCTGGATTCTTCACTTGTGCTTGTGTTTGGAAGATTCTCTGCAGTTAAAAACAAGGCCAGACATACTCCATCCTCGAGGCAGGATGTTCTATCTATTGTTTAAAATAAGATTTGCTTGGCTAAGCTGAAGTGAAAAGGCTTAGGATGAACTCTTGGTCACCATGTAGTAGGTCTATAGCTTGCAGAAGCAGATGGCCCGAGTTAGGCATGCAAAGAAGGATCCAGGGGACTCTTGGCTACACAGTTTTCCTCAGCAACTGTTTTTTAAACAGAAGATAGATTGTACTTAATCATTCAAACAATACAGCCACTGTACCCAAAGTGAATCAAACAGCTTTGTTCCAGCTCTCATTAAACTCAAAGCCAGACCTCCTGTGGAGCTCTCGAGGGGACAGGGCTGGACACGGTACGCATGATGCACGTATGTTGTGTATGGTCCACAAAATGTCTTTCATGACAGCCTGCAGTATAAGCAAATAAAATTTATAGCTTTGAGCAACGATAGTTCATAAGCTGCATCTATTACTTCTGTAACAGAGACTGAAGTTTGTTCCAGCTGACAAGCCAAAAGTGGAAATAAAGCAAAACAGACAACTTTCCAATGATGTGGACAGGAGAGCTGACTCTAAGGAAACTTGAAAACAGGCGTTGCCCAAAGGTGGGCCAGAACCCATTTCACCTTGGTATAGGTGGAAGCGGGGGGGCACCCCTCTCTTTTCGGCCAGAACCACCTAAAAGAGAAAGAAAGGGTTTTTTGTTACTCTTGTTTCTTTTTAAAATGGGAGTTTACACCTAAGCCTTTAATTCAGTAACTGGTGAAGATCTACTCATTTTCTTGCCTAGCCATTTTACAAAAAAAATCTTTGTAGAGTTTCTGGTTAGTTTATTAAACAACATCAGAACTTCAAACAGTGTAAAAAAAAAAAGTTTTTAACTAACACTATCCCCAAATGTCTGGAGAGCATATGTATTATAGTCCTTTGGCCCCTTCTCAAAACAGACTGATAGCTCTTGTTAGCCTATTTGATGCACACACAGACCCTCTCAGTGCTACTTGCAACACATGCAAATTTCAATGGAAGTGGCAAGCTCTAAGTACAGCAACATTTCAAAGCCCTCCATGTTTTTATCTATCTGAATATTTTAATTGCAAACTCATGAAAGGAAACATAAAGAATACATATATTTGCCTTTCCTTGTGGAGTAATGCAAATGGCATGAAAGCTAACTAGGCAAAGTGAAGGGTCAGAAACTAGTAGGATTTTCTGCTCCAAACGAAACCTCATCATTTGGAAACAGGAAAGAGCAAAACATCTGAGTGTACTGATGATTACAGCATAACTATCAGCCACCAATATCACCAGTTGTGAAAGAAGTAAATTGATCCTTGGGTGTATCAGGCAAAATACCACTAATGACGACAGGAAACATTTATGCTGCTGTAGCAGACGTGGTTGAGACCTGAATTGGAATGGCATGTAATACTGATTGAAAAGACAAAATCAAACTGAAAAGTATACAGAAGCAACCCTGATCACAGAACACAGCTTGGAAGCAAAGTGTAGTACATCCTGATTTAATCAGCCCAGCAAAACAAAAGCTGAGAGGCAGATTATGACTGTTGTCTCAAAAAATATTAGGGGTTTAACACATCCAGGAGGGAGGATAACTAAATTCAAGGATGATGATGGCACAAGAATAAATTAGTTGTGCATGAATTTAGATGGGAAATGAGAAGGAAGTCCTAGGGGATTCTGTGGTTCTGACTGCCTGTAGCAGAAGGGGGGTGAATATAATGGCATATGTGGTCTCTTATAATACACATCCCAACTTAAAAAACAAACAGTTCCCCCTCTCAAATACAAGTTTAAGAAGGCTTATGCCTGTGAACCTGCATTTAGCTTTTTCTTTGTGGTGGGGAAGGGTGACTAGGCTGTGAAGGCTGACAAGTTTTGAACACTTAGGATTAGGATCCAGTCTCTTCCCCATCCATATTGTTTTTAGGATGATAATGTTGATATTCCAACAGCAGAGGTGGAAAAAACTTACCTCTACTTTCATTTCTTGCTAGTTTACTGGGATAACTTCTGTTCACGGGTACATATGGCTCTGGAGGTGGCAAATCAGATATAGGATGAAAAGAAAATCTGCTTTCCCATTCATCTGAAAAAAATCCCATGCAATTTACTTGTTAGTTTTGTGATATAGCTTTAGGGAAGTCAACTGATGTTAACATAGTGGCTAATACGATTTATATTGAAGATATTTAGATTGCTGAGTATTGAACCAGCAATACTGAACCACTGGGAAATCAGGGAAAAAGATGTTTTACGTTAGTTTGAGAATGAAAATTCTTAGTAACTTTAACTGATCACTTAGCCAATTTAATGCAAAATCACAGATGAGGAAAATGGCTGCAATTCCACTGTAATTCCCTTCCATGTATAACATATCTGATTTTTTATACACATACATACATATATATGTTACCAGAAATGCATACTGTCTCCTACTTCAGAACAGTATTTTGTTCCAGGGAATTTTCTGATATTCATACCTTATGGATATACAGAGCTCAAAAGCATCATTAAAGTACAATGACTTGCAAGCAGTGTTTTCTTTTTTAATTTCTAAACATGAAAATTTGTGGCTGTTATAATAAAATTTATGATGACAGAAACTTGTATGTAACTAATGTCAAAAATGAGAAAATACATGAGTTGGAAACTACAGGGCCCCTTCCGATGTACTTACTGAGTGTACAGGATTCTAAAGAATAAAATAAGCTGATCAGATTCTTCATGGAAATAATTGGAAAAGTGTGTTTATGTAGCCCTGTTCTGCACTTGAATTTGGAGGCCCAAGGACGAAAGTGTGGGCTATCTTAAACTTTGCCATTTCTCCACTTCGTTGCTTCAGGACTTTGCAATCCTAACTTTCTTGCAATACTGTTATATTTTATTGCATAATATAAGGAACAGGTGAGTAAGTTTTGCCAGGCGGTTGTACATGTGGTTGTTTGCTGGGATCCAGTTTTATTACGTTTACTCCCAATGGTTGCAATTAGAAACCAGTGTGCAAAGGAGCTGTGGGTTCTGAACCCTGCAAATGACTTGTGTAAGAAAAAATGTGTTTGTGACCCACCTGCCTTATCTGGTGTGTGAAGATGCTTCAAAAGGATGATTTACAGTTTGTATTTTCTGTTTGCTTTTTCTAACCTTATAAATGTCAGAACCACCAATTTTGGCCTCCCATAATTAGCTGAAAGATTTATCTGTCCTTTGTAAATAGAAAACAATTGAAAAGCGTGATGAATTCTTGAAAGACAGCAGGCTTGGACCTCACCTTTTCAATAAACACTAACGAAAGGAGAGTTACTCGACATTCCCAGCAGCATTCTGACAAACTCTTCCCTTGTTTGTTTTTCAGCTTTTGAGTCATCAGTTCTGACTTCCAAAGAGTCTTAGTGTAGCTATGGTCTAAATTCGTATTAGAGCCAAAACAATCCCCTTAAGCCTTATTTCTGTATCGTAGCAAAGCACAGTGAATATGCTTCTTTTATTTAGGCTAGTTTTCAAAGGGTTATTTTGGAGACTGCACTGACAACTTTGCAGTTCTGCTCTATGGCGTATTTACTCCATTCTTACTTGGTAGGGTTAACCGAGACCCAAACGACATCTTTGTTGACCAGAAATCAAAGGGTTGCACTAGAAACTAAGCCTCTATCCCAAACCCTTTTTTGCAGGATTAAGGCCAAAAAGCACTATGTGGACTCTGTTGAAGGCAAGCAACTAGGAGGATGGCTTACCATCACCTGGATCCTGGAAGCCGTTTCTGACAGCTGATGAAGGCGGCGGTGGCGGTGGCGGTGCTGCCAAGCCCGGCCGGTCGGGGGGAAGCGGTGGTCGTGGTCCACCTCTCTGGTTGTCCAGCCCTGGCCGGGAGGGCAGCTGGGGAGTAGCAGGCAAAGCCCTTGAAGTGCTTCCATTCCTGCTTATGGGAGGAGGTGGTGGGAGGGGGCCTGGAGCAAGACAAGAGGCAAGCACATACACACCGTTTGCACCAGGGGTTACTCTGCCAGAGAGAAGCTGCTGCTTGCATCCCATGGCCTCCTGCTAACAAACCACAGCAGGTGGGCTCAGGACCCTCAGCACCCACTTCCCTGCTCTCCAGGGTTCTCTAGGGAGTTGGTGCCAATCTGAAGAGAAGACATCAGGAAAGCAGGGTATATCTAAGCATAAACATATCTCAATGCTCATATTCCCATGTCAGCTACAGAAGTTTCTAGAGAGGTGCTGGTTCTTGCAGCCACTTTTAAACCACTCTAAAGACATTGACCACAATGAGCAGAAGTTAAAAATGGAATTCAGGGTACTGTAGTCGTCCAAACCATAGTACATTTCATTTCCATGTACCTTTACAAGACAAGAGTACATGTTGCAGAACAGCTCTGCTGCCCTCAGAGGCTCTTCATCCATACGGGTGGTCCCCTCTGGGTATCACAGCCAGAGTCTGTGTAGGCACACAGGACAATTCAGCCCAGGAGGGGCAGTGGTAAAGCAGCATAGCATCAGCTCACTAATAAATATAAACATATTTATATTTATAAATACACGTGCTGCATACCAGGTTTTTCGGCAGTTGGAACATATCCACCTCCTGGTAAACTAGAAACAGACCTCACACACAGACTGGCATTTCCAGTGTCTGTGTATCTGAGTAACTGGTGTAGTGATGCAACAGGTCAAATACAAAGGCACAGCCCACATAACAAGGGACCAGAGCTGCCCTGAGGGCAGGGGAAGGGCCCTTCTCCCAGAGGAGCCGGTAAATAAAGGCAAGAAAGCTGCTGCTGCCAGGGAGAGAGGTATCCATGGTTAGGACACAAGGAGGAGAGGGTGTGGAGGGCTACGCATGTTCAAAAGTCTCGCTACCTCTGTTTGGCATAGTTGGGCAACTGACAATTATGTTCATTTTTATGAAATGCTTCCTTGTCCTGATGAAATCTAGCTACAGACATACATTTGGAAAAAGACAGCAGCAGATATTAAGTCTCCAGCAACAAGCACTGAAACATGCTTCAAAAATCATGCTGTACTTTGTGGGGTTGTTTTTCTTTTTTTTTCCTCCTCTTTTTAGTTTGCCTTCAGTGAATGGCTTCTAAGAATAATTTAGCAACTTTCAAAATAGTTTTGCTTGCTCTCTCTCAAACCTACCTAAACCCCACCACCTATACTGAAAGGCTGCAGAACAGGAGTATTTAAGTTTATAATTTATTGCTACACCTTCCTTCTGCTTATGAAACAAGCAGAAAGGTAGTGCAGATTTGCTAAAAACCATCTGCCTCAGAAAAGATCCAACCAGAAAAGCACTGGTGGAAGCAGTGGCCATCATGGAAGAAGCTCTTGAAGTATCTGAATAATTGCAGATGCTCTGCAACTTTGATCCATGCTCCCAGCCAAACGTGACACGAATTCTCTGATTTATTTACTGCAGACTGTGCTGGCATTGTGCCATTCTTTGGGCTGGCAACCAGCTCCACAAAGCACAGTTTTGGGGCCACCATTTTCTGTAGCTGCACAGCTGCTGCAGGTGCTGTGCTATAGGATATCCAGGCTGGTTCAAGGAGCTGGAAAGCAACACAGACAGCTGTCGCCTGTGGGAGCTCCCATGACCTTCATCTCTATTGTCCATGACTGGGTGGGTTTGTGATGATTGCAGATTTTTATTCCAAAGGATGAAATAAAAAGCAACTCCATGGAGCCTTCTGTGCAATGCTTCTTCCTTCCCAATGTTAAAGGGCCCATCTGTTTGTGCCTCAATTCTCTCAACTCCAAAGGGAGAACCCTCAGGTATTAAGAGAACTAAGTCACAAAGGGCAATTTAAAAAAGTTATGAACAACAGTCACAGAGGACAAAGTATGTTGTGATATAAAGGAGACAATTCTATTTCTAGTCTCCTTTTAAATCTGCATATGGTTAGTAACAACAGTTAGTCACGCTGTAACAACTGCCACTATATTTAACAATTATTGGCTAGGTCTTTTATTAAAATAATTTGTATTTGGCTGTAAGTATTCGTGTCTCCCAACACGTAGAAGGTCAGGTTCTGCAAAGCTCCATTCACAAGAACGCCACCTTTAACTTGCACTGGTTGACTCAGGCAAATACTATCAGAAGCTAGATAAAACAGCTTCTTTGCATTGAAGAACCTAATGGTGATACCCTCTGTTTGCAACCATTTTTAATTACTCTAATTATAGTAAAAGTTGCTGACATCTGCAAATGTACACATGAGCAGACTGGTTATGCACGGGGACTTTCCATAAGCCACTGTGGTACCTGTAAACCCTAATTTCCAGCTGCCTGGCAGCAGGGTTTGTTGCCCCCGTGGAGCAGGAGCATTCATGGCAGCAGGCCAGGGTCGAGGCGCTGTGCCACACCACACCCTGCTCCTGTGCATCGCACATAGCGAGACAGTGCTGGCCCAGCCACAGCTGTCCCATGCTGCTCCTTCGGGGCCACAGTGGGTGACGCACCCGCAGGACTGTATTGGGGCAGGACGGTTAAAGATGTTGGGTGCCCCTCCAAGGGGCACGGCCAATGCCACAGTGGGGCAAGCCGAAAATTCCCCCTTTCCATAAAGAATCGTCCTCTCATCCCAGCACGCCCATCTAGTTCACCCCCAGCAGGCTCAAGACTCCCAGCTGCCTCCACCCTCCCGGGCCGTGCCAGCTCCCTACCTGAGCGACTGGGGGGGTCTCTGACTGGCGGCGGGGGCCTCTCGCTGGGTGGGGGGGGCAGGGGTCCGGAGCGGCCCCCCGCGCCGCCAGCCGCCGGCGAAGACCCCAGCGAGATGTTCCTCTGGGGCAGCCGCGGCATCTCGTCGCTGCCGCCGGGGACGGGAGGGACAGAGGGCGGCCCCGGCCTGCTGGGGGGCGGCGGGGGCGCCGGGGCGCCCAGGGCGGGCCGGGGGGCGGAGGGCACGGGTGGTTTGCTGTTCTGCGGCGGCGGCGGGGGTAGGGCCGTCTCCCGGACGGAGGGCGGCCGGTGCCCGGCGGGGGGCGGCGGGGGCGGCGGCTTGTCCTCCCCCGGCCGGCCCGGGGTGGGCGGCAGCGGCGGCCGACCGGAGAAGGCGGGCGGCGCGCTGGGGCCGGGCTGCCGGATGGGCCCCGCCGGCCCCCCGCTCCGGCTGCCCGGGAATGGCGGGGGCGACGGCCCCAGGCTGGGCTGCCGGCTCACGCCCGGCACCGGCGGCGAGCCCCTGTTGTGGAGGCTGGAGGCGATAGGCCGGGGGGTGGTGGGCACCGGGGGCGGCACGGCCTCGGGCCTGGAGCCGGCGTCGGGCCTCGGCGGCGGCATGCGGCTCCTCTGCGGCTCGGGAGCACCGGTCCTCGGCCCCGACGACGACCCCAGGAAGCGCGGCGGGCCGCTCGGCGGAGAGAAGGGCTTGGGGGCTGCGGAGCGGCCTCCAGGCGGCAGGGCGGGCGGCCGGGCGGCCCCGGCATCTGCGGACACAGGAGAGAGAGAGAGGGCATCAGCGTCCACCGTTCGGGCACCTGGCCTGGCCGTCTCCTCACGGAAAACGATACGGGGGCCAGCCCGGCATGGGGCAGGCAAGCCTGAGGGCTCGGCCCCCTGCAGCAGTTAGCAACAGTTTTGATAGCACCGAGGAACCGCACCAGAGTAGCGGGTGAAGGCCCGATAACGCTTATATGAGGGGCAGCTGACAGAGACCCGAGTGGCCACAAGACAACGCAATGCAATGCAGCCCTCGTGTAGCAAGCAACAGCGCAGGGAAGGGGGGAGAAGAAATGGAGAACAAATATTTGAGATCATAACCTGACAGCAAAGAAATTCTAGCTTTTAAATGATACCCAACAATAACAGTCCTGTAAAAGGCTCTTTTCAGCCCTCTCTTCTAGCTGCTATCTAAGGATGTACTTGTGCCTGTCAGGAAGAAGGCAGCCAGTCATGCAGTTGGAGAAGTACTGTTCTGTGATGCCAGGAACTTTTGTATTAATACAAGTTCCCAAAATAGTTTGTGACACAATAGAAAATACCAGCTCTGAGGGACTGTTTTGTACACGTGCTGAGAACTTACCATTTGTCTATAAGTAAGGTTCATAACACCCTATAACCCTGTTGCCCAGTCCTCCTTCCACAAGTGTAAAATGCTACATCTTAGCCTTACAAAACACAGTGGCCCCAGATCTACTTTTATATTTCAAAGGGCACGAGGCTTTGGGCAGCTGTTTTGCCAGCCAGAAGAATACAGTGCATGCTGCAGAAAAGACTCCAGCTGCAGTGTGCATACCAGCCAGCTGGCATGCCTCATGCACTCCCTCAGTGGTAAATCATGCTGTTGTGGAGCTGACACAGATGTACTTTCCATTTGGAAAGTAGATCCTTTTCCCTGGTACACAAGGGAGAATTAACTTGGAATCCTCTTATGCTCCCCTCTGGGCCTGCACACCCACAGCTAAGGCAGGACCTAGTCTGACCGTACTGTGCAGGGAGCAATTCAACATTGCCGAGATCTTCAGTTTTCATCAATAACTAGGAGGATGGCTGTAAACACAAGTCTTCTCCCTCATAAAACCTAGTATTAAGAATAAAACAAGATTCAATCTGAAAATTACATTTCCTAAGAGCTGAAGATATTTAAAGACTTTTCCAATCCCAGCAGGTAATTCATTGCCATGCTGTAAAGGTTTTAAGCAATGTCATCTACTTTTTCACAGTTGTTGCGAGCCGATATCAAAGCCACCGGCTGTCAGGATGCCCTCGCAACTTTTTACCCTCCCCAACGGAGAGGTGTGTAGATGAGACCACACGTGTGGCCACTGTGGGATCATAGCCCAGAGAGTAGATTGGAATGCCCCCTCACCACGCTTACAGAGTTACTGAGATAAATGTTTAACTAACAGGTTAATCGGTTTATTTGTGGTTAACACAAGTCTTGTGTGGGGGGAAGAAGAAATAGTCCGTTCCCCACAAAAGTGAAACTTCAAGGTCTTTCTTACCGGCATCTCGACTCGCAGCAGATCTTAGCTTTGGCATTCCTGCTTGAAAAAGGCCTCCAAGGCCAGGTGGCCCACCACCACCAAAGCTGCCACCACCGCCACCACCAAAACCCCCACTGCCGCCGCCGCCGCCACCACCTCCTCCAAAGCCACCGCCACCACCTCCACCAGGTCCTTTGGGTTCTGTTGGGAAAAATATCGCCAATATTAGGCAGAGAAGAGAGACTCATCCTGCAAAGTCATCTTTTTCATTAGAGCAACACTTGTAACTGGGGAAAAATGGACAACCTTTCAAAACACGCAAGTCCTTGCTCAAGTTAGATCATCACAGCTACCACCACTACCAATATTGCACCATGGAAGGGGTGGTGCAAGAAACAACCACTGTGTTTCATTAACTGGAAAGCAGAGAAACAGTCACTATTGAGAATTTGGAATTGAGCATGGATTGGACCTCTGAGAATATCACATTGTCTTTGTTAGCATCTTGTAGCTGCTTTCTATTTCTTCATACCTGTGCTTTCTTACCCTTCTCTGCTTCTCCATAAGCAAACCAAGAGACAGGATAATCTCACGGCAAATGAGGAAAGAAGGAAGAAAACAGAGGTGTCCTTCCTTTTGGAAGTGTCTCTGGTGATCACTTCTGGAAATGCACAGACCTCTGTCACTATTGATGCTATTTCAACACATCTACTTATTTAAACAAAGCTTAGTGGGGAAGGATATTTAATTTCTGATTACTTTCCTGTAGGTCCAGGAATACAGTGACAGGATCATTAGCAGCTAATTTTTACACTAGGCATGAATTATTTTATCAGTTCCCCTTCTTCCTCTCCCATTTCTCTCTAATGTCAGTGTTTCTGCTGTGACAACAATGAGATCCTAAAAATAAAATGAAAGTGTTTCCACAACCACAAATACCTTATTCAGAGCATCACCACAAAATGAGCAGGCCTACAGGTTGGAATATCTGTGGAGATCAGCTCTCAGAAGATCAATGGCTGAAGATCAATTGCTTAATTTATTGGCATCTATATTTCCACAACTTTGGGTGGGTAAAAGTTTCACTGACTTTAAAGTAATTAAAACCTGTGGATGAAAAGCACTTCAAATAATCCCACCCAGAAAAAAGGAGGAAGAATGTGTACACAGGCGAATGTTTCACATGATCCTCTTCTTAAGCATGTTAGCTCAGTTCAGCTCTGACTCACATAGGGTGTGAACCTCTGGAGAAACGCTGCTACTATAGTTTAGTCTTTCATCATAATTTGTTAATTCATGTAAACAAGATAATAGACCACAATTTTAATCTTTTTGTTTACCCCTCCTTTAATCCCCCTAATGGTTTTTTCCAGCTCATTATAATAGCTAGAACGTGTAACTTTGCTTTCACAGATAATACTCAAATGTTTAAAAGCTAAATACCTGACTAACTGCAGGACTGTGTCCATTTTTTTTTTTTTAATTATTCTTACTCGGTCACACTCCTTTGGGCATTTCCTTCTTTCCTTATTTCCTACCACAGTCCAGCCTTTAATTGCATGGCCAGACCTGGACCGAGTTGTATCACATTTGCTAACTAGTCTGCAGAAGTACCTTGTCTCCACAGGCAATAAATGCTGCTCTTCCAATGTAGCAGGCCCCTGTTCCTCACTCTTCTGTTTCTGCTCTACCTTTCCAACACTTTTGCTACACGGGCTGTTCCTGCTGAGATGTACAATGAGACACTGCACCAGCGCAGCTGGGTGGAGATCTGTCTCCATTCAGGTAAGTGGAGCTGCTGCCTTGTGCCAGAGCACCACCTGGGCAGGCTGGGCAACAAGGCTCAGCTAAAAAGGTCACAGCCCTGAGTCAGTCCAGGAGTGGCAGAATGGCCACAGCAGAGTGACACCCAGGTGGAGCTGTGGCTCCTGGCTCTGGTTTTGCTTTGAGTGGTACTGGGGCCATTAACAAGCCCCATGGTGTCATGCCAGGGGTGCATTTATTTTGTTGCTCTTTATGCAGAAGTGAAGTCTGAAGTTCCACTTTATTTTCTGTGCTTTCCTCAGTCCTGACTTTTGTTTGATCTGCCAGAGCTCCTCAGCAGAGCTCCTAGTAGGGTTTGCATAGTTTTCTGATTTAAGCAAGTAAGAAAGCTTTACAGGAGTAAGCAAACAAATTACCACTCACATTTCATAAGCAGTGCTTGATTTCTCAGCTGACTTAATCCATGATGAAAAGAATTTATATATGTCAGCTTTTAACATTTCTTTTTACCTACTTCTCTTATGGCAGTTAATAAAACAATTTTCTGCATTCAGGTATGTAGAACCATTCACGTATACAGGAACTCCAACATGCAGAGTCATACTTACTGTCTAGAATTGGAGCACTTCTGTCATTAGTAACAGTCTTCTTCAGCTTTTTTCCTTTGGTAATATCAGACAATAGAGCATTTCGCCCTGCTTGTTCTGACCTGCTTAGGGATGGCTTTTCAGTATTTGCCTGCAAAATAAAATAAAAAATGAGGTGAAATAAACCAACTTGTAGCTACAGAGTTCTGCTCAAATATGGTAGTTACCTGAGACTTCAATTTCTGTTCTAATGGCACTGGCATGGGTAGCGTGCTGCGTCTGGTGGTGTGAATGATGTTACAGGTAGCTGCCCTTGTTACTAACTCAAGGCCTCAAATACTGTTGCTGTTCTAACCCACATTATTCACTGGAAACAGAACACTCCAATGTGAATTCCTATTTTTTAACTCAAGATTTAAAGTCTCTTTTTTTTTTAAAGACAAGGAACATCTGTGGTAAGTTGCCAGTTTGGAGACTGAACAAGTACAGACTGCACACATAATCTGATTACACAAAAAGGTGGACATTCTTGAAAGTTGTAGTGAAAACTCCTAATGTACAAATTCTGGATAAATCAGAAGATAGGTGGAGTTTTATTTACTATTTTAGTTTTGATAGAAATAATTAAAAATGACAATCACCATTTCATCAATATAGACCTCTTACAATTGACCCAATAAAAACTTTAGATGTAGTGATTTGTTTCAATGATCCTTGCTTTTCTATTATGTTTTGGTGACTGTTTTTCAAGGAAGAACCAAAACAATAAACACAAGCGTACACTTGTGTGTGTGGGGACACACCTATATATGGTTATTTCTTCTAGGAAATGCTGGTTCCTGAAAAGATTTCTAACTTACTGGATCAGTGTTATGGCAATTTCCTGAAAGGTGGTGAAAGTTGCCATGGAGGGCACAGAATCTGTGTCTTCCTTGTGATGGAAAAAGAGGGAAAGACACTTCAGCAACACAGCCCAACCTGTGTAACTAGCCACAGTTTTGCAATAAAAATATGAGTACTTTACAACAGCATTTCAAAAAGCCTTTTCTTTCCTGTCAGTGAGGTGACTGCCTGTTGGAGGGCAAACACAGCACAAGCTCTATTCCAGCTTAGGCTGATTTAAGTCAGGTCTGATAGATTGTCACCCACTACACTGTGCCAGCACTGGATCCTGTAATTTGATACCACAGGCTGGTTGAGAGAGCTATGCTAAGAACTATCCTCACCGAATTTAAAAAACAGGAATTATTTTTTCCAGCTTGGGTCATGTAAGTACCACAGCATAACAAAGGAAAAAGCAAGAGTACATGTCTGGAGAAAGGCTAAGGGAGAGCACGACTTCAATTACCCTGACTTAGACAACCTGTTGGGGAGCTGTGCCTCTCTGCCCAGGATCCCTATGCAAGACCAAACCACCAGTGTGGGAAGGAGATGAGGACAGAGAGTCAATGTGGCTAGTGACATCCATATGGACACTGGAAGGGAGTGGAAGTAACAGTCCCTCTTGTATGATCCATCATTAGCCATAAGCAAAACGTCAAAGAGCTTTCCTCAAAAATCATGCATAGCCTCGTCCACACCTCAGTGCCTCTGGATGTCTTTTTCAATACAATAAGCAACAAAGGACGGTGGATGTTGTATGTTTACGTTCTGTAAAACTTACCAAGGCGAGAGTTGGGGGTGGAGGGGGAGCTGGAGGGGGAGGCACAGGCATGGTGGAAGTCTGAGCTCCTCCTGGTCTTGCTAAGAAACCTGCACAACAAAACACAGAAGCACACAAGGCCCAGAGATGAATAAATCTGTCACCTTTGGGAGTACGTTCTACTCAGCTAAAAAAACATCCTTGCAGCTAACAGATTTATCTGCTACATTTTCTAAATCTAAATAATCTGTAAAATGCACTTAATGTTTCATTGTATGGAAACCAGCTGCATCCCTAAATGGGGGCTCCCTACATGATCCCCGTTGCCATACACACTCACAGACATACGTATCCAGTTTTGCACACATACACAGTGCATGCATTGCTATGGCAATGCACAAAAATGCAGTAACAAAACTGAACTCGGTTTAATCCAACATCTTGTTCCTGTGGAAGTACTTCAGGATGATCCCATAGCTATACCATCAATCCTTCAAGAAGGCATAATTTCTTTAGGATCATATTCAGAAAGCAATGCTGACCTTTTAAAGCCTTTAAGTTGCTGGAAGATCCACTCCCCCCCCCCACACACACTATCATGGGTAGGTTGGAACATCAGAGCTCTAGGAAAGACTCATGCTTCTTCCTTTCTGTCTGCTTGCCCTGAAGATGCCAAACTCCACCATCACCTCTGAATGCACCTTCCTCCACAGGAGCAGCACACACAGTCATGCCCTTGAGCAAGCAGGTAGCCTGGCCTTTCAGCCAGTGGCTGCTGCAGGGGGAAAAGCCTGGCTGCCAAAGCTCAGCCTTCCCCAAGCTTCCCTGCCCCAGACACAGCTCCTGCTTTTCTCCACCCCAAGCAGAACTTCTGACCTAGGGCAACCCTAGGAGGGTCACATCTGAGATGTAGAACTTCACTGCAATTAAAATATTAAACAACAACAAACAAAAAAAAAAAGAAAGGAAAAGCAGAGAGGAATTTTTTTCAAGTCACAAGGGTTTTTTTGTGGCATTTCAGCACATTGCTCACTGGAATTGTGCCTATTGGAGGCCCCAGACTTTTTATAATGGTGCTGAGACATTTCAGCATGTGTTTGGCTCTTGCCCATTTACCTGAGCTGGCTTTAGGAATGGTGATATGCCACTGCTTACATAATATTTGCACAGGTCAACACGGTGGAAACAGGAAAAAGGGTTATTCTCCCCAGGCTGACCGCTGAGGTCCCATAGCAGTTATTTTACAAGAATACACAGATCTTACTTTCTGAAGTCACCTAATTGTTTTTGATAAACCCAAGGAGAACTGTAGTAGCACAGTATCTACCAAATCAACTTCGTTCTAGGTACAGTACCCTTTGCAGTTTATATGAGCATTAGGAAAATGTTCTGAATGGAAGAAAATGGCATTTGCAGTGAGGGTGTGAGGTGGGTCATCACTACAGAGTCTGTAATGGCTCTGAGATGAGCCATGATAGGTGTGTGAGAAAAAAAAAATATTAGAAGTACAGGTTTATATCCTCAGATGCTCATGCTTCAAAAGAATTAGAATACAGCTATCAAACCACACACACACACAATTGCTGAGCTACTTTCCTCAGAAGAAAGCTTTTCTGAAATAAGACTGTAACATATTTTCTCTAAAACCTTTAGGGAGGAAAGGGCTTGGAAAGGAGTTGGACACAGCATCCCTAGCTCTGGCTGACTATCTAGAAAAAAACATGGAGTTCGAAGTGGTGTGAGGCACTACCACTGTCTCCAGTCTCTGCAAGTTTTCTTCTCCTGTACTGCAGAAATTGTTTCTTTTTCTGGTTACTGTGAAAGAGCAAGCAGAGCAGAGGGGAAGCTGGCAGATGGACAGACTGACTGACAGAGGAAACTGTGCGAAGCCAAGCCCACGCAGTGCTGTGCAAACACATGTGTTGGCAAAGTCCTAGAGGCAGACCGGCGTGCTCTGCTCAGTCCTTCGGTGCGTTACTGCGCATCTTACAGTGTCTCCGCAGAAGCACCAGCTTCACATTCAGAGCACCTGCTTGACTTGGGTTATATTCCTGTCTTCTGTATTTCTAGCTTCAGTCGTTACATCAAACTGCACAAAGCTCTATCCTTTCCTGATCTGCTTATCCTAAATACAATATTTGAAATCTGAAGCCTATTAAAGGCAACAAGACTAACACTGCTTTGTTCTTCAGCTTCCTGTTTAAAAAAATAGTCAACAGGAAAATTATTTCTTACAGCAGACCACAACCATCCTGTTTCTTAACACAGCCTTTTCACAGCTGCAGTTGTCTCTAGCACAACTGCTACTAGGCTGTTTCACCAAGCTTTTTACTCCTTCAACTGATTAAAAAGAGAGAGAAATCCTGCTCTCTGCACTGCTTTGATAAGCTGCCAAAGCAGTCAGGATAATGTTCTGTGAGTCTCTTTGGCAGCCCATGTGTCACAGGCAAGTTTCTGGAGTAGGGAGAATAAAGTTCGGTTTGATATCGGACTTTTAAATTAATTCCTTAAGGCAGCTCAGGCCTGAATGCAGCAAAAGGGCCAGCTGGTCTATGAAGCGCTTCCTCTAAAAAGCAGTATTTTTGCAAATGCCATAACTTGTCTACCTCCCTGTCAAGTTAAGCAATTGGTTTCTACATGCTTCTGCTGGTCTGTTCTACTTTTTTTCTTTTTAACTGGGCTGTTTTAGATCAGCTTCTTAAGGAACTGTCGGGGACAGAGGGGAAGCAAGGTCACACTCGAAGGCTGAGTTCTCTAAGGGGAAGCCCACAACCCAAGGACACATCCAGCATCTCCAAAACCCTCCCTGCACACATTATTTGCAAGGAGGCAAGGTAGAGAAAGGCACCGAGTGCCTCCTCTTTGCCTATCCCATCTTCCAGAAGGATGACATCCTCTGATGTAGCTGTAGTTACCAGCTGCACACTAGCTAGTACCTCTTCTGGTACTGAAGGGCTTTCTCAACAGGACTGGAGTGAAAATTAGGTACCAGCTGCACACTGGTGAGCTTAGCATTTAGCTTCTGCTGAAGAAGCCGTATAGCCCCCAGGGCAGTTACCTGCAGGGTCTGGAAAATGGCACTTTGAAAGCACAGGACAAATTTGTGTAATAGGCCAAACTCAGGCAGAACTGGCTTGAAATTTAATTCAAGCATCCTGCAGAGCTGTTTACTCATGATGTTCTAGAGCACGCATTTCCCTTAGGAGCAATCAGAAGAGAGATCATATGGCATGACTCAGAAAACTGCATGCCCACACACTGAAGTATAATGCATACACTTACAGAGCCAGTAAAACACCCCACTTTGTCAAATTTTAGCTTAAAGCCTAAGTTAAGACACTGTTTCACTCTTAACTTTTGTTACTCCCTGACTCTGATGCTGAGAGAATTTCAGAAACCCAGGCTGAAACTTTGCAGCAAGAAATGGCATCTCTGTCTTTAAAGCTGTAACTCACTCTTGCTGTTTAGTTGTTAGATTTCATAAGATCTATTTCTTTGTCTGACTTTTTGTAAGCAAAAAAGTGGCACTCTCTGGATTTTAAAATTTGATAATTTTAGCCTGTAGGAATAATAATAACATACTGAAGAGATGGAGCAACCCAGGGCTTTGCCCACACAGGACAGCACAGTGCTGGGGCTGACCCTTGGGATGAGCTGCACCTCTTGAGCTGCAGAAGCAAAGCAGCTGAGTCAGCACAATGTTGAACTTGAATTCTGCAGCTGCTTTGTTCATCACTAAATTCAGGGGATCACCATTTTGCACAGAGCATAGAGATGTCCTAAGATGTTAATTCTGCAATTAGAGGAAAGCTTTGGTTACTATCCTACATGTCAGCAATAGACTCAGTGCATGATTTGCTCTTGGTCAGTAGGAAAGAGTTGGATTTAAGAAATGAAAATTATGTTCAATTGCTAATAGCTGACACTATAAAATACCTGACGTAGTAATCAGTAATGAATTTTACTTACCAAATCTGTTAACAACCAAGTTGCTTATAACATTCGGTGCTGCAGGGTGTTGAAAAGAAACCAATTCCAAAAGACCAAGACCAAAAACATATTGGTACTTTGAATCCCAGGACACACATCCTTGCATATTTTCTAGGCAGTTGTGTGAATTATCACAGCTTTTCAGAAGCTGTATGGAAATATTATATCTAGATGAACATTGGTGGTGCAGCAGGAAGGATTACAGTAACTAACCTGCACGTGTACATCACAGCGTTGGCCCCTGAGCCCCAAACACAAAGGTCTGTATTGTCAGCAAGAGAGAAGGATTTCCACAGCTGGCAGCAGCAGCTGCTGTCCCGTGGCAAGGCAGGTGCCAGCAGCACTGGTGCTTCCTCTGGAGCTCAGCCCGGATCGGGGCCCCCATGGCCCTGAGCAGGCCCCTCACCGCAGCCCTCGCCCTGCACCGCCTCAGCCACAACCCCAGTGCCAGACCATGGGCAACCTTCCTGAGAGGGGTGTGCACATCCCCTGCATCTGCTGCCTTCTATGAAAGCCACCCCAGCCCATAGAAAATGAGATGCCAATCTAATCCCAGGTAAACCATACAATCACATAAGGAGGCTCTGATTTTTGCAAGCTACCAGGCACATCCAGTAGTCACTATCAGAAATGGTATTCAAATATTATTATATGCAACACATTGTGATAAAAACTAACTTTATTAAAAAACCAAAGTGTAGGAGACAGTATATGGTGCATTCTGCATAGAACTCCTTGCTTCATGAAGTAATCCATAAAGAGCAATAAGCAAAAGTGGCACTAAACTCAACGTAAAGCACAAATACTGGGCATTTCAGATTTAATTTGGTACCTCAGAAATAATTTCAGAAGCAGTACAAATGGTGAAAAGAAATGCAACATTTAATGTGGGATGGACAGTGCAAACAACTGGACTACAAGTGCACAGTTTGTATCTAGTCACCATTTTAAGCTGCTTCAAGGTGTCCCCTCTTAAACATATTGAGTCAGAGGCAGACAGACAGCTCACTGTGGTTAATCATTTCCTGCATGATTAATTTCCAAGCAAAAAAAAAAAAAAAAAAAAGAAGAGAAAGGAACAAACAACTGTAGAAATAAAATAGAAGTGATAGAACTCAAGGGGAAAAAAACCCCAGAGATACCAATTAAAATGCTGATTGGCCCAATATGCAAAAGGATCTAACTTCCAAACCAGTATTGATTTTTTTTTTTTCAAAATGCATTACTTCCTGCTAGTGAAAGAAAGGAAAAATTTAAAAATCTGAATTTGAGGAAATGGAGCTAGCTTACCAAGTACTTTAGTAGGGTAGGTATCAAAACAGAAAGGACAATTAACTATAAACACATACCAAAGTAGTTGGAAAATAGCTTAAAATCAGTTTCATAGAGACCACAATATTTTCTCATGAACTGGTTTTTAATGGAGTACAGAACTATTAAACTGTTTTGATTAAAAAAAAAATAAATTAGTGTTTTCTTACGAAATTTGTTCAAGTCCCTCTGCTCCCACTTTACTTGGTGAACCAGAGTAATCAGTAAGTCTACGTGTCACATGTTACACCCCTGTATCCTCCAAAGGCCAGAAGGGCTGTCTGCATTAGGAGAGTCGGGTGCGGGAGTGTGGCAAGGTGTGAATGAGAGCTTCAAAGGATGCTGAAGACACTCCTCCCATGCAACACCATGCCAGTAAATCCCATCTGATACTTATCAGATATCTTTCTTCTTCTCTTTTAACTGAAGTTTCTAAAAACATAGAAAACTATAAATAAAGATAGATGGTTTTAAACCCCTAAAGAATTCAACA
Organism: Hemiprocne comata; assembly: GCA_020745705.1. NCBI lineage: Eukaryota > Metazoa > Chordata > Aves > Apodiformes > Apodidae > Hemiprocne > Hemiprocne comata. The sequence goes on from CM036591.1 coordinate 23,131,266, forward strand.
AGGAAGTCAAACCAAACCCAGTGCAGCACGTGGCTACCTCAATATGCTGAAGAGGAATTCCCCTCCAGGGTGAAGAAAGAATATTTAGGAGACTCTCTGGCCTCAGTTACTCACACAGAACTGGGCAAAGTCTCTGAAAGGTGCTAAAGTAACTCAATACTAGATTTGCACACAGGACTGCTGTACAACTGCGCTATGCTCAGCATTTCTCTGAACTGGGATAAACCTTCCAAAGCCCAGGAGCGCAGGAGGAGGAAAGGGACATCTAAAACATTACTCTCAGTATTTTTTTGTCTTTCAACATCAGTGACTGATCTTTTAAGAATGACTTCTGTCTGAAATGACTCTCCTCTTGGTGGAGGGATTACAAGACTGTGTAGCCTGAGAAAGGACATTACAGGGGTGTGAAAAAGCAAATTGTCCTAACCTGTCCAGAGGAAGCTATGGCAGCAAAAGGAGGCAGTAATGTTCTGCCCTTAAAACCATCTGCAGAGAAATGGACAGCCAAAAAAGAAACCAACAGAGAAGTTACTCAGGATGAATGAGACCCAGGGAAATTCTGAGGAGCTGCTACTGCCAGAAAGAGGAAGCCAATTTTATTTGGGACTTTTTGCATTTCAAAGAAACTCTCCATGGTACCTGAAATGAATGGTATGGGTATGACTTTCCACCCAAGCTGAAAAACACCACCAGCTATGCAAAATGCCAGGGCAGAGAAAGTGTCCGGTACCAGTGATGCTAGAGAGCTCCTGCCTGGATCCCAAGTGAGAGCTTCCTTTTTCTTTCCATGAACAGTCACAGGAGGGGTGATGGATAATAGGCTTCATTCTTGGGCACGTGTAAAGCGGATGAGATCTTTGTGGCCCCAAAATGGGACTTGGCTCCAACCTGAATGACGGACAGGAGCTGGCAATAACAGGAGTATCTGCCATGTGGAACTGCATCTGTACAAACGTGGCAGTGACCGACTTGGGGGATGCAATGCCACCCCTGCTGTAGTCAGAGGCCAAGAAGGAGAGAAGAGGAAAGCAAGACTCTGGTGGTCTCTGGCAGGAGTGCACAGGGCAGTTCTTGGGGTAGAAACACATGTCAAGCCAGTATTACAGTGAACATTTTTTCAGCCCTACATAGGCTGCAGAGAAATGATACATTGTTTGTTCTGTTTTGTTTTAGACCTACCCTTTTCAAGAAATTGCAGAGTTTTAATCTTTTACCTTTCACAACAGTGTAAGTAAGCTCTGTGAGAGGTGCCAGTGCTGGGGGACTAGTGAGGAGCAGTAAGATAAATAACCACAATCACAAAGCACAAGACTAGTTAGAAAAAAACCTGAGAGGATGCCACAAGGTACTTTCATGTCTCTGTGTGTGTTATTGCAGGCACCTGTGCCCTGCCAACCCTGTGGCATCTCCATCTTCCTCCACCCCTCATGCTCACCTCTCTCATCCCTGAGCACCCAGCCAAGTGCAGTGACCCTACAGGCAGCACTGACTGCAGCTCATACTGGGCAATACCTCAGAGTCCTAAAACCCTCTAAACACTTTGATCTCCTTCTTACCATCACAGGAAAACAGTAATAAAGCAGGTTACTGTGGGGTGTCAGTGATAAGTGAACCATCAGACCACTGAGCTAGCACACAACTGTGGGTGCCAAGAGCAGTAATAGCCAGATGCTCTCATGATCCACAGCAAGTTGCATCCAAAAAACCTCATCTGTCAGAGGCAACCAGGAGTTATATGGCAAAAATCCAGCCATACTGCATCCATGGAAAATTACAGCTAAGAAATAGGCCACTATGGTGTCAGAATGTTGTTTTAGTCCAAGTATTTTAAAAAGTTTTTTCCTTTTCAGTGACATATTTTTCAAGATATGCAGAGGATCATAGGCAATGGCTAGCTTTGGAGGACTGTCCCCAGTCACCAATACAGTCACCATTTGGAAGAAGCAGCAAAGCTTTTGGTCAGGTGAAGTGTTTGGTTGTTGACTTAAGAAAAGCTGGTAATGTAAGAGCAAATACACTATGGCAGAAAGTATGTCTCTGACTCACTGAAAACAGAAATTGCTTCCATCCAAGCCACGCTCCTATAATTTCCTTCAGCCAGCACTTTCAGAGGAAATGTACAAAAATAGTCCTGTCTGCTCAGACTCTGGGAGTGGGCTCGTGCCCCTTGCCGCAAGGACTCTGCCCCAGGGAGCAGGACCTGAGCCCTGCAAATGGCACCTGGAGCAGGGCCCCTTCACCAGGTGTCTCGTCCGTGTTTTAAAACAAGCACATGTGTGCCATTCCTCAGCAGGAGGTAGGGGTCACATGCAGCAGAGAATACAGTTACTGGGCTGTATCCCAGCTCTCAGGATAGGAGGACACAACTTGAGACACTGCAACCTCCTACAGCTCCCTCCCCACCCCTGCCTCCCTGACAAAAAAATGAAAAGCCCTTTCCTCAATGCCTCCACAAAAAGAAAAGCCCTACAGCAAACAGCCTCACCCTCTCTCTCCGGCAGAAGTGATGGTTCAGGACCAAGCTGTTCATGCCCGAGCTCTTACTTGAGCTGTCCAGAGCACAACTGCCTGCACTATTACACCACCTACCACCCAAGGCAGCCTTTGGTCAACCCAAATGTTTGAAACCATGTACAAGGCAGTGTTACCCTGGACACACTGCCCAACACAGCCAGCCAGGGATTCACCTAGGCTGGAGGCAGCCTCAGCGTGCAGCCCTAAAGAAAGGGAACCTTGTTATGGTGCTCTGGAGAAGCTGTAGGGACAACCTCTCCACAGAGGGGCAACGTACCTGGGGGAACAAAGACCTGATGACTCTCTCCGTATTACTTCTATTAGTCCCTTGCCTGTTCCTGCTTGTGAACATTTTGTGTTCACAAAACACTGTTCCTAGTACATAGTGCAAGAGCTTGTCTATGATGGGGCTGCTTTTTCCAATGTCTCATTGCTGCAGGGATGATCACTCGATGTCATGTGGCTGCTCAGCAGCATGCACTTTGCTGCACAGCTCTCTCCCCAAAACTTGCCATCTTAAGCTCTAGGAGCTGTTGGCAGGGTGAACAGGCTAGTCCAGAAATTAAGAATTTCTGAGTATTGTCTCCAGCTTACTCAGTCCTAAATCAGAAAAAAGCATTGCATTAAGTTGGAAAAAGTCCAGAAGAGCAGGACTCTTTCCACCAGCTTATCCTCACAATGCGGCACCGCTCAGCTCTCCGACTGGACAGGGCCATGGGTGGCCTGACAGCAGCAGGCAGCCTGTGCAGAGAGGCAGGTGGAGGCAGGAAGGGATGGATGCTTCCCACACCTGGGGACCCAGAGGCAGAAAGGCATGGGATGGCTCTTGGAACCCCTAGATTGTTACCATGGGAAAGTATCCTCGCCTTTTGCTTTTCTACTTACTGCGTCCTGGTTTGTTTTGAGGATGCTATGGGTCTGACCACTTGTTTCCCTTCTGCAGCAGGAAAGCAATTCTGCCATTAGAATCAAACTGACAGAAGTCTGGAAGATTTTTTCCCTCCGTCTCCCCTGTTTTATGGCATAACACAGGCCCAAAAGTATCAGGAATTAGTCTGAATGTGTTTTTTGGACACTGGAGCTGTTTTAACTGTCAGCCAGTTTGGAAAGAAGTCATAGGAACCAATTTTGGTAAGCACCCCCCAGGATTTTGCTTGACTTTTGCTGACCATGGTTGCCCAGCAGTGTGCTGCTGTGGGTCCCCTTCACAGCAGTGGTTATAAGAAACGGGGCTTCGCCTCTGAAAATCTTGAGGTTGGGATAAAAAGAGCCTGTTTGGAGCCATCAGTTACATCGTGGAAGCTCTAGGACACCCCACACCATATCCTCTCCATGCCCAGGGCACTAAATAAATAACATTGTGATCTGCATGATGCCATTGCTGAATGTGTCTTCATTCACCTTTCTTCTCTGACCAATAGGACAACATGAAGCTGCATTTGAAACCATTTTATCATAATGAAGGCATACAGAGAATGATCAAGGATCTCACACACTGCCAGATTATTTTACTTCTCAGTAGGCGTAGGTTTACAATTCAATTGACTTCAGCATTCAAATAGGCTTTTTTAACATAAAGTGTTTTCTTCACCACAATCAGCTAAGTCTTGCTACATCCGCAGTGAACTGTGACTGGCCTACTAAAGCCAGAATCTATAAAATAATATTAAAATAGTGACTACCTCTACAGGGGAAATTGGAGGCATATAAGGGCCAGACATGTGGAATGAATTTAATACACCATTTTCCAATCCTTCTCTCTTGTAAATATTGCAATATTCCTATAAGAATGTTGAAAAACTACAGTGCACAGAGATTAGTTCAGATTTCACATCAAAAGCCCAAACAAAAAATTAAGTGGCCTGGGCAGTCAGCAAGGAAAGAGCGACTACATGAGTAAGAGTGCCTTAGAGTTTTTACAGCCCAGGTGTCGACATGAATTAGAGAGTAACTTGAATACCTGACATTAGAGGAGCAATGAAAAGACTGATCTGCCTGGAGTGTGGGAAAAACAAAACAAAACCCAACCTCAGATCTGCATAGTGTAAGGCAGCCTGCTCCACCAAAGACAGTTCAGAAAAACAAATACCACCCCAGAGCCAGGTTACCATCCATAAAAGCCTGGGTTCAGTGCAGCAAGCCCCATAAATCAGTTTTGTGAGAAACACGCAACCAGGTCTGGTAGAGATTTTAATTAAAAAGAAAAATGTTGTTTTCCAATCCAAGAGTTAATTTTGGATGATATGAGGCTGCAAAGCGCTGAGACTCCAAACTCCACTAAGGTAGGTGGAGATGGAGAATCTGATTTCACTCTCATTAGAGTTTATGGAAAGGCTCAGGCCAGTTTTCAGAGGGGGCTGGATGAGACCCATTGTACCTTATGACTTTGCTGAAAGTGTTTGAATTATTTAGGATGATCAGACTTAAAGATTAAGAAAAATACATCCTATGAAGTCCCTTGATGTTCACTGCTGTGCAGGGATTTGCAGTGTAGCTTGAGATTAGTCATTAAACCAGATCATTTGTGAGGCAATGAATCATATTTGCACATAAGTAACGAATCTGAGGAATGTCACATTCAGCAGTTGGCTCCCCCAACACCATCTTATGGATGCAGATGGCTGGTAAAGCAAGGACCACAGCCACAGTCTGCACAGATATGCCATCACTTGTGTTCAGCACTGCTGGCATCTTGCTTCAGGAACTTGGGGAAAGCAACAGGCTAGATACACAGTCATCTGTCTCAAAGGACCACGACCTATTGAAAACTCCCTGTGACCTTCCCTCTGTGTCCTGCTCACAGACCACAAACTGAATAGAAATTCATATCAGACCTTACAAACTGACTAGATACTAAATGAAGACTCATTCTGCATATTACTTTTATCCCCTGTGTTTGCAAACCTTCTCTGCCCTCTGATGCAAGCATATAAAACAGCACTTGATCTGCCATTTAAATGCTTATTTGAATAACATGGCCAGGGAAAGTAAAGGTCTTTGTAAACTCTGCTGGGCTGTCACAAAGCAATTACTTTTTTATAATTAATATGCACAAAGGAATTAATGCAAGTTTTCAAATAAAGCAATGGAAAAATTTTCAGTTTACTGAGCTATAAATGAACATACAGAAAATATACCATTACTTTGCTTACTTAAGATTTTTTAGTATTTACTACAAATGGGATTTTTTCATAGATCCTCTTCCGAGAATAGCTGCAAAACTCCCTCTTAAGTAATCAATGTCATAACTAGTTTACAGTAATTAAAAACTAAACCCACTGAAAAGCCTCAACTCTGGGAAGGGTATGCTGGGTATCTGCACATGCAGGGAGTTGGACGACAAAGTGTCCATTTGCACAAGCAATGAAAGCAACGCGCAGCATCCGTTCTTGTTCACTTGGAAGAGAGCCTCTGCCCTCTGAGGTTTGGCCTGCAGTGTAGCTCATACTGTGTCTCAGAAAGCTTGCAGATGGGCTGCTATGGTTTCAGTAATTGTTTTTAAAGGTTCTCGGTAATATAAAAACAGATCTGTGGAAGAGATTTTAGAATCAGGATGAAAAGAATAAAGGGGAGGGAAAAGAGGAGGCAAAGAGTAATCTGAAACCAACAGAGGGTCTGCTTCAGCAAACAACCACTCCCCAAACTCCAGGACTTCAATCTCCCCTTCTTAATTTTAGAGCCAACATTAGCTCACCCCAGACTATTCAGATACTGTGGCCAGGAGGTGATAATCTTTTCAAAAGAGTCTACAAAGCTTTAGAAACTGTGTCCAATGCAATACAAAAACCTCCAAACCTAAGGTGAATTAAGGACAAGAGATTGATTTTAACCTTAAATATCCTACTGTCCATATTTTGGTTTGAAATGAATTAATTAAAAAAACAACAAAGCAAAACAACTGTGTTTACTGAAAACATGTTATTTCACATGCTAATTTACATGACCATCTAATATCCTGGCAGTGCTGACAAATGATGTCTCATTCTAAACCATGTGAAAAACTAGTCTGAAATGTTATGTTCCTGCACCACCACATTATTTGCCCGGCTCGAATCCATCAAGAAATTTCTCCTGCAATTCCCTTCAGAGAAATAGATAGAGGAAGCAATACAGTATTGCTATTAAAAATTGTCCAATCAAGACAACTCAAAAACTGTATTTAGATGGCTCATACAAAACTAACAGATCAGATAACCATTAAGTAAAATAGACTGAAGGTTGGCATTATCTCTATACTGTTCAGTTCTTTGTATCAAATATAAAATCTACTAAGTCAGACCACCTTTTTCTCTGTTTTAACGCACATAGATTTTATAACATACCCTATTAACTGCCACAATTCAGTGACTTCATTACTATGGTAAGGAAAGCATAGTTTTAAAAATTCGTTTTTTTAATACAAGTAAAAAAAAATATTAGCTGTCCTTAGCTGGTAAGAACTGCTATAGTTTCACTCCAGACATACAAAGTCTTATACCAGAAGAAGATAAGGTCTCAAAGTAGTACTATGAATCTGTATGATAAGTCATGAGGGCTGCAGTTGAAGCTCTAGGGCAGAGGAAGAATTGTCTTTTCTTCCTGTGATACTGAACTGCTGAATCCATCACATGCCTTATTTTGAGCTGATAAGCACTTCCCTGCCTCCAAGACCAGATACTGGACAAAACAAACTGCTATCAAATGGAAATACGCATAAAAACCCTGCAGATGATTGCCTGCTCTGGACTTAATAGGAAAAGCAGCTCCAGAGCAAATCAGTGGTTTGGTGACTACCTTGCAGAAGGTTGCCTGCAGGCCAGGGGCCAACCAGAGGGATGAGTGGATGGGATGGTGCTTGGAGATGCCCTCACTCTTTGGCCATCATGGAGAGGAGCTCTAGATCTGCTCTGTGAATTGAAACCATGTGAGGGAGGTGTAACTGGTGGACTGGTGTTTAGAGAGATCCCCTGGCAAGGAGCCTGATGTCCTGGTGGCTGCTATCTCAGGGCTGGGCTGGTGGAAGGACAGACTTGAAATTCTGCTTCACTTGGATTTAGTTTGGCTCTTTCTGAAGCAGAAAAAATCTAAGCCACAGTGCACTGAATACCTCTCAATGAGTAAGAGGAGAGACCTTGGCCTTCAACATCTGAGTTCGCATGTGTGCAAGTCACCCACAGTGCTCATGGACTGTTCCTATCACTGATAATTTCCATTTTGTCCAATCTGGAAAAGATCCTGAGTAATACAAGGATGAATTTTTTTCTATTAAGTATTTCCAATGCTGCCTTTTGGCAAGAAAAAAAATGTCAAAAATCACTTGGAAAAGAAAGGTACAGCTACGAGATGTTTCAATTATTTCATAAAAAAGTTGCCACAATGCAAAGAGTAAAATACAGGCAATACTAATATTCTTCATATTTATACCATTATAAGCTAAACAGAGATGAGAGTATTGACCAACCACAATTACATTTTCTTTCATTTCCGGAATCAGACCTACAGCAAAAATTCAACTCCAAATGGTGCTGTAAATCCAATTTTACATGCATCTTGGAATTTTGTCTACTTTTGCAGCAGGACTTGATATTTCCAAAATACAGATATTTATGAAATATAGGTGAGATAGCATTGAAACAGATGGTTCAGATTTTACATCTGGCACACTTTGACAACTCAGCCTTGATACTGGGATTATGAAATTTGCACATATGCATCTGAGTGCACAGTTCACATCTGCAGCAGAGGATGCCAATTTAAACACCCACAGTAAGGACACACAGTTAAGCTGTCCATACTTAATCTAATGTTTTCATTGTCTAGTTGAAAGTCCTATAATTAAATATATTTTCTGAAGATTTAATTAGTGAAATCTCCTTCTCAACCTATCTTGGCAGTTATCTAATATATGGCAAGGTAAAAGTTCTGTTTTGCATCATTCTATGGTTCTTTTATACTCAAAGCAGTTCTAATATTACAGACTACCTCAGTCTAGGGATCTAGAATCCCTGTTCTACCTGGAGAAGCACAAAAATTTGTGTATGTTGGAATACTACAGGATTTAATAATGTGGGTTTGGAATTTAAAAAAAAAAGGGAGAAGTGGAAAACTAATTTTATGGCCTGTCAAAGTTTGAGACATGAAGAGGTTTCCATTTCAATCAAGATTTAAAAAACCCAATAATTTCAATTTAACAAAATTGAAATGTTACTTTTTTGTTCTTAGGATTGCAGATTTCAGCAGAGCCTACATTTGCTTTAGATATTTTTAATTCCTTTCAAAAGATAATTTTAGAACTTTCTAATTTCTGAAATTTAAATTTTGTACTGAATTCACCTTCAATCTCAGGAAAAAAAAAGTTTTGATAAACTGATGGTTGTAATCATAGAAACTTTTCAATTAAAAAAATGTACTGAAAAACTGTAACTGCAATAATTAAGTTTGATATCCAAACAAAAATTTTCCAACTTGAGCATCGAAATCCTAATGTTAGAGACTTACATGTTCCCAGCTGTGCTACTGAACCAACACGGCGTGGCTGGCCCAGCACAGGGCTCTCTTGCTGACTCTTGACTTCTTGGTCATCATGATCATCACCCAGTACCATGAGGGACACAGGGCAAGTGGGTGCCACTAGAGCTAACGCTGGGAGAACACAGATGTGGACAAGCAAGGAGGCCCAAAGTCTTGTACAGGGGACTAGTTTAAAGCATGGCACAAATCAAACCAAAAGCAACCAAGGACAACAAAGTGAAAACGCCCTTCTGCTTTCCTCCATGTCTCCGATTACAGAAGTCTTTGCTCCACTTTATTTCTTTTTGGAAACAACTTTTTACAGCTGCACATAGCAAGTACTTAGCTAACGAGTGAAGAAGAGAAGCTGGAAAGAATGATTATTAATGGATTCTGCCAGAAAAACAGGCAGGGCAAAGTCTTTCATGGCTTAGCACAAGCCAGTCTTTCCCTGTGCAAAGAGGAGGCTTGTCCTGTGTTGCCTTCCTGAGAAAAAATAGAGTGCAGCTGCATTGCCTTCTGCAGCAACCCAGGCTGGACCCCGTGGAAACTTGCAGCACACCCCACTTTCTACTGGTGAAGCTGCTCAAGTCCACACACAAAAAAGAAGAGTGCTTGCCAAAGTCACGGTTAATTAAGAGAAAAGAGATTCCATTCAGCTATCTGCATGTTAGATGTTTCTCTCTCCAACCCTTTTCCATAACCTTCAACAGTCAAGTATTTCATGTAGCAAGTGCAGTCAAAGGCAATGTGTCATGTGGGTGCCTGCCCTGGAGTGCACAGGTTTACCAGGGGCTCAAGGGACAGTAGTGACATCACGCTTGAGGTCATATCTAACTAACTGCTTAGCTTGTCTCCCTGCTTGGTCAGACCTGGCAGACGTGCTGGGCAGGTGAATGCACTAGAGGGACAAATCCACACCTAGCCTGAACTCAGTGGGAGCTGCACTGAGGCAAGACAAGCTACCCCAGCCAGCTGCTCTGGGGCTGGCAGCAACTCCTGGCTTCTGCCAGGTTTTTGGAAGCGGTGCCTAGCCAGCATCACGCCTCCGTGTTTGCTGGCAGCTCTGAGACAACCTGCTCCACAGGGAGCAGCTGATTTTGGAGGTAGGTTGCTTCCATGCAAGACAGCAGGTCTAGCTGAGCTCCTGCTGGTATTGTGAATGTGGCTTTTTGCATTAAATGTATTTTGGTATTGTTTAAAAAACAAAAAAAGTATGTATGGCATACCACTGCCAGGAAAAACACATACCCACAAAACCAAAAGCAGCCACACACCATCGTTCAACACTTGCATTTCCTCTTTAGAACATACTTCACTGGCAAGTCCACTTACACCACAGGACTGCTCAAAGTCATCCTTACTAATACCGAACTACCAAAAGCTCAGAGAAGAAAATAAATCAGTCCCTGCAGGCTGGAGTACTCAGTGCAGGTGTGCTGAAGCAGCAGGTATTGGAGGGCAACAGCTAATTTCCCCTCTAATTTCTTTGTAGTAAGAGTGGCTGTCACAGTTGTTAAACCCCAGCTAAAGTTAGCATCACATCTGCTGAACTCTGTAGAGATGGCTGAAACCCTGATCAAACTGGCTGAACGGTTTGGCTAGCTTGCATGGGCAAAACCAATCTGGGTTTATTTTAAGTTTGAAGACTAAGTTTAGCATATGGCAGACTGAAATACAACTCCTACCATTTCTGCTTTCAAAACCAGAATTGGTAATTAAACAGAGAGTTAAAAATCACTTCAAATCTGAGGCCGTAAGTTTCCAGATAAAAAGAAAACTTTTTCCAAGCTCAGAAAGCTGTTGTATCTGGGTCAAACCCACAGCTGAAAGGAAGCTTTGCGTTGGTTTAATGTCATAAGACATTATTACTCTCATGAAGTCTGCTGTCTCTCTTAAACTGCAGTCCTGATGACTGGCAATCCTCAAACAAGTGCTATTGATCACTGTTTTATTCCTTATCTGCCAAGGCCCTTAGAAGCAGGCTGGCTCACAGAGAGCTGGCTCACAGGTGGTGCTGGTCATTGCAGAGGAAAAGCCCCCCACTCCTGCACAGAAGGGGCACAACAGCACCAGGGTTGTTGTGTGAACAAAACCTGAACCCTGCAGCCAGACCCTGCTTCAGGAGAGCCCTGATCTGTCAAAATTGGCTGTGAGGAAATATTGTTTGATGCAGACCAAACTGGTTTTGTACGGCCAGTGGGAATTTGCAGTTTTGAGATCCATAATAAAAATGATCTGTTTTTTGTCCTCCCACAACCGTCCACCTGAGAAAGCATCACAGCCTGCCTTTTCAGGTCTCACTCTTACACCAGGAGCAGACCTGGTAGTTACCTTCCCAGCTGCTAGTGATAACAACTCAAATACTCCCCTACAGTGCACAGTACAATGCACTCATTTTATCTGTTGACTCTCAAATTAGAAGAGCAACATCTCCCCAGGAAACTCAGGAAAAGCATGTCGTCTTCCCTCCCTGAAAAGCACAGTACAGGATGTTTTGTATCATATATATGGAAGTGTTTATTGCCTTTAAAATAACTATACAGCTGTCACCAATAACCAGAACAATTTAAAGTCACTGTCAACTAGGAGACTGAAATACGGAACGACAAACAGGAGGGCTGCAAGAGGGCATCTACCCGTCCCCTGAGTCACTACTGATGATGTAATTCCTGGCAGGTATTTATCTCTTTTCTCCCTAAAAATCTCCAGTGCTGGAAATTCTGCAATATCACTGTCATCTACTTCATTATCCTTGCAGTTAATGAAGCTTTTCCCTGTACCTTATCTAAACCTCCTTTGCTGTGATTTCATTTGCTATTTCTCATCCTATTTACAACTGATGTGCAGAATAATTTATTCCTTTCCTCTTCATGGCTATTGAAAAACTGTTTGCATGCCTCTTAGGTCTTCTCTTCTTTAGGCTAAACAATCATACTTCCTCCATTCTTTCCTCATGGGCTGTATTCGGTCCATCTCCAATCATTACTGCTGTTCCTAGAATGTTCCATAATCCCATACCATATTTGAAGCAGGTGAGGATGACACACTTCACTATCTTTACCCCAGCATTGCATTGTATGCTCTTTTGCAGCATGTGAGATACCATTTTGAAATAAAATATGTCAATTTAAAAATACTCATATTTTCCCTAAATGCATGTCTTCCTCCTTCAAATAGCCATCCTTTCAGCCCACAGTGTCCAGATCAGTGTGTTTGGCTACTGATCACACTGTGGTACCATCTTTTTTGGTCCTCTAATGCAGAATAACTGTCCAAATACTAGGCTTTGCAACAATCCCCATCCTGGCAGCAGCTCATCATGCTCAGTATGAGTTGTGGAGCCACAAATGAGATGAAACGTGTGCTCCTAGGGCTACCTCTTCCTTCTCACATGAACCAAGCCTGGCAGCCAGATTTCTCCAGATTGTTTCCAAAGCAAACACACTGCTGAAGCTATACCAAAGCAGCAACCCACATGGACCAGCAATAGACCCTATCAAGAAGCAGCCCAGAATGGTTTTGTGTTTGTCTACAGAGAACCAAAATCCCAAGCACCTCTGGGAGCCTCCCAGCATCAGTTTCTACCTGGCTCACTAGCCACAAAGAAGCTACAGTCAGAGTTTACAACACAGTGCATTTGAGATAGGAAATAATGTTTGATCTGCTGGACTGCACCATCTCTAGGTCAGCACATTGCAGCCTAACTACAGGATATGTATGCTTTATGAGACTCCACTGCAATGAAAATAAGTAAACTCACTGTTATTTCTTTCTTTCTAATTCATTACGTGTCTTGTTGGGCCTTTTCCTACTATTTCTGTTCATTAGCACCAAACTCTCAACATCACAGCCTCCACTGTACAGTTTTCAAGAATAACGTCATTTACTTTAAGTCACGACAACTATGAATTCACAGTGCCTGGTCAAATAATATCTTCAGTCTCCTGACCTATTTGTGAAGTCTTAAATCCCTCCACTGTTAGCCCTGTGCTACTGGTACGAAAAGAACGAAACAAAACCCGCCACACGTGTTAAAAGCCTGTGGATTTGGCAGAAAATCTGACATAACCTAAGGCACCTAAATCCAACATCAGGAAAGGTGTGTCACATCAGAGCATGTCAGTAAACTGGCATGGCCATTAATCCTGCCCTGGAGAAGAATAGAGTCCTGTTTGTCACCCTGCAAATCAAGCTGTGAGATGGCTCTATGCCAAGACACATGCTGGAGACATGTTTCCCTGTGCTGGTGCTCACACAGTGACCCCTCCCCACTCCCATCCCGCTCCCGCTGCAAACCCGGCAGGTTCTGTACCTTGTCAGCAGCAGGAGAGATGGTTGCGCAGGATAGGAGGCCTGGCAAATTCAGTCCAGAATACACTTGCTGAAGTTAATTAGATCGCAATAACATTTCCCAGGTTGCACATTCCTGCAAGGAATTAAAAAAAGAACTATTAATTGCGAAACCAAAACATTAGGGACCGCAGAGCCTGAGTACGTATCTGTTACCCATTCCCTTGCGTAAGCAGAAATTCTGCGTGAGAAGCTGGCAGCGTGTAAACAGGAGCCTGCCTCCACCTAAAGGGGAATCAGAACAGGTTAATACAGTGTGCTCTCCGTATCAGTCCCTGAGGCCAAAGGGCCCACTTTGTTTTCAAACAGATTTAAGGTAATTTCCCCAACTTTAGCACAGCATTGTCCAAGCCAATATAAATAATGGAATGAAAGCAGAAAAGCGTAAAAACATGCATGGATGGATGCAGCGATAAGACTGAATGGAGTTACCCACTGCTACAGTTGCTCCTCTTAAAAGAGCCATGGTTCACTGACCAGCTTTGTAATAAGCAAGTTTCTATAGTTTAGCCTAGAGAAAAATGCATGCAAAAGCTGAAATAAATCAACCAAACAAAAGTAAAATGGACCTCCTTTAACCTCTAGATGCTTTTAACAGCTTATTACAGAAATGATTCACAGAACTGGCATTGAGGTGTGGGCAGGAAAGGGGGAGGAAATGGCTAGCAAGATGTTAGAGACATGCTGCAAATCATGTCCCAGCAAAAGATACCCTTGCCCATTGGATGTCTGCAATCTTCAACAACAAAATTTCTTTAACAATCCAGTCAATTTAAAATAAAATATAAGAACAGTAACCATTCAGCATTTTATGGATTTACTTCTATTTAGAGATCAAAGTCTCTAAACTCCAGTCCCTCCCTCGTATGAAACCTTTGCACACACTACATGGTGAAATGAAACCCACAAGGGAATACTGCTATAAACTCTCTGAAGTTCAGGTTTGCATCAGTTGGTATTGCACATTTTAACTCCTCTTTTCCCCCTTGTAGAGAGCAGGACAGCCCTGTGCCATGGATCCAAGTGCACAGAGGACACAAAGTCAACAGAGCAATGCAGCTGGGTAGCTTCTGGGGAGCAAAACTGGCCAGTGATTAAAGTGACATTATGAGCAGTTTATTCTGTTTGTTTGTAGAATTAGGGATACTTTAAAGTTCCTCTCATCTAACTTTGAAGCTCTCTCAAACTTACAAACTTTTATACTAATACTGCCCAAGGGAAAGAAACAAAAAAATTAAAATCATACAGAAAAATGAATGTTTCTTCCCTAGATGCTATGAATATGTGCAAACACACACACACATGGCCTCCCTTCCTTCGGAAGTTCAGTAAAAGAGGAGGGTTTTTTTCTGGAGCACAGAATTTATCCCCATCTGGTTCCATTTTCTTTTTTTTGGTTTTCTTCTCTCTCCTTCCAACCCATATTTATTTCCTTTTGTTTAGTCTGTACTATTTATTTCCTTTCCTCTTTTTGCAGATTTCCTTTTTAATTTGTTAGGGAAAGAAACATTCTTTCTCTGGCTTTCACAATGCAAGCTAGTGGAATGGTCCCATTCAAAAATTTCCCATCTCCCCTACCCTCTGCTTCTCTTCCACTCCTGTCAGTCCTGGTTGCCTGTGTTCACCCTTGGTAGCAGAGTAAAAGTGTTAGAGCTTGCTTTATTTAGGAAAGTGTATCCGTTTCTTTTTAAATGCTTTTTAATTTTCAAATACCTGGTGCAAATCACGGTGAGGAGGCTCAAAAACATTTATTTACAAGCTGTTATATTTAGCTTAAGACAACTCCTAATCTATTTGAGATGAGCCACTATAAAGCAGGATTAGGCTGAAATGAAAATGTCTGCAGCAGGATTATACTAAATTGCTTTTAAATCACATTCTTAGTTAAAGAGAGTTGAGTTTCACAGTGCTCTGGTGAACTCTATAAGCCCTAATAAAGGAGAAGGGCCGATTTTGGGCAGAATTTTTTCTCTCCGTGCAAAACCTGCCAGTTTTACAGAAGCAGAGAAGCCCAGCTAAGGCCAGAGCCTTCTGCATGTGAAACTCCAAAGCTCAAAACATGAGAGCAAGCTCTGCAAGGCCACAGAGAGCAAGAGCCACAGAGCTGTTAACTGCCCAGAAACAGGGTACTGCTATTCCCAAATTGCTGAGACCCTCTATGCCCCCCAACAGAGCCAGACCCAGCAGCTACATCCCCAGGCAAGAGGGGCTGTGGACTTCCCCACTTCACACAGCATGGTCATTCCCAACAGCTGCATTTTGTGCTAGATCACAACCACTTCCATTGTCCAAACCCTTCCACCTGGCAAGCTGTGACCTTGCCTAGGGAGCCAGGGGGTCTCTGCAGGGAGCAGGCACCTTTGCCATCTACCCCCACTGCAGCACAGGCTGTGCAGCTGCCGCCTGCTCTTTCCCCTGTGCTGTCCCAGCACCACGTGCGCCCTATGCTGGGATTTAGCTTTGTTCAGATTCTGTGAAGCACTAGTACTATATTCTACATTTTATCATACTGAAGTTTTTCTTTTTAACTTTCACTATGACTTTCCATTCAAAATGTGTAATTAATCACAGATGCCTAGTAATATTTAAAAGTAACAAATGTATTCTTGTGCAGGAACACAAAATGTACATCCCATCAAACAGCCTTCCTCTAAGAGCTCCCTAGTTTTCCAGCACCAAACTGGTGCCACTTCATTCCTGATACCACATGTTCCCAAGTTAAAACCCTGCAGCACAGAAAAGCTGGGATAGAATTTCTCATCAGGAATGAGAAAAAACCTAAGCAAGAGAATACACCAGTAAAATCAAACGTAACAGCTATATACTTGGTACAGCCAAGACAAACAAAGTGAAGTTCTCACTGTAGTCAATAGGTTTAACCTGTGCTTGGAAAAGCACTTTCTAGTATTTATTAACACTGAACACTTCTACTAAAAACCCAGACCTTTTGCTTGTTATATAGAAGTCTTAAAAAGGTGGAGATCTCGTTCACACTTCTAATGTGATTCAGGTCCACACGACTCTTGTACAGCAAGGCAGGCTCCAAGCTTCTCACAAAGCGGGTAACTCACTTCCTATTTCTGCCCCACAAGATCCTGCTCTGAAAGCTCATGTTACTCGCTACCTGCTAACACAAGTGCCATGTGGACCACTTCTCATCACCCCGCCACCAAAAATCTGTGAAGATATGTATGCAGAACCCAGGAAGATGGTTGGAGAGACATTTTAAGAGGACTAACCTGTGCTATTTGAATCCGTTGGAGGTCACCCGGGTCTGAACTTCCCCAGCAGCTTCAATCTCATTTCCTGCAGAGCTGCATGTGACACCACACTTCCTCACTGCACCTTGCTAGGCTCGCTTCACTTACTCCTTAAAACCAGATGAAGAAACTATCCCTTACAGTATGTTGAAGAGCTTTCTTCTCTCATTTTGAACCAGTGACATTTCTGCATAGCCAAAGAGCCCTGCTCTATTGCCTTCTGAGTCACTCCATGATTCAAAGGACCTCTTTGTATTAATTAATACCAAATGCTGAATGTGATTCTGTTACAGTATGCTCAGTGCCCCCCCCTTCTTTTAAAGAGGAAACAAATGCAGTAGTGGAGAATGCAATTACACTGCATGCGTGGGAAATTTTGCTTCAATTATATTTCTTTATAAAATTTTCTGAGTGGTAATAAATTGATGTATTCACATAGATGCAGTTATCGGCAGCTTTCAGAAATATTTTTCGTTCGAACACAGCAAACAGCTTTCACCGGAGCCTGAGTCCTATGAAAAATAGTTTATGACTTCAGAAGAGTAAAGGCTCTCTTCTCAGCTGTAGCAGTGTGCATCCATTTATAGTCATCTAGTGAGGGAAAATCAGGTCTGAACACGTCACAAAAGGAAGGACAGTAAAGTCCTGGAATATAAGTGTGTTTACAGGATTAGTCAATAGGTGGTGCTTAACAGAATTATTTTAAATAAGTGAATTTTGGAAAGGCAATCTAATCCTAAGTGGTACCAACACCACAAATGCTAACCCAGCCTGGAGATAAAGTTTGACGACTACCATGTCAAAGGAGAGGCAGAATGGTCTTACCATGGTCAGCAAGAAGATGCTGCTCTGCTGGAAGATGTTCCTCATGGAGCATGTTAAACGCCCTTCAATTAGGCTAAAGGGGTGGGGGTGGAGATCAATTAAATGTCCTTTTATTTAGTGAGAGCTGAAATAACAACAGCCAATACCTGGGACACTGATCAGCCTGGCAAGGAGTGAGTGAAGGCAGGTGGGTTACACAGCCAGAGGGGTTCCCTTGCAAACATCTGTGCTGGGGCACTGGGTGGCCCTAGCTGCACCTAAGTGTGGGTGTGAAGAACCTGAAGGCAGGAAGAGAGTGAACAAACAGTGATGATGCAAATTATTGATGCAAAGCTTTCAGCAGCAACACTCTTATGGTTGTATATTCACTACCACTAATTTTGCCACCACACCCCACAGCTGTCTCAGGTGTGCTGGCACAGAGGTTCCACAGCCTGTGCCATGGACCATACTGAGGAACTGATCTAGTGTTCAAAACTTGATTAGTTTTTTTCCTTTTTTTCCTCACTCTCAGGCTGCAGGGGACAACTGCCAGCATGTAGCTGGCTCTGCTGCTACCCAGGCTGCCACAGAAAACCACATCATACAGTGAGAGGCCCAGAGCAAACCAATGGAAGCTGCGTCTTTGCCCATTGGTTGCCATAGTCTATGTAATTTCTATGTAAGTTAAGAGGTTTCCACTGAAAATGTAATCTTTCAAATTCAGCTGTGCCAGATGAAGACATCAGTGTTGTGAGCAGCCTCCTGGTGACCACCAGCCAGGGATTACCTCCCTGTCTGCTGTCTTGGGGCTTCCTACCACCCCTCACTAGTTTACAACTATCAAACAAGCCAAATTAGCTCCTATAATTTTTGTCAGGTTAAAGTAATCTGCCTGATCCTGCTTGAAATTGAGTGGCAATGGTTTCAAGGATCCCTTCTACCCACAGGGATGTAGGAGTAGTGACCTCTGGTAAAGAGGCAGCAACAAAAAACAGGATTTCAGAGAGCAGCACGTGCCTGCTGCCGGGGTCACCGGCTGCCAAGTTCACCGGCTGCCAAGTTCTGCACTTTTGCAAGAGTTAACCGTGCAAGGATAATCCCATCTCCCCTGGAAGTTAGCAGACACAGTATAAAATGTTGCTGGATAAAGGGACTAGCTCAGGAAAGGAGGGGATCTGTTCAGGCTAATAAGGTGAGACAGCACAAACCTTTCTAATTGAAGGAACTTCAGCATTTAAGTATTGAACAATTCACACCCATTTAATAAGAGATACAAGTATTTTAAGTGTACACATACAGAGGATACCCACAGAAAAGGAAACACGTGCATGACTGAAAAAAGAATAGTCCACAAAATGGATGCTTTTGCATCACACTCTCTCTGGGCGCCCACATGCCCACTTGTGCATGCACATCTGAGCTCCTGAAGCTGCAGCAGGAGTGCACATGCAAACACATGTCCCCTGAGGCACCTGCTCTGCCTCTATTAAAGTCTTGGGCAAAATGGCCAAGGTATTATTTACACTGGAAGATGCTTGAGAGCGCAGCCAGATGCATGCAGCTTAAGCATTTTCCCTCAGTAAGTGTGCAGAGACACGATATGCTGGACCCCGAGCTTCAGAGGCGCTGAGGGGAAGTTGAAGAGTTCAGGAAGTGCCATGTTTGCTCTCAGCACACTGCTGCTTTGTCCTCCCCAGCTGCTCACCCAGTGGCTCTCAGCCCTCGCAAGAGATGGGTTATATCTCTTCATTTTAAGAAGGGGCTACGTTTACTAAGTCACGTTTAATGTGTCAGATGCTGTGCGAGGATCTAGCTGCATATATTGGACCGTGCCAGAGCTGTGCTTGGAGTGGCTGGTGGGGAAACTGTAGTTTTATATCTGTCCAGATACTACACGTCGTTCAAGATGGGAGGAATTTGTTCGCCCAGCAGGTAACTCTCAGCAGTCTCCCAGCCGCTCTGAAGCTGTGCCCAAGGAAAGCAGCCTCCCAGAGTGTTGCTCCAGCCGAGCCTAGAGGGCAGCCGCACCTCGGCGGGGCCACGGCGGAGGCACAGCAGGGACAGCAAAGGCAGCTGTGTGTCATCGGGGGGACTTGCTGTGTCCACAGAGCCCTCACGCAGCAGGGTTTGCTGAGCCACCACTGACACCAGAGGATCTGTCAGCTCTGACCACAGACCATTAAGATGTGAAGGGAAACATCTGAAGCCTGATAAATCCTGTCCTCTGTAAACAAACTGCTTATTTCTACATCCTTGTCACAGATGAGGGATCTGTTGACTGGCACCTTCTGGAGGACTGAAACCTCAGTGGGATTTTCAGCAGTAATCTGCTTTTAACTACTGCTGTATCTCACCTTGTACATACACAAGACAAACCTATTTCTTTATCTGAGTGGAAAATATACTTCAAGCTCTTCCTCATGTACACCTGGGTACCTAACGAAGACATGCCAGTAACCCTACAGATGGCACAAGTTGTTTTTAAGAGTATAAATTGACTTCCCCTCACTTGCCATGAGATCAAACAGCAATTAATTTATGGATAAAGGACCACCCCGGCAGCAATAACAAGCTGCACAGTGGCCTGACAGCTAAGCTACACAGGGATGTTAATAGACACAGCTGTAAAGCCATTTACACAAATTCTTTGCTGTCCTGTGCTATGGGGATAAAAAGGCAATCACAGTCTGAGGGGTTTTTTTTAGAAACATCCACACATTTGAACATGCTGGACATGGTGATCCAGGCTAATGGAGCATGCTGAATCCCAGCATTCAAAACCCACACACACTACTTGCCTACTAAAAATGGGCCCTGTTTATTCATTATATGGAAACTCAGCCCTTTCACCAATATGGCTAAGACTATACACACACACACAATTCCACGAAACTGTGGATAGGCTGGGGACTGTTTTCTATCTGGTACCTGTCACCAGCAAATATGAGCAATTAACATCTCAGTGATTTGGCAAAACAATCTGTACTGCTCCTGACCTCGAACAGGCACAACATGCTTGAGTGCAAGAGTAAGCCCTCATGTGGAGCTGCTGATATGGAACTCCAAAAAACACCCCAAATCTGTTTTCCAAATCACCAGAGCCAAGCATTAATATAGAGGTGTTCAAACTTCAAAGCAGGAGCACAGTCGGCAAGAGTCTGCTGAAAGAATTACAACCAGGCATGGAAACTGGGACTTCTCAGTAGCATATAATCCCTGCTGTTTCCATTTCCTCTAGCTCATTATCAGCACAGACGGGGGCTGAAGATTAGTAAACAGTGGGTGTTTGGGGTGAATTAGAGCATGTGTGATGTAAAGCTAGGTATCTTGGTGGCATCCCTGTGACTTTGTAGAGACATGTAAATATTTAATGTTGCCCACTACCTTCCCTTAGAATGATGAAATACTAACATGTTCCTTGGGGGTGGGAGAATCATACCAGATAAAACAGAGAATCTATCTTGTCCTTCATCCAGGATGTGAACAAAATTTGATGGTCAAAAATTTTCTGGCAAATTTCGCCTCTGTAATTATGTGTGCCTGCAAGACAAAGAGTATTCACACTACTCCAGTCCCTTCTGAAACCAGGAAAAAACCCAACAAACTCTGGGACAAAACCCTTTACACAGCTTTGTATGTATGAGACATTATAGTTTCAGCTATCCCCCTTGGTTTTAACCACAGGTTACCCGTTCAGAGGACAGCCACATAAATAAAAGCCATTACTAAGAAAATGTAACATGCCTAGAAATGCCTACCAATTTCTTAACTTGAGTAAAAACTTGTGAGCTGACAAACCTTGTTCAAAGTTAACTTGTCCTCCCTGCCCCAACAAGATAGACATTGCAATGCACAAATATTATATATATACCATAAGATCTATTTCTAAAAGGAGAACTCTGTGTGGAAGTCTCTTTATATCATTATAGATATTTCTAAGAACCTTAATACATTCTTAGCAACCAAAAATGAGGTTTTATTAAAAGGAACAGCATTGGTCATTTCTTACAATACTTAATTTCACATAAAACCTAATTTCTTAGTTTGCAGCTTTTTTTTTTTTTTTTACACAATAAGCTTGAGATACAATTTCTCTTTGACCTGATCAAAGAATATGAGATTACTCAACTAGTCCACCAACATAAGAAACAACTATACTATCTTTCCAAAGACTATTTTCAACACTTTTTGCCCAGTAAAAAATACCTAGCTGTTCTTCTAGAGCAGTGTTTGTTACACTTTACCAATGGCATGGCTAGTCTTCAAGTACCTTTTTCAATGTATGAGCATTGATATGATGGTGATATTAAAAGATATTATTAAGGAATATGTCATTAGCTATTAGCATGAGTCAAAGTTCTCAAAGTTCCAGGCATGAACAATTCAATTAAGAATTTTTATATACTTGATTATTTCAGTAGAAAACAAACTGTTTTTAAAAGACCACACTTAAACCTGAATAATACTTTATATTCAAACTTCTCATCAGCATTTGGGTACATACACACATATAACTACACACGAACAAAGCTAAACAAATTTACACCTTAGAAATCACAACATACATACATTTTAAAGCCACAAAACCAGTATTCATTGACAAGAGCAATTTTTCATCTGACACAGGCCATACAGTTTCAAGCTGTTACTTCTGCTTAGTCTATTTCCCCATTCCCATTCCCAAATGGGAAATTTCCCCATTTCCCACATTCTGAATCTTTGTACTGGAAGGACTGAAAACTTCTGATTAGGTAGAAAATAGAAAAGGAGCTAGCTACAAGCAGGATAATATTGAGGAAAAAAAAAGAGCTGTGTACCATTTTATAGTAGGGGCATCTTATCCAAAGTTCACACCCTTTTGCCTTTTTTTTAAGGGAAAATAAGTCCCAACCATTGGGAACTTTAGTCCATTTCTTGCATTCTTCCCATGGGTGGTATATTCCACATCAGGAATATCTAGATGCCAAATACAGCCACAGATCAGAGTCTGTGCATACTTGCTGGGCAATTATAAAATAGAAGCAGCCTCTCTGCTGCATAATGGATGAGATCTTTTATTCATTGCTCAGGTACCAGTGCCAGCAATCCCACACTGATTGGAACTATGCCTGAGTAAGGTGAGCAAGATCAGATCATGTGTTTTTCTCTCATTAATATTTATTGAAAACAATATTCTCCCAAGAATAAACAGAAGAAAGGGAGGCTCAGTATATGAGCATGTAAGCCACATTCTCATTTAATTATCTATGCAATTACTATTAATTAGGAGAGTCTATTACTATGAATTAGGAGAGCAGTACTTAAAGTAACAGAATTGCAGGGTCCATGAAAAGCATCCAGATAACAGCCTTGGAAACTAAAGGTCTCTGTTTCTTTAGACAGTGAAAAACTCAGCTTCATTGAATAATCCTACATCTCACTCACATGTAACAGGACATGTAGGACATGGGACACATCCAAGTGAGACTCTCATGCCACTATACCCAGTGTTGGCCCTGGTCTAAAAGGATCACTTATTAGGCATCAGAGAACAGCTACAATCCTCATTCATCTGACTACTTCGTGATGGCTTTTAGCATGGAAGTAATTCAATGCCATTTTGAGCAGGAATTTTTGTCTTGCAGACCTGGGATTAACGACTCATTGTTCTTAGACCATGCTAAACCTGACAGAAAGCAGTGTTTAGTCACAGCTCACCTGGCTTAGAGATACACTGCTGATCTAGAAATAAAATGCCTGCTATTGCCAATCACCAAAACCTGGTTTCATCAACTGCTGAAGCCAAGCAGCAATTAGGAGACTGTACTCAGAGGACACAAAGCAACACCTCTGCCTCAAAAGGGTGTGGAGA
Organism: Hemiprocne comata; assembly: GCA_020745705.1. Classification (NCBI taxonomy): domain Eukaryota; kingdom Metazoa; phylum Chordata; class Aves; order Apodiformes; family Apodidae; genus Hemiprocne; species Hemiprocne comata. The sequence continues at coordinate 23,154,540 of CM036591.1, forward strand.
CACCGTTTTCCCCATAGACAGATAAATAAAAGGGGCTGGGTTTCTCATGGTTTGGCTATTTAAGTTCCCATAACACACTTGGGAACTGGCAATCAGGATATGCCCCCAAATCTGCAGCCTGAGATAGGGAATGGAAGCAGCTGTATGATATTCTGGCTTGAAACAGCCTAGCACCAGGTCTCCCTTATTAGCAGAAGTTTCACAAAATAATATAACTAAACTTGTAATCACCTGTCTGTATCCTGCTCTGCATGCTTTCTGTTTCTTCTTTCCTCTCCCAGCAGCAAAAGGCCAGGTACTCAGTAGAGAAAAGAATAATTAAATGCATAGCTAAGTATATGGCTTATGGTTCTGAGGGTGTTACCTATATGTAACAGAAAAACCAGCCTCTGTGTATTTTGACGCATGGCTGTCTGGAAAGTTGCTGCTAAGAGAGCAGAAATGCCTTACAGCCCAATTTCTAGTCTATCCAGGGAAGCCAGCAGGCTCCCCTGCCCAGCTGCGCCGCAGCAGCAACCTAAGAGAACTGTGCAGAGGAAAGGGGCAGGGGCCTCCTAAAACTCTCCTGCTCGGCCTGAAAAATTATGGCTGGCCCAGAGTAAGGGGGAGATTACAGCGTAGGCCCCTTAGGGGAGGCAAGAAGATTAGTCACAGGCATTTTGGTAAACCCCAAGGCTTCCAGGTGGTCTGTGGGCCATGTCCCAGCAGAGCCAGCATGTCCCAGCATGGTCCCTCACAGAGGATGAATTGTGAGCTGATACTCCCCACCTCTCACCGGCAATGCCTCTGAGCACCCCCACACACTGCAGGAGTCTGAGGTGTTTCTTCACCTGCTTCCCTGTAGCTACTTGCTGCCAGCAGGGCCTCGGCTACACCAGCTGTTATACAGGCTGTTTGTACCTACTTGAGGTTTCACAATGTTAATAGTTTGGATTTAAGTAAACTTTGTGATATATTTAACTTTAGGCTTTTTGCTGCTACAGGGGACAAGGACTGTTCTCTCAACTTTAATGCATTGCTCTTGAGAATTCTGGTTTTGAAAAACTTTGATTGCCCATGAGGCTATTTCCATAATTCTATCCTCAAGAATTATTACAAAAATCCCTTATTTTTTGCTTGCCCGTATACCAGACAGGGTTCCTTAGTGACATGGTCCGAGATCCTGCACTGATGCACATTACAGAAAGTGACAGTGAAACCAGGGGTCACGTGCTCTGCTGAGAAAGGAAGAAACCAGGGCCTGAACATACCCAAGTTAAATACAGAGATGTGAGACTGCAATTTGTGACAATTTCATTGGACAGAACTGAGGTTTATTGCATCACACATGCCTGTGGATACTCTGGGCTTTTTTATCCCTGGTATAGTCACATCACAGTGACCCTACAAAACTTCTAAAGAAAGATGTCAAGGGCACTGGAGCTTTAGAGCAGAACGAAGAGTGATCCTACTTTCAGGATGGCGATTTCCAAAAATAACCAGCAGTCGCCACCAGAGAAAAGAGGAAGCATCTCCAGAAGCCTAATGAAAAAGAGCCAGGAGGAAAGCCCAGGAAACACTGTCCCGACCTTGCCTGGAGCAATCCTGCTCCACTGGTCTCTTCTCAGAGCTGATCCCCTCCAGCAATCTTGTATCAAGGGCAGGACTGGACACAGGGTTACACCTACCAGCCCTTTTGCTAATCCAGAGTGATTTTTTGTGTGTGTGTCACTGTTCTCCTAGGGCATAAATTCATGCCTAGCTAAGAAATGGCAATGAGACACTTCCTTTTCTTATCCTTGTACAGACAAAGGGAAGAAAGTGAAAATAACTTTTTTTTTTTAAAGAATTTATCTTCTTGCAGGGTTTTTCCAGTCTATTTTCATTTGCTTTTGTCCAAACGTCACAGTGGATGGACTGGAGCAAAAACCTTGGAAGCTGTAAATGCTGTGGTATTCTATACCATGCAGTATCATTACCATGGTTTATTTAATCCCTCATCAGCCTCAATGATTAGGGAGCAAACAGTGAACAAGCACATTTGTGAGAAGAATAAAAGCCTTCAGCCTAAGCAAAAAAGAGCAGTCACATACAACTTTTACTGTAAACAACCATAAACTCCATTATTCCTCCTAGGAGGAAACTTTCTTGGGGAACTTTAAAAGTACCACACACCAGAAGACAACAATGACAATTCTTTCCCTCAGAAGCACAGAACCCCTCAGTGTTCTCATTTAAGTACTGCACATGATGACATCCAACTGTGTTTTACCCTGCAATTCACTCGCATTATTAGGGATGTTCTGCTAAACAACTGGCACATTTTAGATTAATAAAGAGGGAACTTGTCCAGTCATCTCAAGTTGTTTTTCAGTTATGGAACACTTCATTTTCTAGTTCCCTATAGCAGCTCAAGTTGATTTGTCTTCCTTTTGACTCCAGTCAGCAAGCACACTTTTTAAAGGATGCTCAAATGAAAAAAAAAAAGCTTAATAAAACTTGGAGACACTGATCCTGCAGAGAGCTGCTAGGAAGAGGATAACCAATAAATGAGGAAATAAATATTGCTCTGGTTCCACTTAAGGTGACAAGTGTAAGCATGCAGCAGCTCTTCAGAGTAAGATGCTTCATTTGGAAAGCACCATCTAATTTGAAATTAAAACTAACCAAGTCAAGAACAGGAGTTGTTCATTTACACCCAAGGGACACTAGTCAATTCAATTGAGAATAATCTCTTTAAAGCATGCCAAGAAACAAGTTTTCTGTCTCTTCCTAAGCCACCTATTCAGATGAAATGCAGAACTTGTATTTGGGAATATAGTAGCAAGGTCCAAGGGACAATTATTTAACAGAATCACAGAATCGTTCTGGTTGGAAAAGACCTTTAAGACCCTTGAGTCCAACCATTAACATAATTCTACCAAGTCCAGTGCTAAACCATATTCCTAAGCAGTTTGTTGCTGCCTAGTATTAAAACAAGTTTTAGGGTTGTCTGCTGCTGTTCAAGAATTACAGGTTTGCAGATGCCACCAGAACCATTGATTGGAAAAACTGTATGTTTAAGAAGTATCTTTTTCTCAGTTTTGAAGCAGTATTAGTCTGCAGTGGTTTGAAAATGCAACATGCAGACAGGAATATCGTTGTAGGTCTGTCTCTGTGGCCTCAGATGAACTGCATTCTCTCTAGAACCGAAACAGTCCTACTTCCGTACCTTCCTTACCACCACATTGCTATCATTTGATTTATCATTTCATCCCATTGGAACAGAAAATGTATTCTACTGGGCATTGGTCAAATCCATTCCCTATCTCAGAGGTCTTAAAATCAAAGACAAGATGTATGACTATACAAAAAACAAGAAGGAGCATCTGACCAACGAGAGATGCATATAAAGAGATCAATACAGAAAGTCATGCAAACTCACGTGCATGAGCACGTGGTTATTTACATGCAACATACAGCAACACAGCACTGCTTGAATGTGTGATTTACAGAAGCAAGGGGTGGAATGTATTGGGTTTGCATGCCAAGGTTTCAGTATCAGCAGTCCTACATGGTGGCTTCTGTGAGAAGCTGCTAGAAGCTTTCCCCAATATCCGACAGACCCACCACTGGCCAAGGTCAAGCCCATCAGTGACTGTCTTAGTGCCTCTATGCTAACATATTCAAGAAAGGGGAAAAAACCCCTGGAAACAGCAGCAGAGTGAAGTGGTAATGCATGAAAGGAACAACTCTGCAGACACCAAGATCAGTGAAGAAGGAGGGGGAGGAGGTGCTCCAGGCACCAAAGCAGAGATTCCCCTGCAGCCCATGATGAAGACCATGGTGAGGCAGTATGTCCCCCTACAGGCCATGGAGGTCAACAGTGGTGTAAATATCCACCTACAGCCCATGGAGGACCCCACACCAAAGCAAGTCAACACCCCAAGGATGCCGTGACCCCATGGGAAGCTCATGTTGGAGCATGCTCCTGGCAGGACCCATCGAGAGAGCAGCCCCTGCTAAACAGATTTGCTGGCAGGACTTGTGATGCCATTGGGTCCCCCTCTCTGGAGCAGTTTGTGAAGAACTGCAGCCTGTGGGAAGGACTCACATTGGAGAAGTTCATGCAGAACTGTCTCCCACAGGAAGAACCTCATGCTGGAGCAGGGGAAGAATGTGAGTTCTCCCCTCAAGGAGGAAGTAGAGACAACGTGTGAGGAACTGACCAACCACCTCCACTTCCTAGCACCACTCGCAGGGGGAGGAGGTGGAGAAAACAGGAGTAAAATTAAGTCCAGGAAGAAGGGAGGGGTGGGGGGAAAGGTGTCTAAGATTTGGTTTTATTTCTCATTATCCTACTCTGACTTGATCGATAGTAAATGAAATTATTTTTTCTCCAAGTTGAGTCTCTTTTGCCCATGATAACAGCTGCTGAGTGATCTCTCCCTATTCTTATCTCAACCCATAAGCCTTTCCTTAGGTTTTTCTTTCCCCTGTCCAGGTCAGGCAAGTGAAAGAGTAGCTTTGGTGGGCACCTGGCATCCAGCCAGGGTCAAGCCACCACAATTACATGTAATGCTTCCTTTATAAAATCCTTTCTGTAGCTTCAAATGTGAAAGCAAGAGAGAAAATTCTCTATTTTGTATATCCACAGCAGGAAAAACACCCACACACTTTTGGAAATACATTAGAGAAAGCAGATCAGTCAACATAAGGTAAATCAGGACACGAGGAGAGCAGTGACTGATGTGATGGGAGGACTAATGATTTGGGGCAAATTGAAGAGAGGACTGTAAAGCTTAGTACTGCATGTCTGATGCTGCTGTCCACGTTTGCCAAACTGCAATCCAAATTGATCCAAAAGTATGTCAAAGTAGTATCCTTTCCTCAGGTAGGAGGTGATAGGGAAAATAACCAGTATTTTCGCTCCCCAACTATCTTCATCATCCATGTCCTTCTATTAAAAAGCTATCTAGCTGATGCTAGTTATGAAACCAGTTATTCTGTTTAGGCAACTCATAAAAGGAAGGTTCCTGATTTGTGTCACCGTCTTAGTCTTTACAGTGCTACTCCAGCAGCTGGAGCTTGCAAGCTACCTCCAAGCACCTATATCTTTCCTTAGGGATCAAGGTAATTTCAGGGTGGCGATAAGGTCCCACCATTTTCAGAGCCTGACTGTGAGGTGAGCTAATGAGGCACTGTCTGTTGCTCCCAGAAGAACAAGCAGAGAGACCACAGATCTAGGGCAGCAGCTCTCAAACTTAAATGTTCACGTCACTGCTTTAAGAAAAAAAAGGAAAGAGAAGATAAGATTTGGGGCAAAATGGAAGCCCAGGACAATTCCTCTTTCACTTCTTGAAAAAGGGGCCAGGGCACAGCTCTGAGCCACTGGGTGCACAGACTGGTCTGGAAAGAAACCATATCTGCTGGAACGCATTTTACCTTCTTAATTCCCAAGAACTATTTTAAGGATATTTTGCACATTTGATAACACTGCACTCAGTCTCTCACAGTCTCTCTTGTCTATAATTTAATACTCAGAACTACAGGAGATGAAGTTTTATATATCCTCAAGGTGCAGTGGGAAGAAACTTGTGCTGCTAACCAAATCCTGTGGTGTGCTGAGCCAGTGTTACAAACCCAGCTTGGATCTGCCTGCACCAGCATGCTCCCTATGCACTGTGGCTATCTACCTTGCCAAGAAATTCCTAGTTCTCACATCTACACGTCTCACTGTAAAGATGTGTTTTCTAACGTTTAAGGCACTTGATTGTATTCAACCATATCACTCAGCATAGCTAATCTGGGATACATTCACAAGCACTCACACTTGTCATGCTTCCACTGCAGCCAGGCATGGCCCCCATACCCATCTTCCAAGCAAAGCTGCCCAGACAATTCAGCTTTATGTATCTGGCAGGCTCAGCTGTTACAGGGCATTACTCTGACACATGGCTCCCTTCTCAGAGCAGCCAAGCACATGTGTAACTGGACAACAGGTTGTGGCAACAATAAAACACCACATTATCATATCTGATTTATTTGACTTAAAGGATTTCCCAACTTGCTGTGCCTGCTGATGCTCTCTCAGTATTTAGATATCCATGTCAAGTGAGTTACAAAACCCATCTGTTATTGTGGTGAATAAGCAATGGACAGATCTGCTGAATGATGCAAGGCTCCACTGACTTTTAGTTATGCTTATGTAACTCCATAGTTTCACAGCTGCTAATAATTAGCAGCTGACCTGCATAAGTGCTAGACAAAAACAGAAAAAAAGATGAGAAAGGAGAATCCTGCTTCATCACTTCGGAAACAAGCTACCAAAGCAAGAGTAATGATTCTTTTTTTTTTAAATCTGCCATGATTTTTTCTCCTCTGAAGAGAATTCAAACAAACACAGCATAACGAATTCAGCATAACTTATAACTGAAGATCTGAATGGTGCCTTGTTCATAGCATTTGGATTTGAAACACAGATGCAGTTAACTCACAGCTTAACTCCTTCCATGGTACTCTTTAAAATGCTGATGTGTTTTCTTCCCAGCTTCCAGAAGTTTTCTTCAAGTGATTTTTATTTTTTTTTAAACAAAGAGAGATTCAAACTTGTATTCTGTGTACAGCTTCCTCTGCTCTTTTCCTCTTAAAAATAAGAGATTAATTGTTATGCAGCAAACTGGGAATAACATCACTTTCTAAAAATTTCCTTTGCAGCTCTTGTCTTTATTTTACCAAATTCTTTTCCAAATCTGATGTTCTCAGCATTTCCTAAGAAAGTCAATGCAAGAAACTGTTCTTTAGTACTAAACTCTATGAATATGAAAAAAAGAAAACTATCTTTGAGGGTAAAAGTAGCCTCTGTTGCCAAGTGATCTGAAAGTAGTTGAGTAGGAAAAGAGGATGGGTTTATGTTTAAATACAGCATCTTTTAGCTGTATTTTACTTTAGCTGTATTTTACTTTAGCCTAGTACTAAGGCACTAGTCTGCCAGTCAGGAGATTTATGATTTATGATCCTCTCCCAGTACTACTACTGACCTGCTGCTATGAGACTTTGGGCAGTCACTTCATCATACTGTGTTTCTCCATGCACTCCACTTTTTGGAGTCTTTATTCAGACTTCTCAAGGACATTTTCAGATCTTTTGAGACCACTTTCATTCCCTGATGTTCTGGGGTCAGACAAAAGCAGCCATGCTTATCCAGTAACGCTGAAACCTAGCACACAGCCAGCTGGGAGGAACTGCTGGATCTCAGCAAGGTCAGAGCAGGGCTAACTTGCCTTTAAAGCAGATTGCTTGGGCTTTGTCCAGTCCAGTTTTTAGACCATCTCCAAGGACAGACTCCACAACCTCTCTGGACAGCAAGCTGTGGTGGCTGGCCATCCTCACCACGGAGGACCTTACTGGCAACTTTTGAAGCAGCAGTACAAGCTGAAGAATACAATTTCTTCTTAGGGCTCACATCTGGCTCTCTTAAGTCAGGGTCCAGGAAAATTCAGAGAAAAGCATGTTCTTCATGACAAGAGGATTTCAGCACGCAAGCACAGCATTCACAAAAAATATTAGAGGGAAGAAAAGGGAATTACCCTGCTTCCCAGAGTTACCACAAGAGAAACATGCACAAGCTATTTGGAGCTTGCTGAAGCTGCCAAGAGCATTTATTTAAACCTCTCTATTACTTCCCATTAAAGAAGATCCTGTGTTTTCTTCCGTGGGAGTGATGTACTCCAGTTTAGCTCAAATGATAAGGAGAGCCCTCTCATGGAGACATGCACTGGAGGACAGCATCACCCTTCACACAGGCTTAGTCCCAGGAAAGAAACGGCAGGAGCTACACACATACACACACTGAGGAGATTAGACACGATGGGTGCCATATGAACAGCTTAAGTATTAGGAATTTCTGCTTCTGCAACATCACTAGTTTAAGGAGTTACAAACTTAAACAGTAACTCCAAAGTGTACTTACCTGTAATTGCAAGCAAATGTAGAAGAATCCTAATGAGGTTACAGCAGAGTTAAGTATTACAAAACAGACTCTCACATTACTCCTCGTGCTTCCCGTTTATCTCCAAGAATAAGGAAAAACTTCATTTGATCTCTCAGATTTAGATGAAACCGCTCCCTCGCCACTTGTGTCTCCAGCTTTAGAGACACTCTTTGCTGATCTTTGTGAACCAAGTTGGACAAGACCCAAGGACAACTGCTCTTTCAGACCTGCATGCCTGCAAGGCTGAAGAGAGGCTGCAGTATCTTTCAGAGCCCTGATATCTGGATTATTTTAACAGAAAAAAATCTTTTAATGATTCAGATTTCACTTACAACTCAGCAGCTGTAGCATAGTGTTTGCAGAGAATAATAGAGTAATAATGTAGTAAACAGTTCCTTGATTTCCTTGAACTCTGTCCTTCTCTTTGCATATCTAAATATACTCATAACATGTAGCTGGTGCTACATGAGAGCACTACACTGCTATCATACTGGTCACAACAAACATCCCAAATATTAGCAACAACACCTTCTACTAAAGTATGATTCTAGACATCTTTATTAAATTTAGTTTTTAATAGCAACTTTTCTGGGTTATTTGCCAACTAATAGTTCAGCAGTTATTATTCAGTAACTGTCAGATTTTCACATACACCTTTGAAGTAAGGAGCTAAACAAATAGGTATCAATTGCACACCCAACAACACACAGAACCAATAGCTGCCTTGAAGATCTGTGACCACTTCCAGTATCTTCATCTTTGTTACCACCAAGATCTGTCCTACCAACGCAAAAGTTATTTTCTCCCCATATGAAGAATACTCCCCCAACTCAAATACAACTAGCAACATTGATCTTGAACCAAGATACCCAACAGTCCCTTCTACAATAGATACAACAGACCAAACGTTAATGTACATCACATGAAGGAATGGAAAAAGTGTCTACATTAAAGTCAAGAATGAGAGAAGTCAGTAGGAAGAACACAAACACATTTAATTAGATTTGAATTTTATAACACTTAATTGTTGTGAAGTAGCCAAAACTGAAGTATGTTTATGTTGGCAAGAGCGTCAACTTTAAATAAATTCTTTCTTTGCTGTTGCATCACAATTTCTCATGGTTTCTACATGTAAGTCCACTATCCAGATGAAGATTCAATGGAGTTGGCACAAAACACTTCTAAAGGCTGCTGTATTAAGACATTTTACTAATATGTATATAAACCAAGAACAACATATGTACCTCTAGAGGAAAGCTAGGAATTCATGCCCTCATGTCACATTTGTCAGACAACACCAACATACACTATTTACTCCCTCCAAAAAAAGCTCAGTGTTTTTACAAGCAAGTTTTGATTTTTTTATAGCTGTTAGAACTTTATACACTAAAGGCAACAGAGAGCAGTACTGCAGCACATTCCCTTCACAAAGGGATGAGCATTGCTCCTGCTCCTCAGTGGCCTCTCAATTGATGAGGTTCTGAAGGTCATCAGATGTAAAGGTCATGCCTGTTGTCACAGATGGGAAATTGCTGCTAATACCCTTTTCTAGATGCAGACTTTCAATTCTGACTCTGCTGCATGAGTAAAAGCCCAGAAGACCTGACAATTTTGTGGTAACTCTGGGTTTCTCAAAAAAAAAGAATGGGGGGAAGAAAAAGGTCTAAGAGTCTTGTAGCAATGCAGCCCCCAAAGACACCACCTTGCTATCTGGTGCCATTCAGAAAGTGTAATTTCAGTAGAAATGCTAAGGCAGCAGCAGAACACAGCCAAAGAGCTTACACTATTTTAATTCCCATTTGCTGGGGTGAACAATCTCAAAGCAGGAGGCAGGGGAAAGGCAGCACAGTGCTGATCAGGACATTGTACAGACAGAGGGAGTAGCTGCTCCTCCTTCCCTATCTCCTTTTCCGGAGGTTTTTAACCCACATAGCTGAATGTTTCAGCAATTCCACTTACAGAACAACCCCACAGATAACGGAGAGACTAATGAGCGGCAGCAGACGGGGAGGAACAGGTAAGCAGCAAAACGAGATAAGAGAGGGGTGGGAGGGACAGGAACAGAAGCAGAAATCCCTAAGCTGCCAAGAGCAATGCGCAGAGTGACCACAGCCTCCAGGGCACAGCCCCTGCCCTGAAAAGCTCACACTCCGGTCAAGGCCAACCACAGGAACTGGCGTGCCTCTCGCTCCACATTCCTCAGAAACTTGCCTTAACCAACTATGGAAATAATAATTTCATGTACAGCATGGAGAACTACACATTGACAGGCAGATGCTAAGGGCAACATCCTGCTCAGCTTGAGGTCAAAGGATGCTAAAGAGCTCATAAGAGTGAGGGAGAAACACACACATAATACCCGAGGAATGAAAAGCAGTGCTTTCTGGAGGAACAGTAATTGTATCGAGATACAACCTCATATTTTTAGGATATTTGCTTTTGCCCTAAACAGATTTTTAAACAAAACTTGTGTATGCATAGAAAGCTTTTCCTCATGTAGCTTTCCTCTGCCCCCCAGATAGTCTCTTGTACTCTCTTCCTGGACCTCCCTTTCTGTGTCTGTCCTCCCCTCACGTGCTCCTGCTGTACAGAGGGCAGAAGTGCTCTGCAACAGCTGTATTTCCTCCTCTCATGCTCCTTCCCCTCGTCCGCTCTGGCAGAGGGGAAAGTACACATTAGCTCAGCCCGCCTCACGCTGCACAGCACTCTGAAAGGTGTCCTGCCAGAGCGCGTTGCTCCATGGCAGCCTGCCCATCCCTCCTGCTTTTAACTGAGGGCAAGGGTCTCAAAGCAGAGCACACTGCATATAATGTGCAGAGGTCAGACTCTGAAATGACCTCGTATTTTTGACTGGGCCTCTGCTCCCAGTGTGGACTTGGAGGAGCCAAGGGATTGAAGAAACAGAGGGAAAAGTAGGAAGAGAGTGAAAAAAAGGTGTAAACAAGGAGCAAAACACACTGCCCATTCTCTGGAGGTAAAGAGAACTGAGAACAGATACTTGTTATGGCCCTCTCTTTGAGGAAGCACTTGCAGAAGAGCAACGTAGAAGTACCTCACTGTGGGTTCCTAAACAAGCATACCCTGCTTCATGCCAGAGACAGCTTCTGTATCATTTTGTTTTAAGCCAGAGGCCTGAGCAGGGCATGTGGGAGCAGCTGGAGAACACATACTGTCAGAGAGGGGATACTCCTGCACTGCAGAAGGTGTTTATTGAAAGATGAAGTGCAGCCATTAGAGTAGCAGGGGCAAACAAAGGGGAAGACAAACTAAGACTTTAAGACTGTTTATTTGAGCTTCCCAAACCTGACTGAGCTAGCTCAGAGAGCTGGGACCTGCTTCAGTTGCCTCCACGATAAAGCCTAACTACAAGGCTCACCTCAACATTTGCTGCAGATGAAAGCACTTGAGGGAGGAAGGCTGCAGCACAGACACCTGTGTGAGCTAGTGACTGTAATGGCACCCTGCTTGGGTGCCACGCGCATGGGCAGCAGTGTGTGCCACAGCCCCAGCATGGCTCTCCCCACCCTGCCACGCCTGCTGGGATTTCACAGGCTTGCTTGTACCACAGCAGGGATGGACATGGATGCAACCAGCCACCTTCCTGAAGGTTGGGGCAGAGGAACAGTCTAGCAGCCAAGAGGGACCAGGGGCTGTGTCCAGAGACCCACTCCATCCTTCATCCCGGGCACGCACCCAACCCCCAGGAAAGCGAGAGGGAAGCAGGGAGGGATCCCAGCCGCGCCAGCACGGCTTCAGAAAGTAGGAGGAGCGCGTCCCAGCTCGAGACAGAGCAGTCTGGAAGAAAAGAGAGAAAGAGAAAACAGGCACGAAACAGAACCCAGCTCCCGGGGCAGGGCCAGCCGCAGCCCCGACCCTTGTACCCCGCGGGGCCGGGGCTGCCGAGCCACCCCGCCCGGATGCCCCCGTCCCGCCGAGAGCGGGCAGCGAAGCCCCGCGCCCCCTTACCGTGCTCCAGGGGGCTCGGCAGCGAGGGCAGCTCCTGCCGGCGTTCTAGCCGCTGCGGCGGCCAGGACATATTGGGCCGGGCGGATATTTATAGCGGCAGGAAGCGGCGCGGCTCTGGGGCGCCGCTCCCCCCCCTCCCGCGCCGCCGCACAGGCCCCGGGACCGGCCAGCGGGGGGCGGAGGGCTGGCACCCGGGGGGTGGGCGGGTGCGTAGTCGCCCCATCTCCTCCGCCCCCCGGCACCCTCGCCCCCGGCTGGGGGGCCCGGCCTGCTGGCACAGCGAGGCTTTGCCCTGATGTGGTCCTTCCCAGGTGGCGTGGGGGTGCTGGTGAAAGTGGTGCCCCCCGCCCCTACCTGCCGTACCTCTGTCCCAGGTGTTCAGGGGAAGTTGAAACGGGTCAGAGTTAACAAGATAACCTTACGTTACAGGGAAAAGTTTTCAGGTGCCCAGGTGCTAACGACCTGAACTAAGAATATCATAGAATGCCAGGGATCTCAAGGATCATTTGGTCCAACCTTTCTAGGTCAGAACACAGTTTAGACATGATGGCTCAGCACGCTGTGAAGATGTCTTAAAAAGTGTTCAGTGCTGGGGAATCACCACTTCCTGGGGAGATTATGGTAATATCCCACTGTGCCCATAGTGAAAAGTTTTCTTCTGGTGTCCAATCAGGATCTGCTCAAGAGTAACTTGAACCCATTACTCCACATCTTTTCCATGTGACTCCTTGTAATCAGAGAGTCTCTGTCTTCTGGGTAGCCCGCCTTTAAGTACTGTATCATATTGTTAGCTTTTCCAGGGATTCATCGCGTTCAAACCCCCACCCGTTTGCTGGCAATACCAATTACCTGCGTGGGCAGCTCTGCTCTCTGCAACACCCGCTGCACTCACCGGCAGGGAAGTGGCACACTGTGCCCTCCTGCTCCTGCTCAACCTTGCCGAGCTGCAAGCTCTGGAGGCCTTTATGCAGGGTCTCCTCTTGCCCTAGCTCCTGATGCTCTATTTGTCCGCAGAGCTCTCAACACGCTTCATTTTCCTTACCCACCTCCCATGGCCTTGATAGCAGCCAGCAGGGGAGGGGTAGTGGAGCTTGGGGAATGGCAAGGCAGCAGGCAGAGACACACACAGTGGAGTAGAAACGTAATTAAACAGTGGGAAACAGGTACTTGCTTTATCCGTCTTAAGGTTTGCAGTATGCAGAGGTGTGGGAAGGTCAATTACCCCTCTCTACATGCTGCCCCAAAAGGCATTTGTGCTTCTTACCTCAATTAACTCACGCAGAGATTGCTTTGCCAAACAAGCAGTAGATTGTACTTTCTTTTCTCTCCCAGCTTGACTAAGTTTTCTAGAAATAAAACTTCTGTTAGTGTTTTTGGGTCTAGCACTGACATCTTGAATGGAAAATACCCCAATTATATGTAATGGAGCAGCTTGGGCAGATGAGAGCAATATTTGAAGGGCAAGAGCCAAGCCCTCTTTGAGCCAACACACTGATCCTGCATGCATTTGTCTCTGTAGGATTTAATATTTGGAGCTATTTGAATGTTTATTGTTTACTCCGTGCATGAACATGGTCCAGCCAGGCAGCTGCATAACACTGTTGTCTAAGATAGATGAATGTTAGGGACAGGTGTCCTGAAGAACTCAAATTCAGTCTTGGTTCTCTTATAGCAACACATCCCAGCAAGGTCAAAGACTGAATAACTTGTGTGCTGAGCTAACCTGCTACAATTTACTTTCATATTTTGATGACGAGATGAACAGTTGCTCCAAGACAGCATTATGGTAAAACATGCTGCTGTGAGAGCAGTGACATTACTCATTTGCCTTCAGCTTAAAGTTTCAAACCTTGCCGGGTTTTTATGTAGGTTGTTTCTCAGTTTCTGTGTTTTTGCATGCTTAGAGCAGTACAAGATGGACACAAAAACAGGTACAGTTTTTTCTCTCTACTCTCTTCTGACCCATGTACACAACCCAGATCGCCTTGTAAGCAAAAATTTTGGAGCTCACAAATGGAAAAACTGCAGGTACTCTGTGTTTACTGCCTTTACAGACCTAAAGCTCCCTAAAGAGGGTCACAAATCCACATGAGACTCCTAAGCACGGCATCCTGCATTTGGGTAACTGGTTAGCTGAAAAGTCACGTAGAGGCAAACAACTTCCTCTTGACTATATACTGGATAAATACCATGTGATGTGTTTATTCCAGGCTCCATATGGAATAAATAACAGATACTGATACAGATCTGCTGGGCTGTTAGAAGTTGAGAAGGCATGCTGCAGTGGGAGATCTGTGCTGGGTTGACAGGGAACAGTGACAATCTTTGCTAGGAAAGAGTTCCCCCTTTTTGGGGAATCCACTGCACCATGGTGGCCTACAAACTGCTTTGGACTCTTGTCTGCTGGTCAGTCTGGCCTGTCACACGAGAATATGTGAAATTGTCCTTTCTTCACTGTAGATAACCCACCCACTGCCAGTGGAACCAGCAGAGCTCTCAGAATGAGCATGAAAATGGTTGCTTTCAGTTTGGCTGTTTTCCATATCTCTGCCAGTCTTTCATACTTTATCAAGGACTGAAGTCTGATTAGTCTAGAGAATTTTTGCAAGGCAGTGCATGGTTGCCCCCCATCTGTAGTTGGGATTTGGTTTCCGGACAGGGAGAAATTACTCTAGAGCTTTGTTAGAAGATAGTGTCTGCCCAACATTCATCTGAGAGGAGCCTGGGAGACTTTGTACTAGCTTCCAAGTTTTTCAGGAAGAAAAAGAGGGAGGGGGGAAGGGAATTTACACCCAGGAACATGTCTAGGGTCCTGGAAGTTGTATTAGACAGTATCTAGCACTAGGAAACATGCAAATGTGAGATCTTGCAACTTGGAGCCAAGCACAGCAACGTTATTAAAGTATCTGAAGTGAAAAGCATTTCTGATGTGCTAAACTCTTGGTGACTTTAAACGTGACATCTTGCATGACACCATACCAGAAAAACTATTCAGGGAGGTAAAGGGCTTCCTTTCTCCAATGCTAGCCCACTGTTTGTGTGCTTTGTGGCTCCTGTGTGAGACACACTCTTTCGCTCTGCTGTCCCTACCCACTGTGGTTGGCTTCAGCTGTGGAAACAGGAACTGCTGAGTCAGCACACTGATGCAACTCACACTGCTTTCACACATCTTTGGGGAGACAGCCACAGCAAGGAGGTTGGCAGCAACTTACATCTGGGAGAAAAAAAATGAGTACTTAGATTGTCTTAAAATTGTCTGAAACAATAATCTGGTTTCTTAAAAGGTGTCAAACTGAAGGAAGCTTCAGGACCTAAACACTAGTTGCAGGTGAATGACCACACCTGGCATACACAAGCTCATGAGCAAGCATTTAGAGTTCAATGAATTCCATTTTTCTGCTCTCTTTGTTGATTAACTCAACTATGTTTTACAAAGCTGAGATGCAGCTGGCTGACTAGACAGATAAGGCCATCAAATTTATCTATGTTTTACAAAGCTGAGATGCAGCTGGCTGACTAGACAGATAAGGCCATCAAATGTATCTCATCTGACTGGTGACGATGGAGAACAGCAGCCTGTTCTGGTTACAGACTCATGCAGAGGTGAAATTGCTCCCTTGGAAATGGTATAAGGTAATGGAGTTTTAAAAAGTCAAATCACCTCTTCAGAAGGGTCAAGTCTCCTGAACAGTGCAAATGCCAAAGGGTAGAAAGGTTTGGGAGGGTTGCATCATTCAGAACAAAACATCCATGGCACAGTAAAAAGAAGCAGTAGGTCAGTTAAGGGGATGGGAATGGGAAAGTTAATTGCCAAGTCGTTTAGAAACTGGAAAGAGAATCAGACTGAAGAAGATGTAGATTTTCAGAGAGCTATTCTAATAAGGATGTAAAGAGGGTGTTATCAACAAGATCAAAATGAACGAAAGCAGCTTGAAGAGCGAGAAGACGGCAGTTAAAAGTGGGACAGGTCAACTGCTTAGAGTACCATCACTATCAAAGCAGCACTTTCTCATCCAGCGGTCCCCAGTCTGCCTTCATTTGAAGGAGGTCTGCTTACTTCAGTGCCATGGTGTTTGCATTGCATTATTTTTTTTTACCCTTATTCGAGAAATTTACCAATGAGTGTGTGAGGTCTGGTGCTTGTTTTGCTTATCTGAAGAATTGTTTGTATAAGCTCAGAGCTGAAATTGCTGTTGAAGGCAATGAGGCAGCAGAGATGCACATATGGATCACAATAGTATTATCCAGGCCATCTCCCTGGGGCTGCTGGTGCTGTCCAAGTAGGAGAGAGGAGAGTTTAGTGTTACAATTGCAGGAGAGACTACAGTGCTGTAAATGAGAAATTGTTAGACAATATGTACTTACAGATTGACAGCGAATTAGCTGTGACGGTGACTGAGACAACACATTTACAACCCCCAAAGCTACCATTTTAACAGGTGTACAGATGTGCTGACATGTTAAAAGGACAGTAGCAGATAGGAAGAAATAGTCTGTATGTAGGTAAGGGTAGATGGACACTGGTGACAGGAGATGTTAGTGGTACCTAAGAAAAATGTACCACAAAGGTGAGCTAGGAACAGACATTACTGAAGGCACCACGGTCTAGACAAGGTTATTTCTACAGAACAATAACGATACACATATGTATAGGAATAAACAAACAAACAATACAAAACAAACACGATAGGAATGATTCTACCCCCTCCACCCCCCCCCCACCCCCGTTCTCAGTCCCGGACAGGGATAGGAGGGGAGAACTTGGAGAGAGCCTTTAGGAAGATTAGTAGCAATAGGAAGATGTATGTATGAGTGTAAGAATGTCTGTAAGTGTTAATAGGAAATGTCAGAGTGTAGTCAAGTTCGCAAGTCTCACCACCGGGGTACGGCCAAAGCCGATCCCTAGTCGGGATCCTTCTCCAACGCCTTCAGGCAGGCAGTCCGTTCGGTACGTCCACACGCCAACAACCACAGGAAAAGGCGCCTCTGGCTCCACGGCAGCCTCCACAGCGATGCACACGCGGCGGCGGTCACCTCCGTAGTAGCTGTGTCTGTTCAGAGACCGCGCCTGCCGGCTCCACTTCCGGCTCCGCTTCCGGCTCCGGCCCCGCTGTGCCTCCTGGGAGCTGTAGTTTGTGGTCTTGTGCGCATGCACCTGGTACTCACCAGTGCCGGGGAGCACATCACTAGGAAGGGCCAGCAAACGTCGCTGGCTTAAAGGCCATCAAGGAGTCCGTCTCTCACACCTGGACAGTTTGAGTATTGAAAGCAAAGCCAAAAAAGATGCAGCTGAACCAGCTCCTAAAGTGTGCTGATTGATGTATGGGGGACCGTCTGGAGAGTCAGGGCACAATGCCCAGATTCTGCAGGCTAAGAAGGGAAGTTGTTAGCATTTGTTTTTGCCCAGTGTCACATCTTTTGATATGCGAATAGTTCATCAAGACTCAGAGTGACAGGAAGGCAGATTTGCTGTGATCAAACTGTCACAAATAAAAAATGTAAAAACAATTTCAAAACTTTTTCTGAGAAAGTGTACAGAAACCACTACAATGTGGTAGCTAGGAAAGCCAGAGTTGGAGAGGTGAGAGGGCAGGCACGCATGCATGCACACACGCAGGCACATAAAGAAGTGGAATTTGGAGGGAAAGACCCAGATCTGCCTTGGAGAAGCTGGGGGAGCTGAACAAAGATACTGGGAATGCTCACAGTAAATCTCCTTACTTGATGTTTATTTTTAATGCCAAGATACAACCACACATTGCCCCAAGAGAATTGTTCTGTCAATTTTAGTGCCAACTGCAGCCTCCCAAACTAAGAGTCCCAGGCACTGTTACACTGCAGCTTAGCTCATTGTGACCCAGGAAACTGCCTGACTCCCTCCAAGGGCTGAGAGGTGCGAAGTTACACTGAAGATAAACAGCGCTGCAGCAAGCACTCCATCTGTCAGCAGAGGTTTCTCCCAGCATACATCTTCAGCAATCGTTTACAGAGTTAATGATCATCCAGGGAGGCAAAGATTACGATAACCTAAACCGTAAGAGCTGAGCAGAGTGTTACAAGTGATCGATTGCCCAAGACAAAGTGTTTGCTTTGCTTAGGCCTGCAGCTCACCAAAACATTGTCCAGCAAACACTATGCAATGATGGAAGTATTGCACAAGTGCCTCCTTTTCTCTATAGAGCATTTCAGATGCCTGTCTTCTGCAGACATGACACATTCCTGGAGAGCAGTAACGTAGTACACATTATTTTATTAAACTCACAGCAAATTATTTACAGCTGTTAGCAGAGTAGTCCTGTTGGCTTGGACAACCATCTGGGAAGGATGAGTAACCTGTATCAGTTACCCCATCTCTCCTTATTTAGTTTTGAGAAAAGAAGCACTGCTAATATTTCTATGCTCTGTTACTGCAACACACATAGGCTTCTTGCTTGCATTGAACATTTACAAAACCCCAAAAAAGGTCTTTGGCCTAAAGCAGCGCTACTTCGTTTTAGCCACTAGAGCGAGCTGCTGCTTAACATTTGGATAAAGCTGAGTAATTGGTTGTGTTGCTCGTAAGACTGGGGCGTGTCCAGTCATTTTGTCACATATGGGTAAAACCGAGATCAACAATTTCCCTAGGAAGGATCTTTGTGACGCTGTCTGGCTTTAATGCTCATGATATATTTCAATGGGACAGGGGACAGTTTTCAGGGAACAGAGAGAATTGTGTTTAAGATGTCACACTGGGCACCCCGACATTTGAAGCTGCCTGCCCCATTACTTGTCATTCAAAATGGATAGTGGACACCAGTCTTCCCACAGTTAGCAGGCCGAATACAAAGGTTATCCTATGGGTACATCCTTTCCCCTATGGGCTAAACTTTTCCCTTGGAATGCAATTGCTGAACATTTATCTTCATAACTGAAATTCTTGATAGTAGGTAAAAATAAAAGGGCAGCTTCTGCAATATAGTCACTAAGAGTCTTGGTGGTCACAGAGCAGGGCTTAGTGATACAACAGGGACAAAAAAATCCTCCTCTATAAGTCCTTTACCCTAGGACTTGATAGCAGAAAATACCTGTGGGACCCAACACGCTGAAAGGCTAGATCCTTCCCACAGTAAGGAACAGTTCTTCCTCTTTGCTGCATCAAGAGTTTCTACAGGTAGAGTCACGTAGGACAGTCATTGCAGATTTGTGCATGAAAATCAAGTGCATAAGCGTGTAGTTTGAGATACAACAACTGGTTACATCTAGTGTTACAAGAGGAGTCATTTGTGACCCTGCCAATACAAAAACTACAGAGCAGATATTGAAACCAGCTTGAATGCTAAAGTTGGATACAGATTTACAGCTCAGCTAAAGCTTATTACACTGCTATTTATTTCTCTGGAATTGTATCTGTGGGTTACAAAGTCAGACAGTCTTATTAATGCAGTAACATTTTTAATAAATGGCAAAATGCATCAAAACCTGGCTGACAGCCATGCAGTCTACCAGTAAGTAATGCATTTCTTTTTGGCAATGAAATGCCACTGAGCAGCAGCTCAGAAGTGCTAAGTATGGAGCCTTACGTTTTATTATCCCTGCTCTTTCTCAGCAGGGACCGATTCCTGTCTGTGAAACTTTCAGAGACTGGCCAGGTTTTGATGGTTAAGATGCTTTCAGATGCTGACCAGGGTAACAAATAGTTTCCAGATTATGTTCATCCTTGCTGATTTAATTCAATAAGGCGACCAGCAAATACAGCTAATGTTCCAATAACACAAACTAGCATAAATATACCGAGGAGAAGATGATCAACCACCATTGCAACAAACTTCCATTCTTCTGCAGCCTGAGAAAGAAACAAGGGAGATGGTAAAATCTCTGCAAAGCCCTGATTGTCATGAACATTCTTGTAGTTTACTGTCTTGAACAACAGAAAGGTTTTTCCTTATTATTATGCAAAGAATACCAATATTTTTCTCAAAAGCAGGTCAGTGGTTCAGAAAGCCTAAGCTACCTAGAGAAATGCACGTTTCAAGACTAAATTGCTTAAAAACCCTGGTGATTTGGTGAACAATTTAATAAAAAAAATTGTTGAAAAGATTAAGTTTTAGTCAAATGGTTGTTTTTGAAAGTTTAGAACACTGGAAACAAAACAGTTCATTTGACCCAGCTGGCTTTTGTTTTTCTATTGCTTTTTCATTCTCTTAGGATACCTAAGCTACTGTCATCAATTTACCTCTAGTTCCTGATTTTCACACTTAGGACACATTCTAAGGACTGTGAAAACCTTCTTTGTATCTCCCCTAGTCTTTTTTCCAGTTGCAGGACACTGTGAAGCACTTGTTCTGCAACAACTTTTTAATGGGATGCTTTTGTCAGAACCCAGCACCATAATCAAGCAGACTGTGAGGTGCTAAGTGCGGTTGGGCTCAGGATTTCCACCCTGTAACTCTACCTTACAGTGTGACACATACTGGCCTAAGACATTTTTGCTGTAAAAAAACCTCCACTTTTGCCTTAGTTGCCCCACAAGTAGAAGAGGCTGTTGTAATTTATCTAGAGGACACTGATAATCAATACTGTTTTGAGGTGATTTGTAACTGGCAGCTTTCAGAAGCCACAACCTTCAGTTTGTCTGGGGAACTTGACTTTTGAAACTCCCTGGAATTTATATCAATGGTGCCCAGATGACACAAGCAGCTGGGCTCCACTTCCGAAGGGAGCACTTGCCGGTAACCTGAAGACCCTACTTGTAAGCTGAGGAGGAAGAGAAGTCCCGAGGCACTGAAGATGCGCCAGCCCTGCTGAAGGTAACACGTTATCTGCAGAGAGGCAAAGGAGTCACAGGGAACATGAGACTATGGCCAGAGCCATTCTACATGCTCCAGGAATTTGGTCACAGAAACAAACAGTGTGGTGTAAATCCTGCCCTTGGGAAGTTGGCACCTCCTTTTCAAGAGCACGCCCAAATAATCACCCTGGAGAACTCCCTCCCCACCTTCAGGCTAGCCCTGAACTCAGCAGGAAAGGTCTATGATCATTTAGAAAGGGGAAGTACCAGGACTGAATTATCCATGCAAAAGCTGTGCAAGATGCAGTAACTGAAATAAAAGGGAGGGGGGGCTAATTCCATTGAATGTGCTGGAAGGAGGCAGAGCTAGGTTTTCCTGAGGAACATTGCCATGTGTGAATCTACACGCAATTATCCTTCCTTTGGCCTGCAGTGTGGAAAAAGTCAGTAATCAGAGTAGCTCATGACGAGCTTCTTTTGCAAGGACCAATTGTAGCATTCAGGAATAAAATAAAAGCTTATCAAAACTGAAATTATAATTAGTAAGTTACTTTTAACACTTCTCAGATAAAACTAACTAGCCTTTTAGAGTTTGGCTTGCTTCCTGGCTTTTCAAAAGCAGCAGGAGTTTGCTTACCACAAGGGGAAGATGCCCAAGTGGGAGACAGGAGGAATGTGTTTTGGAACATGTTTACAGTTCTTGAAACTGCTCTGCTACTCACAGGCACTCCATGTCTGAGGCTTCACACACAACATTTAGAAAACCTTAACACTGACACTTTTTTTGGAGGGGGGGGTGGAGGAGTGGGGCAAGACTAAATTGCCATCTGCAACTATTATCTGTTGCTCCTTGTTGACTGCACCAAGGGGAGAAGATTGTCGCTTGCTAAAGCCAAACCAGAGTTCTCAGTATTTTTGTGAGGCTGAGATATTTTGCAAAAAAAGAAAAAAAAGAAAAAAGTCACAACCAGAAAGCAAGAAAAGAATCATGCACAAAAAATGCCTTACATTACTAGCTTCTTGGTCTGATTTCATCGTTTCTGCAATGTACTTGATTCCCTCTATAGCATTTTTCACATCTGGATTTTTGGTAAGCGGGGAGTAGAAGTTGACAGGCACAGAACCTGGCTTCCCAGAAATTTCAGAAATATCAATGTCTTCTGCAAAAATATTTTTTTCTTGTTTGTCCCTGGATGGTCTTTTCATTGTAGAGAAAAACATGATGTTTGGGATTGTGTCAATAAAGATCTGAAAGCAAAGAGGGAGAAGATGACAGTTGCTGGTGGTGGGACTGTGTTACTGCTGCAGCTGTGTGCTGAGCAAAGGCAAGCCTCTCTGGCCCCAGATTGCTTCCTGTGCTTGATCGGCCACAGATTCCCTCTCAGAGTATGTCACAGCCCACGCCTCAGTGACTCTGGGGCTTTTGTCAGCCTCATGTCCTGGGGCAGATGGAGCCACCCATTCTCTGGAAACCGTTTCCCCTGCCATATAGCCAACATCTACACATAAAGGGGGGTGTGACATCCCAGAGCAGACCCTCAGCTGGTGTTGAGCTCTATCGACCTCATCCAATTTGCAACATATTGCTTACTAATCTGGCTTCAAGAATGGACTACAAAGGATCTCTTTTAGCTACTCATGTTTAACTTCACTATTACAAATGTTTGTTATATGTGTTATATGTATAATTTCCTTTGGAGAAAGGGAGGCTTGCTGCCAGAGCAATCTTAAGCATGTGCACTGTTTGCCTGTTGAAGCCTCCCTTCTTTCTGCAGGGCTTGTTTGTGCTGCAGAGTGAAACTGATGTAAGCTGTATCCTTAAAAGCATAATTAGAAAACCACAGAACAATCTCCTATTCACATCATGGTTTAATATGAACCCAGGCAGTCTTAAAAAAAGGCGAGAATAACTGAATGGATCCCCTTTGGTACTGTCTCCCTGGCAAAGAACTTTTAATGACAGACATCCAATTTTTTCCACATCTGGTGGTTACCATTTAGACTAATGTGCAAGGATATCCTTGCTTCCAAAGGACTGCAAAGCAACTGTATTTACTGGAAAAGCACAGAGAAGGTCATGGCTTTTGCCAAACTGCAAAACGGGATGCTGAACCCAGGTATCCCCCATGGCCTTTGTGCTTTGCATTCACAGGGGCTGGCAAACTTGGCCACTGGCAGGCAGCAGTATTTTGCAGTCAGATGGAGAATTAGACCAGGAAACGTAATTTGAGTCCAGCTGGCCCATTTTCTTTTCCATGTACCTTTAGCTGCCTTCATCTTTCTTCATTTGTTCCCCTCAAGACTCTACCTCACTGGGCAATTTTGTTACTTGAAGGAGCACCTTAGCAGTCTTGCTGACTTTATGCACAGCTAAGTAGTAAACACTGGCTCTTGTGCCTAGAGAGATTTAATGTGATGCATTTGCTTCCTCAATTCTTGTTGACTTTTATTAGCAAACCTGCCAATAAAATATGGAGCGCTCAGTGGAAACCAGGAAATGTGCAAAGCCATGGAGCTCACCTTCCTGACCCAGTGTGGCATGGTGTGAGTGCTTGGGGAGCGGTGGTGGGTGTTGATGACAATGACTGTGATGATGATGGAAGCGATGACAAACACCATTGTAAACAACATGTATTTGCCTATCAGAGGCACTGCACTGGAGGTGGAGGGAATCAGCTCCACAATGACCAGAAGGAACACAGTCAAAGACAGCAGGACAGAGATGCTGAGAGTCATTTTCTCACCTGCCATGCAAAAAACAAATAGGAAAAAAAAAGAACAAAACAAAAAAACCCACAATTCCACTGCTGTTTATATTTAGTGAAGACAGTATTTATTTGAGAGGATAGGATGTGGATGGTGGCTATTCACACAAGTACTTGTGTGTACATCTAGAGTGCTATCATCTCTCCCAACACCCAAAGCAGTGACTGGGCCAGCCAACCGAGAGCCTAACATAGCATCAGCTCCAGCATTAGGGTGGGAATCACCAGGCACGACTGAGGTATGGGCAATGGACATGGAAAGCTTACTTGCCAGGAGCACTTCATAGGCTGTGGGTTTTTGAATGATGAAGTGTATGCACCTGATTAATGCTTGCTTCACAGCCTCCTGGGGCTTTGCTTGCCTTACTCTCTGGCAGCCTCATGCTGGGCTGAGAGGGCAGACAAAAATCACATCTGACACTAGAGGTCAATTGCTATTTGAGAACTTCCCGTATGTAGGATGTCAAAACTGGACCACAAAATGTGATTCACATGTCTCTTTCTATCCAGTTCAAATTTCTATAAAGTTTTCCTCCAAAAGGAAAATGTGTCAAGTAATTTCATTAAGTTCCTTCTATGAAATAAGCCAGGATTACTCAGTGTGTCACACGGGGTAACGTGTGTGAACAGGTACCAAGCTCTCTGCTCTAACACAGTGCAGAAGGGCCTCGCTCACCCTGTGTGCTCACTTACTGTGTGACCTATTAACATGCTAACTACATACTAAAATGAACTAGCCAAATCTTTTTTTTTAGAAGTTTACTGAATCAGTGATTTCTGTGGGAAATCGGCTGAATTTATTTACATCAATAATTTCAGATTTCAGCACTTACCCTTTATTTGCAGAATTTTCAGAGCCATTGTTTTGAGCTGAAATGTCCAATTTTAGGAAGCGCTGCCCTTCAAGTTGGCCAGTGATTTCTAATACTCCAAATTTCTCAGAAACTTGTAAGAAGAGCATTTTCTATGGGAGCAGAATTAATAAATTCACATACCTGAATCTGTGGGTAGGTAGAAAACAAACCCGGTTAAAAAGGAGAAGAGCAGGCAGGGAATGATGACGTTCACGATGAAGTAGAGAGGCAGGCGCTGCATGAGGAAGTGGTAGGTGATGTCCAGGTAGGGGGTGTCAGGGCAGCAAGTGTAGTACACCCAGTGCTTCCAGCTGCGGTAGTCCTTCATCACCCACTCCCCACTCTCCATGAAGTTACTCAGATCTGGACGATCACTCTCCTGATAGAAAAAAACCCCAACTTCTTAATATTCGATGTTTTGAACAAAATCAAATCTTGGTAGTCACTCAGGATTTCCAGTAACTTGGGTACTTCATGCATTTTTATGAGCAAACCAATCTTGTCTAGGGTATTTGGCCTTAAAATATTGTCCTTTACACAGCATTCAACTAAGTGTTTTACAGAAACAGTCAGGGATAGTTGACTAAAAAGACAGATTGATTAAATATTTACAGATAGGAGACATACCTGAGGAGACAGCGATAGAGTTGTTTGAAATAGAAGTTATGAGCAGAGAAAAATCACACTCCTGAAATGCTCCCCCCCCAAAAAAAAAAAAAAAGGGGAGAGAGAAAATGCACAAAAGCAGAACAGGCAGCACCATAAGGAGTGGTGTGAAGCAGTAAGAGGATAGACAGGTAGGAGACTGTTTGGATAGGGAAATTATGCTTATGCAGAAGTTTAAAGCCAAACAGGGAAATTTTGTGCTATATCTACAAATTGGCTGCTTTTGTTTTTTTTAACAAGTAGTGCCTGTTTATTTTTCAGTCAAAACAAAGTCATATTCCATTCTAAATCTGACATTTCCCTAAAAACATACCCAGGTGTTTACTCCTTCTCTCAATGAGAAACTCCAACTCCTTGCTTACCGGGTTAATAACAACCACTGTACCATCATATGTCCAAGTTCCCAGCTTCATACTGCAGTTCTGCTGGTCAAAAGGGAAGTGAGTGACTATAATTTCACAGTAGCTTTTAAAAATAGCTGGTGGTGTCCAGGTGATCCTGCCTGTGTGCTCCAGAAGGACTTTGGTGTATTTAACAATGGCAAAATCACCATCTGCGCTGCAAAAGGAAAAGGACTTTAACAATATGGGCAGAATAATTAACATAGTCCCCCCAGTGCCATCATGCCCCCCTTACTTGTTGTACAGAACGAGGTCTGGCCGCCAGATATCATCTGAGGGGATGCGGATTTTTTTCACTCCACCATAATCATCTGGATTCCACTTGAGGTTGACATCTATCCATTGCTAAAGGAGAAGGATTTCAGCCACTGAGAGCTTCTTCCAGCACTTTTGGGGGTAGTTTTCATAGTTCCTAGAAACATGGACCTCCTTTGCTTTGGACATGCAGGTAAGCACATGCACATGCTAGTGGCACCCCCAGCTAATTTTCTACTTTAACTTGAATTTTGGTTTAAGAAGCTTACTAAAAAAATAGGAAATTATACCATAAATCTACTGTTTGAAATACAATGCAAAATGCTTTTCGTAAAGTTCCTAGCGTCTGGCACATTTTGTTCTTGAGATCCCTGAAAGAAGAAATGCTTTGCTACCTGACCCAGCTGTCCAAGTTGCCCCTGGAAATATAACAGAGTAGTCCATGCCTGGCTGTGTCCAGTACATGTATTTAAACTAGATTAAATGGTTAGAAATATTTAGAGTTACCTGTTTCAGGCGTACGTTGGTTGTTACAATCTGATTTACTTCATCCTTAAAAAAAAAGAAACAAAAAGAGGCAGTAGCAGCAAACATCAGAATTAAAGGAGAAAAATGTTTTCTCAGAAGAATGACACCGTTTGGCACTATCACATAAGTGCCACATGTTCATACCGTACCACATTAATAAGCTGAATGAGCTGCAGCCCGACGGTGACAACAACAGCTTCCCGATGGTCCTCCACTGGGCGCACCACCTTGTTGTAGTTCCTGAACAAGTCCTCAACGAGGCGACTCTCATCTTCATAGCACAGGGCCAGCCCAGCTGCAGAACAGCAGGAGTGGCATCAGGGAGATGGGACAGGCTACAGCACCACCAGCCTCAGGTGGGTCAGAAGGAAATGCTCTCAACTGCAAGTAGTCCTCTGTGTGTCTCCTCATTTCACATGTGCATTATGTGTGTTGTAAATACTGTCAGCAGGGGTAACTACCTATTTGATCTAGAGGTGAGCTTAGGAGTAAGGCAACAACCACCTCCAAACTGGAGATGAACAAAAACAAATAACCATGACTGTGGACATCAGACTGAGAATGAGGAATCTCCTCCAGACTCTTCCAACTAGCAACTGAGCTTACATGCAACACTTGTGAACAGTTAGGTGCAGAGAACACCCAAAGTCAGGGATTTCTGAAATTGTGTCCTCCACCTTCAGTTCCAGAGACTCGCCTGTAACAGTAACATTAAAGGACAGGGCTAACCACAACAGTCATTGAGGTGAATGCACCATCCAGGCTCCTTGCGTCAAGCCTAAGCAGATCAGGAGCTCCTCTCCCCAGTGGGAGTCACTCAGGCTGTGTTCTTGGTGAGAGAGAAGGAAACTGTTCACAATGCAGTCTCACATTTCCCTCTCCCAAAGGAAGGTCTCAACCTGTTCTTGTAGAGCTCTGCCCACAGACTGCCCAACGTGGCTCAGCATTGCTACATGAAAAAGCCCTTCTAAGAAGAGCATCATGAGTGAAAATGGCAGCAGCAAAGTTGTTTCAGCACAGCATTAGTGGTGCATGTGCATGGCATTGTACTCCTAAGGGGTGAGGGCTCAGTTCCCACCTCCCAGAAAAACAGACAAACCCTGTTTCCAGACTGCTTATTGCGGAACAAGCAGCTGAATCACATATCCAGGCTGTAGCTACTTCATTGTTACAGGGGAGTAAATCAAATGGAGGGAGTGCTGGGGGATGATTTTGTATGTGGCCCCTTGTAAAAGCAGGGAGAGGGAACAGAACAGCTGAGCCTTGCTGCAAGCATATTTGGCAGATCCCATCCTTGCTTTCCCCCCTCTCAGTCTGAATCCTGGGCCATTGAAGTCAACAAGAATTTTACTGCTGACTCCAACCTAAGCCAGGATTTCCTCTGGTTTCCTAACTGACTTTTCATCAGCTCCTTTTATTTAGCTGAGCTGAGATGCCAAGGATTCTGTCTTGGCCTTGTCCTGCCATGAGGTGGTATTAAACTACTTGGATGCCATTGAGAAAAGCTGTCTGCTGCAGACAAGCACGGCTCGCTTCCACTGCCAGGAGGCTGGGCAGGAGTCATCTTTCAATTTTTAAGTTATGATCACAACATCATATCTAAGTCAAGCTCTTTGCTATGCTTTATTAATTCAACTAAAATCCTTTCGATTGCTACATTCTGGTGTAGCTTGGTAGGAATTTAGTATACTAATTGAAATTGGTGACAAGTTTTTAGGATCACAAAGCACTTTTAAGGAAGAGTTTAAAAAGGATTATCTGGTACAATACATGCAGCTTCAAATCAATTCTACCACCTCGTCAGCAGTTCCACAACCTAATGAAATTTCTTCTAATTAATTTTCATATTTCAAGCCATGTTTACTACATATTTTCACACATTTTGAAATACATGTAGCACTAGAGTAAATGGGAACATGGCAAAAAAATGACAGGAAAAAACAAACACAAACACTTCTCCCTTCAGAGTATCTGGTGCCTGAACTTAAAAATACCTGAGCCATTTCCAATGCACTCCAAAGCTCTCATTTAAATGATTTGGTGTGTTCATAAAACCTTATCAGCAGGACAGGCTGCTCCCAGAACATACATTCACTCACACTCACAGCACTCAACGCCCTGCACACTCAGGAAAGAGCTGGCCCACGTTCAAGGCAATGGCTGGAACACCTTTACCTGCAGAGATGAGGAGGAGTATGCGATGGACCTTCATCATCCTGGCTCCCTCTTGCTGCAGTCGTATAGGTGGAGACACACACAAAGCACCTCTAAGGTCTCTTCAGAGGAGGGCTGTGCTGCCTGCTGCCAGGGTGCTGGGAAATATAACCACCGAGGTATTGATTTACAGCACCTGTTTTTTGGGAATGACAGCTGAGGGCCACTGCACCACTGCATTGGAAATGGGAGCACAATGTGTTTCACCAGTCAAGTATCTTCTGCAGTTTACAGAAGGTTATTTTTTCTAAGTGGCAATGTGATCTCTGACTGAATAAACAAACTGACATATAAATAAAGATAAGAAAGAATTATCTGTAGAGTAACCGAACATCTCAGGGAGATGCTTGGATGACTCCGAGCTGGAAACCCAAAGCTGTGCATCACCCTTTGTGACCAGAGATTGGGAATTTTGTTTCTCTGAGGGAAAATAGATGACTTTTTCTGATGCGCCCTTACCAGCACACAGACTGCATGCTGGGATGAGGCTGCTCCCTTTGCTTTGCTGGTGGATGAGAAATCTTTGAACAAATACGTTCAAGAGAGATCCATCTCCTTGAATCTACTGGGATTTTCAGAAGATTCTTGGTAAGTCCACCCCTTGAAAGCTGTTAACTAACCTAAGTAACCTGAACTAAGAGGGAAACCCCTCCCATAGATACCTATAGACTTACTGAACTGTGAAAGGCAAGAGGTAGGAATTCAACTGTTTTCTATAGCAGGGCAGATCCAGTGGATTCCAGCAGGGCATGCTAGTGCTTGCTCATTATTGTCATAAATCACCTGAAAAAGGGGTGAGAAGTGAGGTGTTTGGTAATAATACTCAGTTATTCAGGTTAGCAAAGCAAATTACCAACCGTGTAGAATTTTATATACATATATGAAAAAAATATATAAACATAGGATGACCTCCTCTGAGCTCACCAATATCACTCAGGAACAAAATGTTGAGATATAGATGGTTCTGTGAAGTGCTCAGCAGTGTGAGAAAAGCAAGTCTGTCAGTTCCTAGGAAAGAAGATTAAGCAAACAGGAAAGATGCCACTATAAATCCACAGTGTCCTGAGTGCTCTTTCCAGTTCTAGTCCTCTGGTTTCACAAGGAGACTTGGAAAAGGCCCAGCAGAAAGTGACAATAACATCCATGGTACAAACTGCCTTCTGTATCTGGAACGGATAGATAGTATGAACCTTCGGTTTGGCAAAGAAGCCAGAGAGAGAAGGACCTTTGGTAGGGTTTGTAAAATCACATATGGTCTGGAAAAGACAGACTTGGATTGACCCACTGTCTCAGTGCAAAAAAAGTAGAGGGCATCAAGGCAAAATTAGACACCCCACTCCACCACCACACCCCTCCCCCAAGTTTGTCATACAAGTCCCAGAGTCACAAGTCACAGGAGACCAGGCTAGTGTCCTGGGGAAATATTGTCTAATCCTTAAGCTCTTCTTGCACTTTTCTCGAGGTACCTGCTGCCTGGAGACAGGACATCACACTAGGCAACATGCCACAATCATTCTCACACACTGCTCCAACTTTGCTTTTTCAGAAAACAAACCCCACAAAAACTTTTCTTAGCTTTGTGTCTGGGTGCCACCAGAGTACTTTCTATTTCTTCTGGATATCCTTTGTGCTGTCTGCCAGCTGGTTTGGTGTTTCATGCTGGATGCCTTTATTATTATTATTTTAATTACTATTTTTATTTAAATTACTCCCCCTCACCCTCTCTCCTCCATTAACTCAACATTCAGCCTCTGCATTTACAATTATCCTCCAGTAAAACCTCTCCATCTACATAACTCTGGCCTTGCCCCTGGCCTGTGCCTCAGCCAGAGCTCCCATTGTAGCAGCTATCTTATTTCAAACAAGCAGCTGGCTGCTTCCAACCTTTATCCCAGGCCAGGCAGCTGCCATGCCTAGCAGAGATACAATTGCATGGAAGCATTGCAGGAATGCTGATGCTGGCCCTCCAGATCCTCTCGGGGTCTCTCAAAGCATTCCTGCTCACCCAAGGCAGGGCTGGCAGGTTTGCTCCATAACAGATGGAGGAGAGCATTACCATGGTCTCTGGCAAATTATAGCTCTTGAGTAACATAAGTTTCTGTCCCCTCCTCCCCAAAAAAAAGCTCTGGCTCCTTGGAATGGGCAGAATGCAAGATCTGTAGGAGCCCCAGAAAGTCTGCATCCTTTGCATGGATTACTTCTCTCACAGCTGGGCTGACCTGAGAACAGCTTCTCAACTTGAGAGCCAGCTACCCCTCATGAGCTGGAAGTCAGAGCTCACCCTGGAAGAGGCCAGAGCAGGTATTTGAAGAAAGCCTTTGGGGAGTGACAGGCTGGCTGCAAGGAACATTCGCTGGCAGAGACACAAGACTATTTCCTTCCCCCGAAAAATCTAGGCAACCTGAGCTCCTGCAGTTAAATATGGACAGAGAAGTGAACGCTGCATATTGTTAACAGGGGAACATCACCAGTCATGACTGAGGTGAAAAAGCACAGGAGGGTGACCAGCCATACTAAATGACTGAATTTGATCCACTCTTATGAAGGTGGTTGTGTTTTGTTTTGTTTTAGCCTTCAGAGCACTGAGATTTGTTGACAAACGGTTTATTCCTACACAGAAAACCCCTTTTCATATCTGTCTCGACCCCAAGCTTTCTGGCTCGGTTTTTGAGACACCCCCCAGACCTCAGACAAACCCACTTCCCACCAGGCTAACCTGGCAGACCAGGTCTCATCCATATCCACTGGACAGAAGCAGAACTCACTGCTAGACAAAGTTACAGTATTGCTGCTTTCATTCTTCTACCAGGAACAAGTGCTGAGGGGGCTTCTGTCCAGTCCAGCCTGAAGGAAGCCAGCCATGAACAAATACTACAGCAGATAAGTGTTTTTGGCAGGGTGATATCATACAGCCACATTACAAGTGAGCAGAATACCTAATGCTTTTGACAGAGTGAAGAATACTAGGTTTTTACCAAAATCTTTGTCACAGAATTGCGTGCATAAATGCAACATCCAACAAGAAAGAGCAGGAGGCTCCAATGGCTGCAGAGACTGCAAAGCCTGCATGGGGGAAGCAGAAATAAAAAGGATAAAAGGTAGATATGGCATCAGGGAAAGTAAGGGCACAAAAAGCTGAAAAAATAATAACAGTGCAATTTTCTTTTTTTGCTTCCAAATGCAGGATGTGCATTTTTACATGCGTTTTGGTATTGGAAAAATGGCATTGCTGGTGCCAGTAGATTATGGCAGCACTGGATAAGAGAAGGCAGATGGTTAGACAAGTAATTTGCGAATTTGCCATGTGTTCGTCACCAGATTGCCCCTCGTTATATACAGCATGGCACACATTTCCCCCTGGAAGCCATCTCGCAGGAGTCTGGCAGCTCAGCTCTATTGCCACCAGATGGCAACAGATGGCTAAAAACGATGCAGTGCGTACACGACGGGCGTCTGCGAGGGAGCCATCGCAAACAGCTCTTTGCAAGAGCAAAACAGAGGGAGTAAGTATTTCCAAGAAGGAATTACGACAGACTTGAGATGCTAATGGACTAGACTTCCCCTGTTTATTCCAGGGCCCACAAGAACATGCTAAGCATTATTATAAATATCAGTATATATTAAGAGATAGGATTTAGATCCACAAATCAAAAATTCAAAGTTGCAGTTTTCCATACTGAGAGATGCCTCAGCCACCCTGTAAACACATTTTGTCCCCATGGATGTTTGTAAGACTTTTTTTTTCAGCATATCTTTTCTTTGTTTTCTATTACCTAGGCCAAAGGAATTAAAAATACCAAAAACTCACTCAAAAGTGGTGATCCTAACTTCTGCAGTTACAGAACATACACAATATAGCATAGATATGGGGCACTTTTATCTAAAAACAAGGGTGCTTCTGAAATTACTCCATAATCTGGAAAGAAAGGGAAAAGCATGGAAAAGGTCCACAGTCCAACAGAGAAACCATGACTGCAAAATGCATAGAACAGTGGTGCAAGTGTTAACCTGTTGCAGGTGAGGAGAAACACTTGCTTCCCTTTAAAGGGGCATCAGTCCTCCCAGTCAAGCTGCTGAGATAAAACTGACACTGGCAGCAGACACTGATTTACCCAGCTGGAGTAAGTCCTGTGCAGCTGTGAGAAGGGAGACCAGCAGTAACTGCAGGTACAATTGACTGAGATGGAAGGCACAAGCTGACCAGCATGAAGTGTCGGAGGATTCGGTAAGAAGGTTACAGCTTTGTATTACCTTTCTGGTAAGGAAACTCCAGGAAACCAGCCCTGGTGATGAATAAAGTTGCTGGATAAAGCAGTGGTAAATTCCTCTCCAGGTATCATCCCTGACAAGGTTGCTTCTGGGGCTTCTCTGTCTGAGGATTAGGGTTTACCTCTAGGACCTAGGCGAGTCATGCTGGAGAGCCAAAGCAGATGGCAAAAGAGGACAAGTGCTTGAGACACAAGGTTTTCTCTGCCCTGCTCCTACAGGCCACTCTATCAGAGCAACGTCTTGCATGAAACATGCTAGGGTGGCAAGGACAGGAAAGGGACAGCTTTGCTAGTCCATACCCTCATGAAGCCTTTCCTGCACTGCAGGACTCCTCAGATACTGTGTGTGTACAGGAAAATCTCACTTAGACTTGGATGCAGTTAGATGACACCTGTATTAAAGTTATTAAAATCCCTGCCCTTTCCCTGAAGCACAAATCACCAGCTGGAAAATGCACTCAGCCTGGTACAGACCAGTGCTATTAGGTGTTACTACAAAAAGAATCCCATGTAAGAGATTTATCCTAGAGATAATGAGAGGAAAAGAGCAATTTGATCTGAGCTATTATTCTGTAATTGAAACAGGAACCCCATAATCCCTGTGACCAAAAGCACTATTCCTCCAATGCCCAGTGTAACCAGCACCTGACTGCATAGGCTTGGTTAGTGAGGCAGAGAACACACCCAGGCTTCACTAGGTTTAAACATATTCGGATGACTGCAACAAACCAGTGCTAAGCCAAGTGTAGGTTCAGCACCTGCAAAGCTGTTCTTGCAGTTTGCTCTGAACTTTGCCTGCAGATACAAAGCAGAAGTTTTCTTTCTGTAGATGTCATTTCATCAGATTATATTTTGTGTACGTATTCTGATGCTGATTTGCTTTTTTAAGTATAGAGTTGAGTTACTACAAATGCAGAAAGTAGAGCCTGACATTGCCTGACTTCTGGAAATGCATGTACATCATACTCCTATCCCATTTCATACAGTGGCTTTCTTGAGTGGAGCCACAGGCAGCATATGTAGCCTGAAGTGTATCTCTGGATGTTCACATTTACATGTTTAAATACACATATCTGTTTTTAAATACAAATGATTCTCCATTGGACTAATTGCAGTGCAGACCATTCCATTTTAGCTTTACATAAAAGCAAGCCACTTGTTCAGCTCCTATGAGGGGAACATTTTGACCAGTATTCTGTTATTCAAAGTTTTCCTGAAGACATTCTGGGGGGAGCTCCACTACACAGCCGGTGGAAAGAAGAACCGACAATGTGGGAAGTATGTTTTAATGCTTAAAAGCTGCTGCACTGGTTAGCTGCTCCTCTTATCCAGTTTACAGTTAAAAAAAAAGGAAATATAAAAATCACATTTTAGCTCATAACCAACACAGGCTCTTCTCTGATTCTTGGCCCATAAGGGTATACATGACCACAACCCTTTTGCAATGTCATCACTCCCAAATACAAAAGTAATTAACTCCTGGAACATGGTGCACCCCGCAGCACATTCTCCACACAGCCCTGGATATGGGATGAGAGCACAAGCATCCATCTGGAGGTCATCTGCTTCCCATGGAGTACTCACACCGCAGCGAGAGACAGGCGTGCTAAACCATCCCACATCACACCTGCAGGAAGTGCAACTAGGATCAACTTTTGCAACGCCGAGAATGCCTCCCCAATCCCACAAGAGCCCTGGAATATCTAGCTTTGAGGTGCAGATTCTCTCATTGTTAGTATTAGCTGGATAAACACATAGAAACAAGTTTATTTTTAAATCTGCAACTAGGCCAAGTGATGGAGCACACTCTCACTTCGCACACAGCGCTTCCCCTGCCTAAGCCCTCACTGATCCCAGAAAACAGAGATCTCTGCAAAGCATGCCTCTCACCTAGAGCTGTAGTGGTTGCCTTTAAAAAGTCAACATTTACCTCACTGTGCCACCTGAGCCACCACAGCATTTTAGAACAGGAAATACTGTCCTCTACCCATGCTGTCCATTAGCTCCCAGGCATAGATTTGTGGTCCTGCACATGGGTTTGTTGATGTGTGCTTTACCTGGGACTGACCTCATGCCAAAATACACACTTCTATTGCTTGTGTTGGGACCTGTGCCAGCCCACGCACAGCTTTTTTTTGGTAATTAATGGAAAATACTGACTTAGGTGGCTCTTGGAGCATAGCTCTCACCTCTCACATGAAGTTTATTTTGCCTCCTTGGCCAGCTGAGAGATCTTTGCCACGTTCCTCTTCTGTGTCGGACAATGGGGAACCTTAGAAGCTTGTGTTTGTAGCTGATAAAACAGGAAAACAAAAACATACCCTAAATTCAAGAAACACCTTCAGAGTGGTAACTAAAGTATTAAAAAAGCCACTTTTGGATTACACTTTGCAGCACATGGAGCTCTGGGTTCCTGCAGGAGGGCTGGGGGCTTGCAGCAGTGAGGCACATCTGGGTGGGACTGAAGGCTGGGCAGAAGTTGGGAGGAGATTCCCACTCCTCTGACAGCCCACAATAACTTTGTACTCTGGAGTGCACATGGAGCCAAATTCCAGATTTCCCCGCTCACCAATATTTGGGGTTTGGCAGGAGTTCAAAACACTACACTCAAGACAGTCAGGGGAATATCTCGGTAAACACACAACAGAGCAAGAGGAGCTAAGTGTCACACAAGCAGCACAGGAGCAAAAGGAGTACAAGAAACAGCCACATAAGAGTAACTGGCATTGTGAGAGTGACAGAGCACTGAACAGGCTGCCCAGAGAGGTTGTGGAGTCTCCTTCACTGGAGACATTCAAAACCCACCTGGACACATTCCTGTGTGAGGTACTGCAGGTGATCCTGCTCTGGCAGGGGGGTTGGACTAGATGATCTTTTGGGGTCCCTTCCAACCCCTAAGATTCTGTGATTCTGTGAAACAAAGAGCAGAGTTCCAACTTCATGATTCTTAACAATGTCTAGTTCAATCAGCCTAATTGTGAAGTTCTTCCTCCCAGCACACAAAGGCCACATCCACATTGACTTGTCACACAGCCCTTGAGTTTGCCCTTTGTTTTCAGGCAAACAGTCAGTGTTGGCACATAGCAGCAGCTTCCAGTGTGCTGCAGTGCAGCGTGGCCAGGGGCTTTGTGCTTCTGGCAGTCTTTTTTGTTCCTGTGACAGGTGTCATTCTGCAGAGCACCCAGCCAGTCCATACTGCCTACACTAAAAAGGCAGAAAACTCCACGTGATCATTTTACTTGGGCAGTTTTCCTGATTACTTTAGGCAATTAATTCTGAAAAATTTGTGGTATCTTTCCTTTCTTCTCTTTCTGTGCCCTCTGCACTTGCAGGTCACTGGTGATGTACTGGGATGGGTACCAGGAGGGATGCTACACTGACAGCTGGCTCTCCAGGGAGGTTTTGACAGCAGTAAGAGCCTCATTTCTGTGACTGCTTCCAGTATACTCACATGCCAGTGTAATGAGGAGAAAAGATAGTGTTTGCACTCCTTGGTTCTTCTTAGTGTCTCCTTAATTAACGATAAGCAGACTAAAAAGAACCAAATAATGAAGTGGGAGATTTGGGCCATTTAAATCTTTTTATGATGCAGAGGATACAATTTCCACATATGTTACAAACATTCACTAGCAGACAGATTAGCTGCTTTCCATCCCATTACAAAATTAGCATACCTGCAGGCAGCGGGTAGGTGCCAGGCAGGATGCCCCTCTGACACTGTGCTGGCTGCTCTCAGACCACTAAGGGAGACAGCAAGGAATGGTCCCAGTATACCCAGGCTGCTGCTGATCCCTGCCTACCAGCAGCAATGGTCTCTTGGAAAGCTCTCAGCCTGCGCTGTTAGGTGAAGCAAAGGACTCAGTTTGTCACTGTCACCTTCCAAAGCATATTTGCCTATTAATTTATGGTACTGGAAAGTCTTTGGCTGGAGTCCAAGGAAGATTTAGGAGGGGGTTTAGCTAGGTCAAAGCTCACTGTTGAAGTTACTTACAACAGAAGGAGACTTGGGTGTAGGTGCAGTGGCAGGTAAGTTCTGTTCTTAGTTAACACCATTAGCAAACTGACATGATGGCTTAGGAGTGAGCCTAAACCTGGTACCAGAGCTGCAGATGGGAAGGGGAACCTTAGTGGGGGTTTTCTTCCCACCAGCTCAAAAGAATGAGAATGTCAGATCTCTCCTCCTGCTGGGAGAGATTTCCAGTTCAAGGATGGACACAGATCACGGAACAAGCCAGCCCATGCTTTCCATGCAGTACCTTCAACTCCTTCTTTAGCCCCCTCCACTGCCAATATCCTCACCAGGTAATGCCAAGTCACTTCTTTGCTGTAACTTCAGACTAGCTTTTCCTGATTTATGTTATGGAGAGAGAACTTTGAAGTAAGCAATGGACAGACCACAACTCGCTATCTAATGCAAGGGCATGAAGGAACTGTAGAGACTCAGTGTTGCATCACATTTGAAATGATTAAGAAGGGTGAGCATCTGGATTGCTGCATGTAGACACACTGCTTCTGAGGTTTTGAGGTTTCTTAGAACAAGATTTAAAACTAATGTATCCACCGTATTGCAACACACTTGGAAATGATGCTTTTTCTCTGAAAATCAAGATTTTGTTTAGTTTGGGGAGATACTTCCAGGAGAAGTTCAGTTTTCTGTGAGGAAGTGATCTGCAAGTGTCATTGCAACTTAGTTCAGGAACAGCTTGCAATGGATGCTACAACTCCTCCACATGTATTTGATTATTGGCCTCTGCCTACTTTTAATGAAGGTGCTCATCTGGGCTTCATAACTTTTTTTGTGAGGCATCTTGTACAGCACTACTTCGGTGGTGTCTAACCCACCTTGAAGCAATCTCAGTTTACCTGACTCCCAGTAGTTTACTGGCTGTTGTCATGTGAGAACTGTTGCATGCTACAAACAACACATATCCAGCATCATGATGGACAACATGAAAGGGGATAAAAAACCAAAAAGCAATTAAAGGAAACTCTCCTTTTTGAGAGCAGAGTAGGTGCTGGAGAGGAACAGTGAGCAACAGCATTGTGCCATGCTGAGTTCTTCTGGGTATAGAAGTGATCCTTCAAGTAAGCTTTAGAATACACCACCTTATGAATATGAACCTACCAAATTAGTAATTTTAATGGTTTGGACAATCCTATTTGCATTACTGACAAAGTTAAAAATAAGGCACAATAAAAAAAAAAAGAGGCAAAAAGAAAAAGCTTAGCATTCAAATTCTAGCCTTGATGGAAAGAAACAAGAACTACAGGCAACATAGTGCTTGAAAATGAATCCTGGTTGGCTGCCAGATTTATTTTTCAAAACAATGTCTAATTGCTGCAGGAAATATATTAATCAAAGGCCCCCAGAGGTCTAAGAACCATTTGCTCCAATCCACTGAAGCAGAGTAGCAATAAAGACCAGAGTAATACAAGGAGCTACATATGTCCTTGAGACAAAATACTTATGAGAAATAGGAATGGATACCTAACTAAAAGCTCTTAAACACATTCCTAGAGCAGCCCATTGACACTGCTCTTGGGAGAGAACAAGTAAAGAAAAATAGTACTTTGACCATGAGACCAGCAACAGACATTAGAGAAGTTCATGAGTCATGCTATCCAAATTGAGATATAGAAGGTGGCATCAAGAAGAATATCTCTATGGTGTGGCCCAGATCACAGAGAGAGCAAATCAGACCAGCATGAAGACATGTTCAGTCTATGCAAGAGCTCTGGATAACAGTATATATATAGCCTGAAATGTCCATGACCAGAGGCAGAAGGCTCTGCTGAAGAACCAAAGAAGAGTTGGATCACTTGATGCGTACATAAGGCTTCCTCCTCTTGGCACATCAGCCTGGGGTCCTTGGATCCCATTGGAGACAGAGCTCGCAGCTCTAGCCAGCCCCATGCTGCAGAGGGGGAACCCTGGAGAGGTTTGCTGGGGGTGCAGGAGCAAGCCTTGCACCCAGTTTCTCATGCCCTGCTCTCAGGCACGTGTCTACTGCCCTTTACTTACTCCAGTCCTGCCAGCACAGGAGCAGAGCAGAGAGCACTCTTGCCTCACACAGTTTGCTGGGCAACCATTTTAATCCACAGCGTGTTTCCTGACCCTCCTTCTCTTGGCTTTACTAGGCTTTCCAGGGCTGACTGCAGTTGCTAAGCAGTAATTTTGCATGACTAAAAAAGAAACCCATGATTGCTAGGTTCACTACATGTTTTTTTTTTCCCTTATTGTGATATAATTATAGCTATAATAAAAAACATCGCAGAACATTCATCAGCAGGGAAAAATCAGGTCTGGAACAGAGTGAGTACATGCCTTTTAGAAGCCTTTATTTCTTCCTTTTCTATTGGAGGGGACAGAACAGGAAAAGTTTGATATTGCATAAAATCATAAATAATGGGCTTTTCCATCCTGTCAGCTAATCTGGCATAAACAGAAGTTTGCATTCTTGTTTCAGAAGGAAGCTTGCTTCCCTCATCACAGAGGTCTTCTAAGCCTCATCAGAGGCTCCCTATGGGGATAGAATGAAACGGGGAGGACGACGCACCCCTTCGGTAGGGAGCTGGAGGCAGGCACAGCCCCCAGGCAGGAAGAGGCCCTGTGCCCAAGCCGCAGAGGTGGGAGCACACACGCTGCTCTCCTGAGGGGTGGACACGCCCTGCACACTGCAGAGCGGGCCTGACAGGCCGTGCTCCTGCCGAGCTGCCCTGCATCGCTGCCTGCCTGCTGGAAAGGAGGCCTGGACCATGGGCACGGGGCCCAGCCTGCCTGCAGCTGGGACATCTTTCCCACAGAGGTGTGGAGGTCTGGCCCAGCAGAGAAGAGGTTAAGTTACCTTGTGCTAAACTGCTAGGTTAATTCACTGCTGGGATGTTTTCCTGAAATTGCCACAAGATGTTTTCCCTTTTCATCCTAAAGCTCCTAATTATGCCCCCAAGCAGTGTCCTAAATATCTTCTTTCCCCAACAGTTCTGATATTTAATGTTTACTAGATGTACTTTTATAACAGCTACTCACTACCACCACAATTTTTAATACTTTTGCCTTCATTTTCCCTCAATGAAGACTTGCTTTCCCTCATACTCTGTGCATGTTCCTTGACCACAACCAACTTGTACATCTTCCAAATATCCCTCGTTTCTTCCTTAGAAGTCTGAGGAAGGAGTTTTTCTCAGTTTAATCCCTTCTTTCCCATCTTTTTGACTGTGCCCGACTGTCTTTTGATAAGATGTTGACAGTGAGGTGGCTCCAGTCTTTGCCCAGCCCCACATTGTGCTGTAGACATGTACCCTGCTGCACTGGAGACAACAAGGTCAACTCCTGAACTAGAGATAACGTGCATTGATCATAGAAATCAGTTCCTTCAGAGAACAAATCAATTTAGTGATACCCTTTACTACTTACAGATCCAAGTTATTTATGGCATTGTCATTTAACTAATACAAATACTAAAACTACTAGTTTTCTGTGATTAAAAAACTCAATAAATGTCACTTAAATAATGTAATTGCTTATATGCAGATGCAAAGTATCTTCCTGTTTAGTAAAAAGATGTGCCAAATTCTCTGCAAAGACAACATTTATTTTTGTGCTACCTGCTTTAGTGGTTACCACTCAGGAAAGAGCAGAGTTTCATCAGCCTACTAACAAAACCAAGATGAAAACAGACTTTGCCTACACAATGAAAAATCACAATGAAAATAAAGAGATTAAAAGCAATAGTCACTGGATACAGATTCCAGGGATTCAAAGCCAAACAAGTATTCCATTGACTGCTGGGGTCCTCTATCCCACACTCCTGTCCCCAACATGACACACAACCTGCTAACTTGACTTCAAGACAGGTGCTCTCCAGGGAACAGTTCTGTCCCACAGCATGTGGGCAGAGTGGTTAGCAGGTACTGTCAGACTTACATACTTGAATATTATTTGGAGTTAAACATATTCTGAAGTTTTATCATTACCTGACATGCAGTGTCCTTCATATCTCATCAGGATGTGACTTGAGGAAAACGAAGTATACTTGTTACAGCAGCGACTTCGCTGCCTGACTTCTGAGCTCCTGTACCTGGCAGCTGCAGTAACTCCTCTTCAGGGAGTTCTTTGGGGGTCTAGGGGAAGGGTGCTTTCAAGCTTTTGGGGTTTTTTCTTTGCTTGGCTTTTTTTCTTTTCTTTTTTTAGTTAGTAAGCAAACTGACTCCTCTCACCAGTGGCTCCCCATTTACATTTCCTCCTTTCCTAGAGAAACTTCCATGGTCATGATCACTTGTTAAATTCTGGTGGAAAAAAGGGCACCTTCCTCTAGCAGGAGGCCAGTGCTCCGTAGTAGCTAACAAACCTTGTTTGTCCTGCATGCAATTGGAGAGGTTGACTATCCTGTGAGTGAACCTAAGCTCACTATTTTGGGTGCCTTTTCTCATGCTGACCCAGCTTCTCACCTACCACTGCTGCTTCTGAAGGCAGTCAAAATTGTCTGCAAAGCGAGAGGAGCAGCCATGACTGTCAGCAGCACTCATCTGCTGCTGCCCCAAGATGGAGGAGCTAGATATTTCACATAAGAAGAAAGTAATTATCCTCATGACTCCTATTTACTACATGCTATATGCTTTAAAAATGACTAACTACCTGGTGCAGGTTTGCTTGCACAGCAATGGGGAACAACAGACATCTTTTGCTCAGTTAAGCTGTGTGCTCCTCTGGCTCCCCAGGGCTGCCAAAGGACACTGGGTACCTCCAGAGCTGCTGGGGCAGAGCCATGCCCCACATCAGCTGCAAAGTGAGCAAAGGGAAAGATGCTCTTCCCATGACCATTTGTGGTGGCCTTAGGCGGCAGGGACAAGCAACGCAAACAGTGCAATGCAACAAGCAGATCAAACGAGCACGTGCAAAACCTTGCCAGCATCATTTAGGAAAAAAAAAATAAATGCTGCACCAAGGAACTGAGAGCTGATTGCCGTGATAGGACATCGCAAAGGGCCAGCCACACCACGAGGTACCCTGGGAGGGATGGACAGCCCACAGGGCCATCAGGCAAAGCAGGAGTGAGGAAATGCCTCACATGCTGTGGAGGCAGCAGGGGAAACTCAGTGGTCAGGAGTTGGCTTGGAAACAAGGTAGCAGTGAGCATATGTGGCTGCTGGAGAGTGCAAGGCAGATGTGATAGGGGAACATATGGGCTAGTGCTCTTGGGCTGGGAGGGCAAGACTGTGGTCAGACACACACAGTTTTCCAGCTGCGTCAGTTCATTGGAATAAATAACGTGATAATGTGTACTAATTAATACAGGAATTATAGCAACAGCAAGTCACTTTTAGTACTACAGAAGATTAAAAAAAAAAAGGAAAAAAAAAAAAAGAAAAGGACAATACTTTAGATTCTTCCAAAACCTCCCCCTGCTCTGCCTCTCCACCAGGCCCCAGCAGCTCCCAGCACAAAGCTCCCAACAGACTTACCAACACGCATCCCCAGCTTCACCCTTTCCTTCCTGGGATTCTTCATTCCCCATTACCAGGGGGGCTGTAGGAGAGCTACTTTCTCCCCTCTGTTCTCCTAGCTGGGCATGTAAAGAAACGGGAGGATTCAGAGAGGCACCTTTCTACTCACAGGAAGGGAGTACAGCTGCTTGCAATTGCCAGGGGATTGATTGTTCCTTCCTCTGGATCGTGTTGGCTGCCTGTGAGAAGGAAAAGGGCAAAACCTCCAATCTGCCTCACCTGGCTGCTCTCCTTTGGGGCTGGCACCCAACCAAATCAAATCAAATCAGTCACTACTCCTAGGATTCTTTTTTTCTTCCCTGCAGGTTCCACACTTACTTTCTCTCTTTTCCCTTCTTTTATCTCCAGCCTTTCAAGCTGGGACTTCTGCCAGTCCCCTGCTTCCCTGAGAGCAGCTGTGCCACTTCTCTGGGACCTGCTAGTTCACTCTCACACCTCTTCCATCCCCGTTTATCCCAGGTCCCTCATTTGGTCTTGTGCTATGCGGTTTTGCTTTCCTTGGTATTAGACTTTCCCACTGTTCAACAAGATAATTAGGGTCCAAAGCATTCCTCAGAAGTTTTGAATTGAATCAATCTGCCATTTGCCACTGATCCTCTCTGATGCTCTTTCCCATGCACAAGGCAATGAAGAACGAGAGCCAGGTGGGTGATGTGGAGACACGGTTCAGTCACAGGTGTTGTCACTGCCTTCCCTGTCGCTCCCAGTGGCAGCAGTGCCACTAGAAACCCCAACAGAAGGGGGTTGTTTAGAGGTAGGAGGATTACAGCACAGAAAAGTTGAACACCGCCACTTCAAACTCACAGGCAATACAATCTTTTTTGGTCATAAATTGTAGAAACTGGTAAATTAACACTT
Source organism: Hemiprocne comata (assembly GCA_020745705.1). NCBI lineage: Eukaryota > Metazoa > Chordata > Aves > Apodiformes > Apodidae > Hemiprocne > Hemiprocne comata. The sequence goes on from CM036591.1 coordinate 23,197,537, forward strand.
GCAAGGACTGCAAACCCTCCTAGTGTGAAGCTCCATGTGTACCCCCACTCAAGCATAGCTCCTCCTCTGGGGAGGATGTTTCTGCCAGGCTAGGAAGCACTCCTGGGGACAGGATGGATGAAGTGTCTCCATCAGAGTGGCTGCAGCAAGGCTGGTGGCAAGTGATTTTTTTAAGCATTGCTCTGTCAGAGAGAACACAAATTCTTTACAAGTTTTTGTCATTTTCCTCTCACATGGAAGAAATGTGCTTGCAGGAGGGCAGGCCAAAGCACCTGCACCAGTGCTGAACAACTTAAGTGCAAAGCAACAGTTCTGTGATGTATTTGCATTCGAAATTCAGTGGTGTATCCACCTACTTTGGGCAGCTACAACTGCATAATGGTAAACTGCAATTCCAGTTGCATATAGGTAATTGTAACAACATAGGTATAAAATATGAAGTAGATGGCTTGAAAATCAGGAACATCTTGGTCAAGGAAAAAATTTTCAAACTAAAAAGTAATTTGTGGGACCTTAGCAAAGTTTCAGGCTCCAAAGTATTTAGACCATAATGGTCTTGATGAAATCAGTAAAACTAGCATGCTTCTTTTGAGTCAGAGGTTGTTCAGGGTTAAAGTGCCAATGTAAAAAATGGAAAAAACAGTATTTTTGAAACATGTTTGTTAAGTAAAAATAAACAGCTTAGAGTTCTAAAAGCAAAATTTAATAAATTAATAAATGCATGCCAGATAAAAATACAAAATTACAATTGAAATAGCAATAATAATAAAGGAACACTGCTCAGCATTGCAGATTTCACTGCAACCACCATAAACATCATGGAGAATTTTTTAAAGTAACATTTAAAGTACACATTTTGTTTCTGTTAAAAACAAATTCCCATATGATGAAAAAAAACTGAAAGAAACCCAAGAAGAAATCAGCCCCAAAAGTAGCAGAGAATGATATGGAATGTCAATAAACTGCCAGAGGCTGCATTTCACATAAGTTGGCCTTCTTTTTAGTATCAGAAACCAATTACATAGAACATAAAAGCAAATTCACAACAGGTTTACACGGAGAAACATGCTGAATTACAATCACAAACTATCCAGAACAAAGATGCTGCATCAGTTCAGTTGTCTTCTTCATGGAATGAGTCTCACCAGAACAGGGAGAACAGGGAGCAAATCATGCAATAGCTTTAGCCTTTTTGTTTATTATTTTAACATGATAAACACCCAGGATTACTAGTACTGGAAAGTATGTGTTAACCTTTTTCAACATCAGCTGAATGGCACTATAGAAACGACAAAGAGTTCCTTCATTTTTATCCTGAATACATCGAAAGCTCTAGCAAATACGGAATTCAGCGACAAGAGCCATTAAATTACTTTAAAATATTCCTTCATCCATAGAACACTGTTGCTTCCTTTTTATTACAAAACCCCCAAAATATTCAAAATAAAATGTCTTCATTTTTTATAAGCATTTCCACCACCAGTCTCTGATAACGGATGTCATTCAACGCAGCCATCGCATCCAGCTCTGGTGCTCTCATAAGAGTTGGTCCAAAGACGATGCCCAGATTCTCTGCACTCATCAGATTTTCCTTTTCATGGAGCGTTACTCTGTAAAAAAAGGACAGTGTTTTTCACATTACTTCTGCACCATATGCCTGTATATGCTTGCAAACCAGGGAAACTGGACAGAAATGTCTGCCTTTCCGCCCAAGCCTAGGAAAAGCTGCTGTTTCCAGCAGGATAGGTATGGAGGCATTGCGTGAAACGCTCAGAAGGTTAGTGAGCACAAACACTGTGGGGTTTGCAGTGAGTCAGATGTCTCTGTCCTCTTGCCATGCACACAGACCGTGTTTATTTGCAGGAAGGGTCAGTGCTCCGTGGCGAGGGAGGGGGCTGAGGGGTGAATTCAGATGAGTCAGAACAATTTTGCTTCTGCTCTTTACAGTGACGCCATTTGGAGGCCACTCCCATGGGGAGCAGACCATGTTTGTTATTATGTTAGCAGTTTTATGGTCATGAGAGACATGCTATTGTGCCCACCCAGGTGGGATTCTGCCCAGGTTCCCCTGGTGGCACAGCTCCACATGGTCACACTGCTCCTTTCTTGTGCATACAACAGTAATGGGGGTGAAGAACAAAATGAGAATTCCCTGCCTTCAGGCACTACAGGCCAGACATGCTAAGCTGGATGCCTGGTTCCTCTTCAAGACAAATAATGTCCTGTGGTGTGTATTAAAAAAAAGTGAAATCATCACTTCGGGGTGGCTTTGAAACCACCAGGGTCTCACTGTAAGCTCACACACATGGCAGTTTGAGCTGGTCATTAAACCTGTGCTCTGACAGGCCCACGTGCACCCTTCCCTCTTTGGGGGTCCTTAGCAGCTGCCAGACAGTGGAGCCCCCAGCTCAGGGAAGCCTCTGGTGCCTGGTTCCCATCTGCAGGGGAGGAGGAGGCAGGGAGGCCATGTTCTGCTGCTCCACAGGAATCCAACCTGTGCAAAGCTGTGGGTTGAGGCCCTGCTGCGGGGCGGGTTTGCAGGCCACCTGCAGAAAGGTAATTTGCCCAAGAATTGCACATACAGGAGACACATCCTCTGCCAGGGCTACTGCAGAAACATGTCTGCTTAGCAAATGCCAGAAGGGTCCCTGCTGCCCACTCATTATGGTCTTGGGGGCCATGGGATGGTATTTCTTAATGTGGGCTAAGAGACAGCTTGTGCTCTCCTGTGCTGCTCTGCCTGAGCACGGAGAACGTAGGTTCTTGCATGGGGGGTGGGAGGAGGACATCCTGGCTGGGGTACCCTGATGCCCATTGCTGCTGCCCACTGCAACGGGCACAGGAGACAAAAATGTGCCCTGAAGCTTAAGCTTCTGCCTTGTTTATCCTGGTGAATTGCCTTGCTCAAGGAAACAAATTTAGTTTATGCAAATGTTCTAATACACACTATGGTTTAAAGAATCCATAAGGATTCTCAGAAACAATGAAGAATCCAGGGACAGCAAAACAGTCTGGCTAAATTAGTTCTTTTTTCACCACTGTGGCATCTTACATTGCATGAACAAATCCTTTGATATAAAAAAAAAATTAAAATTCATATTTTTCTTCCTTTTTTCCACTTCTGCCTTAATTTCTATTTTAAAACAAGTCAGACTGATGTTTACATGCTGCTGTCTCTTCAGTCTGTAATTATTCCAGATAAAGGAGCTGTGTCTGATTACGGGAATTCAGCAGCAAGACAACAGCCTGTTGAACCCCGCAGCTCTTTTTTGCAAATGTATTAGAAGAAAATTTAAAAACGAGTGAATTTTGTCACCCTCCTACCTTATCATTCACCTATACCAAAAATACGATGTGCGAAAGCAATCTGCTAACTAGAGCAGCAACAGCTACTCATGAACAGGGTAAGGAATAATTAGCTTCACACTTCACAAACACTAAGGTGTTTTTTTGTTCCCACGTCTCTCATCCCTGTGTTTGTTCTAAAACATCCACTAGAAATGTCATTGAAAGAAATGGACAAATCAGGCAGAAACCCTGTAGTTGAATTTTGCCTTGAGGCACTCAGCAGTGTCAACATATTCCTACTTGTGGAAGAACTATAAAAGAAAAAAGCAGAAGAGAGCTTAAAATATTTTTCTAAGGAAAGGGAACGATTCTTATATATTGACAATAAGTTCATGTTACTTGAGAGACTAAAATTGACACCCTAACATGACACCTCGATTCTTTCCCTACTTCCCTGAAAGAAACGCGAACCCATGCTGTTGTATTGGATACTCATCCATCAGTCTCTCGCTAACAATTTTTCAGCCTACTGATCAATTTCAATCATGTCTTGGGGAGCAGGAGAAACCTCAGATAGAATTTACGCTCCTATGGTTTTGTGAATGTGGCAGGTGGAATGAGGGGCTCCACCCTGATGAGGAACGGCTGGCAGACCTCACATGTGGCTGGAAGGCCGATTAACACTGCGACTGATGTCAGCTCAAGCCTAGTGTATGCCATCTTTTTTAGGGAGTCAGGGATGACCAGGATAGATGAGACTTAGCAGAAAAAGACACCTGTCTATAGCCATTAAGATGTATTAGTTCTTTGCCCAGGCAGTGACTTACTAATCCCAGAAGTACAAACCACTTTTTTTACCATATTCACTGTAACCTTAAATATAGAGCAAATTTGTGAGGCAGATGATTTTTGTGCTTCAAAACTGTGGGGTCTTTTATTTATTCCCTTTAAGTGCTTTGCAAGTGCTTTAAGTGGGATAAACACCAGGATTTGCTGGGTCTCGCCCACATGGACTTTGTTAAAAATCAGTTTGGCTTAGAGTTCCTTGCAGCTAGTCCACCTACCTCTTCAGATGTGCCATGAGATACCGTAATGTTTCACAGTGTGCAGGCGGCAGCAGTTTCAGTGCCTCATGGAGAATTTCCAGCTGTTCATCCGGATCGGTGGTTTCTGGAACACAGATGTTCAGCTGTCACCACATGAACAGCCAGCATTCACACACAGAAAGACAACAACAGTGGCCTGCAGAGAAGATAGGGTCTCACAGCTCTGCTGGATTACTGATTTCCAGAACATGTCCAAACCTCATAGTGGAGGATTTGCCTGTCCAAAGAGGTGCTCTGAGCACCATCAGCATGTGACTGGTTTTGGACAAAAAAACTCCCCAAAGCAAACTGCACTGCACTGAAAGATTCCCTGCAGCCTACTAAAAAAATTTCCCCTGGCAATCCTCGCTGACTGGACTAGTTTTGCACAAATAATGCGCAGGTGCAACCCTGGGACAGCAGAAAGTACTGGGAACTTTGCCATCGGTGTCTTTGGCTGTGTCCATACTACTTGGAAAGAGCCTTCTCCAGAGGAGCTGTAAGGCCAGCATCCGGCTCTTGTTTTCTACCCAGGGCTACCTCACACCTTTCCAGGTGTGGCTGCTGTGACTGCTACATTGCAGAGATGCTTCAGGCAGCCAGGACGTTTGGGAGAGATGTGCCAGCTGGGCCTACTGCTGTGCTTGGAGAGTCAGTGTCTGCAAGGCCAGCCTTGAAGGTGGCCTTAGGATATGTGCTTATCAGCTTACAAAAATGCTCAAAATCATAGAATCATAGAATCATAGAATCCTAGGGGTTGGAAGGGACCTCGAAAGATCATCTAGTCCAACCCCACCTGCCAGAGCAGGGTCACCTAGAGCACATCACACAGGAACTTGTCCAGGCAGGTTTTGAATGTCTCCACTGAAGGAGACTCCACAACCTCTCTGGGCAGCCTGTTCCAGTGCTCTGTCACTCTCACAGTAAAAAAGTTTTTTCTGATATTTACCTTGAACCTCCTATGCTCCAATTTGCACCCATTACCCCTTGTCCTATCACTGGTCACCACTGAGAATGGACACCTCTAGAAGCTAATGACTTTTTATCTTATATATAAACATTTTAATAAATCACCTTCTTTCCGGCAACGTAAACCCAACAGACTTTACATGTCACTGTCAAGTACCAGGGGTTCATGCAGGACACACAAAGTGATCCAATCCATAATGTATGATGAAAAGGAAGCGCCCCTGGTGACAAAGGCTAAGAAAAATGTAACCATGGTCACACAGCACCACATGGCCATGTCGTAATGTGCAGTGCACATTCACTCCTGCAATCCTTACTAAATAGGGCATGCAGGGTAAGAGCTGATGGGACAGATATGAAATGAACAGGCAAGTAATCACAAAAAGAAGAAAAGGCTGAGAATAAAAACCAGAAGAAAATTGTGTTGCACTTACTTGCAGACTCTATAAACTTTGGGTAGGCATCATACGTGATGAGTGGAATTGGCAAATCCCTGAAGTACAGTTTAAGTGCACCAGTGATAATATTGATATCTTCATACATATTCACAGAAATATCAGCTTTTTCCCCATCTGTGTGGAGAAGGCACTGACATTAAAGCCTTGGAAATGTAAACAGATGTAAAACAGCATTCAAAACAAAAATAGTAACTTGCTTAAGCAAACATTATTAAAAAGGACAGAACTACAGATTTTGGCTTTTATAAGCAAAACAGAGTTACTGGGCCGTGAAGTTCATAATTTCAGGGTTAATTTCATAATTTCAGGTTAAAACCTTGAGCATTTTATAAAGAAACCTATCCTTTCTTCATTTCAAATGGTTACCAAAAACACAGGTTTTGTTGTGTTTTTTTTTGTAAAAAACCTGCCTGCCTGATGTAGCAGTATCTATCTTGTAGAAATGTGTGGAAGTTTAGCTATTTCTGAACATATCGTGATGCCAAACAACACATTTGTCAGCACTGAATGAGAAATCAGGGGAGTCTGGGAAAAAAAGTGAAAGAAGGAAAACCAACTTAGTCCACAGCCTCATTTTATAGGAAAAACATGTGTTCACCATTTAGCTACAGCATATTACCTACTCTTGACCATAGTGGACACAGATTCAGAACTTGGCTTCTCCAGCACATCCCCACCCTGTTAATGCTGCAGAAGAGGCAGATGTTGTCTGAATAGGTCAGGAGAAACAGGATTATTTCCAGCTTGGATTTTGGCCTTGATTTCTACTGGGATAGGGGGGACCGCAGCTGGAAAGCCTTTAATTTTCCCACTGCCTTTTCTCAGAGAGAAGAGTTTGTTCTCACAGACCTTTTCGACTGTAAGAATTTGAACTTTGTTTGCAGTATTGTATTCATCTTATTATTTTGGAGCTTTCATCCAGAAAGATGGATTTAAGTTGCACAGCCATCTTACAGCACTTGCCCTCTATTCCTCCCCCACCCCCCTGAGCGTAGTTTTACTTGCAAACTAGGGCAGTAGTTCAGAAAGCTTTGTCCTTTCCTATGCACATCATCACTGAAGCACAGATACTGATGGAAGGAGAAAAGTGGATTTTGGTAATAAAGGCCAAAGTGAAGCTGCTATGCTTTTCTGATGGGGAGGCTCCCCTTCTGCTAGCACTGCCGCTGGACTCCTTCAGCTCACTGATGCAGTCAAGCATGAGACAGACAGAGGCTGTGCAGAAAAATTGTGTATATTTAATAGATCAGCACAAAGTTCTAGCATGCAGGAAAGTCTGTACCTCTGTCAAATGCCATTTTGACATCTTCGATAAGATCACTAAATCCTGAGACTCTGTATAGTCCTTCAGAATTAAGACCTGCAATGAACATTTTAGTAAGATTAAAATTAGTCTTTAATTTTGCAGTTTTCTTCCACCCAGTTCTTTCTTTGCCAAGTTCCTCATTTAAGGCAGAAAAAGTGGACACGTTTTAAAAGCCTTCTCAGGCTTTCTTTCAGAATGAAATTTTAACATGGCCTTTTAACCCTGACCCTTGCATTAGCTCCCTTGCTATATCAGCACTAAATTATATTTATGTAAATTACTTCAGAGCTGAAGAAACATATTAAACCAATTACAAACAATTTAAAAATTACCACGATTAGCATACTTGATGTTCAGTCATTATTTCAGAATGCAAACAAATACTCTAAGTCTAGAAAAGGATACTTAGTGTCTGCTAGGGGAACTAGGAAGAGGAAACATCAATATAAACTGCCTTTGTTTTAGCACATTCACTTAATTTTTAAAATAAAAATATTACTGGAAAGATAGGTGCCAATATGTAACTATAAAGCAGTAATTGTCCATTAAGCAATTCCTAGCAGATTCTATAAAAATTATAAATGGATATGAACTGTGAAATAATGAAAGGTATAATATTAGGTGTGCAGGGTAATTGGCAGCCATAAAATGTCTTGTGAAAATCTGTTTTGAGCAATCATACATTCAGCAGAAACCCAGATGACCCAGATCAATCTAAACGGATTATCAGTAAAGCACGAAAGGCCATTAACTGCGCCTTACCTCTAGATTCAATTTCCCTAATGCACATATCTACTACCATTGGTCTCTTAGTGAAGTGTGCTTTTACTAGCGTTGTAAGGTCACAGCTGTACACTTTCTTGACATGCTTCAGGTCTGGCTTGCAGTCATTTGGGACCATCTTGGAACATTGCTTGTGCACATTTAAACCACAATCTGAGAGAGAAATGAAAATATGGTTAGGCTGGTGTTTGGTAAAAATGTATCCCGAGGTCAGTACTGCGAAGTACACGTGGCTCCTGCAGGATCTGATCTGATCTCACAGCTACTGCTTTGGTGAGACCTCTTTACCATCAAATGCATGAGGTAGGGACAGACCGGAAGTAAAACAGATTTTCTACCCAAGACATTTCTTCTACCCCTAGAAGACGTAATACAAAGTGACAAACTTCCCATATGGTTTTTCAAATCAGGATCTAAGGGTCAATTATCACAGAACCATTCTATGATAAGTGACCCTTAGATCCTGTTCCCCAGCACTACTACAGATGTTGCTATCGTGATCCAAACTTTTTTCCCAAGGCACTGTGGATTTCCTAACACAGCTTTAATGTAGTGCTGAACTGTGGCACGTAAAGACACGTCCTGGGGGAGATGAAGGTAGGGGCTTGGTCTCAGAAGACCACAACCCCTCTGCAGCACGCGTTGGGAAGGCAGCCCCAAGATCTGAACCGCCCCAGGGACTCTTACACACTTGGCAGGTGTGACAGCCCACAGTTGGCATTGCTAGAGACAGGGACCACTCCCCAGCTTGGAGAGGAGCAGAAAAGCAGATGCTGGTGTCACTGAGCTGGTTGGGGGTTTCTTGCTACCAAGCAGTTTACAAAGGACTTTGCTAAGTCACAGCGGCTGCAATTGCGATGCCGCTCCACAGAGCACTTCTGAAACAAACTGTTGGCAGGCACCAAACCAATTATATTTAATTTGAAAATTACTTAGGAAAAACTTCTTGTGTGTTTTGTTGTTGTTGTTGTTGTTTTGTAATGTATACAAACAACTCCACAGCTTCATTGTAAACATACTGAGAATGAGATACAGTTTAAGTGAAACTTAAATGGAATAGGTTTCAGAAAAAATTTGTTCTGCCCAAAACCACTGAAAAGACAATGCTCAGGGTCTGGGAAAAAAAAAAAATCTTGAGAAATAGCACCAATTAAACAGTGAAGATGGGAAGAGCAATACAGTCCCCTTTCAGTCCCCTTTAAGCTATGCACACACTGCAGTCAGCACTCTCAGGCAGCCTCCTGCACTGCCCGGGCCCACGGCAGCCCCCAGTCACTTCATTTTCACAGCCATTCCTCCTATTTTGCAACTGAGACTTGCTTGTGAGGTGCTTGTGAGAAAATAGCAGCCAGGAAGAAAGGTGGCACATGCCAGTCAGGGTGTTTGTCATGCTCTGACATGCACTCTGAGACTCCAGTTTTGCAAGCATTTCTCTACCTTGCTGCATTGCCATAGGGAGTCCCCTGGATTTCTGCAGAATGAAGGGATTGAGGAGCTTGAAGGATCAATGCCTTGATGAAAGTCTGTACTTCCTCTCCCACTGCAGTACTGAGTATAGATTCCCTTTGTATTGCACTCCTGATGATTTTCCAATACTGGTATTTTCATTAGTGCTCCATAGATTATTTGATGTTGTTCTTTCCAGAACAGTAAACCCCAGAGTTCATTGCTAAGTTTAATTTCCAGTAAGTCAGCCGCGGCCTGCCGCTGAAGTCATTTTGTTTACCTAACAGGCCTCTAAAGCACCCAGCTTTGTCACCTCTGTAAAACATGCCATCTCTGGTTGTAATCAAAGTTTAGCATGTCACCTTCAATCACTCAAAACTTACACAGATCCCAATCCAGATGAAATGGCTGACTAAAACTCCCTTTAGCTCTCTCTATGCAGGAGCAGCTCCCTTCTTCATGAGGTTATGCAAGACAGGGAGCTGGGAATGCTGCATTTCCCACCTGGCTGTGATTTTGTGCCGTGAGCCCCACCTTGGGCAAAGCCATGCAATGCAATACCCACCACTCTGCAAACAAGCAGTACCATAAGGGGTACGATGGGGGCCCACCCTGGACAGGCTCATGGCTTGCCTGGACCCACAGCCCTCTTCTGGGCTCACCTCAGAAGCTGCATGTCCCAGCTGGTTGTCTCAAGCCCCATGTGGTGGCAGGCTCAACCACTGTCCCTCCAGGTGTGGAGAAGTACAGTTTGGTCACTAGGGTTCCTTCAGTGTTTGCTCAGCTGCCTCATTTGTGACAGAGAGGAAACAGTAAAAGCCAAAGCCCTTACTTTCACCCAAGCATTTATTTAAATCCTGCATTTAATCAAGTGCTCTAAGACCCCTCATTGGAAGGTGTGTGACCTCTTCACGCACAGCACCTACCATATGGGTAGTTCTGGGGTGTGAAACGAAGAAACCCTGAGAGCACCAGCCAGTGTAGGCAAGAGGAGCTCCACCTCTGCTTTACAGATCTATGCCCAGTGCTACATGTCTGAACTTTGAAAAACCAGGTCCATCGGTGCTTTAAATAGGGAACCCAAATTCATTGGAAACATGACCTGAACCTTTTAGTGTCTCAGTGGTTCAGCTGTAATACAGGAAGGAGAAGCTGCTCTTGCCTCCTCTGGGTCTTGTAGAAACAAGATCATTAAATGTGGAAATGCAGAGGAAAAATGACTCATTTTCAGTGTAAGGTGTGAATACTGTGCCCTTAGTAAGACCAGCACTTGCAACAAGGAGACAAAATACCAAATGGGTGCTAATAAGCAAGTACCATCTATTTTGCTTTCAGAATAAAGATGAAGTTGTGGAGTAAAAATAAGTAGTCAAATAATTAGAGGAAATGTCTTAACCCACACTCAGAAGGGAAGCAAACCAAGATCACATACGAAATCTTACTTCTTGATTTCCATTATTTTGAAACCTTAACTTTTAAATACTAGTATTCACAAATGTAATTATTATTATATATAGAATTCCTAAAATTGCTCCAAGAAGCACCTATTCCAACATGTGTGAAATGCTCTAGTATGTCTGTCAAAAATTATGCCTACAAGACTGGACTGGCTGCATCTCACTCATGAGGATTCATGAGTGATTTTGTGAGCACAAATTAACTGCTTCACACAGACAGCAATATAGCTCAGAGTTATGTTTCTGGGAATCCAAGAATAATTAAGACTAAAATAAACAAAAAAAAAAAAGGAAAAACATGCTTCCAAGTGTCTTGACTTAAAACAATTATCACACACACTGAGAGCATCCTAATTGTATTTATATACAAGAAGGTTTCATTTCTTTAAAACAGCTAACTTGCAGAGGTGTTTTCAATGTTAAATCTTTGCTTCTGAAAATAATTGTGTTATTGCTAATCCCATAGATTCAAATAGGTTTTGGATCTGACCTAATTTAATACTGGAATAATAATTACAAATGCAAAAGTCAACTTTTCTCCTCTCTCATTTGTTCTTCATTTGCATTAGATTAGATTTTATGTACCAGCCCACTGCTTAAGGGCTTACAAACACTCCCGAGAAACAGTTAAACCTAGAAATATTTCAGATGCTTAATGCTGAGAAAATGCATGAACACTACATTCAACATTACTGGGCTGTGCAGTATCCTTCTAATAACCAAGGCTCTTTGCCTCTCATGTAAGCATAGGAGACCACCTTACTTTAGCAATTCCACATCAAGAAATACTTCTAGGAGATTTCAGGGAATTCGCAACAGAAAAATTGTATTTTTTTTAATAAAGAGGCTAAAACTCACCAACAAGGTGCTTCCTAACAGGTGGGCCCCTCTCCCCAGCTAAACAATACTTCATGAGAGACAGAACAGCCATATCTCAGTCACCAGCCTCTGGTTCAGCTGGTAACTTAGAATGAAGGATGATGTCTTGCTAACTCCAAGGAGTTAAAAAGCACAACGGCAGGAGGTCAGTCCTTCTCTCCACAGAGCACTGGGAACATGCCAGCCTCATAACTACACTCAGCCTGCTTGTTTTAGTAGTAAAAGACAGGAATTGCATATTATTAAATGAAAACATCCCTGCTCTCATTGCAGATGCTTCATGAAAGCTTCAAAACCCATTATTTTAGAATCAACTAGGGAGGATCAAGGAAAGCCAAGGCCTGAATCTCTCTGTGTGCTGCTGTGTGGTGAAGTCTGAGGACTGCTTGCCTTGCTCGCACATCAGCTTCACCATTTGTCTGGGTTCATTAAGACCCAGAGGATTAATTTGATTTCAAATGTAGGGTCTATTTACTTTTGGTTTTATCAAAATAAATCCAGAATAGCTAAGTTGGCATTAGCAGCTTTATTCCAGATCTAAAGTAAGCAGGAGCCTTACCCATTTCTTACAGAAGTTCATCAGAGGTTACCTGCTGGCTGGGTATACCAATTAGAGGGGAGCTAAAGAAAAATCCCCCTAAAGCATCGTATCTGCTGATAAATCCTATAATAATGCAGGACAGATTTAAAAGATGCAGTCATGAACCCTTACAGGTTAATAGGAAAACTTCTGCTGACTTCAGTTAATCAGAATTTCACCTTATACAGAGATGATTTCTCAGAACTAGAATTGTAAGTCATGCTTACAGTTCCTTTTTACAGTGCTATCAAACTGTGGCCACCTTTCAAAGATACCAAACATGAAGAAAAAACAATGCAGTCATCAATTCAAGAGCTTATAGGAAGTTTGGAAATTTATGAAAAAAAGAGTAATTTTAGATGACAGGTTTAAAAGTCTGTGATAAGCTGCCTTTACTTTAATAGCATATTGATCTAGGAGTTCACGTGGGCTGTGACATTATTTCTAAGAGAGATATTGAATTTAAAACCAGCCTGACAATACTTTCCTGTGATGCCTAGAAGAAGATTTGGTAATGTTTGAGAAACAGCTAATGCTGATGTTAGTCCACTGGGCTGAAAGAACAAATAACGTGTTCATATTAATGCATGAGCAGAGCCAAAAGATGTACGTACATTAATCCTGCCCCATGAGCACGCATTTTAAACATTTGCAGAGACTAAAATATACTTAGCTGTCGCTTTTTGTTATACTGCTGATTTGACTTTAGTCAGTTTTAGATTTCCTTTGGCTTATGATTTATTGGCTAACATGGCTGCTGAGCATGCTCCGTTTGAACTATACCATATGCTACCTCCATCATTCTAATTATATTTTTTAATTAACCCGAAGAAAATGTATGCATTTTGTCACTCTGAGGAACAGCTTTAAGAGTGAAAGGTAGATTTACATTATCTGCAAAAAGTTCTTGAAGGCTCTTCAGAGGTTGGTGGGAAATGCGGGAGGGTGGGAAGCACGGAGCTAAGGTGTTGGCACTTGGGTGGGTCCACTGTGGTACCCACCAGACAGGGTAGCACCCTCACCTTTGGCAAGCTGACATGTGAAGATGACAGGTTCTACACAAGCACAAAATATTAGCATCATTACTTTTGCAAGGGTGGAAAGGTTAGAAAGGAATTTGCTCTCATTAATCTATCATGAGGTAGTAGCTTTCCTTTAATAATTTAATACTCTCTTCTGTAGCAGAGGAAGCAATGTTTTCTGTTCCCTTGGATGCAGCGTGTGTGAACAAGTACATTAACGTAGCAACCCTGCTGGCCTTGCGTGCTGCATTTTGTGCTCCCAAGCACAAGGCAGGGGTTGCCATGAAGGTCTGCCCTCTTCCTCCTCCTTGGCATAGCTATTCCAGCCCAGGTGGCAATACTGGAGCTGCTACACTGCTTTTCGTACATGACATTTGTTAATGTGCAATGTACATCTGAAAGCAACCCTTGGTCCCACCAGAGCCTCAAGCTACTTTACGAAGCAGTGCCATGGCAAAAGCACCTTCCAAACACACGTGCATGCTCCCCCAAACCTGCCATCATCCATACTACTAAATCATGCACTACAGGCTACATTATTCTTTAGGAAGGAATTTCTAGAGGACAGCTAGTTACTTGGCAACAAAATAACCTGATACTACAGAAAAACCTTATGAAATAGAAAGAAAAAAAACCCCTATCAAACAAGCCAATTCCCCCTTATCCCAAATTAAAAGAATACATATGCCTGTGCCTCCAAAAGCTGGTTGGAAAACACAGGTGAAATGTTCTTTCAGCAGAACAGGTTTGGTGGTGACGGCTTGATTTTACGGAAGTTATGAAAGATCACAGTTTGTTCAAAAACTTCTCTGGCTTCCTGCCACGACACCTGCCTCCTTCCTCAACAGCTCCCCTGATAGGCCACTGGCTTGCTCAAGGCTTCCAGGTCTGTGTGTACTTGGAGATAAAGCCACTTTTAGGACTTACAGTTTCAATAATATATAGCTCCAGAATAGCTTTCCCATGGGAACGGCTCTGAGGCAAGACTCCACTGACTGATTAGCATTTCAAAATTCTGGAGCTCATTCCTTGCAGGAACACCACCAGATCCTGAGCTGGTGGAACAGCCTGTCAGACAGCATACATCTCCTCTAACAGCATCACCACCTGCCTGAGGTGGGCAGGGACTGCTCTCCAAACAGTCCCCTTTCCACAGCCCTGACCTGCCTTGCTTTGCTCTTGTTCCCTTTTTGGGCTGACCATCTGTGCCTTATGTGCTCAGAGAAAAGAGCAGAATCAGGGTGCACATCTCAGAAGAAGCTCGGCTGTGTTTTTAAGGTACAGGTGTGGGCAAAATAGGAGCTTATAATGACCAAGGCATGCAAAATACTGTGACAGCAGGCAACAAGATGGGTATGCCTTGCCTTCTCTTTGCTGAGTTACTATCATAGGAGCATCAGCCCTTCTTGTAGGTACTAAAAATGTGAGCACTGTGCCTGCAAAAGTAGTGCCTGAAGACAGGCAGGCTCCTTTGTGGTATCCTTGATCCTTACACACCAGGGGAGCAATACAGGGCTATCCAACACAAGGGATTTAACAGCAAGACAAACCAAAAATGCAAAGGAACTGGGGCAGTTGTACATTTTTCAGCTGCTGGAGAAGGAAACAGATGAACTGGGGAAATTAAACACTTAAGCAGTAATTCACAGAACAACCCTGCTTTGAAACTGTACTTCAACTTTTCTGAAAATGGGCTTCTGGGGCTTACTGCTTTCAGGGCTGGCAGCAATATTGCTTGGGCTCAGCCAGTGGCAGCTGGTTGCCTCCACACTGATGGTTCAGCTGCAAGTTTATCAGTTCTGCAGACAGAAGGTACCTGCTCCAAGGAGAGCAAAAGAGAGGCAGCAACTGCTACAGGGGTGGCAGGCTGAGATAGTTCAGAGCAAATCTACCAAGGCAGCAGAAGTGGTGCTCCATGTAAAACCTCAGAGGATGATGCTGCCTGGTGCTAAAAGGAGCAGCCCAAAACACTGTCAAAAGCATCCAGTGAAATACAGCCAAATACATTTTGTTTCCTTTAAGATAAACTAATTAATGCTCTTAAACCAGTGTGTTCAAAAAGATCTTCTAATTAAATCACTTATTCATTAAGAACGAGCCAAAAGGTGCAAAGGAAGGAGGATATTATGCAGTAATTTAAAAAGTTCTGATGGGCTGGGGAAGGGGAAAGGACACACAAGCTTGGTAAGCCTACTAGCCTGCTTGTCTACAAGTCTACTCAGGTAGTACACTAACAACATCATTAATGCCATGCTCTAGTCTCTGAGAACACACACTATCCTCCATTAATGCTACTGGATGTTACGTGTTTATATCATTCATAAAATAAACTCCCTAGTGCATGTCTGCAGATTTTCTTTGGATATTGTTGTAGTTTCTCTCCTGAACACATTCTGGGCAATGGGATGAGCCCTGCGAGCACAGGGGAGCCTTACTTAGGAGGAAAGTAATAAATAATATGTTTTTTTTAACTTCATGTACTGGATTTTGAGCTGGGGTAAACATGTCTTCATAAGCTTCTGCTTAGTTTCAATGTTTACATAAGCTGGTGGCATTATAATTTCAAACACTTCTTCAGTAATTTCTACTTACGGCAAAAGCCCGCAGGAAAACATGCTGGAGACAGAGTGTGCCATCAGAAAAGGCAGATTCCTTGCATACAGATAAGTCTTCATCTCACAAAAATTTTAAGAGCCTGTGGCTAGGAAGGCCTCCCTTTGTGGAAGGGAAATACGTGTTCCTCTTTCTTTGTCTGCCATAAAATCCAAACAAGGATAAGCTAGGGAGAATCCATCTTCCAGGGGTTAATCGTACAGGACTGTACCCAGCAAGATACTGTCCGCAGTCAAGGCTGTATTTTGGCAGAGAGGGACACATTCAGTCACACTGGACTGCAAGAAAGCATGAGTCAAGGCAGTTCAAGTTGCTAAGGCATCCTTGTTGGTTGCTATGGCAAGTGTACTGTTATGAATGCTTAGTTCTGGTTTATTATTTTTCAAAGGATTGGCTTAGTTTGTGTAACATAAACTAATCTATCAGTCATTAGAAATAAACTCTTCTTTTTCCTCTGGCTCCTCCTCCTTTCTGAAATGGGTTACATCTTTTAAACTTATCACTTCTGTACAGTTAATGGAGTCCTCTAGAGATGTGCAACTGTTTGCTATAAAAAGCAAATGCTTTGAAAAATATAAAATTACACACAATCGGTGCATTTTTGCCCATAGGTATTTTCAATAAAATTATTATACAGACCACCAAACAGATTTTGTGGATTTCCATGGAGTGGCATTGAGCCCCATTTGAATGCAAGTGAGCTGCCTCCTGCTAAAAGCTGTAATTTTTTAAAAGTGTGTACCCACTCTGAACAGCAATGGCCTCTTGTGGCTTCTTGTTTACTGTGCCTCATTGTTTCCATATTAAAAAGGCTCAGTTCAGAAGCAAAATGATTGCTTTTTAAAAAAAGACAAGCAAGACTCTAAAACCCACGTAAACTCAGCCAAACTCATGGCACTCAAGCATGAGCTCTTCCACACTAGTATGTTAATACTGGTTACATGGGTCCTTGCTATGTATCTGTGCACCTGCAGCTTTCCTCTGAAATGCCCAGATCTGAACAGCATCTGTCTCTGATGGCTCGTACAGCCGCAGCTGATGGGAGCAGGTAAGACACTGCTGAAGGTGAGGCACAGATGAGGCAGACCAGGGAACTGCTGAGCCTGTTTTGCTGTCTCAGCCTCTGCAGGGGTCTGCCTGGACTCCCTCTGCTCTATTCAGCCGCTGTTTTCTATGAAATTTATGAGAATAAAATAACCTGGGAAGCCCCTCATTCCCCATCAGTTATTTCTGAGGCTGGCCAGTAGCTAAAAGCTAGCCTTGCAGTGAGCAGAGGACAAGCAGGGTGGGTTGGCTGCAACCCTGGCCGTTGGGAAAGCCTGACTCTCCTGCTTCTCAGCCCCAAGCAAGCCTCACTTGCCTTGCTGCCACACGGCTCCTCACATGCTCCTCCTCACACCCTGGCTGACCACGCTGTACACCAGCAGCTCACTTGGTTGTGCCCAATGGCCTTGAGCGTGACCCAGAAAACCTCAGCCTCCCTCTGCCCCAGTGCCTCGCTGATGCTTTGGCAAGCAAATGCAGTCATATAACATGGGATTTTAAATATAAATAAGATCACAGAAATTAATGGAAGCTACCAGCAGTGAAATGAAACCTTACACAAGATAGAAAGCCCTAATTATAGTTCCTGAACCTATGAAGTAATCTAATACACATATGTTCCTTTACACCGCAAGGAGGAAAAATGCAGTACTTATTACCATCCTCTGTAAAGAGGAAAGAAAACCAGACTTTGGAAGCTTTTGGAAATTAATAATTTAGAAAAATCTGCGTAAAACCAGAAAATCAGCTCTACGCTACTTAAAAAAAACAAACAACAAAAACAGCAGTACAAAATCATGAGCATTTTGGATTTAATTATAAAAGCAATATTATTTGTTCATTCCACAGTGCCATGAAGCATTGCAAGCCTCCATAGTGTTCATTTTTATTGATTTTCTGGATTAAAGGTACTTATCATAAATCTGAAAAATACTTTATATTTCTCCTAAATGCCAAAACTGAGTAGTGCTAAGGAAGATGGCACACTTAGTGGCTCATGTGTAATCAAAAAATGACTACTTTAATCAGAAAACAATTCAAGAACAAAATTAAGCTTCCTTTTCTAGCATTGTGAACCCTGTGCAAAATCAATAGCAGTAAAAAGTAGTGACAGCCTTAATTCCTAAGTGAAGGATGTGGCTCCAACACTAAATATTTAGGGGGGGAAAATACTGAGAAAGGAAACATCATTTTTGCGTAACCATTCCTTAGAACAGAGCTGAACACTCCAATGCATCCTGGACAGTGCAGAGTCTATTGGTAGCAACAGAATATTGCATTCAAATAATTATGGGGGAAGGATTTTAAAATATTTCAATCCTGTTTCCCTAGAAATTATTTCAAATTTTACATTATTTTGCAGTTCTGTGATTAAAAGCCCTCTTATTTGCTTGAGACAAGATTTCAGAAAGCTTTAGACAGAGCAGATTTTCTTAAATTAGCTTGAAAATTCAGTTTCCAGGGCAACATATGCAGGTCTTCATACATCAACATTTCTTTGCACCATTTTATAAATGTGGCTGCTTCCTCGAATGTCATAAAATACTTTTTAAATATAGTAAACTTATGTGATCACTTTGATCCTTTTTTTTTGCCTTTGAAAGAATCTGACTGTCCTTTCTTTTCAGAATAATCATATCAATAAAACTGTCAAATTGTTTTACTTCAGAGAGGCTTTATCCCAGAACTGCCTGCAGTGACACCCATGCGTGTAATACATTTCTACCAGCACCTGAATGTCGATGTAACATTTCAGTATGCATCCCTTATTCATCATCCCTTTTCTTACTTCCTTCTTTTAGGTTTGCAAGTAGGAGACATGACTTAGAGCCTGTGGCACGTTGGGAGTCTGCTGGCTTATACATAACATTAACCTGAATGCCTGTTTCACAGCAGCAAAGTGAAGTTTGCTGATGCCCACACTGCACACCAAGATCCTCGGCGAGTTTCTCACACCTACCAATAGATACAAGTGGTATAAAATAAATAAAGCTAACAATACATCTACCCATATTCTCCTCCATTCTAAAAGAGGGCAAGAAAATAAATCCCTTAATGATGATTATTATTTCCCCTCCCTGAGTGCTCAAGAGGTGCTCTGCACCACTGCAGTGACATTACTGGAACAGGTACCTGAAACCATCAGCAGCAGAGTTTCCTTCTTCGATGTTAACAGGGGCCAGATCAGACCCTTGCCACCCAGCATTACAGTGGAGCAGGCAGCACATTACATATTTACATTAGGACAGTCTTAGGAAAAGGAGACTGAATGACTGTTACCTGCACATTTTACTCCCTGAGCGATGAGGCCCCACATAAAGTTGGCACAGTATTCGCACCAGTGCGGGCCCCTGAACGTGTGCACCTGGAAGACAGTAGAAAAAAGGAAAATTATAGAAAATGACCCAAGTATTTCACAGTCATCAGTATATATGGGTCTAAACTTGGCAGAATTCCTCTTCTTCGAAGGCACCATGTGTGGTCACTGGAAGCTTCCCTGTATCACTGCAGGAAAGGACGAAAGAAACGTAAGAAAGATTTAACTGCCAGCGCACTTGCAGACCTATAGGAAACAGGAGCTCTCTATCCTGAGCAGCAGAACGGGGTCTGTGGGGGTCTGCTACCAGCCCATGTGGGGAGAGGAGCAATGGCAGGTCACAGCCCTTCTCTCGCCTCTCAGCATCCCTCCATCTGGGCAGGATTTTAGCCATGAGGCAGGGCTTTTGCAGCAACTGTGCAAGACTTCACCTCTCAATTTAAAATGTCTTCTGCTTTGCTCTCCCCTCCATAAGGTACGGTGTGAAATGTGTAGGGGGCTGCAGAATTTCATCTTGGGTGGAGGGAGTCCTGCTAGGCAAAAATGCCACTGCTACACAGAAGTACTGCAAATGTACTTACGTATTTTCCAGTTTAGAATAACTCTAAAAGGAAATGAATTCTCTTCAGACTAATGCTATGTATTGAAAATCCAAATGCTTCTAGTAAATGGAAAAAATAAACCACTGAACCAGGAAAAAATTCAAAGCTAAAGAAGAAAAAAAACCAATGTTGCTTTCAATCCCGGCTCACATGCTTGTTACAAATCCTGCAGCCACCATTAGCTGCTTCTGATTTTATTCTGATGAAGTTCCTGCTGTAGGAAACCACAGGATTCTTTACAGAGAAAATGACTGCTTTCAAGGCCAGCGTAAAAGGCTTTGAGCCTGTATTCAGAAGACACAGGCCAACAAAAAAAATAAATCAGCAACCAATGCTCATAAAAAAATGAAATTTGCAGTGAAATGTAATAAAAATGCTTTAGGCTTAAGTGACTCAGTTCTCCACAGTTACTGAGTGGATATCAAAGCAGGCAGCAATGTCACGCACATGCACTGCCTGGGCAGATCAGTGTGGAGCAGAACAGAGGAGGAGCTGGAGGAAACGTGCCTGCCTGACATCCACACAGGGCTCTGGTTATAAATAGCAAAATGTGAAGTGGCCTGACCGAGGTGGCAAGCATCCCCTGCACTGCTGATTGAACTAGCAGCTGGATCCCAGGTGACACTCACCTTGAACAAGTGACAACCCAGAGCAACACCCAGCAATTCTGATCACGTTTCAGTTTGGACTACAGGAAGGTCTGCAGCCCCCTGGGCATTCGCTGCCCACGAAGCAGCAGTACAGTGGATTGCTGTGTTAGACTGGAATTCACAGGGTAATTCACTTGCACGTCTGTGCTAAGCTAGGCTTATAATCACCTCCAGCCTGAAGCTGCAGAGCATCTCTGGAGGAAGCATAATGGTGCCAAGTGCCATGTCCTCCCAGCACTGGCACAGGCTGCCATCCCCACCCGCCTTCTGAAAGTGCCAAGTGCTCCACCAGCTCCCTTATCCCTGCAGCTCCAGTTGACTTCTACAAAGCAAACGATGACAAGACTGTCAGCAGCTGTAATCTCAATTTTCTTATTTCCTCTCACCACAAGAAGATTTTTCACACCTTCTTCTCTGTTACCCACCTGCACTACCCACATCCTCTTAGCTTTCTTCCCCAGCCCTGTGCTTTTTTCCAGGTCTTTGGCAGTGTTCCCTTCCCAGAATAAGCACATTCTAATATTCTCAAACAAAAAAACTTTGCTTTAATGCCCACAGGACTAACAGAACTTTTTCAGGTAAAAAAAGCTTCCTTTCAGTCACCATCTCTCTCTTTTTTTTTTTTTTTTTTTTTTTTCCAAAGGAACATTCCCCTCAAAAGACACTTTATTTTAAATATTTATCAAAATTCCTGTTGAGGAAAATTGAAAGAAAAATGACAGTTCAAAAGTTTGAGCAAAAAAGAATCTTTTTTCAGAATCCTTTGCAGTTTTATATTATAATTCTTTTTTTTTTTCAGTATTTCTGATTGTAAGGGAGGAGGAATTTCATGTTGTTCCTTGAAATGCTGACATTTTAACTTCTTTCTCTAGGTAGAGCAAGATCAATTCTGACACATTAATATTTCTTAGTAAATAAAAAGAATTATACTATCCTGTGCCTCTCTGCTTGCTGGTTTCAATTAATCAAAGTCACCAAACATGTCATTTTCTGAAGCATTTCTAATGCCCTCCCTGGGTGCTGGAGCCTTATCCTGACCTCTCTAGGGCCATCTCCAACGCTGATACTCACCAAACCTCAGCTATCCAATCTCTAGCTGCCTGTTGTTTCAATGATGAACAACCCTCCTTCTTGGCACCTTGCTCCCCACCATGGTCTGCGCGTTTCCACCTCCTCCTGACTCTCCCTAGGACCTCTTCTACAGGGTCTACCACATCCCAAATCTGACACTCCAACCTTTTGCATCCTTTTATATTTTTAATTATTTTCTATAAGCTCAGTTTCTCTTATGTTTCTAATAACTATTATCCACCTAGATACAAAAGAATCCCCCACCTTTCTACGACAGCCAGTTCTCCTGACACATCCTGGCTCTCAGCTCACCCCTCAGAGCAGTTTACATTACTCATTATCAACTTAAAAATGACAAGGACAAAACAGACCTTCCTCTTCCCTAAAAATACTGCATGTATTGGTCACCCTTTGCAAGACCAAGACTGACTTTGCCCTTCAGGATCATTGTCTCAGCATCATTAGCACAGTTCTCTCTTCTCATGCATCCCAGCTTCATCCAAATCCTGAAATGCCCTTCCAAATAATCAGTTAAGAAATTAACTTATCTGTTAGAAGATTTATCCAGAGCCTGCTCAGCTTTACACTGCCCAATCTAAATTACTCTTTTTAATCCATTCTTCTGATTGCAAACTCAAAGCAAATTAAAAGGTGAGGGTAGGTTTCTCTATGTTCTATAATGCTCTGTCTTGCTTTGCCCTCTATCTGACATGCAACAGGGAGGTTCTCTGGCAGTATTAATTAGGAGGCCCAAAGGCCATAATGCCCTTCTGTCCCTGGTGCACACCACCCCACAGGATCAGCTCTGAAGCCTCTCTAGGGGTTTCAAAGCAGTGCTGGCTTTTCTCAGGTGCTGGAGGCTCAGTGGTGCTGGAGTGTCAATCTTCCCACTATCACAGAGCGGAACTGGATGTCGAAACCCTGCGCTGGTCTGAATACACGTCATCTCTGGAAATTAAATCAGACACTGTAAGTGATGCCAGAAAATAGCAAAAAATTGGTCTTCTGAGGTCAGAACAACCTCTAATCCTGTTTCATCCTGCAGAGTGGGGCCTGGCAGCATGCTAAAAAGAAACAGGTTTGCATCCCTTTGCCAGTTCAAGAGCCAGCACCTGCAAACGATACTGCATTTATTACATGACCCTGTTTATATAGCATTCTGATTTTTGTATTTTAATTCCCCGTTCTAAAAATCTGCCAGGTGACTTGCTTGTTTTCAAAACTAAAACATGATTTCCAGAAAAAATTCCGAAAACACACGGAGCAGAGTCCCAGAGATCCTGACTTAAATTACAAGGGGTTTCTTTCCCCTTATAAAAACAGCATCTGCCATATGCAGATTTTACTGTCTTATAAAATGTGAGAGAGCAAGACTGCCAACTGTGGCTTTATATCTCCCAATCCTTTCATTCTCACTCCCACCCCAAAAATCTTTTTCTCTTTCCCTAATCACTGTGATTTTTTTAGGAATAGGGAAAACGGGTGAGTGGGAGAGCAAGATAAACTAGTTTTAATCTTAATTTGTAAAATTCCAGGGGGGATATTCAGTTTAAAAGAAAAATCTAGATAATTTTGACAGCAAAATTCCTGCTTCAAAAACTAGGTAAAATCCTATTACTAGGCTGTCCTGGAAATCTGTGGTAAGAGGAGAGCCTCAGATTGGGCTCACACCTAAGCATTTCTATTTTGAGCTCTCCTGCAACATCAGCAAGGTATAATAAACAATTACCTACTGTGATCTTACGTAGTAAGCCAGTTTTTTTTGCTTAGGCTTGAAAGATGTCTTGTACACAGAGTAAAATAGCTGATTAACTCCTGTGATTAATAACTGTAAGTGTTACAGAATTTGATTTTTTTTCTCTTTTGCATTTAATTAAAATATTTCTTAGAAAAAGAGACAAAGTTTTAGCAGAAGTAAATAAAAGAATTATCCAGTGGCTCTGACAACAGATTATATCACAACCTGGAACTCCTCAAGCAGATCTCCCACCATTACTTCTCAGGCTCATAAAGATCACTATTGAAGTTAGTTACCCATGTATCTTGGAAATCCACTCATTTTTTACACTTTTGGTTTTTACTAGGTAGTTGTTCAGCTAGCCTTGACTGCTATTGAAAACCAAGAATTAGCCAGCAGATAATTAGCATTCATAACTGAGAGACTTACATTATATCACTTGTCAAGGCAGGGAGGAAGAGAATGAAAAAATATCAGCAAAATGCTGTGCAAATGTGGTATCAGAGAACATGATGGATCAGCTGAGCTTTAGGAAAGCTACTGCTGGGAAGAAAGCAGAGGTAGATCTGACAAACTATGGTTATGCAAAGTCAACACCAAACACAGAAAACAAGTCTTTGTGACAGTATACAAAAAAGCCTTCCTTTGTTAAGAGGCTGCTGCCATGGTCTCCCTGAACTCCCACTCCATCAGGATCCTGCTCTGTACAGAGCACCTCTTCCACAGCCATCCACACTGAACTGCTGGTGGGAATAATAGGTTTTGGAAAATCCAGGCATTACCACCTGTGTTGGGATGAAAAACATCAGGTTGAAAAAGGATGGAAAAAACACTGCTGATTGACCCTCTCAGGCTATCAGAGTCCTACATTCTGGTTAGAAGCCTTGTTGGTGCTTGGAGAGGAGACCAAGCTGACTAGGGACTGAATAAATGGCACACACCCCACATTTACACTGCATAGTGCTCCAAAGGTACAGTTCTGCTGGCTATACTGTCCGTCAAACAAATTCCCAAGGATGATGGGACACTGCTGGTGAAGGCTGTCAGCTCAGTGGTCCTAGCTGATTTGCAATTCCATCAACCGAATTCTGCCTGTTGGGACTCTACCAAGCTTTTAATTGGATATGGGAGACATCGTAAGTCTCAATTAAAATTATGAACTCAGCCTGTATTATTAATGTCTGTCTTTCCTGTCACAGTTGATTTTATCAGGCACTGAGCATACCCATGCTGGCACCCAATAGGCATGGCCTTTTCATCTACCCCTGGTCCAGGCAGAGATTGCCTGGGTGTGAATGGTACAGGTATCAGTGAGAAAGTCAATTGACTCAACTATCAGTTTGGACAACACTTCAATTTAATAATTGCATATATTACCATGATTAGATAGTGCCTCTAAAACAAGGGTCTCAAGCACGCCCAATATTCCAGTACATGATATTTCCCCTGTGAGGCAAATATTGCTGCTGATGAGTAATTGGAGAAGGGAAAAGCCTGCCACGACAACCCACACGGCAGAGCCGTACCTGCAAGATAATCGCTTTCATACAAAGATGTACCAGAAACGACAGTAACTGAGACCATTGGAATATACCTTCTCCAAAATCAGAGCTGACTTTGCCTAGAGCAGCTGGGGTGTTAACTTGGGGACCCAGCCTGGGACCACCCCAACAACTTCATCCAGCAGCTCTTGAGAAGAGAGATGCTGGCTGAACGCTGCCTGGTTCAGAGCATGGAGTATAAATAGCACCGTTCTCACCAGCAGGCGCCTTGACACCAACGTCGAGCAGGCAAACCCTCCTCCAGGTCCTCACCTGCCTGGAGCCCAAAGTACTGTCATGTCTTGTTCACTTTCTGGTTTCACTGATCATGTCAGCAGCGATGGGAACAACTGGAATTTGCAGTTAGGTCGTGCTTTATGAAAGCCAAAGCAAAAAACTAGAGAGTATCAGGTTGTTGGCTTTTTTTTGCTTGTAAATTAAATTAATATGGCCCCCTTCCTTTCAGAATGGAAGAGCAGATTTTCTTTAAATTGATATCTAGAAATTGGAAGCTTGTCTATTTTACTCCAGGCCCAAGCTACCTGATACCTGTGTCCATGCAAAAAAAATCTGAAACTAGACATGAAAATTGAATAAAATCCTTAGAATTAAAACTGTATATGTACACATACTATATACGCTATGTGTAATGATGTAGATATAGTATATGTAATGATGTGACTAGACTATAAAACCCTAGGAGATTCCTAAATAAATGCTTTTGCAGTGATGCTGAGTCTAATTTGGAGGAAAAGCTGCTGCTGATGAGAGAGCGTGACATGCGCTACATGCTCCTCGAGGCAAACTCCCAGCTCTCCCCAGCAGAGCATTTCTAAACTTCAGCACAGACAGGAGCTGGTCTGTTCTTGGGGCTGTCCTCATGGAAGACCATCAGGATCCACATCTGGGGACTAATAAAACTACTGGTGAGGTGTGAAGGAATTACAGCTTAATTAAGGATTTAGAAAAAAGACAGAGGCAAAGCCTGAGTTTGGGGACTAGCACTAAGAAACTAGAAAGGGTTAAATAATACTGTGCTATTTGGAATCTGCTTTGGAAAATCCCAGGCTTTTCCAAAAAAGTAAAAAAGTAAAAGTAACATTAAATAAATACCTTAGGAGACTAAAATCCATCAATGCCTAAAAGCTTTTCTGGCTTGAACTGTCTTATAAAACACTATGAATTTCAGAAGCAACAACACAGAGCTGATGAGATCTTCTCAGAAGCTTTGTGCAAGTTTTTATCCAGTTTTGTTCTCCAGATATTTTCCCTGCCTTTGAACATTTTTTTTTCCCCTCAAGTACTAGGAGTTTAAAAGAAACATCAAATTTCCTGAGGTTTTCTTATCTGCGAGAAAGCACAGAGACTCTCCCTGAGGACTGTGCTAGGGGCACCCAGCTCTCTTTTTGAATATTCATTTGAGTGCAGCAACTCACTTAAAGATGTTTCGAAAATACGTTCAGTGCCAGGTCTGTACCTAATAAAAAAAAATTCAGCATCCTCTTTTCAGCAGAGCTAGACCAATTTACCCCAAATCAGCATCTGCCCCAGTTTTCAGAAGATCAGAAATAGAAATGAGTTCATGTTAGAAGTCACAGAAAAATGGCTCTGCTTAATATAGTAAGAGTTTGTTATAGTTTCTGGTCTTTTCACAGCATTTCTTCTGCATTTTCCATCTCCCCATTTCCCAGGGTTTAGACGTGACTTTGCTGAGCTGCTCTTGTTTGAATAACAAGATTTGGCATGGAAGCAATTTGCTTTGACTTTTTACACTAGCAAAACACCTATCACAGATGCAATTACATTGATAAAATCTGGGCCAGGGCCAGGTTAGCTTAGTTGTTTCAAAGAAGCAGTACAAATTTACCAGCAGAGTAGCTCTTGTTGAAATCACCACTCCCTCCCTCAAAGTGATGATTGAGTCTGTCTATACTGGCAAAGCCTTTCTAGTGGATACTGGTCCTCACCCCAGCCTTCACTTTTTGTACACATTTAATGCTATATTCTACCCCCAGTTATTTCTGGAAAAGCACGTTGTGTCCGCTCTGGTGCTCCCCATTCGGCCTTTAAATGGGACATCCTCAAAGAGAAAGCCAGGGTGTTACTTCAGTTGAAGAAGGAGATGAGGAATCTCAGCAAACGACTCATCAGCATCTCTGCTGACTTGGCTTAAGCGACTGTGAAAAAACACCTTTCCTCTCTGGAAGAAGTGTTGGCTTGAAAGGGAATTATGTTCTGAATGTTCACCAGTTCACCAAGCAGCTTTGCAACTATTATTTATTACAACTAATTGACTCGGCTGTCTCAGGCATTAGTAAGACAGTGACTAAGAAACAGCATGACAGTACCAACTACTGCACGGAAAGATAGCAAAAAATAATCTCCTGGAGACACATCTATTTTGTGAAGAGCAAGAGAGAAAGGAGATGATAGCCTAGGGAAAATAATGGATGGAAACACAGATTTCAGTCCAGCTCTGACAGGCAGGGACACCGTGTGAAGCACCACAGCACTCATCTAAGCAGAAGGGTGGTTTTATGCCTTGGACTACCAGCAGTTACAAAACACCTGCAGAGTGCTCTGCCAATTGGAGTCATCAGGAGCCAGAGGTGTCTGAAGGAATACCTGTAACCAGCCAAGGGAGATAAAAATCCCCCAGGGCCTATGAGTCACACAAGCTGGAGGGGAGTGAAGACCTTTAAGGTGATTTGTCCAGGCCTATTTTAAATTTGTCAAGTGAAGGAGAGGTTATTGCACTGACTCACAACTTTCATGACCCAGAAGATCTCGTGCTGTTAATATAAAATTTTCCCTTTCCTCCTCCTTTTAAGCTACCACCCCACAACTCCCAGCTAGCACTCCTCTTCCAAGACAGCCCTCCATCCCATTAACATTTTTCAACCAGAGTTTTACTGTATTCTCCAACCCCATACAAACAGCAGGCAAAGGAGCAAAGTCAGTGCCCAAGTCCAAAGCATGGCACCAGGTTGGGAGGAGGTGTTCCAGGTCAGGTAGGGATGGACTCAGGGCAGAAGGTACCTGATGAGGTGTATCTTTTTTCCTAACAGCAAAAAACTATGGGATGTGGGTAGAAGACAGAAAGATGAGGACATGCAGAAAGGGAAAGTCCAGAGCACTGAGCTAGGGCAATCTGTCTGAACAGAGTACTACTGTTCAGTACTCCAACAAAAATTGCCTCACCACAGAGAGATGAGGTAACCTTAAAATCAACTTGGATTGCCCTGCTATATAGGTCCTTTGGCCTAAAGCCCACCTCACACATCCCAACCCAGAGCTCCCCCCAGTCCTCCTCTGCATAACCAACCTGGAACGTTTCAATCCATATGGCACCATACCACAGGCCCCTTTTCCCCTCCAATTTGAGGTTCCTGCTGCTGCCTGAAGCTCCTTCTTCATCTGCCTGCCCAGGAGGTGCCCAGCTTCTTCCTCCCCTTAAAACTGTTGAATGGATCAGGTATCAGCTAGGTAAGAAGTCGTATTTTAATTTACAAGCTATCACAGTTGCTGCATTTTAGGGACAAGATACACAAATAAGAGCTTCATAAAGGACAGAAAAAAGCATTTTTATTGGTAGAGGCCAACTGTAGAAGAAATTGATGGGAACAACTAGGTATAAATCTACTCTGTCCACTTCTATGAAATCTTACAGAACTTTCCCCTATGATAAGCTTATTTTTGTAGGAAAGTAACACCACTGGCTTCAGCTATGCTCCTTGTCAGCACCTCAAAGAGGAAGATCCCATAGATCTCTCAGAGCGTCCAGATGCTATTTTTTGTCTACATTGGGTAGAAGAATAAACTTGATATCCATCACATACATGTGTCCATAGAGATATGTGTGTACCACAGAGTGTGGAAAAATGTATTCCCCAAAATGGGTAAGAAACTGCAAGAGAAGAAAAGCCTTTATGTGAAAGAAGGCAGGGCTGTAATTTTGAGGATGAAGTGACTGTCCTGGTTTGGTCTGATTATTCATTTTAAAAGAGAACTCACTTGGTGTGCTGGGTTTCAGAATATATATGGTGGAAAAGCAAAAGAAATCATATGTGCTAATAGACAGATCCAACCAAATCCCACTCACAGTCCTAACTCACCTTCTAATCCCATTATTCAATTAGAGTTAAATAAAATGCTGTGTCAAGCAGTGTAGGTATCTTTTAGCTGATAATTTGAATAGAAAATGAATCTTTTAAATTAGATCTATAGAGGAGAAAACATAAATATTAATTTTAAACTTTATAAATTAAAACAAGGTCAAATAAGCTTAAAAAATAAAATATTTGTAATACCTAGCTCTCATCTCGAGCAACAGACATTAAAAACTCAGTCAGATCTGACATTTATAAATCATCATCCTTTTCTTTGCTTATGGAGATTAATTTAAGTGAATTCAGCCACTCTCTATTTGCTTTAGAGATGTGCTCATGAGAGACCAAACCTCCCCATTCAGGAGAGTATTACGGAGCTGCAGGAGATCATTTCGGCCCACAGAGCTCCTGTCACTCCGGCTGGCCAGCCTGCTCACTTCAGGCAAGAGACAACTCACATTCCAGAAGATTTAAATAAGTTTAAAGCCTTTCAAAACCCCAGCCATGTCAGCACTCCTATCAGAACTGTCTTTACTTTCTTCTTTCAAACAACCCTCAGAGCAAAACATATATTAACGGATTTATTCAAGAGACCTCCTGATGATGTAAGACTTAAAAGCAGCTTTCACGTTCACCCTTTCCCTGGGCATTTGCCCTCCTGTGAGGACCATCACTATGCTGTCTTCGCCAGTGTGCTCTTCTACCTGAGCTTTGCTGGAGAAAACAGTTTGAGGGGTTAAATTCCACCTGTGTCCCCACCTACCCACCCCACCGAGACAGAAGGTGCAGGGGTGGAAGGAGAACTGAGGTCAAGCCGCTCAGGCATCTGTTAACCCCAGCCTGCCTCTGGAGCAGCTGCTGCTGTCTCCTTCCCTTCTCCAAGACAACACTGCTAGTTGTCGTGCATTAATGACTCTCCACTTCTTCCTCCCTCTGCTGGGATGTTACAGCATCTCCAGTATAAGAGGATTTCTGAGACCCCTTCATTTCTGAGATTAACCACGTGCCTGATCAAAGAAGCAGCAGTGAAGGGTTAGGGGTCCTGGCCTGTTGCCTCCTGCCCATATAACGAAGAGA
Organism: Hemiprocne comata; assembly: GCA_020745705.1. Lineage (NCBI taxonomy): Eukaryota > Metazoa > Chordata > Aves > Apodiformes > Apodidae > Hemiprocne > Hemiprocne comata. The sequence continues at coordinate 23,227,572 of CM036591.1, forward strand.
GTAGCCACAGGGGTACAAGGCAGCCTGCATCCTCCTTTTTGCTGGTGGAGCCCCTGGGAACGGCAATCACTGTTGGTTAGCTGAACTACGTAAATTAAATTCATTTCTGGGTTGTTTTTTCTTGTTTTGCTTCAAAAGTCTAGCTTCAAAACTCTGGGACTGACATTTCCTTCCTTCCACATGGGTGGCACATTCACTGCTTGGCAGGCAACCTAGAAGACTTCTGTAGACATTTCAAATAATGACATCTATACATGTGAGAAGAAAAATTTGAGAGATGCAAGGAATGATAAAGGACAGAAGCACATGAGCTAACGATGGTCATTCATTTCAGATCCACAACACAGTAATTATAAAGGGCTTATGGTTACTTTTTTTAAAAAGGGACAGTGGTCACATTTAGAGTGTGTGAACACCAGCAGCGCTTCTTCAGCAGGTAGGTTGGTTGCTGCACACCCTTTAAGGGTAAGGGTTTCTACTTTTTTATAGCAAAAATTATCTAAGGTGACTTCATTTCACTGACTTGAGAAAATATTTACTTATCAAGGTATATTTTTCTGGCAACTGTACGTATAAAGGAACTACAGTACAATTATTATAAAGAAAACAATCTTGCACAGAAGATTGTGCAAAGTTTGTGCTGTAGCTATGACCTTGGATCGGACGCACAGTTTGTTTTTGAAAAAAGACTGGAAAACTCACAGCTTCCAAACTTCCCAGAAACAGTTTCTGGAAGAAAAACAAATAAACAAACCCAAGTGAATGAAAATCAGGTTATCAGATTATTTTCAAAACAGATGTGTTTCAGCCTGTTAAAGGAAAGCAACTAAGAAATACAGATGTGCTCAAAATTAAATATGTATTATCCTACATACACGGTGGTATATGGAAATCTGTTATCTCCAAGAATTATCTTCAAACTCCAATGAAAGTTGCAAGTAATTTCCAATCTCTAGACTTCAGCAGCCTATGAAAAAATGCTCTGCATTTAACTGACAGCCAGCAGGATTATTTTATGCTAAGTGTCCATATTAAACACTTTTTTTATATCACATGTTGTACATGGTTTTCAAATCTGTGCTTTATTGAAGAATTCAAGTAAAACAAAACATCCTGATCATATAACATTTCCAATTTCAGTGATTATCTGAACTCAAAAGCCAGAAGGTGTTTTAAATAAAATTAGATGGATGGTAGGTAAATAAACATATATGCACGCAGGTGTACATTCACGCATGCACATGTGTGCAATGGAAATCAAAACTGAAAATAAAAGGCAACTGACAGATGTTTATATCATCAGATGCCTGCATTATATTAATGAATTCTCCTCCTCCTAAAGAAAATAAAAGCAAAAGCTACATAAGGGGAAAACACACACTAAAGACAAAATCTGGGCTCCAGGTACTATATACGAAGTTTGTACTGTCATCTAAAGGAATTCAGTATAACATCAGTTCACCTAGTCCTAAAAATAAAGGCTGGCTATTAAGCAATGCAACTGACTGCCAAAAGGTTAAATTACTAAATCCTTGCTGGACACTTACTACAGATACAAACACAAAACATGCATATGTTGTGTTGACATGTGTCTCTCTTACCAAAGAGCGTAATTTATTTAAAATAATTAAAACAATAATTAGAAGCTACACAGAAGGCTAAGTAAATTTTATTAAAACACGAGGTAATTGTAATGCCAGCAGCTCCAACAGCCCCATGGTATAAGCCATGCTGCTTTCAACACACTCAGTTCATTAACACAAGAGAAAAGCCAGAAACTAAGGGAAATGCAGACCATCTGCTCAATCCAGATGCAGTAGAACATGCTTCTTACCTCCAAAGCTATTTACCAGCAACAAACTGAGGTAAGATGAGTTTAATCCTCTAATCGCAGATCTAAAAGATGTTTAAGCATCATATCATTGTAAGTAAAACTAGACTACATTCATTTGAAGTGAAAGAAAACTTTGCCCATTTTTCTCACCTTTCACATCTCTCTCGGTATAAAACAATTCTAAATAAAAAGAGAGAACCCAGGTAAGGCAAATATTACTGAAACAAATGCACACACACAAGCAGTCAATAACTAAATCCTTGTTCTTCTAGTGCTATGTTCTGAAGATGTCTAATTGATTAAACCAGCAACGAGACGTAATTGAAGCATGTAAGTTCCCAGAAAGTCATAGGCTGCATAGATATTATTTCTTTGCAATACTGGACCCATTTTAAATTAAAAACGATACCCCCTGTACCTTAAAAAGAAATAAGCATAATTTCTTACCTTGAAGTTATGAATCTTCTCGTATTTTGGAATATGTTCATTTTCTTTCAGAGTTGCTCTTCTGACAAGTGATGTCAACTGTGAATAAGCAAAGAGTTTAAGAGGTTGCCAGATTGTCACAGATGACTTCCGAGTACCCAGTTTCATCCCCAAGGCTGCTAGCAATAAATCTTGTTGACGGCTCTCCTGCCTCGAGTTGTGCACCGCAGATCTATTCGCTTTGTGCCCTGGCCAGGACTCTTTGGAAGGCATGTTGGGGCTGCGGGGAAGGAGGCACAGCCCCCCGCACCGATCTGTGCGCCCTGTGCTTATCAGACTCGAATGGAAGAAACGAAAAGGACCATCTCGGGAAGCTAAAGCGCTGGGAAGGGCAGCGGGGCCATGGCAGGGCACCTGTTCACGGCGCGGCTAACTGCGCTCCGGGAGCAGGGGCTGAGGCCCGCCGGTGGGCGGCCGGCAGCGCTGGGGGGGGGTCGGTGGGTGGGCAGCAGCGGGGGCAGCCCGCAACCGCTCCCTCCATCAGCGGCCGCACGCCCGGGCGCGCAGCTCCCGCCCCGCTACCCGCCCCGGGGGCGAGGCTGCACGGCGCGGGAGGAGGGTGGGGGAAGCGAGGCGGGCGGAGCGGCACCACCCCGGGGCGGGGGCGACCCCCGGAACCCCCTCGGCCGCAGCCAATGGCGCCCCGGCCAGGCGGGCAGCGCGGCGCCCCCTCCGCGGCTTGCTCCGGGAGAGGAACCGGCGGGAGGGCTGTTGGGGCGGGGGGAGGGAGTCACGCATCGCCTCAAAAATGGCATCTCTTCGCCCTTGGGGGTGCGGGGGGCTGTCAGGGCATCCTCGGATGCGCACAGTGAACAGGGTGACGTGCCAGAAAGCGTCTGTCCCCGAACCCCCAGTCTGACATGGGTTGGACACCAGGAGGCAAGGTTGGAAGCAGTTAATTCAGCTGTTGATGCTCATCGCTCTTTCTTTAAAATTACGTTTTTCAATGCCTTTCATATAAAAGAGGCTCATCAAACTCCCATCATGTAACAGCCTCTTCTAGTAGTCACGCGAACACATAAAACACCAAAAGCTCATCACACCACACTTTCCACCAAATACCTGAACCCCAAATTGCTGTTGTGTCTCTCCTTAGGGATTTATGAACATCCACAGAAACTGAATGACACGTAGTGTCAAATCAGACCAAAACCTGCCCTTTGTACTGATGCACTTGACGATGAAAAGTGCACAGGACAACCTGGTCCTCGCTACCCTTCACACAAGCCAAAGGAAACAATATTTCACATCAGCATCCTTAAAGCATTTCCACAGGCCACGGCAGAGTCAGAGCGTGATGGGCTCACAAAGGACCAGGGCAGCCCATGCCACATCCACCTTGAGCTGCTCACCAGGGCAGCCCAGCTCAGGCAGGCTCTCCAGCTGCTTGCTAATGGCCCGGAGGGGACACCAAGACAGCGACTCACCTCCTGCCCTTGTTCCTCTAATGCTCACCAAGCGTTTGTGACAGAGACTGCAAAAATGGACCTTTGGTCTGACTTACTATGGCAGTGATTTACACCATGGGGCTGAGCACCGTCCCAACCTCTGGGGCGCACGAGGACCTTCCCCTGTGCACAGTGCCTGCCTGTGCAGCTAGTCAGAACCCAGCCCTCCCTCCCCCTGCCACAGGCTGCAGCACCACAACCACTCTCCCTTCTGCAGCAAAGGTATTTTTATCTCTCCTGACTCAGTAACAACCACAGACAGGCACAGTTTGTCGCAGTCTTCTGTGTGGAATTGGTATGTGTTTTGCAGCTGGATCACAGTGTTACCATTTAGCTCAATCCTGCCAATATAGCTCACCCTGAACCCCTCATCTGCTCCCTTGCATGGCCACCACTACCTTGCCTACAGGTTTTAAAAACCTGCTGGGTTTCAGCATAGGGTCAAATTGCAGAGATTAAGGATCAACATATGTCCTTCACCAGCCACTAATCCACAATGAAAGTTAATAGCTAATAATCAAAACACTGGCTATAGATTATACAGGATGAAGCTGTTGGACATTACTGGCTCGTACAGGGGCCTTACAAGTATCTGGCTCAGTTCCCAGCTTCAAAACAAACAGGAGGCTGGTTGAGCCATCCTATTGAGAAATACTTTTCCAATAGCTAACTCAATCTGCCTGTCTTGCTTTTAACTGCTCATTTCTGCTGATGATGAATAAATGCCCCTCTCCTGCATTTTTCAGCACATCCTTCCAAGTGTAATGCTCCATGGTGGAGATTAAGAAAAACGAGATGAGGAGTAAGAGATGGCAATAACTGACCACCTCATTCACGTGAAGTGTGAGAACAGCAGGGACTCAGGAGGAGGAAGCAGACAGGCTTTCAAGCTCATTCTCTCCTTTCTTTCTAGCTAAAGCCACTTCACTGTTTCCTTTCCAGGGACTACATCAGGTACAAGTCCTCACAGAACAAGGTGGACCTAAATGCGCCCCAGAGGAGTCATCCTCTCCAAACAGCTTTGAGTGACAACAGGCTCAGGAAGCAAATTGTGGAATTCTGGAAATGAAATCTCATCACACACTTCCTTGGAAACCAAATTTGTTCTTTTTTTAAAGGGAAAAGAAAGTCACTCAAACTTCACATTAGAAAATAAACTCTTTGAAAATTTAATTTGTTGGAAATAAATAACCCAGTGATTTTCAAGAGTATATTTACTATCAGAGTCAACCCTTATTAGGTTTTGTATAATCCCACTTAAGAAGCAAGATAAAGCATTCTGAATTTTCCTTTCAATTGTTCATAGAGAGCTTATTTGTTTTTTGACATACTTATTCCTTAATTGTCAGCTTCCCTCTTGCTAATTCTGAAGAACTGATTCATTTTCAATTGCACTTTAGAGTCACATTAGTAAAAAGGGATCTCTGGATCCTGGAAAATAAAATCTTAAGAATGCCAATAAAAAGGTAAGCAAAACTACCCAACAGGGAATGGTCCTATCTCATGGCTGTAATTATGAAAATGTGTTATAATCTGGGAAGTAGTTAGAAGATTATGAATTTGAATTCTAACGCCACTTTGTGTTACAGCAATCTAACTCAGACTGCTTATTGGTTTTACATAAATCAGCTTCCCATTGTTCAGTGCAAAGCACTTTCTGTTGTTTACAAGCACAGGAATACTGGACTCACCTACACTTACAGGCCTTCACATGAGCTGTATGTGCTATAGTTGAGCACGCCAGTAACCTAGATTGAAAGAAATGTAAAGCCATAAAGCTAGCAACTGAAAACGTACGAAAAATATCTGTTATCTATTCCTTCCATACAGTTCCCCAAAATAAAGTACTGTTGTAACTATAATTTAAACAACCACTTTCAGATTACATAATTCTATAATACATTTGCTCATTCTTCTGTCATTGCCTAACTTTGGTAGCTTGGCAGTACAAGCTAGTGCTCTTCTTACCACTGCCTTCTTCCTTTATTTTGAAACCAAAACAAAGAATGACATTTCTGTTGCACACACCTTCCTGACCTCAGTTTGGGTCATCAGGCAGGTCCAGATCTTTAGCTTACCAGTATGTGAGATAATAAAGTAAGAGAGAGAAAGCCATTGTCCTCAGGAAGCCTTTGTCATTGCAAAGATGAGTCACCATCTCCAAAAGCAAACAAATGAAGTCATGGACCTGGAGGTTCAACTCAAATCCCACAGGAAGCTGTTCTCTCCTGAAGCACTCTCCTGCTCCAGGTGCTCTATGCTGTCTCTATTCCCAAGCTGCAGGTTCCACTCTTCTTCTTACACCCTTGACTGCCTCTTGATTCAACGCCTGCTCTCCACCACGGGCTCCTGCACTCCCATCTGGCAGCAAAGTCTCCTCTCCATAGCCCTTTAATTTTCCAACAGTTATCTTCATAACTTTCTCTGTCTGAAGTCTACCTTAATGGGGACAATTAGGAGATGCTATCTGCTACATAATGGATGAAAAAGAGACAGAAATCTGAGGAGGAAAGCCTTCTCCCTTCCACTTTTCTAAGTCTTGATTGGATTTTTTTATTGTTTGTGACAGACATTTGCAATCTTTGTATGTCTAGGGAGCAATATGTTGTGCAGACTCCAGGAGGAAGGAAACTGCGGGGCTGTATTTTTTAAATTTAATTTAAGGACATGATTTCACAGGATTGAGGTGAACGGAAAATTGAATGACCAGCAGTAACAGCTGAGCAATCTCTCAGTAAAGCACGAAACCAAAGCAGCCTCTCAGTCCTTTACATTTTAGTCACTTAAATGAGGACTAAAGAACCAAACCCAGCAAAAGGACAACCTTTAAACCAAAACATCTGTTCCAAGGTTCTACACTGTACATATGGACTAATGGAAAAAAAGTAAAAGAACTGTAGCCTGCAATTTCAAACGTTCCCATTTGTTCTAAAACCTCAGCCACAAGAGTGGTTCACCCCAGGTCCTACCAGGACTCCACTTTCCTTACTTCTCCCTGGAGTAGTCCTTCAGGGTGCAGGGGAAACAGCTGTTTTCTTTAGCACTATTTGCTCTTGGTGTTAGCTGGATAATGTATGCATATTTTCTGGTACTAATCTCACAATCAGTAAGTCTTATTATGAAGACTGCACAGAATTGATTTTAAAGTAATCCATGGCTTGCAGTAAATTTGTTACTGTCTGAAAGAGACACTATGTAAATGTACTCCAGTCACACAATTCAGTCAACATTGGACAAACTTTCTAAAAGGGCAAATCAATGCATCTCCCATTTGTTGAGTAATAAACCAGGATCACTTCAGAAAAAAAAAAACACCCAAAAATAGAAAATTCAAGAGTCAGGTTAAGCTCAACAAGTTCTAAAATGCCCAGATGAGACTTGATCAGACCTCCTGAAGCCCACGTGCATTTCCAATACAACGTAGTGTTTAGTTTCATGACCACCTGGCTCCTCTCTCAAACACAGTATCATGTTTTCATCAGTCTTGGGAAAGCACTGCAGGCCTTACATTCTCATATGGTATTTTCACGTTGTTATGACTGAACATTGCCTTTATTGTTTCAGATTTCATATACAATATGATTTCCTTCCTGTAAGGAGTCTACTTTAATAATAACCAGCAGTTATATTGCACACATTTAAAAAAAAAATCAAAGATGATGCCTTATTGTACATATCTCAAGAAACAAGGTATTTGGGTTGCTATGTGGTTAGCCACTGTCTATTTTATTGTATTCTGTTTCACTATATAGCTAATTTAGCCAAACGTAGATGCTCTGAAAATCCTTCCTTGCTTGAACACTTTATGAGCATATTTTATGGGCTCAGTACATGATTTTCAAAAGCTAATCAGTCAGACTGTGAAACTGAGCCCAATTTCCTCAAAGCAGTTCTTGGTGGAGGCTTGTTCCATGCTAAATATAATTTTCCCAGTCATATCTTTCACAGAATTGTTCCAAGGGGGAAGGGGAGCCCAAAATTTTACTTAAAAAAAAAATAAATCGGTGATAAGCTATTTTAAATTCATTTTCTTCACTTGTAGACATACTGATGCCAGGCACAGCCTCTGCCCACAGATAGATGGTAAGAGCAGAGGGTAGGAATGCTATTCAAAGAATGAACATTTTTATATCTAGAATTTAAAAATAAGGTGGGTTTTTTTTTAATGTTTTGAATAAAACCTTAATTAAAAAAATTCAGCCAAAGAGCTGGCTTGGTTTAAAGTATGATTGATTGTTTAATTAAAAAAGATCTAAACCAAAGTTTAAATTATGGAAAAAAATGTTGCCCAACATTGCTGCTAGAAAGTACTGCATTAAAAGTGAGTTACTTTGGTACTGTATTATGCAATACAATTAGAGTGTATTAGCATTACTTAGGAAGGTTATGTTCACATTGATGTGTCTACCAGAAATACCCAGAAGTACCCTTGTTTTCATAACAAGGGAGAATATGCATAAAAAAGCTGAGAGATCTTAGGGGACGTCAACAGAATAGTAGTTTTTCTGTGGTGCTAGTCCTGTATCCTACTGGTCACTGCAGCTGATTTGGAACTAGGTCAGCTGGCTTGTTTTGTTCCTAGTGACATGACAGGTTGTAGGTTTGCTCCTGGCAGTTACCAATATGGGCTGTGGGAAATGAGAAGTCGAAACTGCACACTGGCAAAAAGCATCCACTGTGAGTATTTCTCTCTTTCAAGAACTGACAAGACAAAAACAATTAACATTTGCTGTTCTGGATAGTGGCACAAAAGGCACTTTTCAGTGCCAAACACCACATACCTTTTTTTAGGAAGGGAGTTATTTTGGTATATAACCATGGGTCTAGCCATGGCGAAAATAAAATAAAAATCACAGAATCACAGAATCTTAGGGGTTGGAAGGGACCTCGAAAGATCATCTAGTCCAACCCCCCTGCCTGGCAGGGTCACCTAGAGCACATCACACAGGAACTTGTCCAGGCGGGTTTTGAATGTTTCCAGTGAAGGAGACTCCACAACCTCTCTGGGCAGCCTGTTCCAGAGCTCTGTCACTCTCACAGTAAAGAAGTTTTTTCTGATATTTACGTGGAACCTCCTATGTTCCAGTTTGCACCCATTGCCCCTTGTCCTATCACTGGGCGTCACTGAAAAAAGCCTGGCTCCATCATCCTGACACTCCTCCTTAACATATTTGTAAACTTTGATGAGGTCGCCCCCCAGTCTCCTCTTCTCCAAGCTAAAGAGACCCAGCTCCCTCAGCCTTTCCTCATAAGGGAGATGTTCCACTCCCTTCATCATCTTTGTGGCTCTGTGCTGGACTCTTTCAAGCAGTTGCCTGTCCTTCTTGAACTGAGGGGCCCAGAACTGGACACAATATTCCAGATGCAGCCTCACCAAGGCAGAATAGAGGGGGAGGAGAACCTCTCTTGACCTACTAACCACAGCCTTTCTAATGCACCCCAGAATGCCATTGGTCTTCTTGGCCACAAGGGCACATTGCTGGCTCACAGTACCTGCAGTAAAAAGTTCTGCTTTTGGTCTGGTTCTGGAGGGCTTTGCTAACGTCAAGCAGCTTAGCTGTTAGTGAGGCCAGTAACTGACCCACAGTGTCCACTGAAGGAGGGGAGATAATTCTGGGGACTTCCTTCACACTCTATAGGTACAAATACCACTACATGGGTGTATGTGGGCACATGAGAATGTGCACAGGTTGCAATCACTAGTGGTGCTAAGATGGGTTTTACAAGCAAGAGCTAAAACTTCATTCATGCTGTATGTAAGTAATAATACACTTCCTCACAGGGTTGTGTTCTGGGTGAGATGGTGCAGTCCTGACCATCTCCTGGGTGTCCTGCCTTGTTCTGGTTTGGTCCTGAGCTGGTGGAAGCCACAGGGCTATTCCCTACAGACATCGACACACAATGTCCTCACAGCCCCTGCTGCCTTTGTTAAAATAACCCCTTCTCTAGCAGCAGAGCTGCTACCAAGCTGTGTGACACCGAGGCAGGATACCACAATCAAACACCACGATAAAAGCTACCCAGAAAGCTAAGAAACAAGTTATTTTCACTCCTAACTCTGACTGTGGTGAGGAAAGCACTCCACCATGACTGCGAGTCCAAGCTGAAGTACAAGCCTCAGCAATTCTCTCCTTTTAAGTTTGGACCAGTTGATCCTTGAGATCCATTTCAACCCGGCATTGTATGATTATATGATCCTCCTTGCTTTGCAGCAACTCATTACCACAACACCATTCCTCACTCAGGAAAATAAGCTGCATTAAAATTGGGCCAAGCCCAGCCAAACTTGGTGAGTACAGAAGGGGACCAGGAGCTGGTAGAGCACAGAAGATACCTCCTCCCCGCCTCAGGGAGCTGACAGCATCATTGTTCCTAGGGAAAGCATGCAAGGTAGTTGCACAAGCAAGGAGAGAAGGATGAAGAAACAGAAGACTTTGTCTCAAGTAAATCCTTCAGATGAAGCCTGTCCTTTACAGCTTTGCTTTCAGTCCTTTTCATTCACCCTTCCATCCTTCACAGCTTTGGTTTTAATCCATCCTATCTTCCTCTCCTCCTTCCAGAGGCTTGGGCCATGGAAGTGATAAGCTAAACAATGAGTTAAAGCAGCTGCCTGTGCCAGGTACACCTCTCCCTGGGAAGGACAGGAGCAGAGACTGGGAAGACTACTCATGTGGTTTAGGTCAAACATGACACCAGTAGGCATGGATGAATCGGGGCTAGAGAGAGTCTTGCAGCTGAGACCTACAGGAAGAGAGGTCAATGGAGCAAGCAAGGAGCTCTTCCTAAGGGAGCAACCCTCACACTGCGCAGCAACACACAGAGGCTGCTGCTCCTCAGCAGCTTCTCTACCTTGCTCCCATTTAGCCAGCATTTTCTATTTCAGCTACCAGAATCACATTTTCTTCCCTTTCCTGGGCTGTGGCCAGCAGAGAGCTGTGCTGTTGTGACTGAAACACGACTGATGTTCATCACAGCGAGGGGCCACTCCAGGAAAAGCCTCTTGACTTGTGACACGTCAAGGCAGACTGTATTCCAAAAAGGCTTTCAAAGTCATTGATAAAGGCCACAAGACAATGTGTTCTATAGAAGTGGTAACAGTTAAAATGAAATGCAAATTGGCAGCTGCATGAATGCTACTCTTGGCAAATGATCTTTGTTACTAATAAACCACATTTAAGTCTCGTCAGAGAAAACAGGCTGTTAAGAGTAATCTTCTGAAACCACAAGGAACTGGTGACAGTTTATTTCTCATCTGACCCACACTATTATAAGGATTTCCTCAAATAAAAGGAGAAATAAAAATCAAAAACAAAGAGAAGGCACACCAAAAAGCTGAACCATACCCTTTGATAAGGCACCTTTCCTGTCTCCAACAAGCAAATGTCGATGGTGGAGAAACTTTATAAAAAACTTAATTTACAACACTTTCTTTATGATATCCATTTAAGAATAATATTGATAAAAGCAGTTTTTACAGTAAACCTCTATATATTTTTGTAATTGAAAATGTATACACTTAGGGATAATGACAATAATGTAATCCACAAGGTCTTTCTATTATTATATTTTTTAGGTTTTTTTTTCATTTATTCCTCATGGAACAGGAGCTTTGGCTACTGGTATAACATGGGCAAGCAGTATGGAAATTTCTTGTTATGTCTCATTAATATTTTCTTACCTCATGTATAATATGAATTTCATATTAGTCTTGTCAGGCACTCTAATGTGGCTAATACTAGCCTTTTTGGTTCTACACAGTAATTCAATTTAGAGTAAATAAATGTATGTTCTAATTGAAAACTGCAGCTCATTAATTCCTAAACACTCTTTGTATTTCAGACTACACCTGCTCCTTTGGCACATCCTCTATTTTGAATCCATCCACTTCTTCCTGAATAAGCTATGTTGCTATGATACATGTGTTGCCACAGTTTCTTCCTTCAACATACTTTCAGTCCATAACCATACTTACTTAGCATAAATCAGACTAAGAGTGAAAAGTCTCCTAATCCTTCCTCAATTATCACTTGATTCAACCCCATGAATCAAGGTGAAAACAACATTTAACCTGAAGGAATGCTAGAGTTGTGACATGCACCATTCTTGCAAAACATATAATGGTGAAAGGCTGCTTATGGACCACCTCCCTGCAGAAAGATTACACACTGGGGTAACTCACAGTGTCCAGCAGCACTCCTTGCAAACCCTGATTACCAGTTTTCTAGGTGCATGTGTGTCCATGGGCATACCTGTACCAGCGCTGTGGGTCAAGGTCTACATTCATTTTCTACAATGCCATTAGGCAGACTCAGAAAATGAAGGTAGGCTGATCATCCTTCAAATGAGTCTCTCATGTAGGCTCCCACCATCCTTGCATAAATACCTATTTAAATCACAACTGTTATGAGCCTGCAATGAATGAAACCAGAGTGGAAATGGCAGTGGAATTACACTCTGCTCTCGAAGTAAAAGTATCAGTTATTATCAAATTACCAGCTTATTTTCACCCATAAAATCTTCTAATCCCTGATCACGTTCATTTTACATCTTGTTGACAAGCATTCCAATTTTCTTATTTATCTTTTCCACATGTGATTTATCTTTCCTATTTATTCCCTCTTCTTTACTAACATTTAAAAATGCCTCCGTCATGAAAAATTTCATGTAAGGGCAGGAAGGATCCCATTTCTCTACAGAAAGCTATAACTGTTAAAAATTCTTGCTTGAGACTGGCAGTCAGGAAAATCATAGTCCCAAACAGCCAAACCCAGCATTTTTGAAATTTAAATAATGTCTTGATTTGAAAATGGAATAATTTGATTGGTTCAAAATGGGGCTGGCAATACAACTCCCCATCATAAATTTGGGCTAAATTATTCTCCTTTGAGGGAAGAAGCTAGTGTTGATATGTGGACAGGCTATACAACTCCTATTACACAGAAGGGACTTTGGGTTTTTTAATTTTGTTTTGTGGGGGTTTTTTAAACAATTCTGTGTTTCTTGTAACACAAGGTTTAGTTGATGTCTGTTTTCAGTTGAAATACACTAGTTCCAGGTCCAAAACAGTAACTCAAAGATCTGACATTTGATCTTTGGATAGAAGCTCTTTGAGTATAGGGTGCATAGAATTGAAAAGACTAAGTTTGGGGTATAATTCCATTTCTTAGATTTATTGTCAATGAACGAAAGTTTTGGCAACGAACAAAATATTTATCCAGCACAACTGCTTTCTTCTCATTTAGCCACATTTTTCATCTCATGTTACAGGGCATTTATTTATTTGTACTGCCACCATCAACTAGCACTTTATGTGACACTGCTTATAAGATTTCTGACACTGAGGTTGTTTGAATTGTCAACAATAAAAACAGCCCAAGAGAATTAACCCATAAGGCCCATAAAAAAATTATCCAGTAAGCTCTCAGCATTTCCAACTTGCTGAGCAGTGAGTCTGCCCGACAAATTCCCAGGTGTGACAAAAGTGACTGGCAGCTCCCAGGCACCAGGCTGCAGTGCTGACACAAGAGCTAGCAAGGATTTGGAGGCTGGAGTGAATGAGAAGCTGTCACTTAAGAGACTGAGCACTTGAAATTCCAGGAAAGTAACTACACAAAAGACTTTTTGCCATTTTTGTGCATTTGTACAAAACACATCATTAATCATCAGCCGATTCACAGAAATACCTGAATGCAAATGTAATTCACTATCATATTAACTTTATTAAATGCTTTCCAGCAATGTAAAATCATCAGAAATCTTCAACTAATATACTTTTTGTTACATTATATAAAGCATAGAACTTTTAAAATATTTCACCATTACATGCAAAATGGAAGTTGGGAATACAGCCTTTCATATTTTCACAGTATTCCTCAACTCTTCTTTCAGAAAGGGGAAAAGCTGCTTGCCTCTAAGTGCTACTAATCTAATTCACAAATTGGAAACCATAAAAAAAATTACTAAATCACATACATATATGATTAATGTTTAATAGAGGACATTATACTCTGTGATACTAGCTCCAATGTTCCCTAGGCAAACTATTTCAAACTGCTTTAGCTCTAACCAAATGCAATAATAATCCCCACTAAGAAGCAATATCTAAGTGCATTATAATATGAACTTCACTATTTGAAACACATCATCCTGTAGTTATCTTGGAAGTTGTATGGATGTGAAGAATATCAATACTAATATGATAAGGATTAGAGCAACAACTGTTCATGAACTGAGAATCAGATTTTTCAGCATGATGTTTCCTACCTTGCTTAAATATTAGGACTGTAGGAACAGGGAACACCAGAAGCAACATTGTTTCTAACTGCTGATGCCATGCAGAAAAAAAGGTTAAATATGGAAAAGTTTCATGTTCCAAAAGTTAATGATCAAAGGAAGACTTTGCAAAACTGTCAAGAGTTGCTGTCTTTGTTGATGACGAGTGTGACAGATTTGAAGTAATAAGAGCAAGTAGTTTATTGAGCTTAGTAACAAAACTGCTCTTCTTACTTTATTCAATTTCAGAAAAGAAAAACATTCAGCTAGAAACTAAAACTAGGCATGAGAAGTTTTATCTAAAACTATCTTTTTTTTTCTTGTGAAAAATAAAAAGGAAAGAAACAAGGGCTAGAACAGATCAGCTTCTGCAGCATTAACCACAGGATAAATGGTTGTTCCTTTTTTCTTTCACAGTCTAATACTTTATTATACTTTAGACACCTCTAACTACATCTCTTCCTGCTACCACTTTTAAAACGAGCATTTCACTTTTGATGGGTCTTAAGCGTTTGGTAATCACTTATGAATGGGCAATTATTAGTGGAGCAGATGTGCCGGCCTATCAGGGGATTCTCTAACCAAACGGGGGGGGCAACACCAGGCCACCACAGCTCCGTGTTCTTTTCATCTTGGTACAGAAGCTCAATGACAGGTACTTGTACTTGTGAGCATGTAAACAGCGACCAACATAAAACGCCTTCTTGTCTCCCTTCTAAATAAAAATACCTGGCTCCTCCCACTGCAGAGTAAGAAGAAAAAGGAGCTTATTTGAATAACGGTAGAGGTAAGTAGAGGAAATCCCTGGTAGTCAGACTCTCAGCATGGATTTATGCAGTCTACAGAGCTGCAGAGGGCATAAAATACAAGACATGTTAGGTATTAGTTCAAGCCAAAGGTGCTACCAACCCCACTCCCTGCAGCCCAGGCTCCTGCTTGGTCCTCTCATGTTCAACTAGTGACCAAAACTGACCTTGCCTATTTTATGAGATTAGACACAATCATAGCCCAAGGTGATTATCACCAGCTATACAATGTCACATTATAATGTCTAAGTGAGGTAAGAAACTTGTAAATAACAAAATTATCCTTTTATTGGGCTCTTAATTCAACAGTCCAGTCTGTTTCCTGTAGAAGCGATTAGTAACAGAAAATAATTAGGAGATGCCAGATGGGAGGAGGAGTTAAAAAAAAAAGAAAAAGAGCCAGAACTCTCACAGCTCAGGAAAGAGAACAACAAATGAAGGAGCTGCCAGCTAGCAACCCACCACAGTCCCTCACCGTCCAGGAAGCTCTTTGCATAGGCAATAAATGACAACCAGATGCCTGCTTTAGAGACTGCTCTGGAAGAGACCCACCTTCTCTTTTCTGTTGCCACTCCTTGGATTATTCAGTTGCGAGAAGGCACAAAAAGTAAAGGGAAACCACAGTGGTTTGTTTGTTGTTTTTGTTTTAAAGAAGATTATAGTTTCCTTATATATGGCTACGAGTCTTCCCCACTACACATCTAGGCAGCTGAAACCCCAAGTAAAAGGCCCATAGGGAAGGCAAGCAGCAGACTCCTACAGCACTGGAGGACTGAAGCCATGACAGCTCTCCATTGCTCATCAGGAGTTGAGCTGGACCTGTGTCCTTCTGTATCCCATCTACTAAAGTTAACTGGGATTAGAAAAATCCCTTTCCCCCTGAAGAGCATCCAAAGCAAACTATCCTCTTTGGCTCTTCAGAAGCTGAGGGAAATTCCTTCCTCTCTCCCTGTGATCCTTCTTGCACCAGCCTATCCCAGTTAAAAAGGAAGGAAAGTTCTGCTTGCACACATAAAAGAAGCTAAGGCTGTATGGTACTTTTTAAAGGGCATTAAAAATGTAACCAGATCCAAACCACCAAGCATTAGAAACCCTGGATAAAACTGCTAGTGAGGACTTCACACTGACTTACCTCACAATACTGAGAAAAACAGGAGAAGAATAATAGCTTATTCATTGCTAATGGTTTAATTTTATCAGTAACAACACAACCAGTATACTTCAGATTTAATTGCAAAGCAACTGTACTGCTTTACAGCCTTTTAACAATTATGTTAACTATTCATTTTACAAAGGCTCAATCAGGCAATTACTCTCCACACTTCTGCTGAGGGTCTGGCCTGCAAGTCTGAATGCAGACCCTCTGATTTCTCACAGCAGCTGCCTCTCTCAGTATCATTAGACAATGGACTTTCTGACAAGCGTATCTGTGTGTACACATCTCACATGCCAGATCATAAAAGAGCTACACCTACATGAAAAAGCAGAACATGAAAAGTCCCCTCAGTGAGCAGTCAAGTAACTTGTACCCAAGACAAAAGGCCAAGGCAGGATCCTGACCCTCAACTTTGCTTACCTACAAAATGGAGGAAACCTCTGTACAGGAGCATCTTCATGACAAGAGGCATGTGGTGCTTCTGAAATGCAACCTGACCTAAAGCCGCTCCTCACTGTCCAAAGTTTGTGGAGCCTTATTTGGTTTGAACCTTGTAATACAAGACCAGCAATAAGCAATCAGGCTACCAACACAAGAATGCAACTTTCATTTCACATTAATCCCACACATTATTGTGTAAGCATTAATGTGCTTTGGATGCACACGCACACACAGAGGCAGGCAGGTGAGGCCCTGCAGGCTAGATGGAGTCAGCTGGGATGTCATTTGTAACCCACAGCAACTAATAGAGTACAGCTGAGCTGGCAAAGGAGAGAAGAAGAAAGAATTGGCCTGGGAAAACCAGGACAGCAGTGGGACCAAGTTTAGCACTGGAGCTGAGCTACAGGTCCAGTAAGAAACCCTTAAAAACAAGCTTGCCATGCTAACTCATCCTTTATAAGCACAAAACCTGACAATAGAAAAGCTAGATAATCTGTGACTTGGGGATTAAATTAGCAAAGTTTATGCTTCATTTGTAAACTCTGAATCTCAAAACAAGGTCAGTTTATATAATCTTTTTAGTGTATCAATTTTACTGCCACACTGAACATAAATAAGGGCTTAGGTTACTCTCGGTGATTATGAGTACAAAAAGCACCCTGCAGTTTGGAGAAAATAATTTACTTTGTGCTGATGACTGCACACTGGACAGTGTGTGCAATTACCTCTAATTTCTTTGGGTCTTAATAAACATAGTTTATTAAGTTAAAAACATATGTGCTTATAAAAAGGCATCATAACCATTGGCAGTCTTAGTTTGAACTGTATGTGCCATATATTATAACAGGTTTGGCACTGGATCCCTACCACCATAAATGCTAATGCACAGAAAGGGAAGATGAGGAAGACTGAGGCTGGGGCAATCTCTGCAGGGTATGATGTTGCTGAGATGCTGGAGCAGCTACCTAAAAAGTAGGCTTGTCTTTCATCTTGCTAGGAACTTTCTTGGTATTGAGAAAATTGTCTGTGCTTTGAAGTCTCTGCTGAAAGATGGGCTAAACCCAGAAGAAATAAATAGAAGATTTTGCCTTCCACAGAGTTATGTTTTATTTATAAATTACGTTAAATTTACAGAGTGATTGTCATGGACACCCGCACAGGGACTGGAAAGGAACATTTGTGAGAAACGAGTTGACAATCTCCTCAAGTTAACCCATGGGATTCTTCAGTGCTCAGTCTCCTGTGTCTTTAAATGTACTTTAAGGTAAATATTCAGTAGTTGCACTTGAAAAAAAAAAATCATTGTTTTGTTGCTACCCTTGTTATAGCTATGGCTTATCTAGAGTTTTATACATTACACACCCAAATCAAATTAATTCAAGTAAATGGAAATTTTTCAAACAACTTGCAGCATTGAGATTGCTTCACTTTCAAAGCACACTTTCCTCCCTGATTAAGAACATCTTTCTTTTCAGTCCCTATCAGTTCCAGCACTGGCATTGCTGGGCACCAAACAGAGTTGTTCAAAGCTGTCTTCCTCCATCACAGACCTTGCTAAGGGGGCTTATGCTTCTAAAACAGCTTACTGTAACTTCCTCGGCTACATTTTCTAATGTCCTTTCACTGAAGATAAAATAAGCCTTGGAGAAGGAAGGTTTTAAGCAGATCTTACTAACAGATTTGACTGAGAAAAGCAGAAAAGCGGTAGTGTCATTAATGAAAATATCAGTGTCAGTTCAGGGCTGGAAAGTAAGACTGGTGCCTCTGCAAACACCCATATGACCCTCCATTTTGTATGTGGAGGCTGTATATTGCAATCAAATTTGTAATTTCGATTATCTTTGTAGGCAGGCTTTAAAAGCAGGTTTCCTACTAAAATGACAGATTTATATTTGTATTTCCAGATCTCCTTGCACAGGGTTGCAGAAAATCAGCCTTCATCATTGTGGAGGAAAAAATGGTGTTACCACTAAGGTAACTAAAAATAGAACGAATGAGAGCTTTTGTTGGGTGACTGCTGCCACAAACCTCTCCATTCTTTCCATCTGTTGGAACTGAACTGAGTGTAGTACAGTCTAGATGACATCTTGAATTGATTTGCAGCCACTGATGTTTCTTGAAGAAATAGCACTTTATCACCAAAGTAAACATGAATAAATGTGATTCAGTTGCTATCCTAACTAACCTCCGCATCTCATTCTGAAAGACGGGATAACTCAGAACTAATAATTTCATTTTCTCATAACAAATATTAAATCTTTAATAAATCACGTATACAACTGCTTACATTAATAACTCAAAAGCATGTCAATATGAAAAAAATAATGTTTTGCAGGGCTTTCAAGAAGGATTTTGATATAGGTATCAAGGTATTTATTAATTTCTGAGAGCAACATTTTTATAAGGTACTTAACTGAATCAGGTCATCTGCTCCAAGCCCATAATTACCTTTGAGAGTGGAGAATGTTCAGAGATCCATCAGTATTCAAAGCACGAGAGGAATAGTAAATCTTGTGATACTGGGTATTATTTCCACTTCCACACTAGGCCATACAGACTGAATCCACATGGGAAGCCCTCTTTCAAATGAATCTTAGCCCTCTCTTAACACACAGACCACGACGGCTACACAATTGAGTTCTGAACAATCTGCAGACTGTTTTGGGAACTAGAATTACCTTTTTAGCACAAGCAGCTACAATATCTATTCAGGGCATTCAAGCGTGACAAGCACGCTTCTGTTTTCAATCTCCGCTTCTCCAGTTGTCTCTATTTATTAATTCTTTCATAGGTTATAAAAATCATAAATCATTAACCAGAAATTTTAATTTTAATTTTGAATAGATATACTTGTATATGGTAAGTTGTAAAATTCCTTCTCATTATCAGTGAAGCACATGCTGCGCAGGGGATTATTTTCTCATGCTTTTCCTATTAAAAACTGCATCTTAAATCAGACCACAATATGGTCTCTTGCAGGATTCAGTACGTAGGAGTCTTGTGATTTCAGTCCTACAATCCTCATCTAATGATTGCATTATTTTTGTCTTTTAATCTTTTATGGTCTTTAAATCCTTCCCCTTTACTAAGGCTCAGTTTTAATGTATTGCATAGGAAAGTAATTCTTCTACTATAAATTAATTGCTGAAAACAGTGAGGAACAAGTTAAGCATTATTAGTGCATGCTGGGAGGCATCTAACACAAATCTGGTGGTCCCTGCTACTGCTCCACCTCAAATTCAAGTCTAGGTGAAGTGCTCTTTAATATTTCATTCTCAAGTTTGAGGTGTGCTCTCTGGCTGCCCAATTTCCTCCATTTGATTTTATAGCAGAAAGCAACACTACATTCCCACCAGCTGTTCCCAAGTCAGACCCTGTGTGTTTCTCCTTTCCTTCTCCTTCTCCTTTCCTACACCTCTCCTCCTCTTTCATACACCACCCACACAGGACTGGTAACATTATTTCAATGTTTTAAAATATAAAAATAACCACCAGATATGATTCAGTCACCCACCTGTACAGCCTTGCAGCCAGTCAGTTACACTCACCACACAGAACTTGAAACAATTCTCCCAGGCTGTCAAGGTGACATTTAGTGGGTGTACAAGTAGTCGAGTCCCTCAGACAGTGATGGCAGACACTTGGGAAAAACCCTCCAAGGTCTCCTCTCCTCACCACTCCTACATTGCACATAGCCACCAGCCCCTATACAACATTTGTCAAGGCCACCACCATATCTCTCCCCCTTGCCATGCTCCCCACGTCCTGCAATTTACAGAGGAGAGAGAAAGGATTCAGCAAGCTTTAGCTGGACACTGGGGCTTGTTCCAGATGCTGAGGTTGCTACTGGGATCAGGTGTTGGTCATGGGGTTGAATGCCTTATTCCCCTTGGATATTTGCTATGTGAAGTGACACTGAAGACAGTGTCATCTTCCAGCAAAGGTCCTGAGAGGTGTAAAAGCAGCAAAGATGTCACCCATGTGCCACTCCACAGTAAAAAGGATCACTCTGTGCCTTCCCCACATAGCCACAAGTAGTAATACGAACTGGATAACGACTTGAAAATTAAACTGAAATCTCCACATTCAACTGTCCTGTGGTGTCTGCGTGCCTCATTGTGTCCACATCAACATGGTTCCAAGACAAATAAAAAGGAAAGGCTCAAAAGCTGGGCTTCAGGCCAATAAAACACCACTGCTGTTGGACTATGTTGCAGGTGAAGCCACTGTAGTTGCCTCTAACTTCCAGACAAATGGGGTGGGAATTTGCAATTATACAACTAACCTCTTTCAAGGTTCTTCACAAAAATTGTAAACTTTTACTAGTTCTTGACCTATTTAATGGAAAATGTTTCAAAACAATAAGCATACCTTGTTGATGAGCCTGACATAACATATACAATCTATGGAAAAAATGGCATTCTTCAATAATAATAATTGAAATCCCTTTACTATGGAAACTTCACCAGTCAAAAAAAAAAAAAAAAAAAGATGGCAGAACAGGGTTCTGTTGTAACTTGAAAGTTGCTAAATGCAGGAAGAGTTAACTTTACCAAAGAAACCCAAAGCAGCGACTTCTACAACTCTCACAGATTTTTATCCAGGCTTTGCATTATAATGAACTCTTTATGATAACATGCAAAAAATCCTTTTGAAAAAGCAGACTGCAAGTCAGTGGCTGTCAGGAATTGTAACTGTTAACTCATCCCTCTACTACTGGTACCTAACAGGCAAGAAATTGGATATTTAATGTGGTCAGCTAGCACCAATATCCCCACAGTCTTTCTTTTGTCAAATGATCTGATAACAGTGAAGATTCTTTAAGTTAAGTTGGGTGCTTCATCTCTCAGCAAATTCAGTGCAGGATGACAGACTCTACTGGAGAAGGGTTTGAAGTACCAAAGCTATGAGCCTCCTCCCTCTGCAGACACTGTATGGAGCTTAGTTTCACTATAATAGTCATGCATGTTGGAAACAGGGAGACCTTTCCTCCCTTCCTGAGAAACTGAAATCACAAACATATTTCTGATTGGAAAGACAGATTATCCCAGCTAAGGTTAGCATCTCTTCTAAGGGCTATAAGCTTATTAGATACTCCAAATGTTATTCTGAAGTTTGTGAAATAGGGGAGCATATCAGACTATCATACATGCATTAATACCTACACACATATAAAACTACACTTTTAAAAGACTTTCATATGTCAGCTTTTCAATAAGCAAAGTATTTAGTTTAATACGACAGAATTTACATTGTTTTCTTTTTAAGTTTAGTCTTTGTCACACAAAGTTTCAGGCAGCTGCTTTTTCTGCCTGATATATTCCCAACCTCCTTTAATATGTCTATTTTCACTGGTTCTAAGATTTCTTTGTTGTTCTTTTTTCTTTTATAATCCAGGACACAGTTAGTTCTAAGCTGATACTGCAACTCTCTGAAGAGAGCAATCCCTCTTCATAAGTCTGGCTGAGGCCAAAAATAGGTCTGTCAGCTTCTGACAGGCTGAACTTAGCCACGTGAAATGTTTTAACATTTTATCATCTTAATGAACAGTCTTATTCATAATGTGGACAACTTTACTGTCATTGTATGCAGACTGCTGAATAGATTAAGGAATGCATTTGTTTGGAAAATACTGAAAATACTAAGAAATACAATTTTTGACCGAAGGATCTGTAAATAATTTTAAGATTAAATGTTCCTAGCCCTGAAAATACCTCACAATGATAAATAACTAACTTCCAAATCATAGAAATTTGCAATATACAAAAATTACCATTAAAACTCCTATACCCAGTTTAAATATTACTATTAAAGCCATACTGGAAATAAATATGTAGACTAAATATCTACAGATACCTTTAGAGCTTTATAGTGGGGTGGAAGGTTAAAAGTACAAAATAAAAAGTCTAACAGAAAAAAGAGTGTGGGTTAACAATTGCTTACCCTCTTTTCTGCTACCTCATCCTCTCCTGTAGACTCTTTGCCATCATGTTCATCTCTCAGGGTTGGCATATGGTTTTTGTGTGCAGGCTCTCTGTTTAAAGTTGTATATCCTATGTGTTCATAAATTGGATTTATTGTCATCTTGGCAATGTATTCAGCTGCCTTCGTTTCAATATAAAGAGTAATCAATCCATCTGTCACGAGGTCATGGATGGACTCAAAACGTTTCTCCCCAACAAAGTGCTTTCCATCGTAGTAGAGTCTGAAGTTTCTGGTTTGACTTCCAAATCTGCCTCAATGAAATGGGAAAGTTTTTTTTGTAAATAACAGTAAGCAGAATAAAGAAGAGCAAGCAAGCCTTTGCAAACAATAAAAAAAAGTATCACTTAAAGCTGTGACTATGCTCTGTGTCTGATCCAGATGAGGATGAAAAACTCTACTACTTAGCAAAGATAGGAAGAAGAGATCAACAACAACTGCAGAGAGATGGCCAAAACAGTGACTGTCCCAGAAGGACCTGTTTGTTTTCCAGTTCTGTTAGCCTCTTCATTATTCCATGGAAAAACTGAAAATTACTTCACACTTTATGGCCTTTTTTAGAACTTTACTACTGCATCGCTGTAGTCAATGTGCTTGACTCTGGTATGAAGAGATCTCACAACAGAGTCCTCTATGACAGCTGATCAATACGGAGTTTTGATGCCATCTCAACCCTCTGTGCCCTGCTTGCTTGCAGGAAGAGGCCACACAGGGTTCAGCTGAGCTTCAGTGCCAACAACTACACTGAAGCAGAACTGCTGCCAGAACTGGAGCAGCTCAGGACAAAATGGCACAAGGGCGAGCATTCTTTATTCCTGGCCAAAGGCCAAGGACTAACTCTTCAAGCTTTGTACAAAAGTCCTTCTGTGTTATGCTTGTTGAGTCCTGAGCTTCAAGCAAGTCTTTGTAATATACAGGATACGTAAGGCATAAGACATCTGATGCTACCAGTTCTGCAGTTGGGGAGGAATAGGATTTTGATACAGCCTCTTAGCAACCATAAGAATGCCAACTTTACTTGAATATTAGCATATTTTAAAAACTGTACTTTGAATCTGCAACAATTTTCTGCCTGAAAGCACTCTGAACATGCAAAAACATACCCATGTTTGCACTTGGCAGCAACCAATGCATTTCCTGTGGAGAAGATGGAAGCAAGAAGCTGCTTTCACAGCTCACTCGAGTTACTCCTTGGTCAGACAGTAGCAATGGTGGCTGCTCAGGGTATTGAGCCCCCTTGTGAGGCCAGAGCTGCCAAATAAATACTAAAAACTAAATCTGAAAGGATGGATTGCTTTCATTTGATAATCAAATGTTTCATGGGACATGTTAAGGAGCAAAGCAAACACTGGTGCCTTGCAGAAGTGGCTACTTTTCAATGGGGCCTTGCCAAACAGGGGAAAGCATCATTTCAGACCTTGCCTCAGACCTAAAATTGCCCTCTTCTTGCAAATATAGGCAAAACCACTTTTTTCTTGTGTTCTGAATCAAAATGCCAAACCTTCCTGTCCCCTATCAATAATCTGACAGTAACTGTAACTCCAGGAACTGCTATTTTTACACATGGCTCAAATGTGAGGGGGCCCTGAGGAATTAGCCTCCTGCTCACTAAGGAGAAAGAACATGATGTGCAGGAACTACCTGGGCATTTCACTGGAAATAGATTGGTACTTCTATGCACATTTTTAAGCCATGCAAACTAAAAGTTCACTGAAACAAACTGAAAAGAAAGAAATCACAAAATGAAAGAAAGAAATACATTTTTACCCAATACTAACTTCATCACCAGATGCAATTCTGTGTGAATAGATGTCATTCAGAAAGCAGAAAGATAACAGCAGAAGGGGTAGGAATGTGGCTTATTATTCAAAGCATCTTTCTACTGAACGTAGTGCGTAGCAAACAAGTTTTGACCACGAGATGTACTCCTTGCATACCCTCCTCTGCCAGAGAAGTCAATATGAGCCAAGAGTGCTCAGCAGTTGCAGTGCCAAAGTGAGCAACCTTCACTCTCTTCTGCTCAAGTCAGTGGCAATAATGCACATGGAGCACATACAAGCACTGTGATGTTAAAATTTGACAGGAGGACGAAGTAAATTTGAAGGTGAAGAATAATAGGCCTTAAATGACAACAGGCAATAGAGTTATTTTTATTTAGAGATGTAGCAGGTGAACTGCTGCCCTAATCAGTAACATATGCTCTGATAGTACTTATAGCAGAGCTTTAAATAAGCTGAAGGTCACTTATTGCTCTTAGCTTTCTAGAAGAGAAAGTATTACACTAATCTTATCAAGAGAAGAGAAGAGACAGAAAAGCTTCTCAGGGCCTATTACCAAGTACACATGGTGTCTTGATTTTAGTAACATCCTTCAGGGTCTAAAACAAAGTTCTAAAGAACAAGATGACCAAGGAATAGGATTCCCAAAAGTACATAATCTTTATCCCACTGCTCCTGACCTACATTTCAGCACAGGAGTATTTCAGAGACAACATTCCACAGTTTTAATTCTTTAACAGCATCCCATGCCTAAACTCATCTCTCTCATAAACAGACTGAAACTTCCTCCTGTATGGATCTGGGGAACAGCACATTAATTTCTTTTGGCATGTGTGGCTTTCTAAAGGTACATTAAACTTTCTCAGTTTAAAATTCATTAGGATTATTTAACAATTACCACTTAAAGCTATTTAGATAAACAAATTGCTCTGCATCAGTGTCATAACCTTTTGGAAAAGGTGCTTACATATTGGCTGCTAGAGGTGAACATTGAATGGTTTGCCTTTAACTGATTTCCCATTTGTACTGAATCAAACTTTTTTCTCTCTATTATTTCCTATTGGATACGTTGTGGGGAAAGATACTGTTTTTTAAACAGAATCCTATTAGCAACAAAGAGGGGGGAAAAAAAACCCTTCAAAAATCCCCACAACTCAATGAAACATCAATCTCTTACAAAGACTGTACCATCAATACTGTTTGCTTTTTCTTACTAACTCATTTAAATT
Source organism: Hemiprocne comata (assembly GCA_020745705.1). Lineage (NCBI taxonomy): Eukaryota > Metazoa > Chordata > Aves > Apodiformes > Apodidae > Hemiprocne > Hemiprocne comata. Next base: position 23,253,004 of record CM036591.1, read on the forward strand.
TCTGACCACAAAATGATACTATTTTGATCAAATTACAACATAAATGCATACATGTCCAATTGCAAATGATCAATTAAAATGTAAATGTTAGTCCTTTCAGTCTTACTACTATGGTTTAAATTTTTCCACTGGTAAGAATATTTCCTTATGTTTACTTTCTGTAACATTATGCAGTCTGGTTAATTATACATTCCCGTGGCAGCTAAGTAGAGCCAAGATTTGATATTTCAACTTCCTGATGGTCTCTTCCTAGAGGCAAGCACTAGTACCAGCTGTTTTTTGTTTAACAAATAGAAAGCAGGACACAGATAATGTATGTTCTCTTTTGGTTTAGACAGGGGAACATTAGATATTTTTCCAAGAAAAAGACATAGACCTCTGACACATCGAACAGTCTCCTTGTGTCCATTGTCCATTTGTTTGCAAGCAGCAGGACTACAGATAAAAGACTTTTTTATTCCAAGTTGTCTGAAAAGCAATCACTCTGTCTAGTCCCTTTGGTTGCCAGAGGGGCAGAGTGGGTAACAACGTGGGAAAATGGATTAAATGGTAGAGCAAATGTGGCCAATAATAAAAGACTGAGGAGTTGAATGAGGTATCATAGCATGAGAGACAGTCTTCAGACTCAGTCACCTACTCTGTATGCAGCATTCACTGGTGAAACAAAAGTAAGAAGTGAAGGACCAAGAACCCATCCGCACTTTCTTAACCATCTAAGAAGATGGATTTTACAGCCCACATGCAGAATTGTACAGTAGCTATTCACCTCTTTCACAGACTATTTTATGATGAGAAAAGTATCCAGACAAAGGCATTATTAGAATGTGTAGCTGTAACCAGACCACAAGGTTAACACTCCTCAGGGTTACGTGTGTCCTCATTAGTTTTAAGCAACTTCACATACAGAGCAGCTGGGAAACCATCAGTTCTGCATATCTGCCTGAAGGTCACTCAGACTTAATCTTCCATTGGAGAAAAAGTGTCTTAACATGTTTTGTGGCTAGAAAGTAGAAGTCTCACCTATAAATAGGTGTCAGAATTTCAGCTTAAACATGTGAAAACTCTCAACCACACTTAAAGTGACTAGTCTTGACTAAAGTTTCCATAAAAAGCCACAGAAATATAAGCAATCTTGCAATCAGGAATGTTTCCTAACCATGCTGTGTTCATGTGAAAGAAAACAAATTATTCCACAGATCTGCTTTTGGTCCATTTCCTTATCAAAGAAACACAAGCTTTTCATGCAGCCAAAACCTCTTTTACACAGTTATCCCTGAAGGTCTCCAACTCCCAAAAGCAGATTATTTTTGGAGTTTTTTATTATTTATTGGCAGCAACATTTCTGAGGATGGCCATGGAATTGTGGAGCTTGCCATCTTCCCAGAGTACCTGCCTGACAAATAGCATCGTCTTCAAAACCTTAGCAGTAGTTTAGAAGAACACAATATGCATAAATGAAATCACATGCATTAGTGACTGAAAGTAAGAGATGCATTTTATACAAGTTGAGACAAAAATTCCTCGTTGTCTAATAAGGCTGGGAAAGGTGGCAGAGTACAGGCACTATCAAAGTGTTCCTATGGCATTGGGAAGGGCCGTATTGGCTGGCTGGCTGACTGTTGCTTGATGAACATTAAAGTTTTCCCTAAAACCTGATCAGAATGACATGCTGGCTGAATGCATGATAGTTTAGTTTAGCATGGAAAAAGTGTGGCATCCTTCCAAACCAAAAACAAATCCCAGAGCTGGAACTGCAACATGCCTACCCTTTGCCAACATGGACACAACCTTTAACTCACACTAACAGGGATCAAGTAAAAAAAATTCAGAGCTGGTGCTGTATCACTGACAGCAGCCTCCCAGCAGTCTCTCCCAGTTGAGACTGAAGACTGTTATCACAGTCTATGTATAACACGTTCATTTTAGGTCATATATGACATTGTTTTTTCTGGTAAATTTCGAAGTAGAACAATATCAGATCTGTAACAGAAATTTCACTGCAATCATGCATAGGATGGGGAGGGACGTGCTATAGTATAATGGTCACAAAAGTTCAGTTTTGTTTCATTTTCAGCAGCTTTTCCTACAAGGGTTTAAGTTACTCATGACTGTTACATTTCTCTTTTTGTTTCTACAGGTTTTCTCACACTAAAAGCAACTTGCTCTTAATTTATCTTACCAAGACAAAATGCATATTTTAATTCCATATATCAAGAAAACCTGAGCTGAAGACATCAAGTGAAAACCCAAAGAAAAGTCCTTATCATAACATAACTTCGCAAGTGCAAAAAGTTTTGAGAGCAAAGTGGAGAAACATTGTTTTTGTTGTTGTTCCTGTTTGGTTTTGGCTGTTTTCTGTGTTTTGTGGGGTTTGTTTGTTTTAATGTACACTCTACAGATTATTGTTCAGGGTGTCAAAATTTATATTTACAAAAATTATTAAAATTTCCCTTAGATTAAAAATAACTACAGTTAAGATTTCTGTTCCAGAGGGATTTTGTCAAATCTGATTTGCCTTAAACAGCTGTTAATCCCGACTTGACAAGGCAGGCTTATTGAACTTAAAGCTCTTACACAATTTGCTACTTAAGTTGTTTTCTCAGTGTATTCTACCTTTGATCTTCTAGTAATCACTCACCACTTCTTCATGAACAGTGAGATTCACCGATATACTCACCTTGCTCTCTAAAATGTTTTTTCCTCAAAGCCCCATTCCTTAGCAATAAACAAGCATAACAAAGCCAAACAAAAGGGCTCCTGCACATGGAATATGCATGATCAGAATTTTTGCAGCTACTAACAGCTCATCAATAAAGATCAATAACTCTTGTGTTATTATAGTCTGTTTCCCTAGAATACAATTTCTTCCTTCATGCAAGTGCAGCAGGAGGTGGGCAGATCTCAATTTGTTACTGAAACTGTTGGAGTCAATTTATTCATCTCAAGTTATAAAAGAAAAAAATTAGTTTGATTCTCTTCCTAGCACCTAACAGGTCAGGAGGAACTATACTTAACTAAGCTGAGCTACAACAAGTATAACAGAGGGAGATGGAAGAGGAACACTGGGCCAGTTAACATTTATTGCCATCAGTTGTTTTAGTGTTTGGATAATTCAGAAGTGTTTTGGTGAAAACAATTCTAAGATTAAACAATATGAGACTATTGTGTTATTTTGAAAATATATGAAATTATGTATGTATAAGCATACATAGTATCTACAGCTGAAGGACTTATTTGCTTATCAGTGGAGCACAGGAAAAAAGTTGTTTCTCCAAGAACAAAAATTTATAAATACTTATTTCAAAAGCATATAAAAGCAGAGACCAACCAAAAGCACTAACTTGAACATATATTTCTAACTAGTGCTGTCTAAAAGCAATAGAGTGCAAAGTCATACCAGCAGTACCTGCAGAAGGCAGAAAACATATGTATCCTTTTGACAGGGTAGGGAACAGAGGAGGAGAGCACAATGCATGTCATGTACACACATACACCATTGAATTATCAACTCATTGCATTATAATTTGACTTTTTACTACTTCAACTCCAACAGTGCCTAGAAGCTTCAAACCAGGCAGGCATTATACACTATAAAAATAGCACAGTACAATAGAGATTCCTGCTCAGGGGCTGTGACTTGAGGTAGTCTGAGAGATGAGGTACAACTTTCAGTTTGTCGGGGCCATTTGTAAGAGATTCTAGACTTTTGTACTGAACAGGCATGTGAGACAAGATGGGAAAGAAAATATCCTCTCTAATGGAGAAATGAGGCATGGAAAACCTAAAAGCCTCAAGCCAAGTTGTATGTGAAGCCAAGAACTGAGCCCAGATCTTCTGAGCTCCACCACAGTGCCTCACCACAAGCTCATTGCCTCTTCTGTGCACCAAGTTACAGAAGATCTTTGAGAGGCAGCAGGAGCTATACTCAGATATGAAGGACATGGCACAACAGGAATGTGAGGTACGTGCACTGAGCACAGCTCTTGGACAAGTTACCAAAAAGTTCACAACACCACCAAAGAGAGAATATTCCTCTGAGAAGTGCTGAACATGAGCGAAAGACTGCAGCAAACTGAATTGCCAAAGATAAATTAGCCACTCCAGCCAAAAGAAAACAGAGCTGACAACAACAACAGATGGGAAGAGGAGGGAAGGAGAACAGGAACACAGCAAGAAGACATGAACCATAAGGAAAAAAGCATTCTAGTCTGTGGGAGGGCCTAGGTAGCCAGTTAATTACTCATTAAGGTTAGCAGCTATTTATTATTATTCTAAATACTTCAGAGGAGCCACCTCAGTAGTGCCCAGGTGCACTTACATAAGGCAGATGACACGCAGGACCCCAACACTGTTTACTGGTAGCTGAACCTTCCACGTTACTGACAAAGTAAGAGAGTATATCATTTAGTATGAAATTTTATATAGGAAAAGAAACTTATTTTACATGGAAGATAATTTAAATGAAATCAAACTGTTTTACTTCAGAGCAGAAAAGCAAACTCCAAATTTTTCAGCACACCTTTCCCTGGGGCTAGCACTGGCTCCTGTGATGTATCCAGCCAACAGGACAACTTTAGTTTCAGCTGAATTTATGCCCTCATAAAAGAAATATTTGGCTCTTCACAACTAAAAATAAAGGCCCAGCATATTAGCCTGAATACCTCTTGTGTTAGCCTATTAAAAAAGCTTTAATCATGAACTCTTTCTTCCATCTGGAGGAAGCCACAGATACTTGAGTAGCCAATTTTTGAAGCTTGCCTGAATTCTATGCCTATGGAAGTGTGACAGGCTAAGCCTGGGGGAGAAGGAAGAGTTTCTCCCAGAGGGCTTCAACTGGCTGCAGAGGAAGGAGCACTTTTTTTGCCATTTCATGCAGAATAAAGAAAACTGATCGAAGTGGGTCAGGCTGAAACATATGTATCCCACAGATAGTTTTGATCACGTTGTGGAGCAATGCTATTTAGCCCAGCTAAGCTGTAAAGTCAGTGTCTGTGCATGTGTGTGTATACACGTATGTATATATAGTTTCCCAGGTTTTTCAGCTAGCAACCAAGGAACATTGTGTAAATATTTTAGAAAGGTTTCTAAAAACTGAATTCAGCCCTTGCCAATCACTGCATCTGCAAATTAGGTAAAAAAAAACAAAACAAATCACAGACAGAAAGATATGCAAAGTTTAGTCTTTAAAATGGTCTGTATAATTTTTTCCTACCAGCCATTATGATGTCAAAATACCATTACCACAGAAAAATGAAGGGATGCAGTTTGGCTGCAGTTTGGATACTGTTTGGCTGAGCCCTTTCTGACTACTTACGGATCAGCTGTGGATTCAGGACAAACTATGACCAAACTTTGACACATTGAGAATTAAAAAGGTAATTCAGCTATTACCAAATAAAAAGTTGTTTTGTTCTTTCCTTAATTCTTTCCTTAATTCTCCTTCCATGTCCCAGCCTGTACAGGGAGGCTTTCCAGCAGAATGCAGATGCACACTTTTAACTTCTGAATTCAAGAAGCCTTGTGCAGATGTTGAATGTTACATGCATAAGCATCCCATGGCAATCAGCACGTGTTCTCAAAGACCACCACATGTGTGTCCCAAAAGAGCTCACTGAAAATGAACAGCATTTGGCTACCAAAGCAATTGTTTGCTGAAATTAAAAAGTTTCATTTGCAGCACTGTGGTCTAATAGCCCACCAATTATGCCTCTTTTTAAAAAATCACTGGCTAATTTCTTAGTGCAATTTCATAATTTAGGAAGAGAGAACATTTGTATCAATTCCTTGCACAGTACAAGCAGTTGGTCAACTAAACTAAGGATTGCTAATTTTTGACATTTATTTCGCCTTAAGAATTCTCTGCTGATGCTACATAATCTTGAATGAGCCCTAACCCCTAAACATAAAGAAAACATGACTCATAATCACGGCTAACATTATTACTTTTTTTTAATCATGCTGCAGAACCTTATTTCAATTCATTCTCAGTATCACAACAATAGAATTTGCAGGAAGGGAAACCATGGTAACCAACTAAACGTGCTATAGCAGATATCTGCTCAAAAGAACATGCAGTACCATCACACTTCAACGCCTACCACTAGTACAATCTCTACCCATTTCCTCCTTATCCTCACCCTCATTATTAAACAAGCTCTCAACCACAAAAGGCTACATTGCAAACCATGTCTTATTGTTACTCTCATTTGCTATAGGTCCTAGCATTAAGCACTGTACTACTTTTTTGCCAAGTGTAAAAGCAGATACTCCTAATTCCTCCAGGAGTTAATGAGGAATTTTCAGTGCTTCACATCTGTCTGGAACATCTAATTAACATTACAATGTATTTTATATATTTTTATTGTCAGAAGGACTTCCTGATATGTATGGACACACATATATAACTAAACCAATTTTCTCTTGTTAGTAAGTGTGGTTTTTTTAACCTCAGGGTTGCAAAAAATTTTCCATGGCATTCTCTGATTAATTAATTAGTAAACACTGGTGAATTCTGCTGCGCTTCTTTTTTTTAAACTTTAAATAAGCTATTAGAAACTGTATCCATACTTAAGTACAGGCATGAAATATAGTAGGGTGCTGATTTGCTGTTCTCATTTGTGTTTATGCTTCATTCTCTTTTATCCAGTGTCTGAACTGATACAATTTCACAGGCCTTCTTAGGCTCTGAACATCAATTTCATTTGAAGGGCAGCTCTGAATATTTAACCAAACTCACAAACATGTAATTATTGTTTTCTTTCTCCCTTCTTTCTACCTCTTTTACAAATTAGCAATCTAAGAAATTTTTCCTGATATATTTGTTTTTGAAAAACAGAACCTCTTTTGTTTCAAATGTAAATTTGAAAGGTAGTCTATCTTAAAAAAAAAAAGTTATGATGCAAATTAATTGCACAATAATGGATGAAAGTAGATAAAAATAGCTCATCAGATGATCATCAAAATGCAACTTCTTATATAAGTGGAAAGCAGATTTTACAGTAACTCACCAGCAATCTTAATAGCTGAAAAGATTTTTGGGTAAGAATCACTTTTTCTACCTATTAAAAAAGAAATATTAAAAATCTTCACTCTGAACTTAGTTAACTATTCTATAGCATTGCTCTAAGAATATTTTACTGCCTCAGTTAAGCCTGCAAAAGCTATTATTTTTTTCTGTCCTATATTTGGTCATTTTATCAGTACTAGGCTACGTCTGTAGCTACTGCAGCTCAGGAACAAGATCTTTAGATTCACTAAATCTAGTTCTATAAAAGCATCAGAGCCCAATGCTCCATGGTGGTCAAAAATTCATTTAGAAGGGTTTTGAGAACAAAGAAAGAAAACTCCATGGCTTCATCCTGAACCGGATGTTCAATCCTAATCCTCTCATCTCCAAAGGTCATCACAGAGTGAGAAAAGGCACAGAGAAAGATGACAGAGATGATAAGGGGTAGGGAAGAGCTTCACGACAAAACCTAAGTGTATAGCCTAGCACTCATCAACCTGTAAAGAGAACAAAAAGGGAGACGTGCGTGGCATAGAAACGGTAAATGAACCTTAATTGTTCACTATTTCTCATAATACAAAAACTAGGGAGCATCCAACAAAACTGCAAGATAGAATCTTCAAAAATGAGATGCTGCTTCCATACAACCTGGTTATGGCATGGAACTCATGCTACAGCTGCAGACAGCAAAGTCTAGGAGGGTTAAAAAATGTGCTCAGAAAGCCACTAGACAGAAAAAAAAATCTCTTCATCAAAAGCCTGAAAAAATAGCAAAGATAACAATTCTGCTCATGAGTCCCTGAACAGCAAATTTTTAGAGGCTTGAAGATCACACCAGAGAACTGCTACTACATGTTCATCTTGTTCTTCCATTTTTTTTCCCATGTCTGCTCTTAAGAGCTACTGAAGAATGGATACTGGCCTATGAACTGGTCGTTTGATCTGACCCAGGGCGTTCATTGTCAGAGAACTTGCTAATACAGTAGAGACACAGAACTGGGAAGAAACTCTTTGCAAACAATTAATCAGATCTCTGCCCAGATCTGCCCTTTTCATAATGACTTAAGGCATCCCTTAGAGTAACGTAAAAAGCAGTGAGATGCAGAAGAGCCATGTTAGGAGTAGAATGGTCCATAAAAGAACCTTCATGCACCAACTGCGTTTGCGTTCTGTGCATTTTGGCTGCAGCTGAAGGCTGTAGCTTAATGTGATTGTCCAATCTGTTCCAGATTTGACAAAAACATGTTTTTATAGGTGTGAATTCTGTCTGCCTACCAAGGAGTTATTATTTACCAGATTATTCTTTACCTTCTAGAAAGATTAAGTTGTTTAACAATGGAAATCTTCAGCGTAGAGCAAAGACAATCTGAGCATCTCTGAAAGATGCCCACTGTAAGTAGTCTAGAAGGGAATAACCAGTGAGGATAGAGACAGAACAAGAGAGAACGTGGTTGTTCTTCCCCTATGATATAGCCCTCTGTGAGGTCATCCTCTTTAATAATTCCAGAAGATTATAAATACTCACTTTACAGAGTTGAGCTAGGGTTCAAATAATCTCCAACATATTTGCAGCATAGAGGATGATGTATTCACAATGTCTGGGCAGTCACAATAAGGATTCTGAGTCCGAGCTTCCTCTCTCACCTAGCTTGCTTTGTAGCCAAAGGGGTTTTTTAGAGCTTTTTTTTCCTAACTTCCAATTTAGCTATGTTAGAAACGTTACCAATACAGCAGATACCTGATGTTGAAGTCAATTAAACAAACAGTAGTATAAAATAAATAAATGAAACAACAAACATCAGGGTATCTTCCTTCTAGAATTCTGAGGACACAGAGGATGCAGTTTCACCTCCCTTAGTTTACTAACACCAAACGAAAGTATTAAATAAAACAAAACTACAATTGGAACTAAATTCAAAACCACTTTACCAATGGCTGGTATGAACATACCATTGGGATTTTAGACATCGGCTACAGTAGTTGGTGGAATCAAATGTAACATTCCAACTGTTCCATGATGATTTGAGGAGCTGGCTGGTTTGGGTCCTCAGGACAAAGCACAAAAAGCTTGATTTTTCCATTGCAGAAATGGAAATATTTAATTACAGAGATGTCATACCTTGCCACAAAAAGGGTTATGATCCTGTTTCACTAAACTGCCCTTCACGACTGGATGCACTGTGTTTTTCAGGATTCCCAAGCCTGCTGACACAAACGCAGGAAGAAAACATTGCCAGAGCTGGGCGTGCTGAGCCATCTGTATTACTGAATTGTAGTTACCAGTTCCTCTGCTGGGAACAGGCAAGCCAGGAAAACAACCCTTTCTCAGTCTCAACAGCAGCTGATCCTATCTGATGTTCCACAAGACTTTCAGGTCTCAGTGAATGGGGATTTTATGATGCAGTCACATTTCATAGGTAGTTTCCAATTTTTCCTAATTGCAATTGACAGGACTGTCAGACAGGTCACATGACAAACCTACACAGTGAGGGACAGATTAAGTAGAAGCACAGAAACTCAGAGTGAACCAAAGATTTATGTCAAGAGTCAATAGGTACCTCCTAGCATCTAAACTTTACTTAACATTTTGCATTTGTTTTCCAAAGTGTGTCTGAAAAACAACCAAAAACCATGGTGATACTATTTCATGTTTTGTCATTACGTTATGTATGTTATTGCTGGCACCTCTTCAGCATTGGTGTGTCTGTTTCTTTATATAAAACTAACAACTGACCAAGTTTTCTTTCCTCCCATACCTCCTTAAGGGAGAAGTGAAGAAAAAACAAAAACAATACAGAAATGATCATAAAATTAATGTGACTGCTTGAATGACAGATTGGCATTAAGCTTAGTATGAAAAGATCAAATTGATTCAGACAGTTAGAAAAGAAAGGGTGAAATTGGAGACCCTGAAACAAATCAAAGGCTCCCACCAAACTTGAAAGGTTTTGCTCATATGTACCACCCTACTGACAAGTTCCATTTCTGGCCATAGGGATGACATTGTGAAATTCCTACTGGGATTACCTAAACTGCAGACAGAGCTACCTTTGCTGCCTGGCAGTGTAACGACACAAACAAAAATGATGGTCTCAAAAAGTGCTCATGGATAATCCCCCTTCACTGGAGGAATTTTTGGAGAAGGTTAAGGCCAAACCCTCTCCTGGGGGAAAACATGGGCCTGAGAACACTGTTCAGATGCTTCTGCCTTGTTGGAAGGGATGATCCTGTTGCAAACCCAGCAAAGTGTAAACAGGGTAAGGGTAAATCTATAGTTTGTGCAGTCTTGAAGCAGCAGTGTTAGCCATGCAGGAAGAGGTAAAATACCAGCTTATGACAAATACAGAGTAGCAGCTCTTACCAGCTGATCTGTACCCAGACAGAAGCCCGTTTATGCACCCAATATTATATTATCTTCGCTTTGCCCTGGTGGGATCCCAAAGAATCTCCACGTATCTGATTGTGACAGGGACTAGAGAGAATTAATTGCTCTACAGCAACAGCTAGCTAGCTAGCAGGTAACTCACACAGTAGACTAGTCATGTGAACTCATAAGATGCCTTTGATTTCTTGACTGCCTGCTCTCCCAATGTCTACATGGGATCACATCTGTAACACAGCAGGAGAAGAGCAAAATGCAGCATCACCAGCAAAACCACATTTGCTGTTATCCTGGTGGTGCAAACAAGGAGCGACAGCACTTCAGAAAGGGTTAGGGAAGGTTAAAGGTACTGAATCTGTAACTAGGGTAAAAAGTAGCCATTAATTAAATGCTGACCATTATTTAAAAAAAATAAATTAAAATACTCACAAGGAAGTTTAAGCACTAAGGTCAACAACACAGTACAATGTTTTGCATATTTTATAAATTCAAAAATGAAATATTAATTACCAACCTTAATGCCAAAGTGTAGGTTCCAGGTTGCCGCTGGCTTTCACGAATGAGATAGCTTCCCTCTGCAACACTTAATAATTGGTCAGCTTCCTCCCTTGAGATCATCCCGTAGAATCTAAGGAACAAAGACTTTTTGAAACACATGCTTTTTCACTTTAAATCACCTTTTCCTCTTCTTTTAAAAACCACCAACCACAATCATTAAAAAAGAAACACAAAAACTGACTGATTTACAGAAATCTACAGCTTAGATCAATCTCCCTATTCATCTGCCTTTGAAGTCACTTTAAATGGTTTAGAAAGGCTTCTGTGAAACAGCATCTGTGAAACGAGTGTGTTGCTTTTTAAATCAGCATCTATCGATTTAGTATGTAGAAATGAATCCATTTTCTCCTGCTGGCTTCACATGTTTGGTGCCAGTGGCATGCAATCTTAACATTTTGCAGCATTCAGAGATATTACAGCAATTTGCTAAAATCTTGGGGATAGCATATAATCTCAGTAGTTACTAGTGTAATTATCTAGCAATACTACACATCTTTTACCAAAATAAACACAAATCAGATCCTTTTTGTCTCCCCACACTAAATCTAACCATTTTCGCCTTAGCAGTCTGAAACAGGAGACACATAGGTACTGTGCACCTATATTGCAGCTGTGATCCAAAACTTTTTTTTCCTGCACAGAAACATCTTCTGCAAAAGCCAGCTGCGGGTGGGGGCAGAAAGAGACATGTTTTTCTCACTTAAAGTAGAGCTCAGTAATATTCATATCTATCAGAAAATGCAACTGTTAATTTTAGGCAGGCAAAAGTGGTGGTACTGCAAAATGATCTGATGGTGAGCAAGACACAACTGTAAAACACAGAGGAAACAAAGCACCCCAAGCAAATGCTTGCAAATTTTTCTGTAACTATTATCTATCAACATGTCAGCATGAACCACTTTCAGTGATGTATGTCACTTACTCTCTTCCATAATATTTGGGTCTGTTCTCTACCTAGAAGAAAAAACAGAAATTGTAATGTTTCATAACAAGTGAACCATACAGTAAGCACGCTATCCATAACATAGTATTAAAAATAGAAAGGGATATAATGTGAAAATACAGACAAAAATCACCAACTATCCTAAGATTTTCCTTGTGGGTGGAATATAGGTAAACCAAAGCTAGACCTTTGGGAAACAACACATTTCTGAATGGCTTAACATGGAGTGAGAAAGAATGAGCCCCTTGGATCACGTCATCCTCAGGGCTCTGCTAATACAAACTGATGGCATTAGGGATTGTTTTTACAAACTGCCAAAAGGGGGAAACAAAAGATTCGTGTCATGGGTGTAAGTGTACTATATTGTTAAGTGCACTAAAACAGTGAAACGTATAAAACTCTAAAATTCACAAGCTATTTTCCATTGTAGAGCTGTTGCTGCCACTGCTGCGGGAAATTAAGCCACTACCATATCCCCTCAGAGCAAGGCAAGTGGTAAATTAAATTATCATTAGCAAGTGCCTAAGTATTGCATTTCCTGACTTTGCTAAACTGTGGGATCTGTAGCATCACCTAAGAGACCTCAACACCAGGTATGCATGTGTTACACTGCATAACACAAGCCTGTCAGTGCTCCAGAGACCATACAGTGGAAATGCACACAACACGCACAAGGGTGTCAGAACACAATTTGCCTGCTAGGTATTTCAGATGAAGTAACTCATCTGCAGCTGTCCAGGAAGTCTATCAAAATGTGAGGAACTGCAGACTGCCCAGAAATCAGCTCAATAATCTAAACCACCACATTATCCCTCCTTGTGTAATTTAAAAGAAGAAACTCTTTGGGGAGTAAAACTCCACAATTATACAACCTGAACTACAAGAGTATACAATCACCCAACTATAATAAAACAGAAAATGCAATAAACTGCCACTTCAGTTTCTTTTTTTTACCTTTGCAGAAAGAAGACTTACAATTAGCAGTCTCTCATCTCTACTGGAGTATAAAGATTTCAGATGTTCAAAACAACAAAAAATACATCCTGGTGTACAGTCTAATAACAACTCTTCCACATTTCTAGTAAATAAAAAGCTATTGTGATGGTTCGTTGCTTTTGAAAAATTATTCCATCACTGGAAATATTTTCAATGTTCTAAAATATTTCCTTTTCCTACATAACAGCAAAAAAGAGTTGAACAGTGTGATACCTATTTTCAAAGGGCCTGAAGAGACTGGATAATTTAAAAAAAGGAAACAAGTCTTACTTAGTTTGTGTTAAATATAGGTTATTTCTTCATTAGTAAGACAGCAACATTAACAGAGAAAAAGTGAAAACATTTTATTCTTGTTATTATAGAAACTTGCAACAATTCTTAGCTAAAGCCCTCAAGACAAGACACTCGTCTCAGTTGGTTGTTAAAATAAAAAATCCTGTTGTGAATAAGACTTTTGTTGTCTGTCTATTAAGATTTTGTATTTAGCTCAGTGAAAACTGAATTTATTTGACAGAACTAGAAAATGGATATAGGCAAAAGTATTCCACTTCAGAAATGGATTAGTAATGGGACAGGGCATCTTCAGAGTCCTTGTAAATCCTAAAACAAATTATAATATTAGACTCTGTGTGCAAACATATGAAAATGTGAACTGGCAGATGACTGGAGCAAAATAAAGCTCTGCTAGACTTGAAGGCAATTGTAGCTGGGTTTGCAGTTCACCACAATGGATGATGAACTAAAGATGAAAACAACCACTTCTGTTAACACTGAGTGTCTATTGATCAGTTTTACCAACTTGCAAAAACTTCAGTACAAATGCTGAGCTGTAGAACTGTTTGCTTGTAAAAGACTCATTGTACCTGGAACTCCAAATTCACTGAGGCTTATTGCCTGGTTTTTGGTATTTGGGGTTGGTTTTTTTCACAGCTTTTAAAATTTATGATAAGATTAGGGTTTTTTGACATCTCAATTGAATAAATACATTTAGACTCTAAAGCATTTAGACTCTAAATACATTTAGACTCTGACTCCCATCAGAATTCAGCAGGGCTCTTCTGATTCAGCCAGAATTAGCTGGGCTACACACACGTGTAGCCCACATGAATTTACTACAACACATTTCCCTTAAGCCAAATTTACCACGTGAGACAGTAAACACTGTTGTCCAGCTTTCTATGATGTTTCCTACAAGTATCATTTCACCAACTTTACTCATAGTAATCTCAGCATAAAAGGCAGTGTAGCATTTTTTCTTACTTTAGGTATCCTTAGCTGCATCAGAACTAGAAGCAACATGCAGCTTTCTTGGTCTTTTGTGTCTGTATGGACTTCATAAAGTTCCTGCCAGACTGTATTTCTACAAATTACAATTGCAGGCACCCATGTATTTCTCCAGTTGCATGTGAGCGCTGAAAGCCAAAGCAGTTTTATTCAGAAGCATCATTAGCCTAACTTTCACACTCAGCCTTAAGTTCAGGAGACAAAACCAAAACATCCATCTGGACTGCAACTAAAAGCCACCTAAGAAAGAAAATAAATTTTTAAATAAAAAACAAAGCAGTAACAAGAATGGTCATTTTAACTAAAACTGTTGTCTGAAAATACAGTTAACTATCCTGTGCAGATTTTCTTTCTGGTTTGGCAGGATCGTTGAGCGTAAGTAAAGGCAGCCTTAGCTACTTCATTTTCTCTGCATCCAGCAAGGAACAACAGAATGCTGTCTTTTGACTTTTCAGGACTTTTTATTTATGGCAAAAAAAATTCTTAAGAAGTACAATGAAACCTCATAAGACAGAAAAAAAACAGTGGTTATAATTATGTCCATCTTCTGTATGGTTCATACATATTTATTTAAATGTATAATGGAGTGCCTTCATACAGCAGTCAAGGATGACGTAACAATGCCTGCACACATGTATACAAAAAGATTATATGCACAACAAATATTAATCCCATAGAGGTAATACAATATTAATTGGACAAACAAAATTACAATTTGGATGGAAGCCTCACACAGAAGACAAACATCCTTAGAATGTTATGAAATCACCAACTCTACAGCTTAACCTCAGAGTGTTAGAAGCTTTGCCTCTGCTGCACCTTCACAATTAATAAATCCCAAATGAATGCAACTCTTTTTACATCAGTCTAACTCCTCTTATCTGTGTGTTGCTCTGATATGAATCTGGTGTAACAGAGCAGGAACTCAAATTCACTGTATTTGAGGAGCATTTCATGTTAAGTAGGTCATTCTGTTCAATACATCTCTCAGTATCAGCACTCGTACAAGACTTGACTTTGCACCTTAAATAAAAAGTTAGGGGTTTTTTTCCAATTATTCTTTCACAAGTGCTTTTTCCTCTAATTATCACTCCTGTTTGTGTCAACAACTGGAATACAATAAGGCAAGAGGAGCAATTTATGTGTTAATACCTTACCAAACTACATGTGTTTCCCTCCCACTGACCTCTTTGATGTTCTCTGGATGAAAATTCTCTTCCGAATACTTATGAATTTGTTTATACAGCTGAATAATTCAAATACTTAGGAAAAGATTCTGCTCCCCACTGACTCACGCATGGCTGCTAATAGAAACCCAGCTGAGAAAAAGCAGATCACAAAGCTCAACATTAGCAGGAGAGGCTGAGACCAGAAAGGTTAAAAATGTTAGTGCCAGTTGAATGTATTTTCACTTCAGATTGGCTCATCTGCATAAATTCTTCAATACTTATAATAAAAAACAATTATCTGCATTGTAATGAATTAATGCTGATGTAGAAAAATGGACACTGATAGCACATTATTTTAATTTTACCTTTATGAGGTAAAAATAAGCTTCAAATAGCTTTTTTTAAATAAATTGATTCCTTAATAAGAAAATGTGTTTAATATGCTCCATTCTGCAGCTAAATGCCTGCAACTCACTGATTCTATCACAGCTCTTTCTTATTTAGTTCCATTTTCACTAGTTTCTAAAACCTGCAACTTGTATTTCTTAGTTTCTACAACACTGTTCATGGTGCAGACACAGGTTTACTTGGCAGAGTTCAATAAGCTATTTTTAAACAGAGAATGTCTCTTCCCTTTTTGTTCACTCTGTCACAGGGAAAGTTTTACACTTAAATTTTGTCATACATTACAATCTTGTTTTGGAATAAATTCATAGCAAGACGACATTATAGACACTAAGGTGTTGCCTTTCTTTCTTTGGTGATGACAGGACTAAAAGGAGTGTTTTGATTGCGTGTGGTACTTTTGCCAACCCCCCTTGCCTCTAACAAACTACCTGTTTATAGAATTAGACCAGGAGGATCTCTCTATATAAGGCTGCAGAAAGCTCAGATACTCTCAAAAGAGCTTGGATTATTAGTTCATGCAGGACACCGCTCACCCACAACAAATTTGCCTCTTTAAAACAGTTCAACTTTTCAATTAGCGACCTGCATTATAACTAATAAAACTTTAAAATTAACAGTACTAAAATTCAGTGATAGTGTGGATAAGAAATTTATAATGACCAGTGTGATTCATATTTAAAGCAGCTTTACATAGATGCTTTGATATTTGGCTGGCAAGAGTAAGTCTCTTGTTTGATTCTAAAAAGAAAGCAATGCGGAACTGATCAATAGCTGAAGGATTTCCAGTACTCCAAAGGCAGGAGACACTTCTAATTTTCAGATATTGTATACACATTTATATCTGTGCTTATCTGACTGGAAAGACTAATAGTATTGTAGGAAATACTCTGAAGGAAAACTTAGTATCAAATTTGCTTGTGAATTCTTAATACCTAGGGCAAAGAGACCCCAAAGCATTTCTCTGCAGTCAAACTAGCATGCAATATAATGCCAACAGAACTTATTGAATATGCTGGACCCCTTTATCAGTTTACAGTTTCTCCCTCACTACAGGGTATATATGTTTCGTGCAGTTGACTTGCAAAGCAATTAAAATTGTTATCTGCTGTAAGATTTCTATTACTGTGCTGGTACTTTCCTACTCCTTACATTTCTATTATGGGGTGTGTAGTTGCCCTATACAGCTCTGCTTTTGCTTCTGTGAATTTCTGACCCAAAAAGGGTCAGAACACCATTTTGGTTCATTTTGTTTGGGCTGGACACCATTAACTATAGACTTGGAATTACTGGACTCTATAAAACTGAATCTTTATAATACCCACCTCACGAGTGCAGGTTATCCTTCTAGGATGGGGAGCTTCCTGTTGCAATTGATACACTGAGAGAAGGCAGAAAATACAGAATCATTATATAAATTAGGCATTTTAACATTAAATGTTGCTGTTTAAAAAAAGAAAAGACAACCCTCTGCAAGATGTAATGCAAGGATACATACACATCAGGGTCTCAGAAATTACTTACAAATGGTCAGAAAAACAAACGTTTCTAGCCAACCTGGGATTGTGGATTATCTTACAATTAATCAGTTGAGTACTAGGGATTCCCTTGGTAAGAACAGTCAAGTTTGCATGAAGCAGATCAGAAAAGGAATTATGATAAACACAAATTGTATTTCATTATATGTCAAATCAGGCTGCTGTCACACTTTCTTCGGTGAGCAGATGGACTCCCATCCTACAACACTGGGCTCACACTCAGTTACCTGAAATATGTCAAGACTTCACAAGAATTATTCAAAACTTTGTTGAATCAAACCCTCTGCTTTTGGTACTGCTCAGTGGTGGCCTTTCTGAACAAACAAAAACATGGCCTTTGCACTTGCAGAGCCAAAGACACCAAGAGTTGAGTAGCAGGGTAAAACAGTTAATGCATGAATTAAATACAGTTAAGGCACAAATTATGACATACACTTACTAGTTTCTTCCTTCCTACCCCACCTTTTGTTTTCTTTTTTTTTTCTTTTTAAAAATAAGCCTCAACAAGACAGAATAAATCTTAGAAGTCAGCTGTAAAATTTAATGGTACTAATGTGTGGATTTTCTAATATAATGCCAAAGGAGTGACTTTCAACTTCTAGCCCAGAAAGAGTTTGGTTTGGCAAATCACCTTCAAAATGAGACTGTTGACACTAAGTTAGTATTTGAGCAGTACTTTAGAACTAATAAAATTGACATTTGGAATTGTAATATTTAAAATTATACATCAATCATTAGTACTAACACCAAGGTCTAGTAACATGTGCTGTCACCTTCTTCTAGTAATAAGACTGTACATTGATTTATCCAATATGATTTGACTTCATTACACTTTTCATTTGATCTCGAGTCTTTCCCACTGACAAATGCTGTATTTATGTGCTAAGTTACATGAGAATGGAGAAAATGGCAAGATGTTCGATGATATGACAATCACAAAATAAACTGGAAAAACACATTCCTTTTGTTGCCAACAAGAAATCTAATGTTTTTTTCCCAACGTTACTAAAATCAATCCTTACCATTTTGTACTGGTATTACAAACATTATTTTTGCAAGCAAAGAAAAACAGCCCACTAGTATATAAATGTGCAATTTTCATGTCAAGCACAGCATGACCATTCATACACCCAGCACACAGATTCCCTAGCTTCCATTGTAAAATAGTCATAGTTGATATCACTGGCTCTTGTCCATATCTGAGAACTGCAGAATCAAATTCAAAGGGAAAAAAAGAAATCAAAAAGTTAATATGTATTTCTCTGAAGTTCACAGAAGAGCAGTGGAGACTCACAATCAGCACACTCCACAGAAACTGGCTAAAAACTGAGATTTGTTTCCCATCTTACTTGAAGCCAGGCTGAAAAGATTTTCTGAAAGGAAGTTCCTCCTCTCCAAAGGCAGTACCTTTCTCCTCTTCCTGTCATAAGCACAGCAGGCAGACTAGTTAAGCTACAAAACAGGCTGTGTATTCCTCCTCCTTTAACTGTTGTGTGCAATTCAAACTGTTCAACACCAGTTTCCTTGCTGTAATTATTGCCAGGGAAGTCAAACAAGACACTTCTCTTCATCCATCATGAGGCAGAAATATAATCAAGCCCCATGACTCTGCGCTTCATTCTGAACCATGGGAAGGGTTCACCATGGAGAACCATGATGGTGAAGGAAAGCAGGTGCACGCACGTGTGCACGCATCCAAGCCTTCAGCTCCTGGCAAGCTGTCAACAAAGCTTCAGTATTGCAGAGGTTGGACCCCTCTGTTATAGATTATGGCATGGAAAAAAAAAACAAAGAAAGAAGCAGTGTTTCCCAAGTTCGCAGAAGGTACAGAGCTGTGATTCACTGTTAATACTTACAACTGGGAGTAAAACACACAGATCTTGGTAACAAGTATTGCAATAATGACTCATGCTGTTTAATATCAAGGAGGGAAATGTCTCAGTTTTATCTTTTAGCCCTCTGCTCAAAGAAAAAAGCTTGCTGAAATCATTCTGTGTGCAACTTCTTTAACACTGAGTGGCTGACTTGGCATATGACAAGCTATTGGCATAATACATGATTACTCAAAGGCACAGACAGGCTTTGCCACCAGATTCACAAACAGACCAAGGTCCCAGCCGGCTCCAGCACATGACAGCAACTGCATATGCTGGCAATTATTAAAAACCATTCAAAGTCATCCATCTAAAGAAAACACTGAAGATGAACTAATTTAAAGTCCTCAGCCTTTTTTTAGACTTGTTGCCTATTTTCTTCAATTAATGTAACAGTATTTTAAGGGACCCTGACATTCCTAGACCATTCAGGCATATGCAGTTTTACCAACTCCTGTGATTTTTACTACAAATTTCGCAGTATCTGACTATTTACTTACAGTTTCTTTGAAATTTCTTGTTGGACAGGAGTAATCTAATGCTCAGAATGCATAGAAGATCTTGACTGTTTAACTCACTATCACTTTAACAGCTGAAAATTTGGAAACCAAACCCAAACAAGAAGGCTGATTTTTGAGTTTTAAGGCCTAACTGCAATTTTTGAATGTGTCAGGTTGGCAATGGCAGGGACAGAACCGAAGCAACTGACCTCTGTGAACCATTAGCAGAAGAGTGGTCTAAGTGAGAGAAAAGCTCTTTTTCTAATGTTCGTTTAACTCTTCTATGTATATTTTAGCTGATGAAAAAATATTAATCTGCTCTCTTACACACGCTCGCTTTCTAACCATGATTTTCCCCAAGCCTTTAAGACCAACCCAAAATCTTCAACTGAAAAAAATATCTCATTACAGGATGGAAACCTTTTTGAAATAACAATTTTCTCAGGTGCTACCCCACACACACTTTTAGAGAACAATATTTTCATCATGTGAAATGCTGCATGAACAAATTCCTTCAGCCAGACATCAAGCCTTGGGAATATACACAAAAGAAAATGCAAATATAAGTCTGACATCCCTAAACTGTTAAGTGTGTTAAATACCCAAACATTCTGCTTTCAGAATCTGCTTTAAACAGAAGACTTTTCTGTCTTGCTGTGGTTCCTCAAATCTCAAAATGTCTCACACCTTAGCTCTTCTACCTACAAAGAACTACAATTTAAAAGTGCAACACTGTGGGAAGCTATGATGCTTTGCTGCAGAGCCATGTCTCGTGTTCTCTTACATCTCCCTGAACCTTCATCAGTTCCTTCCAAACTACAGGTTTCGAATAACATCTCTTTATATTTTAAAATACAAAAAAATTTCTGTGTACGTTTGGTGGTTCGGGGTTTTTTTGTGTTTGTTTTGTTCGTTGCTTTTTTTTTAATGAATGAATGAAAACCAGCAGGTTGTGAACTTCCCAAGGGAGTGGCACACTGCTCTCAGGGCAAGGCGCCTGGAGGACTGCTCTGCACACCTGCCTACAGCAGCCAGCAAAGCTGCTTCCACACACGAAAGACCTACAGAGCTACAGCAGGCAGGATAATAGGAAACCAGGCCCTTCTTTCAAAAAAACCTGCTTGTGGTGTATCATGCTAGGCCAAACAAATGCTCTCGCTTTACTACATCATCAAATTCTGGGGGAAAACTACTTATGATGAATTTTTCTAATCAGCGTAAGTCTCCACTCTAGCAATGCAAGGTACTAAAGCACAGGAGCCCTAGAAGTGTGCAAGTGATAATAAATTTAAGGCACAAATGGAGTTTATGCAAGCCTCAGTCTAGGCAGCCAAAGTTTAAGTCAGACCCATACAGGAGCAGGGCCACTTAACATTAGTAAGGCACAGAAAATCTACTCCCAATAATCTGCATTCACTTGTCCTTGAGGATATACAACTGCACCTATCTCTAAGTAGTAATGAACCCCCTGATGCTTCTTAAACTCTCATAGTGATGAAAAGAAAAAACAAAGCATCCAACTGAAACTTTTAAAGCATCCACCTGAAACTTTTTCAGTTCTGACTTGGAAAAAAAATAAAATCCATTGAGATACTTACAGTAAGATTTCCAAACAGGTGGTCTGTATTCATCGGTATCTGAAAGAAAAATGACAAATCTTAATATTGTGTGGGAAACATTTTAACACAGAAACAACCCTGAAGAAGTACCTGCAGATTTATTAAGATAAATATTGCACCTACCTTCTAAAATTATTTATTCTATACTCTGATAGTAAAAATCTGTTAAAAGTTCCCCCTTTACTTAAACTGAAAATACAAAAAGGTATTTTCTTTAGCCAGCTGGAATAAAAACTATAGAAGTACATTTTTGAAATTGGCAAACATGCAGATCAGAAGCCAAAATACTGGGGGGGTGGGGAGGGGCAGAGGAACACATTATTTTAGTATGTATATGCCCATAAACTCCCTTTGAAATTACACCAAAATTTTTTAATCTCAATTTATATTCTGAGAAATCAGTTTTCATCCAAATTATTCTTGCCATTAGCTTTTTCCTCTTCTGGATAGCAATTAACAACTCCTAAAATAAAATCAGAGTAAGTACTGTATGTTCTGTCTCCCTTATGACTTGCTGACAACTGATTTGACATTTTGAGCTCAGGGCCCTGTTGCAAACTTCATCTCTGATCCACTGTTTTACCACTCTGACCATCTTCAGTTCCGATGCTACAAGGTACCAAGGCTATCTGCAAGATGCTGTGCTTATCTGCCTTGGAGCTGGTAGGAGTTACTCAGTACTCATTACACCACAGGGTCACATGCTGAGGCAACCACGCAGAGAGGCAGCCAGCCTTGCTGTTTGAAGCCTTCTCTTGCTGTATAATTAATTTCTGAGCTCTGTTTGCAATTGTCTGCTCACTGGAACAACCTGCTGCATCCAACAAAACTCTGATTTCTAGTTTTTATCATGTCAAATCAAGCAATCTGGGAGCCTGTTGCTTGGATGTTGGCCTGAGTAGCATCTCTGCTTGAGAGTCCCTAAGGCTTCCAAAGACTGATCCTGAAGCTGGGAAAGGATTTTGGTTTGCCTCCCTTTATTGGTTTGCCTCCCTTTAGGATTAGCAATCTGCCTTTTTCAGATACTTGCTTTCTAGGCCATCTCTCCCACCTACAGTCATGTCAAAATATCATTAAACCAGATCTTAGTGGAATGAGATATTTTCCAGTTTAGTTGGCATAGACTTACCCGGGCCCTTCCAGCATGGTCTCTGCTCTGCCTGAGCTACCATTTTGCTCCGTTTTTTACCCCATATTTCAGTGCTACACAGGCAGAGGGTGCAATCCTTATCAACGTACCTTGGTGGTAGTGAGTTTTATAAATACAATTCATTATTACTTTATTATGAACTGCCATCCCCCAGAATATGATGGGTTTTGATCTTTGAATGGTTCTGCAGATGTGCTACCGTGTCCTGGGGATCAGCCAGAGCACCTCGAATCTGCACAGAGCCCTTCAGCAGCCCATGCTGTGCCACATCAGTGAGAGAAAATCAGCAGCAACAGATGCACTCATGCTTATTCACTCCTACTTTGATACCTTTAATTAAGGCAGTGCAAGTCGATTCATTCCAGAAGCATTGTAACCTGATCCCTTAGCACTGCAACGTCACATGGAAAAAGGGGAAAACTTGTAAGTAAAAATGATGGGTTTAGTCCCAGAAGACAATTCTTAACCCACTAGCTGAATTTTCTTTTCCTCCAGTCTTTTTTTTTTTTGGCAATATATGCACCAGTTGGATTTACAAATAAATAAGTAAAGGAAAACATGCACTGTATTTGTAAAATATGAGCTGACTGTTATGAAAAGAAAAATATCTTGGCAGTCTAACCTATACTTGCTCGCACTCAAGACATGCCATTGTTACAACTGAGGGCAGCACGGCTATAAAACTGAAAAGCAACAATATTTGTGCCAAACAAAAACCCTCAAACCTTGTTAAAGTCAGACATGAACAGCAGTAACTTCCATACAACAAACATTTAACATTCAGAAATTGGAAAGAATGATTTATGTTATGCAGCTGTACACAAGGATTTTGTTAGAAAATCTGTTGGTGAGTTTTACTGCCTTTACAGTGTGAGAATACCCTCTGGCCATCCCACATGAGGTAATGAAAAAACAAAAGGTCATTTCTATTGTCATTTTTAAAAAAATTGTGTTATTGTTTCTGTGCAAGATTGTTTCTATTGCTAAAACCACTCCACTACATAAAGAAAACAGAACGAGCACAAACATCAGACCAGCCTGCTAGTTTTCTGTTTTTAAGGATTAATGGATATGATCCCATTTAACACATCATCAGTATTTTGAAATGCATTATTAGGAAAAGGGCTTGATTTTCAGATAGCACAGGCTTTCACATGGAGCATCTCCAACCAGGCATCCAAAGCACTTTAAGGCATGATAAAAAAATAAACAGAAAATGCTGAACTCAAAATACATTTTCTCACTAATGCTGCACCACTTTCTAATTAATGCGATAAACTCTACACTGTCAGTTCTCAGATTTTCTACAGCTCCCATCAGCACAGTATCTCAGCTCTGCTAAATGTTTCCATGATAAAATAAAATCGTTTTCTACAAGCTGTGCATCAAGTTTTATCTTAACTGTATTTCCTGCCTTAAAGGAGATGCAATTCAGCTTGAAGTTGCTCTTTTCCAAAGGTCTGGAGCACCACAGAAAATATAAATGCGTAAACTGATCCTACCAGCATTGGTGAGCCCTTTGCCAGCATGAGGGCACTCTCATCAGCAGGTACATTTCAGATCAGGCACATTGTCTGTGTACATAAATTGCAGTTTCAAACTCAGCCAGGTTGAAACTGACATGATGCTGCTGAATCGTCTTCCTAACCTTTAAAAGTGAAAATGTTTGAGCATTTCCCAATATCCCAAGCAACAACAGTTTTTTAAATAATCTGAATTTCTCTCTTTTTAGAAGGGAATATGTGTAAGATTTTATTTTCACTAATATGGTGGGACTTCTTCAAACTCTACCCTGAATCCATAATGATATCAATAATTTCCCAGCCTGGAATAGAACAGAAAAGAAACAGCTGTCTGCCCAAAATCAGTATTTTCAAGCTCCTAAATAGACCTGTCATAGTGTAACTATGTGTGTTTGTGTAAAGAAAAGAATAAGAACATCTTGCACTGATACATCACTTGAAATCTCACTGAGACCCAAAGATATATGCAAGGTACAGGGGTGAGGAGAAAC
The DNA here is from genome assembly GCA_020745705.1 of Hemiprocne comata. Classification (NCBI taxonomy): domain Eukaryota; kingdom Metazoa; phylum Chordata; class Aves; order Apodiformes; family Apodidae; genus Hemiprocne; species Hemiprocne comata. The sequence goes on from CM036591.1 coordinate 23,277,442, forward strand.
AGGACACGCGAAAATACATTTACAGTCCTTTATGTTGTAGAACCAATTTCCGGTCTTGAAGCCACAGGAAAATCAAACTTGTTTTTGAAGCAAGCACCTTGTCACAGACCTGTAACAGCTGGCACCTCTAGTTCACGCATCCACCTACATTTCTCATGTATCCTATGGAAAGGGTTAAGTCTCTTGATGCTTCTCCAAGGGCAAGGGTTTGCCAGCCCACCTCTGTCTCTCCAGGGGACAAGGAGAACAGCAATCCCCAACTACTTCTTAAAACAATTCTCACACTTTCTTGTCATCATCTTCTTTCCTCCCAAACACATTCTCCTCCTCTTTTCCAGGACTTTGCCTTCCCCCAGCCATAGCAATATTCATCTTCACACAAGACCTCTTCCCTCATCCTTGAGCAACACTTCGGTTTGTTCCAACTACTGTCCTGCTAGCACTCACCTACCCAGCCCACTCTCTCTCCTCAGCATCTCAGTCTCAAGCTATCTCATCTCTGCTCAAGGTTTCCTTGAAATTTGCCTAAAGCCAGAGAAAAAAGAGGCATAAAAGCTCTGAACAGCAGTGTCTGGCAACACCCCTTTAGAGGCAGAAATGTCCCAGTGGGACAGGAGTGTTGCTTTCTGGGCCCAGTGTGCCCTCCTTCAGGCACAGAAATTAATGGAAAAAAATAAGAAAACTATGCACCTTGGGCATGAACCATCTGCAATTAAGAAGTGAAAAGCACAGAGAGATAGTCAGAAATACACACTGGCATAGAAAAGGGCTTCTGTCTATAGAAAATCATACCACCATTTATTTAGAAGTTCATATACAGACACAAATGCTAGGAGAGCATCTCAGATAGTTCCATAAACACAAATGTGACTAATTGTGACATTACAATGTAGCATTTCCTTTTGTTATTTTCCTTCCTTCTTACCCATTTCCATTTTATCCTTTACATAAATCTGGACAACTGTAGTACTTTCAGAGTGTACATTTTAACTGTAGATATGAAAACTGTTACTATTGCCTCAAACTGTTTAGACTGCTTGTCTCTGTGTATTCCTTTTATAGAAATAATAAAAATGTTTACCTCTGCTTGAAATGGTTCTTTCTCTCTCCCCACTGAAGATCAGCCAGCTCTATGGTAAAGCAGCAGCAGCTTAACTACACGTGGTAACCCCATAAAGCAATTTAGGGCTCACTGTGAGGCTTCCTATAGAGAACTCAGTTTTATTTTTATTTTACTGTATGTCATTCCCTGCAGCATGATGATCTGTAACATCATGCTGGAGATTAATTTAACTCTGTCTTGGAGGAAATAATCAGCTTTCAGCTGACACAGCAGTTCTTGCCCCAACCTTTTTATTTTATTTGGCAATATCCCTACTGAACACAGGTGAGGCCTCAGGTGGTGAACTCTGTGGAAGAGGCCAGTCCTCAGCCATCATCTTGGACCAAATATCAGCATGATCAGAAAAACAATCCAATTTCATTTTTTCTGAACCAATCTGTGACCAAGGAATGGTGTAAGTCATAAATATAAAAAGATGCAAGGAAGTATAAAATGTTTTTCTGTAGGCTACAGCCTAGGCACTAACCAGTAAGCATTAACATGTGTTTGAAGATGCTAATCTTGCTTTGTTTGGCAGCAGCATGTGTCAAAATTTAACTCCTGGAGAGATGTGTGGCCATTTGCTGACCCATACAAGGGACTCCTTTTTGTGCCCAAAAAACAACTTCTAGAAAATTCCTCCCCAGCCTCAAAATCTTGCTTGTTAGCACCTTCTCTAAGCCCAAAGGATGCTCATAAAATCACTTGACTTACAGAAATGAAGCCACGATTTATTTGCTGGTGAGGTTCTCAAACCACAAAAACAGTGCAGCTGAAGAGAAAAATGTCATTTCATCTCTGTTTTTCAAGTAAAAATGCCAACAGCATTTCAGAAACTAAGTTCAAGCCACCACAAAACATTTTAAATAGCAGCCAAGCAAACCCTAGCAGTAAGGGCTTTTCTGCACTCCAACGAAAATAAAACTCAAACAGCATTAAGGTAATTAAAGGATGAATACAGCCACTGCCCTAGGCAGCAGTAGTAAAACAGATGGACTACAATCTAGGGTTTCAGGGTAAATAGGAGAAGCTGAGGTCTGGCTGTGGCAGCACCCAGCAGCATTCTACAGAAGTCCCCATGCGGCAGGAGGAGGGGAAGGTGATGGCAGGCATTTCCTGGAGCAGGGGTGGCAGAGAACAGACAGAACATCCCTGTCCTTGCATGTGTACTGGGAGGAAGGGCACACACCAAAGGTCCTTTGAACTCCTAGACGAGACCTTGGGATCCACATTTTTTTCTCACAAAGCCCTTCTCAACTCTCCTGCTATCAGCAGCCAGTAAGTTGATGGTCTGTAATGGAGTGGCAGGCAGAAGTAGTCTTGATACAAAGAGCAAGAAGTTCCTTGGGGTCTATCACATGAGGTTCTGCAGAAACCAAGCCACCCTTCCCCTAGCAAGCAGGGTACCACACACTGCCACCAAAGAGAATCTATCACCAGCTTATGCCATTCGCCTCCTACTAGGGGAAGGCAACTTGGAGGCAGAGTAACAGGCAGCCTGCTGAACCACACCCAGTGGTTTCCAGGCCAGCCCTGGAGAAGCTAGCATGTAAGAAATTCACTCCCCTAAAGCCATTCATCCACAGGGACATGGCCAAGCCTGCGGGCAGAAGACATGGTCACCAACAACAATTGTCCTTATGCAAAGTTTCAGTCCATTGCCCCTGACCTTTGGTGCAGGCAGCTACACTCCTTAATACCCACAAAATCCCATGCACCTGAGTAGCTTTTAAGATTAAACTGTGCTTGAGTTATTTAAGCAAGAAAACACAAATATCAGATGGATGTATTTCCTTACCATTTTCCAAAGGCATTCCCATCTGGAGAAGAAAAAGTACAATACAATCCAAGGGAAAGATACAAAGCAGAGGAAACAGGCATTTACAACAAAAGCATCTCTTTGGCTGCAGTGTGGCACCACATTGCTCATACTGTGCCCCAGGAATTTTTTAAAAGGACCAAACTTATTCTTCTCTGCTCTTTTGTCCTCATGTTTTTGTTTATGCCACCTCAAACAAGTACAGTTATGTTTCTCAGTATTACCAGAGTAAAAATTGTTAAAAGAAAGCTAGTGGGAACAATGACCCAGAAATCTAAAAGAGCCATTTCTCGGATGGGACCAAGTAGGAGACAAGAAAACACTATCAGAAGTGAAGGGGCTGAAAGAAGGGCATGGTCTGAATAACTACATCAGTCTTGAGGGGGAGAAAGAAAAAAGATCACACTGCCATCCTGGTTTCTACAGACACCTGATTTGGCAACAATAAACTATGTGAATGCTTCTGATGGGTTTGAATGAGAGACCCACAGAAAACAGAGCTCAATGCCTTTTATTAGCAGGTCTAATATTATTGCCTGTTTATGAATGATGGAAACATTTTAATGAGTAATATGTTGCCTATCAGAGGCACTGCTGCTGTTAAATGAATTCATCTATGCGATTAGAGCAGGCTGCAAAGCAAGGGAAGCCAGTACGCAGTTTTCTTCCCCTTTGCCAGATAAGTAGTGGCATCTGACTAAACAAATGATGACCAAAAATTAAAAAAATTAAAATCCTTTATAATAAAAGCTATTTTTTAAGCTGGAATTTTCACATATGCAACGATACGAAGCAAAACACAAATATTTTCCACTTTCTTTTGACTGTAGTTTAATGGAGGGGTGGGAAGTATCCTTCCCATGAAAGCAGAGTTAGCTTACTCTTTAAGAAAAGTTTCAAAACCTCTACAATTATTTCTTGGTGTTGCTACAAGTATGAAAATTTAGATTTCAGAGAGGTAAAAAGATTACAAGTGCCACCTTGTGGGCATTTAATAAAGACAGAATTTAATGCTTTACATTTCCAGCAGGGTATCTTGGCCTCCAGATAACAGGCTGCAGCCAATTTTCTGCATTTCTGGGAACACCATCTTTGCTTCCTGAGAAAAGACAGACACGGTGGGAACCACTACCTGACGTGGCTGCAGGTACAACAGGGTCAGGCCACCAGCAGTCTATAGCCCTCTGATTTATCTTCCTTTAGGAGTGGTGATAGCTCTGCAGACTCACAGGTATCCTGAAACATCTGGTTTACAACAGCAAACAACTTCCAACTGAAAATGTTGTCAAAATCAAAGGTGTATCTTTAATTTCTCTATTTCAAAGAAAAACAGCCTGTCAATTTTTTTATTTTTTTTTAAACCCATTGTGGCAAAGCTGAATGTGGCTGGCTGCAGCCCAGGAGCATTGGATCAATGAGTTAGACAGCTTCCCATCCTCCCTAAGGGCTATTTGAAAGGTCTTTTGGGAACTAATTTTATAAGTTCACAAGTGACAGAAATATGCCTTTAGTGGATGAATCACATCTTTTAGATCTGACATATAATTTGTCCAAGTATCTTCTATATCAGTACAGTCTTGGAGCAATTAAAAGTAACATCAGCTAACACGTGCTTGAACACTGCAATTAAACTTCCCTGGTTTAAATCTAAAATGGCTTTAATGGGAAACACTGTTTTGATCATGCCCAGTGAAGTTTGCTTGGAAGGCAGGAGAAATACCTGTTGAGGCTATTGCTCTTACACTGTTCTCATTCCAACCATGGCGAGGGATAATGTAGGAGAAAGCATTTACATTTCGACATATCCTTTCCTATTTTTTGCTTTCACACATCCTTCTTTGTCTCCCATTTTAAAAGACTTCCTGTAGAGACACTGAGCTTATTTCCCATCACTTGTTTTACTTCTTCCAGACATTAATGTCAACAAGAGCACATCAGTTTTACTATAACCTCGAGCCAGTGACAACTGTTACAGCCACAGCCTCTAGGCATTCAAACTACCTTTTTGTCTTGGTTTCTTTAACATATTCAACAGTGAATATTGATTGGAGCTTGATCAAACAAATATTCTGAGCAGTCACCCCAATAATTAAAAACAACAATATATGGTATCAAAGTGTCTTCCAGTCGTAAATTAATCCCCTCCCCTGAATAAGAAGTCTGTCTAGTCAAGGTTGAGCAGAAAAGACCCTAAATAAAGGATAAGCTTTCAGGCACTTTTGAAATACAACCCCTCCATCCATTGCATAATGCCCTAATTTGCTGAACAGGGAGGCATGTTTTATCACCATTCACTTGGTTGCTTTGTTTTTTTCCCCTCCCCACACAGCACTGAGATAATGAACATACATTCACTTCCCTTCTCTAAAATCAACTTTTAAATAGTGTTGTGGTTTCAGCAAAAGCTGAACCACATCAAAAGAGCACAACACTGACCCTGCCTCCCTATCCATTGGTAAAAATCTGCTGAGAATTTGTCCTCCCTTGCTTTTTAGACCAAGATAGCTGCTGTGCATTCATTAGCCTCCTGGGGGAAAAACAAAACCAAACAAAACCGCTCATTAGCAGCCCAGGCAAAAATCAGAGTCATTTGGAGAAAATTAAGAGCAGATCTGATTTCTGACTGCTGTTTCAACTGGCCTCAAGATGGACTCATGTGTTCCAAAGCACGTCTCTCTTTAACTGTGTCAGATGTCTAATAGCTGCTACTGCCTCTGTCTCCAAACTTGACCCATTTAAATTCTTAGACCATCAGAGTTATAACAAACCTATTACAATTCTTATTACAAACAGATTTTTCATTTTCTAAAACAGTCGTCAATAACATGCACCATTGCTCATGCAAAAATATGGCTTGTGTTTACGTCCTTATTTCCAGAACAGATGCAATACATCAACACTCATGGTTGGAAGGAGGAGGACAGACTACCAAGTAAAGCAACCTTGCCTGGAACCATGATCGTTTTTTATGGTGTCATGAAGGGAACTCCTAAAAACATTATTGGCAGGGTCAGAGAAAGGGAAAAAGACACAATGTGCTGGGATGTTTTTTTGTTGAATCGGAATGAGGTTTTTACTCCAAAAGTCATTCTCCAGTTCCTGTGAGCTTTTGCCAAATGTGAAAGGTGCAACTGTCATTCCTTACCTCTTCCTGTTCTCATACAAAGACTCCAAGAGGCCTCCAATGGCTCAAAGTAGAAATGGCTCCAGGTAGAAAAGCTAAGAACTTTGCATTCCTTTTTGGCAATTTCATGACTCACCATTGTAACTGCAGTCAAATAACGATGGGAAAAGATACTCACCCACCAGCCTCTCCCTCTTTACAGCATTAAATCCATCTTTTTCATACATCTTTTTCTCCTAGGCAGGTCTATCTGCTGCACTAGGCAGGAACCAGAGAAAGGACAGAGAGCAGGTGTGAAGTCCAGTCTGTGGAAAAGCTGTGCTTAAGGTCCACCCTTGCACCACCCAGCATGTTGTGGGGCTGAAGAAACAGCCAACCAATCATCTCAAAGGTGGTTTAGCAGCTCCACAAGCACAGAGCTTTTCTGCACGGGCTCCTCATTTGTCCTCAGTTCCCTTTTCGTTTGGGAGGATGAAAGCAGAGCAGGGGAGCTGGGAACAGGCTGATGGAGGAAAGCTGAACAAAAAGGTTGGTCACCACCCAGCAGGAATGAGAGAGCTGGCCAGGAAGCTCAGTATGATTGAGGCTCGGAGATAATCTCAAAGTCCTTTTCTGGGTAACTCCATACAGTTTTCTCCCCTCCAGGAAATTAATTCAGATGGTTTTCTTGTCTCTGTTTTGAAGTTCTTTCACCTTTTTTCCACTAATTAGAAGAAAGACAAATTGGCATGCAAACCATGGAAACTTGGGTTTATTACCTCTCACTTCATCATGGCACTGTTTTAAACAGGAGGTTTTCAATAATTTTTAGCTGCTTTTCTGGGATATTGATGCATCCTTACTGGAACTGAGATCCCATGGGATTGTCCACAAGTGAAAAGCAGACTTTGTCCTACAGAACAAGACATCTAAACAGAAAATAGGAACAGTTGCTGGCGAGAAAAGCAGAAGTTTGATCATCCCACAGATGAGATCATTCCACAGATCAAAGATCTGTATCTCTATTCCCAAGTCTTGCCAACCCAATAATCCCCCAGCCAACATTGCCTCTCTGGATAACAGCTCTTTTGGTGTCTTTTGCTGTAGTTTGACTTTATAAAAAGAACCCTATCGTGGCAATTGGCAACACAGGAAAACATGTAAAGACAGACAAACGGAAAGTTGTAGGATGTGACAAGTCAAAAACCCAGTTTATAGTTTAAAAATGGTCCTGGCCTACCTGTGTGGCTACATGGGCACTGCAGGGAGGCAGAATGCTGCAAGCAAATGTCAGAGATTGTAATATACTGGATTTTGGTGCAGAAATAAGAACAGATGCTAACAGAGGTCTGAGACATGCAAGCCCTGCGTGTGCCATCCACAGTTGCTCTTGCACAGCAAGGGAGAAGGAAGATGGCTTCCAAAAGAGGCAGAGTTCTTACATTTAAGAGTCATGACTAACAGCAGAGCTACCCCATCAACCAAGCATTTAAAGGAGGAACAAGTTTTTACTGCTTCTCACAGACCTTTCTACTAATTGGAAAAAAAAAAAAAAAAAGGCTACAAGCTCAGCAGCTGTGTTAGCCAGTGTGAGCTCTGCCTCACAGCAGTCTGCAACCCACTTGTCTCGAGTTTTCTTGGAGGTATCCCCAGGTTACCACCCCAAGAGTGCAGCACGTTCTGTCCCTCCCCCGGGCTCACAATGCTTCAGGGTGGCAGCAACACTAGGGCTACATTTCACCTCCTGCAAATTCTGAATCTGTGGAAGAGCAAATTAGGACAAAGGTCTGATGCAGTTGGAGGTGGATTGAGGTGGAGGGTATATTCTTACACAGCAGAGTTACAATAAAAGCTAAGGAATAAGAGATGCTCCATCAGGTTACTGAAGAGCTTGCTGCTCTGCCACCAAGGAGTGGCAGGCTAGGGTCCTGGGAGGGGACCGAGCCCACAGCTTCCTTTGACACCATGTGTAGGTGAGCAGAGATGAAGTGCAGCCAGGAGCTCCCAGAGAGCACAATAAAGGAAGTGCACAGCTATACGCACTTGAGCTCACTATTAGAAAGACTGTGATAAGTTTCCTCTCAGGTTTTTTTGTGCTGATAATTTTCCTTTACATACTTGCAAATATTTAGCTTGTTATGTTTCAATAAAAAAGTACCTGATGTAATTCCTTTACTGTATAAATTCTGGCATTGAAATAATATGCAGCATGCTTTCTCACCAGGAAGATTAACTTTTGTTTTTTAAATACCTCTCTGCTCTATTAAACCAGCAAAGATTTTTTTCAACACTTTCAAGTCCCATTTATAAATAGAGTCTTTGAAAAACCTGAAAAGGAAATAAAATTAATTGCTGTGCCAAAAGCACACTTCCTTTATTAGAAGGATATACCCAAGTGTGCATGTTAAGGCAGTAAGGCAGAGGTGAGGAAGGGCTACATCCTGTTTGGGGTTGTGGGTTGGTTTGTTGTTTTGGTTTTTTAATGAAAAATGATCCAAGATTGCACTGAAGCATTGTGTCCAGATTCATATGGAAACCATAAAGCACAGATGAAAAAGTATGGAAGACTGGCCCTACCAAATAATTATCAGCAACTTTTATAGTCTGCTCTGGATTGTATCTGTGTCAGATACTAATTCAGCATTGAGAAGACTGACTTGTAACCTGCCAATTCAAGAGCAAGAAACAGTTACGTATAGCTCTAAAGCACTGGGTTTGTTTTCCAGAACTGTACTATTACTCCATTTTTCACAGTCCTCCATTACCTCCAAGAGAAGTAATGCCTTACCTCCTGGTACTGCAGAAGTATGCAAAAACGCTGCTACTTGATGCTCTATTGTACTTGCTATATAATTTAAATAGTTGCAGTTGTGGCTCTGCAAGTCATGGTAGCACACCACCATACAGTGGGCATCAAATCAATTCCAGCATTTAGGAAACAGAGTTTTATCTGTACTTTTGGAGTAGGAATTTCCCAGAAGCAAGCTGCCCCGGGACATTCACTGGCAGATTCAACTTCAGAAACTATGTTTTTATTTCAGCTTCTTAAATGGCAAGGGTACTTATAAGCAGCTGCTCTTGCAACAAAGGAAGCAGGAAGGAGCCAGAGATGGGGAGGAGAAAGGCAGCCAAGAGGGAACCACCACCTCCCATCAGCACCAGAACATCCATCCCCAACCATACGATGTATTCAACAGAGCCAGATCCTGCCAACTGCACCAAAGCTAGATGTGACAGTGGGCTTCCTCACAGAGGCGACCAAGACCAAAAGCACAATTACCTGCTCACTGTGAGCAGCAAGGTCTAGCCTGCAACTTCGACAGTAGTCCACAGCCAGAGGATGCAGTTTCCCTAATGCGTTCTCCCAGGGGACTAAGATTTGGTCATGTGAAAAAACAGACCACATTATCACATCCTATCAGCATTAAACAAAATTTTAACCAAACACTAATCAGCCCTGACAGTCTCTCCAAGATTCGTATCACAGAACTGCCAACAATGTCACAGAAATAAATTTGGAGATTTATGAATCAAAATATATAACTGAAATCAGACTCCCACAGGAATAAATGGGATTTTACCAGCAGGTTTTCCAGTAACTATGAAATCACTTCAGAAATGTTACCTCTTTCATTCAGACAGAGGATGAACAAATATTTTGAGTGCTGGAAATGTCAGGTGTCAGTCAGCTCTTTCACATACACAGAGGCTGTTGCACACACAGCAAACAAAGTCCTAGCAGGATTGCTAAATGCTTTAGAAGACCAAATCTTTCAGCAACTTTAAATGACATTTTTCCTTGTTTCAAGACAGACTAAAAAAAAGAAAATCTACAGGGTTTTTAATTTTCTACCGTCATTTATGAAGATATACAAGGTAGATAGAATCCATCCCACTGAAATGACAACTGAGCCAGTTTATGATCTGACAAGGAAGCTTCTCATGTTCTGTTAATAACTAAACTGCCCTTAGGTCAGGTCTCAGGACTGTTTTGTTTCTTTTCATCTGAAGACACATTTCTGCAGAACCGAACTATCTCTGTCCACAAGGTGGAGCAGCTAAATAGCCTGAGTTGTAGATGCTAAGCCCCAAGTTAAAATAACGGAAAAAGACTCGTCTAACAATGCACAGTTGATTGTTAGACTGCACAGAGCAGTTACCTACACATGCGGCCTTGGAGGATCTTGATTAATGTGCTTTTATTTGGCAAAAATAACATAGTCTTCCAAAGGATTTCCAAAACTGTATTTGGTATATGCTTTGAGTTTACTAATTAGCATTTAAGCCATAACTATGGTACATGCCACATAAAGACATTCTTTTCTTGACACTGAAACATGCTTTCTATCACACACAAATCTTAAAGTACATCTAAATAATCCAGTTAAGAACTTTTGGAAAGAGTAACAGAATGAAGTCCCCAAACCCAATGCAGCAGGAAGGATCAGCGGAGTCCAAAACAAGAGAAAACCCAAATTTGCACCTGAAACATCAGTCCTTGGCTGACATGAAGTGTGCATCAACAGAGCTTGGGAACACTTCCTGGATCCTCAGATCTGGAGCATATTTCACATGAACACTATCAGATGAGATTCTGTGCTACACAGACTGTCCTCACTTCTCAGCAGGTCCCTTTCTGCTGAGGAGGAGAGGGATGCCATTGTTCAATGGCGTGCCTGAGCTGCTGGTATCGCAAGAGAGTCTCTTTGGAGAAAATTCCAAAACCTCATCTTAATTCACTACTTGTGCAGACAATTGGACCTACCCTTTCGAGCTTCAGCAACAATCCTCCAACCTCCAATTTCTTAAGATTCTTATACAATATTCACAATTAATAGAAAACACAGTTTTATACCAGCCAGTGCATGAAGCATACTTCTAAGCATTAAGCTGAGAAGCATGACTGAATTTTTTCCATCCTCGTCTGTAAGTGTTAGTGTCACTTCTCTGGTATTTTGATCAATTGATACCAATTTACTAGTTAATAGATCCATCTTCTTTTCCCAGTTCCTATGCAGGTTTTCCTTTCGATTTTTTTCTTAAGATTGCATTGCCAACAAAACCTTTCCAAGGTTGCTCTCCTTATCTGCTGTATTAGGTTCTAGACATTAGGTAAGGTTAGCACAGCACCTAGGAGAAAATACTCTTACCATTCTCAGCCCTTGGACACTATTTCCTGGGTACATGAATGGAAGTTAGAAGACTCAGTTTCTCTATAACATGGTTTCCATTTTTAACAAATCACTTTCATTTTTAAATCTTATTAAAAACAAACAAACAATACCCAAACATTGCACTAATGTCCCTAAATTGTTTTGTCTGCTTAGACTATTTGAAGTTCCTATTGTGACTAGATGTTTAACTGCTTAAAACTCCTTTAAAATCAGCCTGTGTCAGTCAGCACTGAATTAAGCCCAAATACTTTAAACGAGAGCTAAACACTTCAAGAGCATCTACTGTAACCAGGTTGAAGAGATCACTTTAAATTCACTGCTATACTGAAAAAGATCTAGCATGGGCTGTGCAATGTGGGGTATGTCTTTGGTTTGAAAACTGTTTCGAGTGCGTAAGACTAGCAATGAAGTTCTTCACACATTTTTTTTTGGCCTAGAAGCATCAGTGATGGGTACCATTCCCATAGCACTCCACATTTACGTTCCCTGTAGTGACAAAAGCCCTACTCCAAATGTCCCAACTCCATGAACCTACTTTGGTTAAGGAGCAGATTCAAAGAACACTTTTCTGGCACAAACTGACTTTAAAAGGCTATGCCAGTAAACTTTTACCATCACTTCTAGCCACAAGTTTTAAGTGTAGTTCAGGGCCATGTGTAAAAATACAGAGGAGAACAAATCAAATTGTAGGTGAACTGTTCACCTCCTGCTCTTAGAAGGCTCCACACATAAGACAAGAAATAAACAGATTAATTTTTGAGTACTTCCTATCCTGCAAAGAATCTACAGGCAGTACCTAGTTGTGAGCCATCTTTTAAAGGAACATGTACTTTCTGTGTACCTGTGATTAACTGTGCTGGTTTTGACTGGGATAAAGCTAATTTTCTTCATAGTACCTTGCATGGGGCTATGTTTTGGGTTTGTGACCAAAACTATGTTGATAATAAAGGGGTGTTTTTGTTATTGCGAAGCAGTGCTTGCACAGCATCATGGCCCTTGCTGCTCCTCACACCACCCCACTAGTGAGCAGGCTGTGGGTGCACAAGGAGTTGGGAGGGGACACAGCTGGGACAGCTGACCCCAACCAACCAAAGGGGCATTCCATACCATACGATGTCATGCTCAGCATATAAAGGTGGGGGAAGAAGAAGGAAGGGGCAGACGTTTGGAGTGATGATGTTTGTCTTCCCAAGTCACCGTTATGCACAATAGAGCCCTGTTTTCCCGGAGATGGCTGAACACCTGCCTGATGATGAGAAGTAGTGAATTAATTTCTTGCTTTGCTTGCACGTGTGGCTTCTGCTTTAACTATTAGACTGCCTTTATCTCAACCTGTGAGTTTTCTTACTTTTATCCGTCCAATTCTCTCCCACTTCCCACTGGAGGGAAGTGGGCAAGCAGCTGTGTGTGGCTTCATTGCTGTCTGGGTAAGCCACAACACTAAGCTAACCAAACACTCTAAAATGTAAAAACCTTCCCTAAGAAAGCAAAACATGTATATAGAGAACAAGAAATAAAATAAATTTCTTTCTTTAAGATTACCACATTAGAAAATATGTGCTTGCACCAACATAAGCACACCTTACCAATAAAATCAGCCATGAGAGAGTAAGTACAGTTTGCATTGAGAACAGTAATCACAGATGCATAGAACTTAAAATAGTATTTTGTTAATTAGCATTTCAAGTATGGAAAAACTTATTTCAAAAGTTTTCCTTCATACCTATAATAATACATAGATTCATGAAAAAATTACTTCTTTGCAGTATGACACCAGAGCTTGCAGCTATGGAAAGGAATGGTGTTAAGTGGGCAAATTAATATTTGCGTGCTCTTTCAGCAATATATGGGCATCTGAAATGGAAGTATAATTGGTTTCTTTGTCCCTACCCTTCCTGCCTGTAGCAATGTTTTGCTTGTTTCTTTTAATCTGATTATTTTCCCTATAAATTTCTCTAAAAACTGCCCTTGTTCATCACCTCTTTAAATAACCATATCTGTCATGCTGACTACAGCTCTGTCTCTAATCCCATTCATCTGTAGCCATTCACCAGAGTGCAAGCTCTTCAAAGATTAAAAAAGAATTGCTTCACTTCTCATTTCTTAACCACCAATATTCAGGAAGGTGAGTTTTCATCCGTTGTCAGGCTCTGAGGAGGAAGGCAAGGGCATGAATAACTGATGAAAAATACGTCCATGAAGATCTCTCCTGGCCATTTTGAAATGTCTTCGTTCACACAAGAGAGTTGATGAGCAAACAAATGAACAGAAGGGGAATTCATAAAATACAAGGACAACTCAGAAGCACTAAAACATAAAATATTTTTATTTCAAAGTACAATGCTGACTTTCTTTAAACACTTCTCAGGACTTTCAAAGACAGAAGCAAACAACAGCAGCAATGGGATAACTTAACACATCCCCTCCTTTTTCCTCTACATTGTTTGTTATCTTTCCTATTCTTGAGTCATCCAAGTGGAATGACAGCAGGCACCTCAGCCATGTCACTGTGAGATCTCACAGCTTAAGGTATTAACAGACAGGCACCAAGAAGCCTAGCTGTAGAAATGTAAGCAATGGCTCTGCCTGCCCCAACGAAGCTGCTGCCCCTCACAGGGATTCAGCAGAGCAGAAACAGGGGGTATCCTTTAGCTCTTCCCTCCTAAACCAGGCCAGTGGCTTCAGCCCAGCTCCATGAAGGCTGAGCATGAAGCCACTGGACTTTGTGCTAAAACAGCAGAGAAGGATGCCAACTTACACATCTCAGCTGCTGCAGCAGGCAGAAAGAATTAATTAGAGAGAAAAAAGGAGGCTACACCTGCAATGACCACAACCTTTTGTAAGAGAACGTGAATCTGCTGTAGGATGAAAAGCAGCACTAGAATTGGACATTTACTCAAGTTCCAGACATTTATGCACATCAGCTGTGAAAGTCTGCACTCTTTTGTGGACAAAGACATTTTAAAAATCCTCACACACTCGTGGTAGGCAATTCATGGATATGGATATCAAATTCATCACACCTATTATTTGTGACAAACAACAGGATCAGGCAGCATTTTTCTTTTCAATTCTCATTTATATTGTCTTCCAGTCTTCTGCTGATGCATTCCTAGCACAAGTTCTGCTTTCCTCTGTTAGATCAAACTAAGTGCTCAGCCACTAGAACACAATTCAATGCAGTGGTGAAACCCTGCTTCTACTCGTACCACAAAAACTCACGTAACATCTGGGTGACCACCTATGGTCAAAAGGCCATTTCTGCCACCTTAGTTTTGTGTAACTATGAACCCTGTTGGAATGATGCTTTTGCCTAAAGGAACCAACATGGTTGATAGTCAACAACTTCCATGCTCTCCCATCCCTGATTGCTTCCAACAGGGGCTGCTCCTCCTCTCCATCTCTGTGGAGCAGTTTACCTCCTCTCCTTCATAACCCAGACCATGCGCTGACTCCTCAGCTGTACCACTGCACTGTGGGAACACAGGCAGCTCCCTACCACCTTCCACACAGCCAACAGTCAGCACAGGTTCACTTGGAAGGTCATGAATGGGAAATATGACAAGATGAAGAAAATAATTTCAAAATAACCAAGACTGAGACACTGAGGAGTCAACATTTTTCTCCTTTGTGCTTTAATGTTGCATCATAATCTGGACAATAAGCTATAACTGAAAAGCAGTAAGAAGTCAGGAGACACATTTAGACCAAGGGTAACAGCCTTCTTCTGGAGCAGAAAAATGCTGCTGATACAGCAAAAGCTCTTTTCTCCAACTAACTTTCCAAAGAGTCTCAAGGTGCCACCTCAAAGGAAAAAACTGCAGTTAGTACTCCTATGGCTACGTGGTGCTGCTCTGAGGACAGCAGCAAAGGACAGCCTCCAACAGGAACAGGAAACTCCCAACCACTTTGCCAAGTAGAAAGAAATAAGCCATACCTGACCTTTCAACTGCCTGATAATCCCGTGTGCATTTTAATACAGAATCTACAACAACATCACTCTGATCTCTAGTCCTGTCGTCCCCTTTTGGTCCAGTCTTTGAGCAATGCACAGAAATAGCCATAAAACAGTATCAAGAGCATGGAGATAACACATTAAGACATTTCCTGTTCCTTTCCATCTGTCTCCTCTCTTCTGCTGTGCCACACACAAATTTAAAGGGAGCTGGCAAACTTGGTGGATTTTCCCCCCAAAGCTGATATGGCAATTTATCTCAAGTTTTACATGCTTTGTAGCACAGAAGCAGCCCTAGAATGTGTGAAATTTGGTTAAAGTGTGATACATCCCTACAGGTCAGGAAAAAATGCAATATTGAGCCTAGAATTTATGTGAATGAGCAGAAACAAAGCAAATGCCTCCCTTAGGACCTGTTTGCTCTGGACAGTTTTATTGGTATATGATAGGTGTGAATTTAAAATGGTACAATTATAGCTGCTTAATCCTCCAAAACAGATACAGTAATTCAGGCACATTTATCCTGCTTTTCCCCGGATTTTCTGATGCTGCTTTGGTAGGGGCTCACATTGAAACAAATTAAAAACATTCTTTTGCAACTATATTTGTAATGAGTTACTACAGGTCAGCTGTGGTGCAGTAACTGAAAATGTAACCATCCACAGGCAGCCAAAATTCAAGATAAAAGCTGAACACCGTTCTCCACCTTCAAAGGAAGCATGTTGTGGGTCCATCTTTGTTACATGCTAAGAAACAAAGTGTTTTGAACTTTCTCAGCTCAGAGGATGCACGGCAACACACTAAGCTGTGCTAATTAAACCGTAAGTTAATCACAGCCTCATCTGCAAACATATAGCACATTTCCTGCATTTACACAACTCCCACTCTTGCATTCATAGTAAGACGTGCTCTAAAGCTTTTACATTTATGAAAGGCACCCCATTCATTTGTTGACACACGTTAGCCTTGTTTGCTACATTGCTTTATTGTCACTTTGTGTTTTCTTAAAAGGGTGAAATCTGGAGGTCTTACCCTTGGCAAGATAGTATTTAAAACCTACACACAGAAGGGCAGCCCACTCTATCTTCTCGTTGCTCATTGTCTTTTACATATATCAATGTCATTACTCTAACAAGAGATGTGACAGCACACAAAAACATCTAATTCAATTTACTTTGTAAAGCAAATTTATATTAATAGAAAAATGTAATTAAGTAGAGAACACATGTGAATTTAAAAAGAATCATGTAAGCTTAAAAAAAACCCAAACAGGTACCTGACTTAGGCATGCTGCTTTATTTAAAAGCTAAAAGTAAAATATTCTTGATTTTTGGAGCAAAAAATTTTAACACCACTGCAAAATATTGTAACTACCCACCATGGAAGAAGTGTGTATTTTTAATAGCCTAAAAATTTGATTTTTGTTTAAGGATGACTACAATATTTACCTTGAGTGCCTGTATAATAACCTATACCTTTTCTTAATAAGCCGAAGTTACAATGATACAATGCAATATGCACAGTAGGCTATTTTACAAAAGCCAATTTGCCATTTCAGCACTCTCTATGTTCACTTGGGCTCCTAAATTAAAGAGCTTAATGCCCACCCTGCACCTGACAATGCACATGGCCCAGTCCCTGCACCAACTCCTCCACAAGTCCAGGGGCTCACGTAAACCGAGAAGCAAGATGAGGCCTACAATGATGGAGACAGTATGCTTTGCTGTGAACTATGATTTACTACCTTTTGCATCCTGAGAAACTCAGGCAGGAAACATAAATTTAAGGGACAGCACTGTAGCTAAATCAAATACAGGACACATTTTATCTACAGAGAACTGTTTTGCAACATGTGCTAAACTTGTTTTTAGACAGGGCTTAATATGCCACAATAATATAACAGGTGTCAAAATTTATGAAAGCCCAGGGGACAGTTTTTATTCTTTTAGGAAACTGTACCACCCCAAGAACCACAATATGAATGAAGCCAAATTATTTGTTTACAAAGGAAATGAAATCCACAGACTAAACACTACACACAGACTTCACATCATCACTTAAACCTATTTACTTTGAATCACCATTTACTTCACTTCAATCACTTCTGGTGCATGAGCTGCTTACAAGAAAGAATATCCCGATTATCCCGTTATTTCTGTACTGATGTTAGTCATGCTAATTTCTGCTTTCCTTTGCGTTGTTGTATTTACCTAATGTTGCGAGAAACAGTTGTAGCTTTTTTCCCCCTACCGTAAAATTAAGCACACTACTACTGTATTAAGTACACTACTAGTTTTTCCCCCTAACTGTAAAATTACACGTAAGTAAGCTTAATAACCTTACTTAAGAGAACCCACATGTTCAACAGTTTAAACTACAATGCTGATTCCCACTGCGCGGTCTCCGCCTGTGAAGCCGACCAAAGGCAACACTCGCAGCCTCCCGACACTGTCCTTCCATGACTCTGTGCTCTATTGCCAACACAATACACAAACGCATCAGATCGCTAATGAAGCCCCGGCACCCCGACGCTCCCAGGAGCGCAGGGATCCCTCGCCAGCCCTGCCCCTCCCCGGCCCGGCGGGGGGTCTTGCTGAGACACCGCAACTTTTATTTCTCTATCGCGCCCCGCAGCCCGAGCCCACGCCTCGGCCGGCACCGGGTACTGCCCGCGGGGCGCGTTGTTTTCGCCGCCACCCCGGGAGCGGGCCCGGGCCTGCGGCAGCCCTCCGGGCCGGCGCCCACGCCCAGGCGCTGCCGTGCGGCAGACAATGGGGGTCGGCAGCCCCGCGCCCGCCGGGCTGAGGCAGCGGTTACTCACCGAACAAGGTCAGAGCCATCGCGGCAGCGGGGCGGGCCCGAGGGGCGGCGGGGGCTGGCCGGGCGGCGCGGGGCTGGCATTGGCGCGGCAGCTCTCGCATCAGCGGCGGGGCGCGCCTGCAACACAAGTTGGGCGCGGGGCTGTCAGGGCACCCCGCTGCACCGGCGCCCGCTGCCACTTGCTGCCGCTGGGCGGAGCGGAGCGGGGCGGCCGCAGCCCGCGGCGGAGAGGGGAGGGGAGAGCGGGACCCGGTGGGGGGAGGACCCGGGGCGGCCGGGGGAACGGCCGGGGACGCGCGGCAGCGGCGGGGAGCTCCCCGCTGCCGCCCCTCCCGCTCCCGCCCGCGCTCACGCTGCGGCCCGCCGCCTCGGGGAGCCATCTTGCGCCGCCACACGACCCGCCTTCCTCCCGCCGCAGCCTGCGGGATGGTTCCCATGGTAACGCGGCCGGCCCGCTGCCCGCCGGGCCACAAAGGGAAGCCGCGTCCCTGTCCCCCATCCTGCAACCCGGGCACCCGCCGGGGCCCTCCCGGACGACCTCTCTCCGCTGAGGAGATTATCTGTGGAAACCAGCCTCGGGGGCCTGGACTGTCCCTCGGGCAGCAGCCCGGCTGGGCCGGCCTGTGCCTCTTCAGCCTCGGCAGGGCTGCACCTATCTAGTACGGGAAAGGAGCCAACGGTCTTGTAAGAAACACAACTTCTTTAAAGCGAGAAGAAAATGACCACTTAAATGCCAGCAAGCATGAAGAGAGCAAACCCATGGAATTCCTCTCAAAATATTTTCGTGAAAGAAATTTCACCCAGCCCAGCTATCATTATTTTTTGCTGTCGAGGGCTGTAAATTTCAGAGCTAAAGGCATTTAATTGAAAAGACAGCATCGTGCCCAGTATAAATCATTTAAACAGCTTGCATTTCAACCTGAAAACAGGTATTAAAAAATAGAGGTTAGCTTGTACTCTGCGGATCTTCCCTAGCATATGCAGGATAATCAGACTGCTCCAGTTTGTGTTACAATAGTTTCTGAATTCACCTCTCAGGTGCAAGCCGCCAGTGCCGAGAATTCAAATTCAGCCTGAGCACAATTGACACCAATTGTTTACTCAAATGTAATCCATTACAGTTGTGCAAATCCACAACCTTCAGCTGAGGCTTCAGAGCCATCCGCTGGGGCAAGCAGATTGTGCAGGTGGTGTTGAGAGCATCTTACAGCCAGTCCCACCTTCGCTGGGGACGCTGTGGTGGCTACCACAGCAGGTGTGCAGTGGGAGCAATGTGTTCCAAACATGGGTTTTGCCATCGGACAGTCTGAAGGAGCAAGAGAGTGTACATGGGTTGCATCTACAGCCACTGCAATGAATGGTTCCAGTTATGTGGACCCAACTCAGGGTCAGCAAGTACATAAAACACATTTTCTTTCAACACTGCAGCTAAACATAAAGGTCCATCTGAAAAATGGGTGGTTTATGTATTTAGTTGCACATGGGTTTTCACACTCTGAATTCTACCCACTCTTGTAGACAACAAAATGGAAAGGTTGTGTGGGAAAGTTTTCTATATCTTTAATCTTGTTTAATAAATACATCAAGTAAAATGTGGGGTTTTGTTACATCTGGCAAATGTTTCAAAACATAAGTTTTTATGTTGATGTATTTTGCTTGGTGTGCAAAGTTAAAACATTTTATCCCAGAGTGATCATTTCCTCCATTGTATTCCTTCCCAAATGAATCCTAGCAGGATGAACCTGACTTCACAAAACATTTCCATTTTGCTTGTATAAAGTGCAAAAGTTTATTGAGTAGCTGGATGACTGAGAAATAATATTTTAATGGAAGGGCTTAAAGAGTATTAAAAATAGATAAAAAATGGTTTGGCAAAAAGCAACTAAAAAAATCTTTGCCATTCTGCTTACATGATTTCACTTTTGTATGCATGGATTTTTTTGCTTTTCTTTTTGGAAATAAGTTGGATCTTCATACAGATTTTTTTTTCCTCTTACATTTCCTGGAATTAAATCCCAAGTTTTCACTCCAACTTCCTTCAATTAACTAGCCAGCTTTTACTCTTCCACTACTGCAGAATCTTTATTGCTATCTACTGAACTGATGTTTACATTAGAAATGTTTTCCTGTCCAGAGAAAGTGTCACTATTTTTCTTAATAAGCATTATTAATACTAGAGTTGTTAAGATCAGTCTGAGTAATTTGATTAGTCATTTCAATTGTTTTATAATGCCGTTGCTATTAATGCAGTTATGGCTAAAACCTGGGGGAGTGTGTTGGTTGTTTCACAGTTAGTTACTAGAGTCATATTTTACTGTGGCAGAAAGAGTTTTGCAGCTGATCTGAATTTTCAAAACAAATTGAGCTCAATCATTATTTCTGATTAGATTGTTTGCTTGGTTTGGGAGGATGTTTTGACCTGAGCTCCAGCAGCCTGTAGAGAACAGCAGCAGCTTTTGGAAGGACTTCACTGCTGGGCTCATACCCGGACCTCTCAATGTGCCCTCTCAAGGGTTGGCACAAGAAACCTGCTGGGGGTGGCAAGGAGAGTGGCTGTACACAGTACATACCACCTTACTCAGTGGCAGCTCTGCCTTTTACAGAGGCTGATAGCCTTGAAACAGGAGGAAGAAATCAAATCAGGAAAAAAATTAGCCCAAAGTTCACTTTGGTAAAGGTCCCTTCCCCCCACACCCTGCTTTTTGAACAGACCTAAAACCCTCATGGCAATTTCTGTTTAACAACAACATTCTCTTAAAATTACATAATGCCTTATCAGGCCAGCACATCTTAGCATAGCAGCAATAACAATGATTTAACTACAACTCTGGGAATTTTGTTAGAAGAGAGCTGGAGCTTAGCGAGCACTAACCCTTCATCACCTTGCACAGGGTCAAGGGGAGGAGAGGCGGGTGCTCCGGAGCAGAGCACAAAGCCCCAGCCTGGCCTTGTTCAGCCAGAGGAGCTGTTCCTTCAGAGAGAACCCAGCTTGTACATTTGGTTTTCTGCAGGAGAGACCACAAAAGAGGACCTCGTTTTGCACGACTGAGGTAGCTTGTCATTGATTTAAATGACAGCAAGGATGAGCTTAGGTGTCTTGTTCCCCAGGCTCTTTAGCCCTTGAAAAGCCTTCCTTTTCAAAATCGGTTAGTTAGCATCACATTCTGTAGAAAAAGCATTATTGTACTTGCCACTTGGTAGGTGTACTTTGAGAATAAAGTGTTCAGAAGATAACTATATATGTAAATTGTTATTTTCTGGCCTGCTCATTGTCCTTCAGTTAGTTCCTTGCCTCATCCCCCAAGCCTCAAGGCTCTTTAAGTACTCCAGCCAGCTATTACTGCTCCATTCTTCGTGTAAAGTTTCATTACCTGGGATTCGGGGTTGGTTTCCAGTGTTCAGTTCTTTTTTATTTTGGCCTCTCTCCTTTTGCCTCCTCGCTCTTGGTGCTGAGCACTGCAGGACTACTGGCCTATTTTCCACAGTGGCCTTTCCTTGATCCATTACTTGTCTGCAGGTCTGGTACAAAATTGCTTCTAATTACCAGGCATTTATTCTTCAAACCTTAACCAATTCACTAATCATATAGTGATAAATGAGATTTTAAAATTAATCAGTGACATTTTCAAAGATTTATACACAACCATAAAGAAAGGTTCCCAGCTAGTAAATATAATGTTGTGTGAATAAAAAAAACCCCATAAATTAAAGCTGTCCTGTATTAATGGGAAACACTAAAAGTGAAGACACGGTGAGATGTTACCTGATGAATTGGGGTAGCATCTTATCACAGTTCATGTCTTCCGGCAACAGACCCCCTTGACAGCTGGAAAACAGCACCACAGAAGCCTTGTCACGTGCAGAATTTAATCTTGCTTCTAATGTGTAATTGCTGGGAGTTTGTGGGGCTGGGGGGTGGCCAAGGGCTGCCTTACTGAGCAGATTCAGAGTTCATGGTATTTGCAATGGAACATTTGCTCCTTGGAAAACAGCAAGTCAGATTTCTAGCATTTGTTCAGTAAGATAAATTCAATTGTTCTATCTAATTTAAAAGTCATCAATAAAAATATTGAAGGCTGACTACTAAACTTGCAAGTTAAAATTAATATTGATATATATGACAGCTATTTGAACATAACATCAAACCTATCACCAAACCCAGAATTGTCATTACACGTTACCAGCATTTTTTATATGTTTTGTCCTTTTGATGAGAGAACTGGCATTTGAGCTTCTCTTTTGAACAATTATTGTTCATTATTGGAATAATTAATGGCAAATCATTTAAACACAACATGACCCAACACTGAACAGGCATAGAGGGAGACAGAATCCCTGCATCAAGTACAGAAGCTATGTGTAACCTTTGCAAACCAGACATCCCCGGTGTTTTACTGGGATCTGTGCTAGTCTGTAGATTTTTGTGGTAATTTTTTTTTTTATTATTATTTTTTTACCCTACAGGATACAGGCTAGTGAAGTAACAGTTACTAGGAGGAACTTGGATGTTGAATTTTATGGTCATTGCCAAAGAAAGCAAGACACATGTAACATATCCACCATACATGCTGTTTTAAATCACAACTAGCACATTGAAAACCTCACATTTGGTGTTCTATCCTGATCAATAGGAATTACACTATATCCCAAAACAACTTAGAGCAGTTTACTACACCTAGGTGATACACATAAATGAAATGAAGAATGGGTTTAGCATGCCTGCTTTTGGCTCTCTGGGTCATGAAAAAATGTTTAACAGACATAGGTGACAACAACCACCTTTAGAGCTAGATTTTTTTTTCTGGTTACACTAGAAGTGAATTCCACAAGATCTAAAAGGAAGCAGCACAAGAGCACAATATTTATTTTAAAACTAATCTAAAGCAGTTTGCTTAATGTCTAAACAATTTGCTGTGTTTAGACTGATGTTAGGAGACCTTATGGAATTTTTAAATGAAACCGCATGAAAGAAAACAAATCTCACTCTTGCCTACACTTCTTGAGCAAACTCCTTTCCAAAATAATTCTTAAGGACTTTCACATTATGGTTCCTATCTAATTGGATTTCCAAGACTTGTGCGTGAATGTGGTGAGGATTACATAATGAACAAGTACAAGTAGGATATAGTAGATGCTATCTATGTATCTTGGAAAAATCCTATGATCTTAACCTTGGTTGTAATTTCCATTAGAAGGACAACCTGCACCTGAATTACTCTTCATAGCCAGCTTTTCCAATGCAACAGATAAAGCCAGCAGCACTTTCCAAGAACATACACCTTTGCTTCCCTCAGTGACATCTCTGCTTTAACACTACTGATGTAAGGAGGCTGGAGAACAGAAAATGCTGGGCTAGGTACATCTGAAACGCAACTTCTTTTCCTCAGAATTACTTTCAGGTTCTCTGACAGATATCCTGCCCTGTCTTTCATGTCAACAACTACCTCATTCCTATTTTCTTCAAAGCTTTCACCTTTACCTTATTATTTATTTAATAATCATTGACAAACTCCTCTAATACTTTCAAACACAAGTTTACAGGCATTTCCAGCACTACAGTTGTGCCAAGGAAGGACTGGTCTTCCTGTCTCCTGCATGTCTAAGGATGGAGGCTGGAAAAGGATTAGAAAGTGAAGTGTGCCATATGGAAAGGGAAAATCCAGGGCTATCCACATTTCTTTTATAATTACTATTACATAAATTGCTAGATTTGGCCCAAACTAAGTGAGATGTACTTTCCCTCAGGGTGTGAGCACAAACAGGGTGCTGCTCACCCCAGTGCTCGCTGTGGATTGTGGTCACTCAGCATGTTGGGGTTTTAGCTGACACTTGGAGCTTTCCTCTCACAACAGCTTCCAGGTGATGTTTAGAGTGAGCAATATCAAAATAGGCAAGTGGCTTAGCTATTTACAAATGCAAAAGAGCATTTTTAATTTGCAGCTGGTCTGAATATACGTGACACTAGACTTTTTATGAGCTTTCTTATTTCTCATGTGTACACTTAGCAGCATATCCCATCAGCACGGACCTCTAATGCAAGATCAATTATTAATACAATTATTTAAATATTATGAAATTTCAGAATTGCTTGCACTTTTCCTCAGCTGTAAGAGCTACATAGTCTAAGTAACATTTTTTAAGAGTCTCATGAATGAAACACAGTATGGTTTTGATTGCTTGTTTTATTAAGTGAAATTAACAAGCTAATTACATTCCAGGAAGTTTCTGCTTTCTGTTTCCTAAGAACAAGCCTCAGGTGTCAAAGGAGATAATACTGATGGCTGTAAAACACCCAAGTGTGTTTCTACTGGCTGTAAAATGCAGCTTATAGCTTCTATTTAACTTTCATAATACTTCCTTTTTATAACATGCTTAGAAATACATATTAAGGCATTAGTTGAAGTAGTGCTTGTATATATTTGAAAAAAAAAATTGGAAACTGCAAGTTAAAAAACAGAAGGCAAGCCATTGGCAAAATAGTCTTAGGAATAAACTGTTACGAGTACAATTCCATCTATAAACACTAAACACAAGCTTGTCATAAAAAAAATACTCCGCAAGATACTTCTAGTGCTGGCTTTCAAAATGTCTTTAACCCTGAGCAGATGATCTCCTACTTGTAGCCATAAGCTATGCCACTGAACTGGCAGTGATTCTTCATGCAATCAGTTGAGACTTCTGGATCTACTGAATTGAAGCTCTAGATCCACTGGGTGGCTTTGAAGAATTGCTGGAGAAATTAAACCTTCTCATAAGCAACCCAAACCTACATTTCTGAAGTGCTATATAGAACCTGCATGCTCTTACTGCAATTATTCGATTTTCTAATATCAGAGCCCTCAAAGTCATTATGTACATTGGCTTCTCTAAGAATATAGTCTTATTGAAGGCAGTCAAAAAGATTTTTTTTTAATGAGGGTATCAGTTATCCCATGCAGCTTGCTTCTCAGAGTAGCATCCTCTGGGATACATAGGGTTCTTTGAAAGAATGACCAAGTTTGAGCGCACATGAAACATTTAAGGGTGTTTTAAAGTTCAGTCATGTGCTTTATATCAACCAGGCTGTATGGGCCCTGGTAAGGGAAACTGCATCAAATCTGAAGTTGAATTTTATGTGATAGTTTAGAAAATGGATTATATGAATAGGAAGTGAACTTTGGAAATGTTCTGAGAATTTTCTGCTTTATAGACATACGCAACCTAGTTATCAAGTGCCTTTGTAGAAAGAAATTTAGTGACCTGAAGATGGTTCTAAGTCCAAGTCTCAAAGTGTTGAGATAGTAGAAGCACTGAATAACTAATTTGCAGTTCAACAAATGTCTAAGAGAGGTATGTTTTCTTCCACTGGTAAGACTTTTTTTTAGGGCAATATAAAACCTTGCAAACAGAGCAAGCAAGCACATGCACTAGTGGTTTCCTACATTTACCACAGCTGAACTTGCAAGCAGGCAGGTAATGGCAGCAAAGCACAAAAAGCAGCACAGATTAACACTGGAAATATCTTTCAAGATCAGCATTAAGTCTTCAGTATTACAGAGAGATGACATTAACCAAAGCAACTTCAAAGAGCTAAAGGAGATTTAAGTTTTTCCTCTTAATAATTCTGAAGTGTTATTGAAAGAATCAATAGCCTTTCCCATTAAACAAGCTCTTCAAATCAAGTATTCCTGGAGAGGAGATAAACCAATCCTGGAAGTACTAGTAGGATTTAATTAGGATTTGAGATTTTCACTATTCATTAATTGATCTGCCAGTCTCACAATAGTTTTAGTGAACTGTAAGTTTATAACAATAAGATTCCTTATGAAAAGACAAAATCATCTGACCCCTGCCATGCCCTTTTATCTGTGCCAAAAAGCATAATCTATTATGTGACCTCCACAGAAAGAAATCTCTCTTTTCCATACTTGATGCCACTGTTTTTTTTCTGGGGAAGGAGAGGAAGGGAGAAAAAAAAGTTATTTCCCCTTTCTTTAATAATAAAATAACTACACCCCATGGTTGTGCACATTTTCCTTATTGTTAACCAAGACACACGGAAAGCCTCTCAGCCAAGAAAAACTAAATTAGCAGATATCCAGGTCCTAAATTGGCAATGTCAAAGACAATTACTAAGACTTGGTGACTTTTCAGCTGTGCATGCAGAAGTTTTACTTTAAACAAAACCAGAGATCTGACTTGCACATCACCGCACCAACCTCAGGTCTGGAATTCAACCTCACATATTCAATTGTAAACTCACACAATTCCCCCAACAGATACAGATATATTGGAAACTAATTCCTGGTTTAGTCTTTCCAAAATTCAGTTCCAAGTGTTTTTCTACATGCTGTAGACCAGTGATACCAGTGCTTTTAGCCTGTGCAAATATGACTACTTCGGAATTCAGTTTATCTGCAGCAACAAGTCACTGATAAGAGGCACAGTTTCCAAAGAGTTTGTTGTTTTTTTTTTTCTTAAACCTCACTAAGTCAAGGAAATAGGTGTTGAAAAGATGCAACCAAGCAAAGCTCTTGGGCAAACACTGTACAGGACTGCATGAGCAGGGGGACCCAGACTCTCACCATTTCAGTGTGGATTGCAGCAAAGTTTCCAACACCGATTTGCTGCTTGATCTTAGAAATAGCTTTGGTCCACCAAGGGAAAACTGCTCTCCTTTCTGCTCTCAAAAGGACATATTTTTAAGAAGAACGTCTCTTCAACTGTTTAAGGGAACACGGGACAAAGAAATCTAATTAGTTTATTTTCTGAGAGTTTAAAAATCAAAAGCATTAATTCAGATTATCATGTTCTATAGCATTAAAATTAATTTAGTCCTTATATAATAATTACCCATATAAAGACAAAAAAAAACATTAAAAGTAACATTGCCTATGCTCTGTCCAATTCTTTGAAGGAATGAAAAATATTGTGTAGGCACTATATATTGGTTCACTTATATTTGTATTTAGCTTGATAGCTTCAGGAAACATACATGCAAAGTTCAGATGGATCATTACTAATCAGATTGGTTTCACTATTCTTTCCGCTTTATTTCAAGGTTTGATTGCATGGCTGTTTGCTCTTAAGATTTCTTTTCCTTCCTCTGTGCACAACAGAATGCCTTCCTTCTGCCTGTGACGAATCATATCCTCTTCAAAGCATCCTGCTGCTCTGAAATCCTGAGAGTAAAGGGCAGATGCACCCTCAACACCTGCAAGATCACAGTTGCTACTCCGAGAAAGGCACTATTTTAGCTTTAAGAAATTGTCCCTGATCTAAGGATTTCCTCATGTATTTTTAGGTAGGTCAAAGACAATGGACTTTTTGACTCTATTCAGACCTCATTTGACAACACTCCCCGAACTCTTCCTGTTCTGTCTGCCTAAATGTGCTTCCATGGCAATTTACTCCCACCTAAACCAGTGTTGCTCTGGTCTTGTTTTGGCTCTTTCCTCTCTTCTTGCAGCTGCACTGGCCATTGCCCAAAGGCTTGGCCCGGGGACACAGCCAGCAGCATCCCAGAGGTCCAGATGAGCACATGAGTGCCCGTGCTGGTGTCACAGCAGGGGCAGTGAGCCCACAGCAGTGCAAACTCCCAAATGTCCCTCTTGGTGAGCTGTCCTGTGAGTGCCCTTATTAATCAGACTCTTTAGTCTGCTGCAGTTTACTTCAAATATCATGCAGAACAAGAATGAAAATGAAGAATTTCTTTATCCATCCAGAAACTCCTTCACAGCCCAGCAAACCGGTATCATGCCATCTTCATTGACTTCTACAACAACGTCAGCAGGACACTTTAGATTTCTGCACCAGCTGGCAGAATGCCTCTCAGAAATCCTTGGTCTAATTACAGCCCTGGTGACCGCTGGTTGTGAGCATCTTCCAGTGGAACAAGGTAACATGGACCAATAGATGGGGAAATTCAAATAGTGCATGGAAAAAGCAGACCCATTGACAACAAAGCCCCTATCCCAAGGGAGTGCAAAACCACAGAAAGATGAAACACTGTGGAGCTCTCTTCAGTCAGCTCTGTTTATAAAGCAGGACCATCTCCATCAGTGGACTCCCGTCACATGCAGGGTGTGACTGATGTCTCCTATCCCCAGTTCACATTGATGAATACTTTTAAATGTTATTACAGAGGAGAGTTCTTATTTGTTCCTGTTGTACAAGCAAAGACTGTTATTGTACTCTAGAAGCTAGACTTTTTCAGGAGTCTATTTGAGAGGCCAAATTTTAGTTTAGTTTTGTTTTTTTCAGAGTTTATATTCTTCTCTAAGGAGTCAAGTAGGGAAATTGTGCTGTAAAGAGGCTTATACCATTCCCTGGTAGTTCATTAGAAGAGCAGAGGGAATGTTTTCCCCTTATCTCCTTGGGGAATGACAAACCAGAGGGAAAAGCCTCCCACCAGAAGAGAGACAGATGACCAGAGTCAGTAAAGTAGGTGAAGTAGAGGTGACTTCTTTCAGCTTCCCTTCATAGACCACTGGCCAAATTAGCATTAATATTTTATTATCAAATGACAGTAAGGCACAGCCTGCCAACTCTGTTTGAAAGTTTAGTCAACCCTTAGCAGGGAAAACTCCTCCACCTGCTTGAGGCTGGCAGCAGAGGAACAGAGGGAGTCCTCAAGCAGGCAGGCAGCATGGCATACTAGCCACTACAGGCACAGATTTGGGGAAGCTGTTCCTTTCCCCATCCCCTCCATCTTCCTCTTTGAAGAGCTTAAATGTAGTGCAAAATGTAGACTATCAGGAAAAAAACAAAACCAAAAACAATTTAATGACAATCCAAAGTAAGTATTTGCTCAAAATATTTAGCAGTTACCACTAGATGGCATTTTGTTCCTGAGAAATTAGAAACTCCCAGGTTTCAAATTACTTGTTACAGACAGCAGGAAACAGCAGGAAACTGAATTACTTACCTCATTCAGTTAATAATTTATTATCCATTGTCTTGTATAAGCAACACATCACTAACACAACATAGTTTTACTTTCAAATTTATAAGTCTCCTTTATTTAACTATAGCTTGTGACTCGTCAGGCCTCTGCTCAGTAAGTGGAGGTTCGAGCTGTAGTCAGCACTTCGCAAAAATCTTTTCCACATTTTTTAAATGAAAGACAAATGTAGGCCAGCTCACAGACTCTGAGCATGACGTGGAAGTCTGCCAGAAGTGCCTTGCTCCAGTAACTGTACACAGTACTTCCTGTGTTATTTTTGGATAAACCCTTAATACAGATTGCAGTACAAAACATAATTCCCATTCAGGAATAGAGCCATTATAATTTTATTATTATGAAATAATAATTTCATAATGGACACTTATGAACATTATACTTTGCACCAGTTCATTTTAATTTCAAACATGTACAAGCTGTGATGTACAAGATGACATTTCCATTCTTAATCTTTGCAGGGTACCATGTATCGTACCCAGAGGTGCAATGGAGTTCTACTGGGCACATCCTGGGGTGAGATGTAGGTAGTTTGTTTTACGACCATAAGCCTCTCAATATCACATTAAAACCAAGCTAGAGGATTTCCCTTACTCTGCAGCAAAACAGGAGACTGAGAAGTGAACTATTAACTTTTTCCCTAGAAGAGACTAGAGTACAGTTAACTCTTACAGGAAGTCAAAACACCTTCAATAACTGTACTTAATTTTGCATGTATGTAAATACACCTATTATGCAGATGTTTTTTCATTAGATCATCACAAATGCTTCGCTCTGAGCATATAGCAGACTGTTTAACAGTTTATCACAGCAAAATTCAGCAATTATAATATTGACATAACTTAATTTCCCACCGAAATTCTGAAAGAAAAAAAATATTAAAAAAGCCCAGAACAGAACCCGAAAGGTATTCTAAGTATGCTCTTTGAAAAACAATTGAGTTTTTTGTGTAGTATAAAACTGCATACCAACATGCTTCACAAATACTTCACTTTCAAGCATTTTTTTAAATATATGCTCAATGTGTCTACAGTACAGATCTCACATCAAGGTCTTGTGCTCTTAACAGGTCTTCAGCTCCACGGCAACAGCAGCAGCAACTGCTGCTAGCCACAGAGAGGCGGCTGTATGGCTGTCGGTAGATCAGACAAATTACCAGAATCTTTCAGGGTGGAGGTTTATGGCACCATTCAAGGAAGCCATAAACACTAATATCATAGATTTCTGAGCACTTGAAGAGTAACATTGAGAAAATATTAAAGAAAAATCTTCCCTTACTAGCTTAGACTAAGCTACTGTAAGACTAGGTATGATAGTGACTTCTGAGGAGTAACATTGGGCCTAAGAAAGAATTGCAATATGGAGTTCAAAGGAAAAAAAAGATAATCGATCATGGCACACAAAGTTTGTGCATCATTCACATTTTGACTAAATTATGTTTACTGAGAGAAGCACTGATGGTGATTAACAGCTGTCTAAATCAGAACCTGCTCTCATACTTTCTTGGGAAAGCCTCATTATAGAAGGAATCTAACTTCACCAGGGTAAAATTACTCTTCACCTCTTCATAAAACAGGCATAAGTTTATTTAAAATTGTCATTGCAGGAAGGCTGCTTTGGTGTGAGTAAAATATTTTTTTAAAATAGTGTATTGCAAAATTTAAAGTGTCTTTTTTTTAGGTTAATAAGTATACACATGCACTTAAAAATAAATAAATAGTAATAAAATAGTAAATATAAATAAAATAAAATAGTAATAAATAGTAAATAAAAAACTAACTCTACAAAAGCAGTGACATTTTCTTAGGCAGACAAGCCCCACAGGATTTTAAGCACCCTCATAAACATGTCTGAGTGCCTGGCATGTTATAAAGGGCAGTTACATGAAGTGGGGATGTGCACCCTTATCCAGTAGGTGAAAACAACAAAAATCTAAATTCGATATGAAATTATAAGAGCAGGTAAAGATTATGCATTTCTTGCCCGAAACAAAATGACTTTGCCAGACCCTTGGAACAAGGATAAGGCCAGAGTTCAGAGCAAACTGGTACTTACTGTTTAAAGAGCCCGTAGAATGGAAGCATCCACATCAGTATAACATGTTTCCAACCCAAAGAAGCCAATGCTGTGCCAGATGATGGGCAGAAGTGACAAATACAACTATGCTGAGGAGTTAGAAACGGCATTCCAGTTGTGTGTTGGCTGGAAACAGAGCTCAAAGATCTGTGGCCAGCAACCTTCTTACACAGCATTCAAGAGAGTGCTGCATAATTTAGAGAACAAAAAAGTTATATCCTATTAGAATCAGAGCTCAAAAAACTTTGAGTAAGCTGCTAGAAACAGCATTAAAAAAATCTTTTATACATTCACACGTGTGAAAGTCAAAAATTGTAAACTTACTAGCTTCAGCCTCATTAAATATTCAACAAAATGATCAAGTGTTCAAAATGTTCCTATCAACCAGTGAAATACACAGCACCTGGTTAGCATTTACAAGGATTATCTCTTTTTTTCAGCAGAAATCATTAGGCCTTTAAAACAATTCTGATGAAAGGGAGGACAGAAAACAAGATAACTGAAATATTAGCCTTTTATTTGCTTTGAATCACAACCATGCTGACTATAAAGTTTGTTGGCATCTTATAGACAACTGGAATGACTGTACTGTATGTTATATTGCCTTTAAGAGTACCTTTCTCAACAGGCAGTCACGAATATCAGGATGTTTATACTACTTGCCTCAAGTAATACCAAACCGTTTCTAACATAATTGTAAACATTTTGAAGAAATAGATCATCACAGACTTCATCTCTGTATCAGAAAGCATGTCAGAGAAAAGGGCTGGTATAACTAAGCAGTGAACCCAGTGCCTTCTCATTTGGAGGGAATAGTTGGCAAATGGTGCAGACTTTTTTCCGGTTTCTTTTTTTCAATTTATTCAGAAAGGCAGTTTATTTTGCTTCTAAAGCAGAGGGCTTATTCTGTCTTTGCTTGTCTTTGTAATTTCCCATTTTATTTTTAAACATAAATTAGTAGGCTTTTTTAAGTAATTCAGTTTCTAAAATGCATCACACCAGTGATTTATCAAAGACAGTATTTTTGCCTTCTGTAATGAACTAGAACAAGTGATCCAGATAAAGAGAGGGCAATCCTATTTATGTACCATGCCTATACTACCTTGTGGCCAGACAAGAATATGAACTCTTTAGGCAGCAGGAAAAAATACCAAAATGTTACCTTTTGTCTTATGGGTAGCTAAACACACCCATCAGGCTTGCACCCACTGCATGCAGTCCACCTGGGGACAGATGGTATTAAATGGAATTGTAATAGCTCGTGTCTGTCCTCTGATGTACCCAGCTAGCCCTACGCGAGAGTTAGGGGAGGAAAACCTGGTTACCTGTAACTGTTCCTCTGAAGGTGTGTACGTGCCAGCAGCCTCATTACTGAAGCTCATCTCAGCTTAGCACCAACAGATCTCCCTAAGCTGCAGAGTACTATCCTTTAAGCTCATTAATTGCAACCTGGAGTATCACCAGGCCCCACTGTCCAAAGTGGGTACAAATACTGGCCACTCCCTACTCTGTATCTGCTATTGGTACCAAAACCAAACCAAAGTTCTAGAAGCATTAATCCTTTCCTCCAAGCTGTTCTGCAGCTTTGATGCTTGTTACCATTCCCAATCAGCCTATGCAGCTTAAGCTACCATTTCTTTACCTATGGATTCAAAATAATAAATTTGCATAACAATTTCACAACTCTTTTTAAACTAAGCATTAATTCCCAGATTAAATTCTGTACAGGTAGTTTATTTAAAACCTTAAGAAGCTTCTCTCCTCTTCCCCAAAACTGAATAGGAAAAAAGTGCTAGGAACAACATACATCATCATTATAAAAATCGTAATAGGAGAGGGATGGAGACTTTGAGCAACGCTTAAAATAAAATAAATTGGATTCAGTTTGTGTGTCGTTATTCTATTGACAATCATGTATTAGATAACTAACTCCACACCTAGGAAGTTAGAAACTCTTAGAACGCAGTTGCACTTGGCAAAATTACAAAGCTGTCAGCATACAACCTGTGCTCATCAGTTGTGCAGATCTGGAATTAATTTTTTGCAACACTAAAATTTCCATACTGGAGATTCAGGACATCCTTCCAGACCTAAGTATGTCTTTCATAATATAATTTGTTCTAGGAAGATGTCAATATCAAGATTTCATAAGCTTCTCAGATCTGTTTTAGCTGAAGACAAGAAAGACAGTGTGCAGAAATTCCTCTCCCTACCTACTAACTTCTTGAAATGAAAGTTTTCTATAGAGACTTAACACAAGGAAGAGGCAAAAAGAAGAAATTCCACTCTAAATATAGAAGCAGTTTCAGGGGCTCATCACACAAAGAAAAATATTTTGAAGAGGAAAAAAGGGAAGTACAAGAAAGGTCATGATCTTAAATTCCATGGAGAAGGAAATAAAAAAACCACAACAAAAGTCATACTAAAACCTAAAATTAAAAGGATAATAGATGTACTATTAAAGAATATAAAATTATTTTGTTACAGTGTCATCTGGACCTACCCTATACAGTGTTAAACAAGACATGGGTTAAATAAATAATCCTTGTATTACTGTTGGTATGATAGTTAAAAATAAATATAAAAGACTACTGTAAGCCAATCTTACACTCTGTTCTGCAATGTAAATGAGTGCAGTTCAAATGATGTCTCTACTGAGGGAATCAACAGGCAGCACATAAATGCAAACAACCTTCATTAGACGTATTGTCATGAGTATATTAAACATGTCAAGAAGCATTGCTGAAGTTTCCTTCAGTACAATTTAACACACCTTACTTTATTAGGATGCACTTAATTTCACTGTTTTCTCCTTATTATCATTTATTATGACCAATTAAAGTGTTTGTGTCTTGTCGCCAAGCAAATTAATTCTGTAATTCCGGTAGGTGAAATCACCACTCATCTAACACTTCTGTCACCTTGTTTCCTAAGTGCAGTATCTTTCTTTGTCCAGCTTCTATTAGCATTTTGAAGAGAAAAAGCTTACTTGTCAGCTATAAAACAGGATCTTTTTACAGGGTAGACAATAACAGTGGGTTAGCTCACCTCTACTTGTGCTGTTACACAGCCTTGGTGGTTTTCTTCCTTGGAGTAACAAGCATAACCCACATAGTCAGAAAAAGAACAGAATGAAACAACAGAGCCCTTGGGCATTATTCTCATATTGGGCTCAAAGCTGTGTGTGGTTTTAATTTAATTTCCTTTGGTCAACACATGCAATAAATGCAAGTACACAGCAACTTTACCCTTTCCCCCCCCCCTTCAAAGCCTCCATATCAGAGTTCTGTCAAGAGCTTTTCACATGGTGACATAACAGGACGTGCCGTGCCATTTATGATGTTTCAAACGTTCATAAATTAGCTCAAAACATTTTCAATATCCTAAAAATCAAATGTGAGAGGCATGACCTCTTCTCAACGTTTCACAACAGAATTGTGAGCAGTTCATCTGACTATCTTTGTTATTTCCCAGCTTCACGTATGTTAAGTTTCTCAGAAGCTGCTGGAACTCAACTGAGAGCAATGGAATTTGGTTTATTTTCTAAGGAAACATATGTGTTATTTACATAACATTACTTTGACGTTACAGTAATGACTTCCAGAAAAATGCTGATAATTGCAAGGATGAAGAAATGCTGATAACTGCAAAGATGAAGAAATAAGTCTGAAGACAGTGATGCCTTTTAGAACAATTATAATTTCATTAAAATAGGAACATAACTTAAAGATAGATTTTATTCTCTTTGATGATTTACTCATGCAAACTGCACATAAAAGAAAACAGTACAGTTTGTGAAACATGTCAATGTAAAGACCCAAAATGCTAAGTACAGAAGTAGTGTGACATACGTCTCAAAACGGAATCCATGGTAGTACGACTACTAACTTTTCTCTATTTGCTGAATGCAGATTTTAATGGTTCTTTTTCCATCCCCCCTGTTAAATTCATTAACTGTTTACACATCTCCTATACACTTATGTAGACTTATTTTACAAGCGCAACAATTTTGTTATAAAAAGAACTCCACTTATATAAATATTATTTAAAAGCCTTTGTGTTTAGGAGAGCAAATTATAGTATAATTGACAAGGTCTTATCTAGTCCACCAACACTAACATGAAAAGTGACTGTATAGCTTTCTTGCAGAATTCACATTTTGTGCCTTTGCAATTGATTTCCTTCTCACAAGAGGTCCATTGTATTTCACCATCCTGGAAACGTTCAATAACTGTTAGAGGTTTTTATCTTGAAATTGGGAAAGTAAGACTTTTCAATGCATGAGGTTATCAACTCAACTTTCTAAGTGTAAAAATACAAAATATTTAGAATCCCTATTACTTTCATGCTTAAAGCCCTGCAATGATACATATATGAGTTAGATACTTCTTTGTCCAGTTTTCATTATAGTATGGTTGTATATATATTGTAGAAATTATGATTTTCCTGTGGATCAATTACATTTTTAGATTCAAAACTGAATCAAACAGAAACTTGATGGCACTGACACTTAAAAAGACATAGTATAGAGTGGAGAAGGAAGAGCAAATGAACTACACAACCCATTATAAGTGCATTAAATCTTTGTTATATACATAATGGAATCCTGCTTTACTGCCAGTTGCTACTATGCATCTGTTTTTGCTATTATACAAAGTTTTCCGACCTGAAAGCACACATCTACTTTTTTTAAACAACTTAATCTATTGTAAAATATTGTACTGTATTTTGAACATGAGTACAGAATCAAAATAGATAATGGCACATTTAAAAAACTCAGTATCCTACAGATGATTGGATAATGAGAAAAAGTGTACCTACAATCATCTCATCAGAAACAAACTACATCATGGAATGTTAGTTATCCAAATTCGCACAGTAAATAACATTTTAAAACTGCAATCACCTATCAGCCAGCATCACATAGAAGGCATCTTTAAACATTCAAGCAAAAGACTGCTGGCATTAACTACTGAACCATTCTCACACACACACCACACACACCACATTATAATTACATTGTTTCCAAGATACGGTAGATACTGATTTTTTTTTTTTTCCCACAAGAAAGGTATCAAAATTTTTGCTACTAAAAGATGACAGTGCTTACACAAGAATTAAGTACAAGTTAGCTTGCAAATACAAGACAATGACAAAAAAAAAATTCTTGAGTTGTCTGAAGAAGGTTTTTAGGCTTTTCTGGAATCCAAAACCATGAGTAAACTCCTTAGTCTGTGACTCAAAAATCCACAAAATATCAACCTACTTTGGAATACTAAGTATTCCAAATTTGATAACCCTGTATTTTACAATAAGCTTACTGGTTTCAGCCTAGCAACAAAGGGTAGTTACAGATATCTATTCTGACCAAAGAAATAAAGCTCTCCTCCCTGCAGAGTGGAAGTGGAGGGGAAAAAAACACCTGACATAAATTTAAAATAAAAAATCAAATCTATTTAGCAATGATCCTCATCTAGGATAGGTATGTGCATAAGAGTACTGTATCTCATATACTGTACTGGCCCTATTGAACAAATTAAGAACCCCAACAGTTAAAAAGCCAACCAAAATCCTATACATAAATCAACCGAAATGTTTTTCTCCCAATGTTCTTCCTCTCGTAATGTGCAAAACAACAAAAAGGCAAAAAGACTAAAAGCAAATTTACTGTTACTATCTTTCTCTTGCCTAGTGCTTTATGACCTTGTTAATATTACAAAGTCAATAGGGACTATGCAGAACTTTGGTATAAAAATGTCACATAATATTACTATCACAGTCTTGGGGATGACCTTCAGTATTTCACCCCAATGTTTGTTGAAATAATACCAAATTAAAAATGAAATAAACCACATTGTACTGTACACACACTTTACACATTAAGCACAAAAAATAACTAGTAAAACTAATATTTAAAAAAAAAGTCTTCTGCAAAGAGACTAGAACTGGTGTTCTGTCTCATCTTCACTGCCAATCGTTAAAGCCAAATTTAAGTTGGATTTTTAAAAATGAGTAACTTTAAGCTACAATTTCTCCTAGATGGAGACTGGTCTTTTGTCGATTTCCCTTTAAAGTCACAAGTATGTATCTAAGAAACTGATGCAACGCAAGTTTTTAATCAACTTCCTGAAGGCTGCGACTGGGAGGGAGGCGCCATGACGATCTGGGAAAGCACCGGCTCGGTGCTCTGGTCCGCCATCTGGGTGAGGACAGAGGTGGCCACCGCTTCTGCCTTGGAAGTTGAACTTACGCCATTGGAAGTGCTGACAGAACTGTGCTGAATAGCCTCCGTGTGTGGGCTGCTTGGCACTGATAGGTCTTCTGAGCTGTCATCCTTATCTGCAGCTGAAGAAGAAAAATTCATTAGTTCTTCCCCCAGACTGCACACCAGCACGTCCCAGTAACAGCAATTGTCCCCTATGGAACTAAAACACGCGGTGTAACGCAGCACACATTGCAGAACAAGCTGACTTTCAGTTTTTAATGAAAATACTAATTTGTAAGCAAAAAATATGGACTGCAGTATGCATTATTCAGGAAGCAAGAACGTTTTCACATCTTCAAAGTCATGATTGAAATTGTCCAATTTCCTGCCTAGTAAATCAGCTGGTGGGTACTGTGCCTCATTCTCATGATGAATGCTCACGTC
Organism: Hemiprocne comata; assembly: GCA_020745705.1. Taxonomy (NCBI): domain Eukaryota; kingdom Metazoa; phylum Chordata; class Aves; order Apodiformes; family Apodidae; genus Hemiprocne; species Hemiprocne comata. Next base: position 23,315,079 of record CM036591.1, read on the forward strand.
AATAAGCAGTATTTACAGATTAAAAATGCTACCAGACGCCCTAGTGCTGTATGAAGTTGCTTTAGATTTTTAACATATGCTATTATATTTTACCATGCTATTTATAAGGGCTTGCTTAGTAATCAAATTATAATAATTAAATGTTTAGTAATACTTGTAATCATGAATATGAGATCTGAAAAAATATTCTTTATATCACTGTATTAACTGCACAATACTTACTCACAAGTTTTCAACCCACATCCTTTTAACAGAGAAAAGCTCAGTAACTTCTCTAGTACACAAATGCCTCTCAGTAAGATTTAAAGGTTTAAAACTTATTTTAAAAATATCTTCAAGAATACTTCAGGTATTCTCCACAAAACTGAAGTAGCCACACAGTTGCATAATTTTTTTCTTATGACAGAGTGTAAATAGATTAAAAAATAGATTTAAAAAGTAGTTTGCATTGTGCAAAACTAAAATTTACAAAATGAGCACGATTTAAAATGTCTTTCTTGCACAGGCAAGACTAGGAAAACAAAAAAGAAAATAAGCTGTCTTTTCACTCAAAATCAGAAGTATAAACACCAAATTTTAAATTATTTTTCACAAGTTTTATACATGAACTCAAAGCCAGTATAGAGATGGAATCCTGGAAGTCCCTTTTAAAACAATACTGACTATTGTATAACAACCATATACAAAGATACACACAATCATAGCCAGAAGAAGCATAAACTATTGCTTGTGGCACAGCAATGGAACAAAGCTTGATTTTTGCTAGACCTGTCTTTGCAGTCCCTTTCAGATTTCCTCAAGACTGGCCTACAAATTCAAAAGTTATCCAGGGAAAGAGAAGGATGGGAAGGAATGACACTAACACTAAAAGACAAACACCACTGTGACATCATAGCCTCATTTCCATAGAAAACCAGGCTAATAGCAGCAACTGAAAGGAACACTAAGCATGAACAAACAATGATCAAATGAAGTTCATGATGCACTGAGGTTTATATGACATACCAGCCATGGGTAAGAAAATTTACTAAATTAGGAAGTCCCCAACATAAAGATCTTTGAAGCAACTCCATGCACACTAAGAACACACTCCTCTTCAAAGCCTGAAAACAACAGTTCTACTATTGACTGCTTCTGGAGAAGAATGGAAGGTCAAAAAAAGATGGGTAAATAAGCAAAACTGCTACATTTCTTTCAAAGAAATACTGCCCTCACAGATGATGTAGTATTTTCTCTTATACCTCTACTACAAGAGCATGGATGTAATAGTCTGGAAGTATCATAATGTTCTTATCCATGAGGCCAACTATTTTACAGACACTGCATTTTTTTTCCAAACCAGACCTTTCAAGCATTAAAGGAGACAGATGATATTGAGCTAGGTCTGCTGACAGTTCCCACATATACTAAGGTTACATGATAACTGTATACAGCAAGAACAAAATTAAATACTTCTGAAAGACATTTGTGATTCTTCGTAGAATTTGTCAATTCAACAACAGGAAGAACGTGAACGAGTGCCAATTCAGCTAATACTATTCAACAGGACTTCATCTTTGCTACATCTCTGTTAAGACCTACAAGATATCTCATGTAAAAACAAGTAAGGAACACATGCAAACTTTGTTAAAAACTCTAGTGCCACTTTCTGAAAAACACAGAATTACTAATTATGAGAGTAGCATATTCTTCCCTTCAGAGAGAATGAAATGGCAGCAAGTGGGATGACACGTATCAAATACAGTCTCCCTGCTGTCACACTTGCTCTTCCTCTTCAAAGCTGATGTTACTCTCCTATGAATCTTAATCTTCCTATTATGCTTCTTTTGCTGATGCAAGCTCCCCAAACTTTGCCTTAAACCAAGGAAAATGCACAGTCCAAATTAGAAATTAGTCTACAGAAGTAACATGGGCTATACATTAGAAGGCTGCAAATTTACAAACCTACATCACATGAACTGTCCTGTAGGCTACTCTGCATTGTGAGAAGGAGCAAGTTGTTTTGGTAATGGAACACAATGTATAGGCTGAGCTATAGAACATATTTTTAAAATACCCAGATAACCACAGAGCAAACTTTTGAGGATGTACTAAAAAGTACCCTTTCAGAGTAGTCAAACATGGCTATTATTTGCTTATTAGCATTGCCTACCGATAGCTTTCAGTAACATAATCAAGCAAAGATGGATTTCAGTCTTCGGAAGAAAAAAAATCCACCAAACCCAAAATGGGAACGAGTATGCAAGCACTGGCACGTGATTCAGACCTCCCTTCAGTCCTGTGATTATCACTATAAAGGAAGCCCCATGGTAATTCTCATCAGGCCATCCATGGACTATAGAGGGACTCAGGCCTCAAAATCCTCATTTCCAGTGAGTTGGTCTTTGAGAATATCCCCTGCAGTCACTACAGGACTGTTGCCTGTCCAGAACAGGCTGTAGTAAGTTGGTGGTTTGAGTAGTTCAAATGACTCGAGGTCTGAAACTGGTTACCCACCCCCTACCATTTCCTTAAAACTAACTAGAGAAAGAACACACAAAAAAATTTGTATCATCTACATTGCAGCCTCTACTTGTTTTCTTTTATATTCAGTTTCATACAAATGTTCTTGAATATGATGATGGCCTTTTGAAAAATAATAAAAATACCCAAAACACCCTTTTCAAATATTTTTTATAACTCCAGTTTTCAAAACACATTCTCTTCTTACAAGTTTCCACTTTTTTTTCTGCTCCAAGCCCAGAAAAAGCCTGAGAAAATACAGCAATACTGCAGAAGACTTTTAATAATAATCTAGTTTAGAGGAGCTAAAATGAAAAATAAATTAACAGCACTTAGATTTCACCTATACACAGCTTTCCCCCCAACATTGCAACAGAAATTAATTCGTACTGCCTCAAAGCACAGTGACAATTTTTATGGTGTCTCTGTCCTGATTACACCCCCTTTTGAAGCAGGCGTAAGACTTTTTTAATAAGGAAAGTATGATCCCAAGAACAATCCGAGAAGAAAGTAGTATAGGCAGAGTCCTGCTTTTCACTTGGCATAAGATAAAAATGTGTCTGGGAAAACCAAAAGATCTTAAGACTGTAAAATTGCCAAAAATACCCTGAAAAGCAATAGATTGTGTCTATTTACGTGCATAATACATGAAACCCCATTAAATTGTGGACTTAGCTGTTAAAACATAGTCTGCATGGTATAAACTAGCACTGTCTCAGTAGTACACAATAATCAGCACTACAGGAGTTCTGTAATCTGCTGTCTTCCATTTCTTCCACAGACACAGACCATTAAGCCACTCAATAAATTATTGAAGCCGTTCAACTTAGATTACTTGATGAACATAATATGTTTATTTACAAGTACTTTATATTTACATCATTTTCATAAATGTATTAACCAAAATATTTTTTTCCTCTCATAAAATGGAGCTGTGGGTATGTCACTTAGGCCACATACTTTCCTATTCCTAGCAATATTCACGCTGAGATAATGTGACAAAGTCCTTTCAGAGGGATGGCATTACAACTCTCATTCATGTTGAACTTTTACTTTCAAGAGACTTTTTGAGAAACTAGGTGAGCTATGCTTCCAATCTCCTTGCATACTATTGTTTTATTTTTTTCTAAAATGGAGGCTTTTTCCACTGACTAGTATTTTAGTTGATTTTCATTTTGCATTCTTTTGTAAATTAGGAACATTGTAGCCCTTTTCTGAGGGCAGAAAATAAGCATTACCAAACAGCCCATTCATTAACTTCAACAAAGATATCCTTATGCATGTGAATAGTATACCAGTTCAACACTTATTTTAAAATATTTTTTCATGCCAATTCAGGAACACACATACTGAAAACAACAAAATTAAAGAAACCTACAGTTTTTTGTTTGGCTGAAAAACCTTGCATGCATAATGTTATCCCCTAGTAGCTTCCGTATGAAATGATGTTGTTCTGTCAGATGGGAGCCATAATGGCCTCATCCCTGCAGCAATCATTGTTAATATAAATCCCCAACATATTTCTATACTGCTCCAATTTACTCCAAGATGCTATTTTCCATCTTGTCAAAATGACTGGAGATCAAAGGACCAAGATTTATAAGCTCAAAACTGACAAAATCAGTATTCTAAATATATATGGCAATAGAGAGTTGCTAAATCTCCCGAATCTTTTAAATTAAAAAATATTGCCCATTCTGATGAAATTGCTTACAATGACTACAAGTAAAGATGGTGGCCATTAAGTTTTACTGCAAGCACCTGAGGATCTGTTTGCATGCAATACAAAATGTTCCTTTATTCTCCTGAATTACTGACACTGGCAAATTAAAATGAAGTGGCTACATATGGCAGAAACAATCTTCACATTTACAAATATCCTGAAATATCACTAAATCATAAAAACGAAAGCTGCGGGTTATATATTATGAATGTTGCCTAATGCATTCCCAGCTCAGTTATTTGTAACAAATTTGTGTACAATGGACAAAATTGGCCATTTATTCTACAGCAGCAGCAGCTGGTTCTGGCACTGTGTATCATATCCAAAAATTAAGTTACAAGTCAGGAAAGCATAATTAACCTTTAAAATGCTGGAAGGATGAAAATCAAATGAGCACCTTTAAGTAAAAACATGTATTAGAAAAAAATGCCCCTGAAACTCTCATTATTCCCTTAGTATTAGAACTGCTTTTAAAAATACCCTGTTCATAGAAAAGTAGTTGCTTAATGTGGAAATCAGAACAATCTAGGAGCCATTGTACACTAGGAGCCATGAACCTGAATCTGATTATTTTAACGGCTTGACTGATCCTGGATGTTATGGTAAATGAGGACAGCTGTTCTCTTACCTCTATGGAAATCTCATTATGGTGAACAAAAAAAACCCACAAGGACCTTTCACTGTACTAGGCTAAGATGAAGTATAAAATATGGTTTATCATATGCTCTTAATACTTTAATTATATTTTCCAAAGCAGGTGTAGTAACTGATAGTCCTTAAATGCTTATTATCGTAAGCATTTATTAAATCAACATAAAACCTTCAACATTATGCAACACTTCAACTGAGAGGACTTAAAAACTTATTTCTAAATATCACATTGTCATTCCTGTCTTCCAATAATTTTCAAGATTCTTTTAAAAAAAAAAATCTTCAATGTAATTTTAGAACTGCACGTCTCAATTTTAATGTTCATTCAGCTCACATTGGCAGTTATTTCACTGATGCAGCCTAAGGCTATAGGTAATGGAACATTACTCACTATGATAGCCAGATTTCTTCTGCATGGCAGTTACAGGGCAATCTTTATGAGCCAGAAGAAGCTGTTTCAGCTGTGCCACTTCATTTCTCAGCAGGGTGACTTCATTCTAAAGGAGAAGAAAGTTATGTACTTTACTAGGCTCAAACTACACACATTTTGAAGATAAGTATTAAGTTTTACAGGATTTTCAGACAAGAAGTTTCCATTTGGTATATATTGCAAAAATGTACACATTTCTTTAATGTCAGTATATTTAAATATTAGCTGAAACTTGGCTAACTTTAAGATTTTCTTAAACTAGGAAATGCTTTTTTGCAAAATACAACATGGTTTTCAGTTGGCAGATGCAGAGTCTACATATAGTCTCACTCATACGATCCAGCTACTGTAAGACTCTCCTGCAAGGTTTTGTGATGAATTCTAATTAGAGTAAACCTACACTTAACTACCCACATTTTAACAGATGCCACAGCCAACAGTAATAAAAGGTTAAAAAACCCAACGAATCAGCCAACACAGAATGGTTTTTGATGACTATATTTGCACTTGTTGAAAAAAAAACAACAACTTGTGCACTGGAAAATAATTTAGTAAACGTCTGTTGATTTCCATATTAATTTTTTCTTTGGCAACCACACATAAATGTGCTGTATGAAGGAGTAATTTATAATAATGACAAAATCCTGAAATGTCAGCTTATGTCACTAAATCAGAGTGTGATCTAGGAGACAGCACTTGCAGAATCTAGCGACTGGGTTAATTTCTAGGATGTGCCTTTCCACTGCTGGGTGACCTTAAGCAAGGTCATTTTACTACTTTGTGATTCAATTTCCCCATTTGTAAAATGGAGGACAGTGATACTCACCTTCCCTGTACAGCAGTTTGATACCTATAGATGAGAAGAGCTGCACAGCTGCATTATACGTGACAATCCAAATTAAGCATGGTACGGCATTTTCTACCTTAATCTACCAGATTTTAAGGACGAATTCTTTACACAAACAGCACATATAAGTATGAAGTTGCTGTTTATCAGTGCAAGTAAAACTAACGTTTATGAAAAATGTTTTATTTGCTAACAGAAATAGGAAAAGCAATTGTATCATCTTATTTGAAAAAATGGAACAGCACTCCTATACTAAAAAAGTTGAGGCATTCTTATTGAATACGTAGCTAGCATTGTTAACAACATGAACACTGCGTGCCAACACTGCCATATGCAATGCAGAAATCATTCCTGAAAGTAAAACAGATTATGTCTGCCAGGCAAATGGTACGTGAAATGCCACAGAAAGGTAATCCACAGTTGTCATTTACGTATTACCAGCAAGAACTACTTCTAATTGGTAATAAAGGGGGGTTGTTAGAACCAACTCCTACACATAATCATGTTTCTTATCATGTATGTGACAACAGCAAGTCTTTCCATCCCATTCAAAACATGTTAACACACGGTGGTCATTTACCATGTGGTTAACGTGTTGAAAAGAGACTAACAAGAAACATATGGTATACACACTTTAACAGTTGGCATGAGAAAAGATTATTTCAAATTTTCCCACTGGAAAGGTCCTCCTCATTAATGAGATATCAAGTCAAGTGTAGAAATCAACAATTCTTTAAATAAGCATGGAATACACCTCACATGCTGCATAGAATTTTTATGTTCCCACATTTCCAAGTCTGCTAACAGTAGAAAGCAGGTTTCTGGAGGCATTTCTTCCATTATTTCTTCCTAAAGCAGCTTCTGCAGCATTAGTACAAATTACCACTTGATTGTTGAGCCTTTAAAACCTACAGTGACTTTGTGAGGACAACAGGCCACTCTTCTCCTACTCTTTCACCCTTTAAGATTATTAAAGCAGCAGGGACCAAATACGAACCATATAATGAACTTTGGCATCTGATCCTGCAATTCGATTGAGCAGCCACTGGGGACACATGGTCAGTATTTCCTTAACACCTTATATAGCATACCATGCCCTGCAGTATTGTGCAAGGCACAGAGGCAACATGATGTGGTATATAAAATTTAAGATCAATAAACAAGTCAGCATATTAGTAGAAAACACAGTCCACAACAAGCAAACAATAAATAAACTTTACAAGATTGGAAGCATGAAAAAAACCTTACACAGCCGAGCCTATAATAAAGACAATCAACCTAACCTAAGTGTGTTACTAGTGTGATGTAATTGATGGAAATTTTCCCTCAAGCAAAAATCTGAAAAATATTGGTTAAAAAGGAAATTACATGAATCATTTAAAAGAAGAAATTAGGCAGAAGTTCATCTACAGAAAGCTGAAAACTATGGAACAAAACATAGATCTACCAAGAAAACCTCTTAAAAATCTGCATATACTGTCAAAGAGCTTCCAGTCTTAAAAACCTTGAAATTGACATTAGAAGCCTTGACATAGACACTACCAGTAAGCTACTAACTGGCTTAAGAGAAGTCAGAATTGTCATGTGAAGCAATGCAATGTTGCCATTTTGGTATTAACCTACTTTTGGAAATGTGACATCTCAGTAAATTCAGCTAAGCAGGTAATTTAGATATTAAACAAAATATGAACTACTAACCCCTAACACTCAGTCTATAAAACTGTACTAAGGCAAAACTCCAAACTTATTAAATTCACTATTAAATATAAAGCAAGTAATCACAAGTCATTACTGCCTACTACGCTGATCATCTGTGTTAGCCTGTCGAGTGAACAATTATTATGGAAATATAGGATTGATTAATGTTTCCACACACAGTACAGTTTAATTATTTCTCTGACATTCAATTTTCTTTACAAGTAATTCTGTTCTTCACAGTTAACAGTTTTGCTTTTAGAAGAACATAAGAAAATTCTCTGTCTTGAAATCACTGTTACTGATTTAACTCTTGGAAACATGGAAATGTTTTGGTTATTGTACTTACACTATTTTCAGTTATAACAATTCGTATGTGTAAGGTAAAGGCAGTTCATGTAATACCAAAAATGGTTTTAACTAAGAAAACTGAAATATAGCCCATCTTTTTCATTGTTTTTCTTTCTGTAGATTTACCTTCACTTGTTTCTCAGTTTATTTAAGCTATGGTGGTACATATAATTTTAAAATTAATGGATTTACAGTGAGGCCTGTGACTGCACTAAAGGAGGAGGTGTACAAGTTGTGAACAGGTATGTGAAAGCTATATATTTGCAAGGAATTTAAACTAAAGCTGGTGCAGTGTCAGGATTCTTGGAACATGGGAAATTATTTCATATAGCGTACTTAGGTATGAATTTCTTACATTTTACTGTCTGGGATGCTGAATATTTTTAAAGACATGAAGCTGAAGACAATTGATACACTGTAATTTTGATTCCACGATAAAAAGTAATCTCAACATGTCCTAATTTCCTGTTGATCAAGCTGGGACACATTCTATATCAAACAGCATTGAAAGAGGAGTTTAATAAGAAGGGAAAGATCTGTGAATCTGACTCAGTGAGAAAGAACAAGAAGTGAAACTTCAAAATATCAAATTACTTTCCATTGCATTTTCTAAATGAATGCTTCATTTAGGAAATGACATCATTTTGCCTTTCTGTAATTCTCAAAATAAAGCTTTTAGACTTTTTATTTTGAAACAACACTTTGTGCCACTTCTCATGTGCTGCTGGAAAACATTAAGAAAGTATGCTTTAACATTTAGTAGTAGTTTAAATGGATTGTTCTACCGGGGTAACAGTTTTCCCAACATGGCCAGTTTCCAACCACTGATGACCTCAGATGAGGTGGAAAAATGACTGGCAACATACACTAGACTGCCCTCGTACAGTTTACTTCCCTTGCTATAAGATTTATGCACACTGGGAGGGCAGTGTGGTGAAATTTGCACTGCCACTGCCTCTGCTGTACCTGTTCTGTGGACAAAAGAGGCCTTCAGTTTCCAGTGAAGTCAATCTGGCACCTTTCACGAGCACTACATTCACTTTAAAGGAAAAAAAGTGAAGTTAAAAAGAACCAAAGAAAATCAACCCAAATCTTATTTAAATAACTCAGGCTGTGACACAAATTATTAAAAGCAAGATATTTTTAAGGTAAGGCTATTACTTTGCTGATAAGCGTTTATTCCAATGCATCTTGTCATTCTTGTTTAGTATCACAGTCTGAAAGTTATTTAAAATGGAACAAAGGACAAAAGGGCACGATCCTCAAGTTTACACATCTTGAAATCTGAGTATTCTCTTATAATCTTATTTTACTGGTATATGCAATTAATGTTGAATTTTGAATTCTGATATGAGCCACCAGTTACAAAACCATTCGTATTTCAGATTTAATGCAAAGTTCGGGTTCCAATGATCCAGGATCACTGTCTAAGAATGGAAAAAATTATATATTTTTACTTGAAATTAAAAGTTTACCTGTAACTGGCCATTTAGTGAGCTCAGGTCCTCGGCTTTCTTCTCCAGTGACTGCACCCAGACTTTCCGTTTCTGTCGGCATCTGGAAGCAGCCGCCCGGTTTCGCTCCAGGAACTTTCTTCTTTTCTCATCAGGGTCTTCATTGGCAGCTCTTCTTCGCCGACCACCTGTATTTGGTGTTTGTGGTGTAGGCTGAGCTGGGGATGCCTGAAAACAGTAACAAGTATTAAAGAAGTTATCGGTATAATAATATTCATCACTTAACCTACAGCGCAAGTATAAATACATATTGCACCTTGAGAACAGCATTAACATTTCTAAATACATTCGGGTTATACACATTTCTTTTATGGAAAGCTATGCCATTTAAATCTATAGCTACATTTTAAAAACTATATTTACACTCCTTACCATGTGACATTAACATGTAACATTTTAATCGTGGCTCTGGCTTTGGTTTAAACTTGCACTAAAAGAAGCCACTCACTTCACAAAGTTAGGTTTATATGACATTTACATTCAGCATCCAAATAAAGGCTGGAAGCAATACTTCTTGAGATGGGCTCTCGGGTATCATTTTATCAATTCTGATGGCATGAGTATTTACAAAAGGTAAACTTCAAAAAACTCTTTTACCCAAAATAGCTTTTAAAAGTTACATTTAGCAGGAAAGAAATTTTCTACTTTTGAATCTTCCCAAATAACCTAATCTTCCCACAAACCTAGTCACAACTTGTTATGCCCAAAAGAGAGCAGCTGTTTGACAAATGCTGTCAATGCTGACACTCACTGATCCCTGGATCTCCAGACAGCAATTTCCTACTTGTTGATGTGTTCCCCACCACTGTGTACCCATTTCCCTCATATCCAAGCATGTATTATGATAGGATCAAAATGTTTCAGTAGTTAATATATTATACACCTTTGCTAACTGCATATAGACTCTGGGCAAAGCAATGAATTATGAAAACAGAATAATTGATATTAAAAGCCTTTCAAGTGACAGGACAGACAGAATATAACTTTCTACATGACATATTCACAGGTGCACCTGCACATTCAGTCTAGCACAGTAAGGAAGTCTTATTTTTAAAAACCTGAAACTTGTATAACTTCTAGAGAGTTAATAATAAAAAAATTCCTGGAAATGCAAATCAGCATTTTAGGAATGAAACACATGCAATGTTTGTTTTAAATACTAAAATAACAAAATAAACAAATAGCAAGCTTTTAATATTCAGAATTCTGCTATGTGGTACTATGAAACTATTTTTAAGAAAAGCTTAGGACAGTATGGGAGAACAGTAGCCTTTAGAAGGAGATAATTTTACAATAGGTAACCTTTTCCTCTTTTTTGCTCCAAACATATTTGTTTTGTTACATTATTTGATTTCAGTGGCCAGTCTAAGAATCTGAGGGCTTTCACTGCAGATGCAGGTCTTTCCAGCTCCAGGCCAAGTATGTGGCCTTTATAAAACTGGTGTTATGCTATGAATTCTGAAAATACTCTGAGAGATTTTTAAAAGCATTTTGAAAACATGTACAACATAAAAACATTTCAACAAGTTTTACTGAAGCAGAACAGCAGCAATCCTCCAGGATTCACCCACAGAAGTATCTCTTTTCTCCAGCACAACTCCCACTTCCAGTCTGACTCAGAGGTCTTGCCCCAAAGGGACAGCACACTGTTCCTAAGCTCACAGCTCCTCTGTCAGTATTGGGGATGACACAGTACACAATCACACAGCTGAGACTGTGTGGCAACCCAGAAAAGATCCTTCAAGCAAATTAACACAAGCATGATGGCCAATGCAGTTAGAAAAGAATTCTGAAGAGTGTTTATGATATAAAATATTAAACAGATGCAATATAAACAGAACATAAAAGCACTTAGGTTTTTCAAATATGTATTAACCAGCTGTACAGTTTTCAGTTACCAGAGAATTTCTTGTTAATGCACTCCAGAAATCAGGAGGACTTAGTTCTGAATTTGAGCAGACAGATAGTACCTATTTTGAAATTACCACCTTGGATAATATATTTTATAACAATTTAAGAACATCTAAGAACTTTAAACATTTTACTGCTACAAGACTATTGATTCCAAGAGAAGTCTGTAGCACACAATAACCTCTATTTTACAAATGAAGAGAAATGTAAAAGATTCATTTTGCATAACAAAAAAGGGGGCAGGAAGTACAAGTCCACAATGCTGTCATACCGGTGTTTCAGTTGTTGAAGTTGCAGGTTGTTGTAGTGATTGTGGTCGTGGTTCCTCTGACTGAGTCCTAACCAACCCACTTGGATGTCCCTTGGCAGTATCTCCATTTGTTACCTGAGGGTGCTGCTGGGTCAAGGCTGCTTTCAATCTCTGCAAGCAGAAAATAAATAAAAAAAAAAAAAAAGGAAAAAAGAAAAAGAAGGAAATATTCTATTTTGCTAACTTGAAGCATTACTAGTGACTTACAATAACAGTAGTCACTTCCATTTTGGAAACAGGAGCTCCAGCTCTAAAATAGCTTTCAACAGTCATTTAGACATACACCTGCCAACAGGCGACAATCCCTTGCAAGCATGACAACAGCATTGAGGCTTTACTTAAGATCTCAGAAAGAAAAGGATGGTAAGCTGTATGGAGAAGTAAACAGAAAGCCTCCTTCAGGATGAACTGTACCCACAAAGAGATGACTGGAAGACCATAAAGAAACAGCTGCTGAGGTTGTTATTACACATGGCACAGATCAGAAAGAAAACAATCACACATGAAGGAAAACAGGTAAAAAAAGAACACAAACTTATTTTAATTTTAAAAATTCTGGTGTTCTCTATTTTAAAGTTGTATGTTATGACTCCACTTCTTCTTGGTCATTACAAAAACAATCTCTCTACAATCCCTCTTATGAGTAATTACTATATAAAAGGCAAGGTCTTTGCTGAAATAATGCATAAAACAGCAACAAGCTTAGATTGTATGTAAAGATTAGCTTCTATTTATATAGAAATCTGCAAGGGTGTGCTGTTTTACACTAGACATTTGCTAAAAGTTTTGAAGGTTTTCCTTGTACACAGCCACTATGATGAATAGTAACTTCAAAGTTCACCTGCAACACATTCAAGAGTTACTGACAACTTGGTAGTATAGTTTTTTTACAACAAATTCTTAATCTTATGTGATAAAAGATATACTAACTTTCAGCAGATACAACTGCTTCTAATTCCATATTATTTCTTAACATTCTTAACATTTCATTAATATTGTGTAACTTATCATTAAATTTTCAGTGATAGTTAAGAATTTACTTAGACTAATGGTACTAAAGGATGTTTTTCTACTGAGCACTGGATTTTTAAAGAATCCAGTGCAAGGTTAAGAAAAGGTAAATGACTTAATACAGGACAGTTTATAACAACTCTGGTAACTTGTATCATCAGATTTAGCACAAAGTATTGCCAACGTACTAATATAAAGTCTTAAAAATGCTGGAGCTAGGCTGCATTTGGCAAGCTCAAAATAAGCAGATGACTTTGCACCTATTTATGTAGCTATTCTCTATAAACTGTAGTATCTAAAGTCTCACCAATTAAGTCATTGGAATACAGTGACAGCTCTCTCCTACTTTGCATGACGGTAGGCTTTTCTGGATCATATTTTACAATTAAAACAAGAGATTGCAGATTACCTTTGTCAGAACTGCAAAAAGTCTTCAGGTCTGCAATAACAGCATGTTACATCAACTATCAAATACGTATAGTTGGCTGTAGCATCTAACCACCACCAGCAGATATCCTATTTGAAGATGACAGAGAACCAAGAAACTCCAACATTTCCCTGCTGGCTTGCTCTTACCGAGTGTCCAACCAGCGCCTTCTGTAGCATCACAGTGACTGCTCTACGTTGCAAGTAACAGCACACATTACCCCAAAGAGGGACCATTAAAGTGTATGTAAATATTCTGTGTTAACAAAGTTCTGTTCCCCACCTCATTTTTTATCAACCTGGGAAGTTTCCCAGAATGAAGGTGCTTTCAGAAAAGCATGCAAGACAAATCTAGAGTAGTTTCCACAGTGCTCACCTCTGATAACAATTTAGGACATCTGCAGGAATTAAGGCAGGATGACACAAACTTTTAAGATAACGTGCCCATAATTCTTAGTATACATACAGCACTCTAAAAAGTCTAAGAACTTCAGTAGTTGTTTTTCTCTACAGCATTAAAACAAACTCAAGAATCAACTTGTACCTTCCTAACTCACCTTGGAAAAACAAGCTAACAAAAACATTTCAGTCCCTGTCTCCAGCTGAACAAACAGCGTTTTCCAATTGTCTAAAATTACTGAAACCAAACTCTATGAATTAATTGAAAGGTTGAGAAGATTATTCCCACACCCCACACCCCCTTTAAATTCCAGCTAATCCTTGTCATTAAATATTCACATTTTCTAAACTAACACCAGGACTATCAGGGAGACATATCACTGAAAAACATATTTTGTTTCAAGGAATATTTGCAAAATTAACCTCAAATGAAAGAAGTGCATGCTATTAAATTTTTATATTTTACATTAATTTGAAAAGAGCAGTAGAAAGAAGGAAATAGCACAACCCTACCTACATTATAAAAGACCAATCATCAGGCACAACGGATGTACAAAGTAGGACTTAACCTTCCGTACCGAAATGCTAATGGTTAAACATTTTAATTTTGTAAATTTGTAAGTAAACTCCTTTTGAAAATTACGTTGTTAAATGTAATGTGCTATGGAAACAGAAATAGAATATAATTTGTTTTAGATTTATATTACAGAATTTAGAAGTTGAAATTCAAATAGTTGCGCTTAAAATTATTCACAAACGCAAATATATTGTGAAAATCTGATGAATATCTACAGGTTTTCATGAGATATCCAGCTCACTTATTCATAAGGTTTCATATTTTATAAGGTAATGCTGAAGTAAAATACTACATGGATGTTATGCTTCCTGTGAGTAGTAATATAGCCCAAATACCATGAGAATATCAGTTTTTAAAATGTAGTATGTTGAAACAAAAATTAGAATAAATGTACATAAACAGTATTATGTGGGAAACCTCATGACATCCAAGGTCTAGTTAATATTATTTCATTACTAAAGGCAAACTAAATTGGTATTTGCAAAGATATTAATAGCTTTTGAAGTATTTACTAGCAAGGTTTTATTGTTCATGTATATCCTTGAAAACAAATCCTCACCGTATCTGTCAAAATTTGGTAGGACTAGAGCATTCCATCAAGACCTCACAGAAACAAGATAATATTCTACAGAAACAATTTGTGAAAAACTCAGATCCATATTTCATATCTGCCACAAAAGCTCATCAGAGTAATAACCCTCCTTCTCCTGGGTGTTATCCTACCATCTGCTGCTCTATTACTTATCTTTATTTTGCAACTAATTAACAGCATAATCTTCTAAATTCAGCAAGTTAATTATCATTATTGTGGTCTTCGCAGCATCATCAGTCCTTATGAAGTCTTGTCTCTCCACCCCCAGAGAGCATATGAAAATGAAGTAGGTTGTGAGGGTCTGTTTCTTTAGAGTAGGCTCATTAGGTGTTTGCTGATTAGCTCGGCATGCAGAGAGACAGGTCAGAAGAATTCTGCTGAACACAAGGTCCCATGCCAGGCTCCAGCAAGTTAATGTCGGTTTCTGAACATTTGCCAAGCTGCCCTTTGTCACTTCTCAGTAGACACCTCCTGCAGAAAGCCTACTGACTGCAAGGTATTTCTCAGATTGTGACAAAAGTTTTTATACGGGTGGGAACGTAAGTTTTTATACGCGATGGAGGGAAACATTCAGTGTTAAAGCAATAGTCAAGTTCTTCAGAAACTTCTGCAACCCATGCAGAAGGGGTCTGAGGTCTGCATCCACAAGATGTGCACTCAAAATAGAACGTTCTACAACTAGTAGTAGCTCATGGCTCACATTTCATGTGCAGAAAGCATACAATTACAGTTCTCACAAAGCAATTCTGTAGTATTTAGAATCATGTATCCTTATCTTAGCAAGGTTTTGGTTTTGTTTTGTTTTGTTTTTTAAACACATCTATTCTAAGCCTCTCTAAAATACCACAGAACTGACTTATGAACTTAGGTATATGGAAGTCAGTTTCCGTAGCATAACAAGAAATACGGAGTCACATCAGAAAAACTGATAATTTAAGTGTGCCACAGAAATCTGAAACTCATTTTCACTCCTGTTGAAAGTCATTCTCTGTGCAAGATACAAGGATATTTTCAAGAGAATAGCAGTAAAGGCAGCTTGTGTCTGAATAAAACCTCTACTAATATTTCACTTCAGTTCTACAAGCAATAGGAGAAAAAGGATCCAAGAATGTTCAAAACTATAGTAACAGTGCCTTTCACAGGTGTGAATGGAGCAGCTATGTTTCCTACAATAACTTCAATATTGGACAAAAAAATTAAATTGCAATCTATTTTCACGTAATTGTGTCATACACTGAAACACAGCACTGTATGTTTCAGTGCTGAAGTAGACCATAATATTGTGCTTAACATACTCTTCCTCTAAATTTCAGCTTTTTCACTTTAAAGTCTCTTCCACTAATGTCCCAAATCATTAGGATTTGGCTCACTGCTCAGCCAGTTTTTAAATGTTTGTCTCTCATGGTTTTGTTTGTTCTGTTCACAGCTTTTTTTTCCCCTCCCAGTCATTACTCCTTGCAGTTGGTATATATTTTTCTGCTATTTCACTCAGTGAACCTGTTCTCACATGCAGCTGTCCCCCTGTGGAATTTATGTGATCAATTAGTGTCAGGCGACTTTAATCGTAACCAGAGAAAACAGCATTTCAGCAAAGAAAGGAGTCCTAGAAGTGACATTTCAGTAACTTGCTGCCCATGAATAACCAAACCTGCCGTGCTGAAAGAGCCTGACACTTCAGACTGAAAACTTCATCAAATACAGAAATACACAGTTCTAATTATTATGCATTAAGCTTGGACACTAATCTAAAAACATCATCAAATGTGCTAAGCAAGCCCATTTATAAACTGAAAAGTCTCCACAAGCAGTCCATAGTAGGGAAAAATACCCAGCAAGTATATTAGTTCCCTTATCTTTAACGGGTTTTAAGACTTCTAGGACAGCTGAAGAAAACTTGTGTGTCATAGGAAGGCATCCAATACCCATTGCCAAAGATGTCTTCTGCCAGACATTTTAAGCTTTGCTTACAGAAATCAAAATGCCTGTTTTACTAAAGTTCATTTGTGATTTTATATAAAAAAATACATGATGGTCTATATACAATTTGGTATATGTAACTCATAAGGTAGTCATCAAAATAGAAGAAAAGTGTGTTGTTTTCATATTAATAAAAATTAAAAAATTAAATTCCCCAAACCTACATTTAAATAATTAAACTCCAATCCTATTTCTATTAGGAAATAATGGCACTACAATCTCTATTTTGATTTTTTATGAAATTTGTTCTCATCTTCCCTGAAGAAAAGGAAGTCTACACAACAATAGCCTTTTGTACACAGGTAAGAGAGAAATGAAGGAGACTGAGGAATAAAATCAGAGCACAAAGTGCTTTTCTTATTACAAAACTTGAAAATACGTTATTTCCTTGAAATTTCATGCAAGAAATGAACTGCAGAGATAGTCTCTGTGAAACTAAATGTTGAGTCTTTTGGAACCCACGTGAAAAATAAGCCAGACTACCATGCCCTTGCAGGATTTAGTATGTAGCAAGCAAAATTATTTTCAAGATAGATGAACAGCAAAGGATTTGGCATCACAAAGATTCAAATTCTAAACATTAACTTTACAGTTAATAAACCATCACGTATCTGCCAAGAGTGCACCACATGGCATAGTAAGTTAGTCTTCCTGTTCGAAGCTTTTCTACATAAAGTTTTTTCATTAAATTGTTTTTACTTTAGGAGTGGTAAGAAATTAAGTTTTTTATTTTTGTGAAAAGGCACTACAAAAAAGTAAATGAGCATAAGAAATATACATAATTCCGATATTCTTTCGAGGTCCCTTCCAACCCCTAGGATTCTATGATTCTATGATTCTTGAACTCTGCTCATGCTTTATATTAACAACAAGGAAAGAGGAACTACTGCAAATACCCTATTCATAGTCTCATTTTAAAAAAATGTAAGTAATCACTGAAGTGCATATATTAGCTAAATTCTAATGAGAAGACTAATGAGACTGTTAAATTTTAAGTCTAATGATCCTTATTTTTCTTTGTATCTGAGTGATTGCTTCTTCCAACTTGAGATCAAAGTCTTCACCACATACATGTATTTCCTTCCCCTCTTTAAAGCTTTGTAAGAGCATATCACTCAGTAACATGGTTAAAAACCTAACTACTTGCCTTTCTTAAAAATTATTTGGAACCAACTCCTTCCAGATTTCACAAAGCAGAATTCAGAGAATGAGTCTCCTGACTCTAAGGAAATGTGCAATTTCTGATAAAACAGTTCTTGTTTTCACTTTCTTATATTCTTCTCTCCTGGATTTAAGATAAATTCATCTCTTCAGAGATGTTTACATTTAAATATTTCCTCAGGTATTAAAAGATTCCTTTTCCCACTCCTACGGGGACAAGCATGCACAGAAACAGATCTTTCTTTCTTTCTTTCCCTCCCTACACTATTTGAAAAGTCATCATGTTCAACAGAAGAGTAAAACGAAGGAAGACCTGACAACATTAGGAAAAGTCAGTGCACTGGTGATCAGCTCTCCACAGTGGTTTCAGGACTTGGTTAATGTGGTCTGGTGTGCCACTGTACTGGAATCCCATTACTCCAGGCAGCAGAATAATTAGTATTTCCAGACTTGCTGTCACATTGCACATATTGTGCTTTGAGGAGACAAAATGTGTAAGTAAAGAAATCCCACAGGTTTAGGTGGACAGAAATGAGATATCGAAGGATGTCAAGGGCACCCTCCCACTTTACAATATTGATGCACAGAAATGTATTTTATCCAGCAGGTGATCCAGATTACTTTTTAGCACGAAGTAAGAGTTGGGAGAGGAACACTTATTCACAAGACAGATATTGTTTACAGAGACATCTTTTAAATACATAAATGGGCTAATTATAATAATAGTGTTTCTATTGCTTTAGAACAGTTGGAACAAACAAACAAGACAGCAAAACCAGAGAAGCAACTACGTATTGTTGCAGAAAATCTTTCAAGTAATTAATTCAAACTACCACCCAACCTGGATTACTAATACTTAAAAAAAAAAACCAAACCAAACTTTGTTCTTATTCTGCTTGTTTTACTCATGATTTTCTCAAATAATCACCAAAACTGCCCCAACAGGAACAACTGCCACACAAAACAGTTTCTTAAGTATGCCTGTAATATACATATAATTACAAAACACTTGCCAAATGGACTATATTCAGTTGAGATTCTGAAAACATCAATAAAAACCTTTTACTTTTCCTAGTTTTTTAAAGAAATATTATATCCTTTGGGAGGAAACATTCTGCTTCTCGGAAGGTGATGTTGACTGTTAATGTGCTACTAATTTTGTCTTTCTTCACTCTAACATTTCCTATCCTCCAATACAAGAAGCAAGGAGTTTAGTTAAAAATCTAGTTAATTTAAAAAGAATGACTGAAAAGAAGATCAAAATGACCATTAACAATGGAACCAACATAGGCTATCATTTGAAATAACTGTAAAATAAACACAGCTGTTATTTTGCCATTTTTATCAAATTTGTACTTGCAGAATTTAGACTAATAAAAGAAAACTAGAGCTGTTTTAAAAAACAATAGAATATAATTAATTTCTCAAGTTACTCTTGAGGAATAATGGAGTTTTTCACTTACCAATTTAGCCTCAGACTGCACTGGCTGTGGGGAGGAAGGCCCTGGGATTCCTGGGATACTAGGCACCATGGTGACAGGTCTAACAAGCTGACCAGATAAAGTATAAAAATGAAGAAAACCTGAGTATGTTATCATAATAGAGAGCATATGACAGCACTACCCTCTGAAGACAAAACAGCTATCAAGCTGCTTAAAACTAAGTTCTGTGCTGCACTTAGGCAAATCTGCTCCACTTTCAAATCAATATAGCATCATGCTTACTTACTGGAACTGCAGCAGGAACATGCACATTAGAATTTGTGATAGATGCAGGAATGGCAACAGGCATGGTTTGTCCATTAGGAAGATGTAACAGCAGAGGAAAAGGACCTGGAACTGGACTGAAAAAGGAATGAACTATATAAAAGAAAACTTATCCAGAGAAAAGAACAAGTTTACACATTATTTTAATTGTTTGTTTGCTTACAGTTGTAATTTAATATCTATTTGGAGATCAAAAATATGAACTTAGTGATGTGGAGAACATGGAATTATATTTCACATGTAGTGAAAGTTGTATGTTTCATATGTAGTAAAGCACCACATTACACCAAAGTATCTCAAATTTGTATATTAACTGCAAAAACAGTATCTGAAAGTAAACAAGACAAAATATTTTCAAATTCTTACAGAAAACATTGTACTAAGATTTATGTAACTTACACTATTGGTCTGTTAGAGGATGGAGCCTGGGTAATAACTGTACTAGACGTTGGTGATGGTATTGCCTGCTGAATAATCACACTTGAGTCAGAACTTGTAAGTAGTACATTAGGAACCTGCAGCGACGCTGGACGAACGATTGTTGATGTAGGCTGTGCAGTCTGCTGCAGTGACACTTCCTGAGGGAAAACAAAGATTCATCAGTCTGTAAGATACAATTATAGACCATTAATTGTGACTGTTAAATGAACAGAGTTTGATGGAACAAAGCAGAATTTCTACAACAGTATGTAAGCAGACTCAGTTATACGGTTTAAAACATTAAAAAAATACCCCTTTGGATGACTCATTTGAACCATCAAAGTGCAATTGTTGTGACGACAGTGATTGTAGTTTTATGACAAACCCTGGCTCAATTTATGCTAAGGCTACTATTACTTGTAATTCAGTTTTGACCAGGTATTAAGATTTTTTTTTTTGCCAAGAAAGCCATGGCACTATAGGCACCATCATGTCACACTCTGAATAAAAACATTTAATGGTGTCCTTATGTACATTTCAGTTTCAGTCAATTGTTCCAGATTTAAACAAGAGAAACAAAAGTTTCATGGTTCAGTAAAAAGGAAAAACAAGTCTTTTTTAAAAGCCTTTATCCCTTACCCAGGTACTTCTCTTAACCAGAGTGCTACAAAGTTAAAAATACTTGAAGTGTTACATTCATAGCTTTTTGCAAAATACATGCTATCTTGAGGCAGAAGAAATTATTTGAGCACAGAAATAAAGTTTTCTTAGTCTCAAATAAATAGTAGACAGCATTTACTACAGTTCTTAGCTTAGTAATCAGGTAAAGTACATTATCAATTGCAACGCAGTACCTGCATTTGCTGTTTCTGAAAATCTAGAAACACCTTACTGCAACCAATGCCTTCCTTCTCAGGAAACCCTTGATACTATCAGACTTCAGATTTACCTTAGCACAGGATTTTTCCAAGTTATTTATTCTTTTGATGCTATCTACTGCAATCAATGGCACATAAAACTATTCTCTTAAGATCAGCAGACTTTAGTTGCTCCACTGCTAAAATGTAATTCGAAGAGAACATCTCATATTTCTGCCATATAGGCTACACTGATTACCATTTGCTCTGATTAAGCTTTTTTAAACTCATCCACACTTAACTGTCTTTACAGATTTGTTTTCCTTTTTATCTATCCATTGCAAAATGTGTGTGCTTCTCTGAGCACCTGATAGAGCTGTAAGGGGGCTGGCAAACTGTGGGCTTTAAAAAAGGAGTTTAGATGATGGCATTCTCTGTTCAAAAGCTCAGAGAGGCTTGATTTGTTGCCATCAGGGTTCATTAGTTCATTCAACTGTATTGAGGAAAGCAAGAATTTTTTCTTTAGTATCAATCTGGGGTATTTATATATAAAATATGTAATATTGGAACACAGCACCTAGAATCACAGATAAGCATTCAGTCAAAAGAAGAAAACAACCAGTATGGAATTGTGGGAACAGAAAAAAAATTGGGAAGAGTGCATGTTCTTAGGACAGGATTAAACACTTTGCAAATAAGGGATTTGGAATAACAGCTATACAAATCTTACTCAGTGAGAAAAGCCACAGGGAAAACAAAGGATACTGAACTGCTTCACTGTGGAAAATAAGAGGAAGGCATAAGGGGAGAACACTTGCCCTGATAATCCTTTGGCAGTGGCTAATTCAGAAATTACTGTCTTGTCATTCTTCACTGGTTCCAGTTTCACCCTTTCCTGCCTGCTGTTTGCCACTATTACCTGTATCATTACTATGAGCAATGAGCCACTACAAAGTACAATCCCATTGTAGGGATCTGACATACCTAACAGAGGTGTAAGAGCTCTTTTTCTTGTTCCTCCTTTCACCTGAAACACTTTCATAAATGGGAAACATATATACATATAAAAGTATATGTATAAATACAAATCTAGATATATGAACACCACAGAATAGCTATGGCAAAGTAATTCTCATTTCCATCAAAAACAGGAAAAAGACAGCAAGCAATAGCCAAGGAGCCATGCTTTGATACAAAGATGTGAACTACTCAGATATTTGCACATTCTCAACAACAGTAATGCTATAACAGCCCCTTCTGTAAGAGTTTGTGCCAAGTGGCTTCTTTAAGTACCTGTGTGTGTGGATGGGGAAATAACTGCCAAAGAAGAGAAGTGCTGAGAGGCAGTGGTGACAGTCTCCCAAGTACGGATAAACTCCAGAGAAAATAGTCTCTGTTGGATTTGCAACGACTCAAACTCAGAACACCAGCTGACCCTGTACATGGCCACTAGCATGCACATGCACACTGTCAGCAACGAGCTGTACAATTCAGACAACACCCAAAGCCACAGTGGCTGCTATACATGAACAGAGACTACAGGGTTATACATACACTTGATGAAAGCATGGAACCCTTGCAGGACTTCCACAGAATGGTCTGGGTTAGAAGCGACCTTTAAAGATCATCTACTCCAACCCTTTTGCCACAGGCAGGGACATATTTCACTAGATCAGGTTGCTCAGAGCCTCATCCAACCTGACCCTGGACCCTTACTGAACACCTATCTAGAAGTCACTGTCATGTCATTACAACCTTCTACCTCTGAGCACGCAGCTGGGATTTGCCTCCCAACTGTTGCTGCAACCAGGTAACTGTATGAGTGAACGAGTAAGTTACTGGACTCTCTAAATACTTATTAGCTATTAATAACAACAGCTTAAGTTAATGGGTGTAAAACTGGGTCTCTCCCTGGCTTGATCCTCTACTAGGAAAAAGGCAATTTGCAACTCGTAGACAAAGTGCTCTATGGAAACCAGATTGCAGCAATGGTGAGAAGGTTATCACATCAAATCCTGAAATAAATCTATAAAATTCTGCAAACGGAAACCTCACATGCGTACAATTATTTCTGTGTTATTAAAGACAGGGTTTGTGCTTTGTTTAAAAGATCTGAAATGACCCTCAACTACTTACTGACAAGTATGTTTATACAGTTGAAGAAGTATTTTTAACTTCCCCTTTACTTCTTACACTAATGTGCTATGCTACACTCTGAAAAATGCATGTATGCACTAGTTACTGTAATAATGTGGCAATACCACCAGCTCCAGATTTAAGTAGTGTGGCTCTAAAGGAAATGGACATTTTAATAGCATATTAAAAATCCATAAGCATACCAGTCTGATAGAAGATATTAGTTGGTCATCAAAGCATTGCACTAATGAAATATAAATTTTGTCTGAAGTAAAATAGTTTGTGAATGTATTGTCCTAAAGAATAAAAATAGATACAAATTTGCAAAATAATGACATTAAATGATTTTACCTTTTCAAGAAATAAGTTAAAGCCTATTCAAATATATTAAGAGACTTATTGCAATGAGCTCTCCATCCCTTTTACTCTTGAAACTAAAAGCCACTGAATTGTAAAATATTTTACAGAAGAGGACAGTTACTTTATTTAAGAAGTGTTTTTAGAGACGCATATTTGCAAGTATTTTTTAAATTATTTTTTATTTATTTTGCATGTATTTTTATCTTATTTTTTTTACCATGCAACAACTTCCTGATGCTATCAAGAAATACACAGCATTCTTCATACAGGAATGCAGATGGCCAGAACTTACACTGTAATTGATTATTACTCTAAGAACAAAATTAGTTTTAAAATAATTAAGTTAGGCAGTTAGCTATCCAACAACAACTAAGCAACTTGTGAAACTTTGTTGAGGGTCACTCTTTAAAGTACTGCTACTAAGAAACCATGAGTTCAAACGCTCTCAGAGTAAATTAGCTTTTATTTGGTTGTTATTTTAAGGCTAAAAGGCCTTATACACTTCTAATGATATCTTGGTCTATTCAAAGCAGAATATCAACTCCTATTGAAGCCTAACAGAACTTGGTGAACTCTCATAAAACTAGGAAAAGAATGAAGCGTAATTTTTAAGAATATCTAAGAAATTCCTTTGACAACTACTAGGAAAATTACAACTGTCTCACACATACGTTAACAGGTTGTAATAATTTAAGGCTACTAAAATATATTCAGCCAATGAAATGGTTATAGTGGCATAGAGATTTTAAAACCAGCTATGCCCTGAAAAGAAAGAAAACTTCCCTCCTTCAATACATCTACAGAAGGAGAATATAAAAATCTAACTGAGAAAACAGCAACACTCTGCTCACATTTCTCAACTTCTGCAGGCCACATGCAGCAACAGCACACTCCAAGCATCACCCTCATCCATGCTCAGCTTGTCTCTACAATCAGACATCAGAGCACCATTGAGCAGCAGCAGCTTTTCAGTTCAGCACTGTTACAGTGACAACACTGAAATTACATCATGAGACAAGTTTTATGTACTGCCAAGCACTGAAAGATAATTTTCACTTGTAATGATGCTAATGAGATACTGAACCACTACTGTATAAAGCTATTAATATTATCTCCTGCCAAAATTAGAGCACTTAGAACAAGTATTAACAGTGAAAAAACAAACTAACCTCTGAAATAGTGAAGAAATTAAATAAGACTTCAGATTTAGACTATGATTTACTTAATCTAGGCAGCTCTTTACATGTATTCCTTTAAGCTACTTTTACTATTTTTGAGACTACATGATTGCCTCGATTACCCAAGATTACTCATCCTTGCTAACAAATACAACTCAGCAAAGCTGTGTAAAGACAAATCTGAATCTGCCACACAATTAAGGCTCTGCTGACACTGGGGCCTGCTGCCAGAACAGGAGAAGGGGTTCAAGTGGAAACCAGAGAGTTTCAGACTGTACCCAAAGAAACATACTTTCACCACAAGGACAGCCTGGCACTGGAACAGCTTGCACTGAGAGGTTGCAGAGCAGCCTTCCTCCTCAGAGGTAACTTGGTCTGACTTCAGAGCTAACCCCCTGACTGGAGGAGGAAGTTTCTGCAGTCCCTTCCAACCTGAATTACCCTGTGATCCTAAAAAGTTCTGCAGATTTTTGGAAATAAGGTAGCTAAATCCCTCACATGCAGACTTCCCACTGAAAAAGCACAAAGACTAACTAGAGCAACCATAGTGCTTCATTATGCTCTGCTCCTAATATTTTTATTTATTGAAGTAGGAATAGAAATAATTAATTTCGCTGATTTTGCTGGTTTGTGTTCTTCAAGAGAACTCCAAGTGATAAAAACACTGCAAGTCACACATCAAAGTTATTCTTATTAAGTAATTTATCACTTATTTAGAACAACAGCTCTAAAACTGATTTGACTGCAACATCCTCTAGCAACAGAAAATACTTCAGTCTTCTATGGGTATTCAAGTAAAACCTAAACAAGCAAATGCCCGAGATTACCACTTTTAAACATACTGCTATAGGCTAAAAAATTTCAAACAAAATTTTAAAGACAGCCCATTCATTCCTGCACATTTTTTGTAAAACATCCCCTGATTTCCTACAAAACAATTAATGGTAAAGAAGGGATAAACATAAAAATATACCTATGAAGAGTCTTCAACTGTTGATGTTATGTAAACAAACAAAATTCCAAGAAACTGAACTTTCTTTGCTTTTTCATGAGTGATGATGCATAAAACAGAATAAAGAGCCCCTGTGATGTTTAGGGTTCTGACCTTTTCATCATTGGTAGTAGACTCTGGATGAGGTAAAGGACTATCTTGATGAGTTGTCTCCACAACAGAAGGTTCTTCAATTTTATTTCTTATGATCGGAGTTGCAAGGGGAGACAGATCTAGAGGCATCTAAGAGTGACAGTGTAAAATAAAATTACTCAAACTCAAAAAAATACAATATCCAAGAAAATGTAAACAACTAACGAGAAATATCAGCCTTATAACAGGTGCTGATGTCTAGAAGATCTTGATGTAGTCACATTACCCGTCAAGGCTATTTTTCCCAGCATCTGCATGAATACCAATCTTCAGTGAGATTTTGTCTTTCAACACCAATGCCACACCAAGTATTTTCTTCTTGAGAATTAACAACACTCTTCAAGTTTTCCTTTCCCAGGAGTCACAGGAAAATTATAGCTGAGGAAGGACTGTGCTACACTTAAAAATCACAGTTAAAGGAAGGTATTACCCTTCTATAAATTATTGTATCACATGCCACAAAACACAAAATCCTAACTGCATTTCCAAATTAAGAAAACTACTGCGGAGAGTTAATTTCAAACTTCCTGCAGCAAATAATTATTGAAAAAGTAAACTTTATATTACTACACAGATATAATCATGAGGACATCTGAAATGCCACAAATAAATTAGGTTACAAAAATACTTAAAGCAGTAATACTGATTTGAAAGCCTATACTCCTGTCTAGTCTGCTATCCGAATACTTTTGGAAGAAACTTCCCAGAAGCTCATCTTCTATTTATGTTCTTCCATATGCTTTTTTTCAATTCAGTTTCTAGTTTTTCTACAGATTATATTATTAATAGGCAAAGAAGACTGTTAGAAGTGGAATCTCTTTTCTTATCACATCTCAATATGAAATACCACAGAAAAAAACCTGAAGTATCACACCTCTGAAAAGTGTCCTATTATGGTAAATTTTTCTACCCCTTGACATGATTGCTTATGTATATTAATCAACCAGAGACACGGCCGGACTTGTGTTTCTTCTCATTACACAGAGGCAGCTTAGAAAATGAGTATCAATTAAAGAAATTGTTAAAATATCTAAAATATTTTGCAATACTTATAACCTTCTCCAAGGTAATGGTGAATTACACAGAAAATAGAGTATTAGTAAATCCAGAAGTGGTATTATCAGATGTAGTGTTCAAAGAACAGTTAGCATACACCAATACAAAAAGATTAAAAAAAATAGTTATTTGCTAGAGTGGTGGTAACAAAGCAAGGGTGAGGCTTGTCAGGAATGGAAACCATATTTAAATGTATGGGAAGTTCCTCATAAAAACACGAAGTTGCTAAACAGATACAATGCAAAATTTTCTTATATTTCAATCTGCACATTAACATAAAGGAGATATTTAGGTTATGATTAATAATTTCTAGGCAGAAGTGACTTCAACATACAGTTAATGTAATTTTAGCCAAATTACTGACACTTCCTTAAATTTAGTCAGTATTTAACTCTCCTTATAATGACTACTCTTACAGTAACATCACTATTGTAAAACTAATCAAAATAATCAGTGCTTGCATGCTATTCTTTTCACAGGGTTTTCTTGCAAACGTGTTTCTTCCTGCAAAACTTCTTTACTTTTCAGACTTCTTTTTTTGCTAATTCAGGGCCTAATGGAATTTCAATCAAAGCTAATGATTAACTTCAACAGATACAGACTAGATATGTGAAGCATTAAGACAAAGTTAGTGTGTCCCACTATCCAGGTTAACTATGTAAAATTAATCAGGAAAACTAATCTTCAGAATACTAGTCTTATATTTGTATTCTCTCCATTCAACATACATACCTAAGCAGCTGGTAAGTAATTATTGGTATTGTTTAGAAGGCAATACACAAATCCAAAGTTTGCTTTCAAAAATGGGATTTCTGATATGAAAAAAGTAGAAGCTTGGAAAATAAAAAGTTTTTGAACATACTTTCTTGATGTCATCTTCAGAAGCCTTTTTAAACTCATTTTCAAAAGGACTTGCTAATTCATTGAATAAGCCCACTTCTTCACAGTTCTTCAAGAATCGAGTTGGTGTTGGTGTCTGATCTGAAATGAATTGTATAAAACCCCACAATTTTATTTTGAAAATACAGTTTATGAACCTACTTATTGTAATAATTTTCGGAATAAAAGTAAACAGAGTCGGTGTGGTTAAAAACTCCTCTATGCCTTGTAAGCAGGCTCCCTTCTGCCTTGCAGGGAGGCCAACCAGAAGGCACACTCCACCTGCTGGAGACAACCAACTGACGTTTGCCAACCAGTCTTGGGAGAGTATCAAACCTTTTGTGTCTGTGTGCAGAAACCAGAGGGAGCTATCCTCAAATGCCTAGCCTAGCAGGCTCTATTCTCAAATAGAAATAAGGCATACATGAAGGCTTTAATTAAAAAAAAAAAAAAAAAAAGAGAAAAGCACAAAGTTCCTGGACCATTTGCTTCTTTCTTCTCATGCTGTGCTAAGAGCAGTGATTACTCACAAGTGTGTGGAACTTCTACAAGGAAGTACAGTGTGATACTGTATGCAAGCCCATATTGACTCCTAGGATGCCTGTACAGTCAACCTGGAATCATAAGACTTCTGGTATCTGGGTGACTACTGTATGAAGCGGTTTCAAAAAAGTCTTTCTATACAGATTTTGGAACTGTCTAAATTCCCCTTATTTCACTATTATTACCAGGTCAAAATTAACCACATTTGCCACAAAGTTACTTGCATTTAAAATACTGTGAAGTGGTATTTTTTTTTCACCTTACTAACACAATTAATGCACTGGAATGTGGCTGCAAAGAGACAAACACTGCTGTGGCTTCATCCCCAAACGCCTGAGTATTTGCCAGGTCCCCTTTCTTACAGTATGATTGTCGAGGACCACGTTTAGAATTTTAAAATGTATTACTGTTGGTTTAAGAATAACCATTCTTTTTATCTGCTTGTCTTAAAAACTAGCCACTTATAAGGAAAAAAGTTTGGCGAAAGTCTTAAAGCCTTTGTGAAGTTCATTTAGGCTGTTCCACCACTGAATAAAACAGTCTGACTATAACTTCAGAATAATTAGCATGGGCTCCCTTCATTCAAGACCTTTAAAATTTATAATTTAAACATTCACTGGTGATTACTTCTGATCCTGAACAAACAAACAAACAAATTAGTTACAACTGACCAAGGGTATACCATGAATTCAGAGGTGGAAATACAGTAAAAGTATCTTGAATTTAACCTAAACTTACAACAAAAATTATTTATCTTTCATTGACAATCCCATTTAAAGAATAATTACTGACTCATTCTTCTAATGTCACCATAGTATGTAGAAAACACTACATATTTTAAAATGTAATAGAGAAGTAGTATCAATGAATAATTAAAAATACAGTTTAATCTAGTTACAGATCCTGTTAGGCGTAGCCTTTATTAGTGTGTGTTCTTACTGAATGCTTATTACACAGCGTAATCAGTTATTGAAGTATTGATAATTGAAAAATATTTAGTTATTTATAAGTTATTTATGGAGAATAATACTGGCTTCAAATTCTGACAACAGCTGATCGTGCATGAAAATATTGCCTAGGCATGCACTGCAGAAAACTATAGTAAAGAAAATGTTTCATATTCTCTCAGCATAGGTCTATGCATTATGCACACAAAACACATAAAATGCATGCCCATTCCAGTACAACAGTGAATGAACTAGTTATAAAAGTATATACTAACCAGCCACAATGACACTATCATTACGAGCCGGACCAAATTTCAGTGTCATCTCATGTTTATGTTTATGGACAGCCAAATGATCCTCATTGGTAAAACGCTGCAGCAGAAAGTAATTTTCAGTGTGAGCAAAGTAAATGCAATTTGACAGAAAGAAATCTTTACAACATGTAAAACTATCAGTATGATAACAGACAACGTTCCTAGGCAGATATATCTTGTTCGTTGCTCACCAGTACCAAGCAGAAATGCTATAAAACTCAAATGATGTTCATAGTAACTAAACAGCAATGACATCAGGAAAATGATAGTATAAGCACCTGCATTTATCAAAAGTCCAAGATAAAATTTCAGAGTGCTGCAGACTTCATCAACCCTTAGCAAACAGTTATTTGTCAGTAATTTGCTGTACTAATGGATCTTGACAATGTTTGGTAACTGATTACCACTATTTGATTTCTGTATTGTCTGTATTATCACAATAATGAGAATTGGTAGGTAATCATAAACACAGACTTCACTGTATTTGAAAGTGTAAAAATGAAAAAGTATATCCCCTGCCCCTGACCATTTATTATATAAAGTAAGAGGCAGATAGAATGGGAAACAGTGGAACAATGTCAGACAACTAAAAAGCTGTGAATGAAATAAACTTATCAGCACTTAAAAATCTTCCCAGTTTTCAGAAGTGTGCCAGTTTTGTGCATACACGCCCCAAAATTTCGGGTATGTTCCACAAGAAAAGTAGTAAGCAGACAAACTAAATACTGTAAAATAGATATTCTTACTTTCACCAACTTGAAATTTGCTATGCAACTGTACTTGTGGGTAAAGTTAGTATTTCAATTCAGATAATCTGAGAAAATGTTTTCCAAGATGCAGGTTTCCTAAAAAGAACACATTTTACAAAACATTCAAATTCTTACTTTTCTTCGTGAACATTTGAGTCCCAAATTATGTTTCTGACACAATAACTGATGTGAGTCCGTATTTATCTTGTAACAGATACACACAAAGTATCACCTCTCAGAAAACTACAGTAAGCTTCGTTAAGCTCAGAGTACAGTCATCCAAAATATTTCTGTGAGACTGGACATGTATGCATGGAGCTGAGGTGGAAAGTAAAAATGCAGGACCCCTGAAAGACCGGGTGACACAGACCAGGTACTTTTGTTAGAACTCTGTTGCCAAGGGTTCCAAATGCCCAGCCCTCCATAACCCCTGTGCCTTATCTCTAGATACAACGTAAGCCAGAACCTTTGGTGTTCAACCACACTGAGACTTTGTATCTCTCTGTCCCCACTATGTGACAGACAGTCTTGTATGGCCAGCAGGGAATAGGATCCCCAGATCCTGACTCCCTCTCTCTATACTACTGTACGAGCTGGCATCTGGAGAAGCCTTGCTCATTATCAGGGACATGAACTTCCCTGCAATTAAGGACTGCTGTAGCCTCATGATGCATCTTCTATGAGATTTAGTTGCCAAATCACTTCTGACACAGCTTACATCAAAATGGGATTCCTGCTTTAAATACAGAATACTCCATTAATATAACATTAATGCTGTCATTCATCATAAAACCTAAGTTTTCAGAATAAAAATGAAAATATTTTCAACTAAAAATCCAAATAAATCCAAGTGCACAAATATATAATGAAAAAATTCAGCTTGCGTAAGAAATTAATTCCATATAAATGATGCAGGGATGTCTGTCTTGTGCAGAAGATAATGCAGTAATTTATTTTCAGGTTTCATAGAATCATAGAATGGCTACGGTTGGAAGGGACCTTAAAGATTATCAGTTTCCAACCTCCCTGCTATGAGCAGGGAAACCTCACACTAGACCAGGCTGCACAAAGCCTTATCCAACCTGGCCCCTAAACACCTCCAGGGAGGAGGCTTCCACAACCTCCCTGTGCAACCTATTCCAGTGCCTTATTGCTCTCAGGGTAAAGAATTTCTTCCTGATGTCAAACTTAAATCTACCCTCTTTCATCTTAAAACCATTACCCCTTGTCCTATTACTGCCCTCTCTGGTGAAAAAAGTTAAGTTTCTAAATTAAAATGTTAGGACAGCTTCCTCTCAAATAACCATCTGCTAAAACACTCAGAAGTATTTTTACTTTTCTGCTCACATTCAGCTCTGTATCTACTAGTGCTATTTAACAGAATACACTAAAACTTCAATAGGAATTTAAATACATTTTGTGCCATGAATACTGTTAGCATCCTCCTATACACAAAAATATCCATAAATAAAAAATTATGCCATAAATATTTGCAGTCACCTCAGGTGTGAAGACCTTGACAGGCTGGAGAGGTGGGCCAATGCCAACCTCATGAAGTTCAACAAGGCCAAGTGCAAAGTCCTGCACCTGGGTCGGTGCAACCCCAGGCACAAATACGGGCTGGGGGGAAAACGCCTACTTTCTGCCACTTATCATAAATGTGTTTTTCTTTGATCCCTAAAAATACATGTCACTGTTTTACTTTTACTGATCAATTTTAGTAACTTCAAGTCAAGCCAT
Source organism: Hemiprocne comata (assembly GCA_020745705.1). Classification (NCBI taxonomy): domain Eukaryota; kingdom Metazoa; phylum Chordata; class Aves; order Apodiformes; family Apodidae; genus Hemiprocne; species Hemiprocne comata. The sequence goes on from CM036591.1 coordinate 23,347,245, forward strand.
TACCTGGCCACATCCAGGGGCAGTGCATAAAAAGGGTTTGTCATCACTCATATTCCACAGGTCGTTGTGCTACCTGTATTAAAAGGAGAATGGAAGAAATGTTACAAATATTGCAACAAATTAGCAATGCATCAACATCCACAGGATATTTTAATATTGCATGTGCAAGAATTTCTGCCTTCTGGCTACACTAAGACTCTAAATACGCAAGATTCAAGTAGAGTCTGGATTCCAAGCTCTGTCAGGAAAGTACACAAGTAGGTTTTTGACACACATCTCAGCTGGAAAGGCAAGTATTTGTACTTAACATGACCAATTGCAGTAAGTATCTGAAAACATAGTAAGACAACTTTTTACTGAAATAAAAGTAGATTGTAATAATGATTCAATCCCCACAATTAAAAAAGAACAAAGCAGCAGAATATACAGAGTAGTCAAGGATACAGTGCCAACAGATGAGAAGTGGTTGATTCCTGAAGTCTTTTTATAATCTTTAAAGCTCATCTTTAAAGATAAGTTAGCAGATAGCCCATTACGTAAACTGTTACAAATTTAACTACAAAAATATGTACTTCAGTAATGTTTCAGCTATACAACTAAATTACCAACAGGCTAAAAATATTTAAGAATGAGGTAATACATATTAATTATATTTTGTGCTGGTTTGCATACTCACCATACATACTAATAAACATACCTGCCAGATTTCACATATAAACCTGTTTCCTAGGGCAAACTATCATATCCTTCTTCTCATGGCAATGAACTGTAATTGAAAGAAGACATTACTTACTATGCACATTAAACATGTAATAACATAAAATGCCCGCTATTCACCCATGAAACAGAACAGTTTTTCAAATAAAGGGTTTACTTCAATATATCTAACTAGTTATGCCTTTTCTCAGACAGAAAGAGATGTTCCTACTCTCTTATCCTGCAGGCACAGAACAAACATAGCAAGGTAGCATCACTTTGCTTCAGGAAGAGAAAGAGGGACGTGGGGAATGGAGCCATCCTGTGCTGGAAAATGCACAAAACTAGTATGGGGACACTGTGACATCAATGACAAAAAATAAAGTTCTGGTACAATGAACATATAAAATCAAGATACTGTTGTCCCAACACTAAACCAAATCTCAACACTAAAGTTACCCCATTTTATGGTCAAGTAACAAGGCAGGGGGCGGAATGAATGTACCAAATTAGCTAATTAACTATGAGACAACAAGCACTCTTAACCCATCTGTGGCTTTACCCTGGAGGAAATACATTCATCTTTAAATATGAATATTTGTAAGGCAATCTAATAATGCTAGTTCTAAACACTGCTTGATTTGATGAAGCAAATGAAGATGAACTCATGATTAAAGATCACACGCAAAATAAATCCATCTCTCCCACAACAGGCTGGTCATGAAAAGTTGCAAGGCTTCTGAAACTGTCTAACCATCCTAAGAATGTATACTTCTGGTACACCGTTTAGCACTAGACACAAGACAGATGAAATAAGTGTAAGCAAATAATTTAAGACTTTATACCTCAGAGAACTATAGGGTACATGGTAGCTGGTCCTTTTGGCTGTATAGAGTTTTTGGATATTACTTCAAGAAGGAGATCCCAGTGTCCTTGGTCATGGGCACCAAATAGCAAAGAAACAAAACATGGAGTGGAGGAGATTCCAAAGTGCCACTTCTAAACATATACATTAAACAGAATAAGAATACTGAGCTGAGATCACAAGCCAAGAAGAGATGAATGGCTGCCAGAAGCTTTAGAGTCTTTGGCACTGACAACTCAGAGAAACATTTATGTCCCAAAGAAAGGATGCCAAAGCAAATCAGAGATGGAGATTGTTATGCTGTTCTTTGCAAAGAGTTCACAACCTGTCTCAAGTTTCGACAGAGATTAAATATTTCTTGAACTGTTCAACCTGTCACCAATAAAGAGTATTAACAAGGTTATGGACAAGTTTGAATACTTATGACTAACGCTTCAGGGTAAAAAATAAAGGCCCTTACCAATGAAGCTTTAGGCTTACATCCTTAAACTAACTGGAACTTTAACAGACACTTTAAAGCTATCCCCATGAGTTTATTATCCTTGTTCAGCTATGCAACATTCATATTTTTTAAAATGGAGATTCAAAACTAATGGTCATTCCCCTTTAGTTCCAAAAGGAAATTGTTTTGTTAAATCTTGATCATGGAGCACCACATATTATATATGGCTACAGTACACACATACAGATATATATTATGAACAAAGGAGTTATATCTGTATCAGAAATGCCTGAAGGTGTAAGAAACAATTCTGGGTTGCTTTTACCCAAAGGATGAAGATTCTGATTAACAGAAATGCATGTAGGGTACTTTTTCCACTCTGTTACTATAGCTTAACAGTCTTGGACGGGTGCATAGTATCAGCTATGAAATCTACTCTATCCATAATGTTCTTCAGTTGCAAGCTGTAATTTTTTCCAAGTTTGTTCTTTTTCCTTTTTAAAGGAATGCACCAGAACATGTATTTGCATATGAAGTCGTTAGCTGGTTCCACGTTTTGGTTTGTGAAGCCTCTGAATTTTGAATGTCTGATTTATAAACTCAATCCTTCAGAAAAAGAAAAAAAAAAAGTGGTGTCCTCCAGGTAAACTTACTGGAAAAATGTTGGAGACAAATTAATTTCCTGATCTTTGTAATATTATTTGACTGCAGGCCATAAGGAATGTTGTGAGGTAATGCCTTGTAAAGGGATTCCAGATAACATCTGAAGAATAAAAAACGCATCTTGAAGCACTGAAATTTTCGCACTTGGCAGAGAAAAGAAGTTCATTCATGCATTCCAGCAAGACCTTGGATGTTACAAATCTAAACAGAAACTGGATCTGACAGGATGGGAAAACAAAGGTCTACCATTTGTTAGTGTAGCCAAATCAGTAAGGATTGTATTGACCTATTACAAAGACGAATGCAAAGCTTGCACCTAGAACCAAATAATTCCAGTGATCCCATGCAACACTGCAGGCTGAGGGCCAAGTGGCTGTCAAGCAGCTTTGGGACAGAACTCATAACTCCTGGTGGACAACAAACTGAACACGATTCAGCATCATGTCACTTGCAGCACTGAAAGCTAACAGCCTACTGGGCTGAATTAGAGCACAGCAACCAGATGAAGGGGAGAGACTGTTCTCCTTTATCTGGCGCTCAAGAGGCTACAGCCGGAGTGCTCTGTCCAGCTTTGAGCCCCTCAAGACAGATGACATACTGAAGAGAAACCAGCAGGGGCCCCACCAAAATAGGAGGCTGGACTATTAAAATCAGAAAGGAAAGTTTGTTCAGCATGGAGAAGGAAAGCTAAGGAAGGATGTACTTGCTGTCTTATACTACCTAATGTATTGTTATAGAGAAGACAGATCCAGACTCTGAGTAATGTTCAACAAAAGGACGAGATGCAACGTTTACAAGACACACCACAGAAGTTATGAGGAAGTATAATAATCACTCAGAGAGGGTAGCTGAACTCTGGAACAGGTTGCCCAGTGAGGCTGCGGAATCTCCATCCTTGGAGATATTAAAAATTTGAGTGGAAGAAGTTCTGAGCAATCCAAGATAACTCTGAAATTTGAAGCATGGCATAAAGACTTCATAGTTGGAAACAGAGGTGAACAAGAGCAAAAGACAACCCAAACTTGGGTAATGTTCTGACAGCTTTAGAAGACTTAGGGTTGTTAACTTTACAGCTCACCAGCTAACACTGTTGCTGCTGAGGAAAACAAATCCCATTATTTGCCTCCTCTTTTCCTTCTAGATTGTTTGTTGCCTGACATGAACAACAATATTAAAACATAAGGCAAGTTTTCAGAGAAGTCTGTGATTGTCACTTTGATTTCAAAAGGCTATTGGAGACTGACTGCTCTGGGAGGGAATATCACAGTAAGAAAGGAGAATTCAGAAAATACTCTTCCCCTGAAAACCAAAAGAGCAACATAAATGCCATCATTACAAACATGTTACTCACCTAACAAATGAGAATTAAAGTATGTAAACTGCTAACCCAGTCACTAGAGATGAATTACAGCCACCCTGGATTCTTAGCCAGTCAACAGTAAGCACCTTGTCCTACAGAAGAAGACAGTCCCCAATGTGAAACTCCAGACAAACCTCTCTTCAGATAAAATTCAGTGAAATGATTCCTACTACAGTCCACCAAACTGCAACTTTCTTCTGTAAGCCTTCCAACTCTAAATTCCTTTCAGTAGCTTAAAGAAACCCATACATAGAATTGTTTTGAATTACACTGAGAAACAGGATCAAAGCTGAACATGGGAAAAACATTAAATAGTCTTGGTAGTATAACTAACTTTTGTACTTAAAGTAATGTCACTTTTTGGTGCTTGTTTGCTCCATAATTTAAACACAAAAGTAAAATACTTTCACATTGCTCCTATTTAAACTGTCATAAGCCTCTTTTATCACTTTTGGAAGTAAATTACAGTAAAATATATAAATAAGTATGTATATGTACATATTTAAAATATAGGTAAAATATATAAAAAAACAGGTTTGCAAGCAATCTGCTAATATTTAAGACAGTGTGCTTATTTAAAAAATAAAGATGTTTCTATAAAATGTCACACTAATGTTTATCTAAATACACTACAAAAATAGCTTCAACAATCATCTGCATATTTTTGTAAGATTTTAATTAAACATCTTTGGTACACTTTCTGGAAACTATTACGACATACTCTGAGGCTCGCTTCTAAAATGCCTTCCTGTAGACAATTCGTAAAAGAATAGAATCATACACTGACTGAAGCAATGTCTTGTTGGCTTATTTTACTGGCAAAAATTATTCTTTTTTGTCTTAATTCCCTACATACAGAGAACACAACTGACACCTCATTTCATTTTTTTCTATTAAACATTGAAATAGCTGTTTAAAATACATTTCTCCAAATTTCCTGAGAAAAACGAGTCTTTACACAGCGCTAGTAAAGGTTTGTCAGACTTGTAGCTTCTGAACACTTACCTTTATAAAGCATGCTGTATCCCAAAAGATCTCTAGTAAGCACTAACTGCTCATGGGCTGTGCAGTCTTACCCTGTGATTGCTTATTCTAAGCGCTGTAGCAATGCAGAGACTGCCCTTCCTATCATCAGGACTGACACAAACTGCACCGATGAAAACAGCCTCAACTGAACACAGAAATGAGGCAACTATAAACAAACAAATCAAAAACCTTAAACTTTTCAATTTTAGTATTCCTCTTCTGGCCAGCAAGCAAGAAGAGATGTACATTCTCACAAGTGTATCACCTTGTCCATAGAGGACAATCTGACAGTCTGCCAGCGACTACTGCTTACATGTGGTACGAACTCAAGGTTTGCAGCTCGACTGACCACTTGCCTGTGCCTCCAACTCAAGAAACATCTGACCGTTCTGGTTTGAAAAAAAAAAAAAAAGAAAAAAAAAAGAGAAAGCTAGACTAAAAACTGTATTAGGCCATTGTGACAAATCAGAATCGTAGTAGTCCATCAGCATCAAGCCTCCCCTAGGTCTGTGCATTACCAAGTGCTAAAGTCACAGTATCAGTGATGTATTTTCCTATGGATGTTTGCATTTCCTCAAGACCCATCATGACTATTCAACATTTCCTTTTATTCTTTTTCATCTGGGATTGTGCCCTCTTTACGGCAAGACACAAACTCTTCACAGAATTGTCAGAGTTGGAAGGGACCCCTAGAGATCACCTAGTCCAACTTCCCTGATAAGACATTATCTCCTAGAGCACATTACTCCAGACTGCACTCAGGCAGGTCTTGAACATCTCCAGAGAAGGAGACTCCATAATCTCCCTGGGCAGCCTGTTTCATTGCTTTGCCAACCTCACAGTAAAGAAGCTTTTCCTCATATTTAAATGGAACTTCCTGTGTCCCAGTCCCAGTTTGTGCCCATTGCCCCTTGTACATATACTCTTACTGTACACAGAATTATTAACTCTTAATAAGCTTTTCTGTTGGTCTTATAGTGCCTAATTGCTTTAGGTAGCATAAGATTTTTATGATTTAACTTTAAAGCTTAATTTTAACACAGGAAACCGAAGCATAAAAGGGAAAGGTCAAAATTTTTCAAAGTCTTTATCAACTCTAAGAGCTCTACCTGAAGTGCATACTTTTTTCAAAGTAAAGTGGACTGAATATATTTGCCGCAGCAAAGAACAACATTGTTTTAACGGTCACCTGAAGAGATGAATTTAGTTTTGCTTGCCTCTATAGAAGAATTTTAATAGACATGCTTCTTAAAAGAAGGGAAAAAAATGAATCTGTTTTCCAAATTTAAACACTTGAAAATTAGGAGAGATGGCTCTCTCATACAACCTAACAAATCAATGCAAATCAAAATGAACAGGGTACCTTTTATACTTTCAATACCTAGAGACAGAATTGCACAACATGAATTTTAATCACCTCCCTCATTTAAGCTTATCTTTACTTTCTATATAGGCAGACTCACAAGTTTTGTTTTCAGTAAAAATCAGAAGTTAGTATACAGAATACACCACTAGCTAAGAAGTAATATAAACAAATAAAATCAACACTTGCATTTTAAAGGAAAAAATCATTGCTCCACTTACCTGAAGGAACCGGAACAGTTACTTTTTTCAGTTTCCTATAAAGTAAAAGAAGAAAGGTGAAGCAAAAGTGCTGTAATTAATATTTTACCATTAAAGTCCACTTTCAAAAGTGTTTTGACTGACTCTATTTGTGTAGTGCCATGCAATTTAGCATTCCCCAAAATTAAAATTGAATTATTAAGAGAATGGAGGAGAAAAAGCTTGAAAAATAAAAGCATTCTTATGCTTAAAAAGAAAGTGGGATCATGAGAAAGTACCTCAGTAGATTCTACGTGAAAACTATAAGCCATAGTCCAGAATATTTAAAGATTGTACGACTCAAAAATTATGGACAGGAAAATGGGAGCTCCTCTTCACACTTCACTGCTTTATAGAGTGGTTGTGCTATTTCCTAGAAAACAAATTATCTATTTCAGAGAGTTCTGTGGAAGAATAAGGAAGAATGAATGCAGCATAATTCTCAGATTTTTTTCTTTTAAAAAGTCAAACATTGGGCACCTTTTCCTGATGTTATTAGTTAACTGTTTGTAACTGATGTCTAAAGTTAATTCCATCCCTTTCTCAGTTTGTCTAAGATTCTATAAAGGAGGGAGCATCTGGACAAGAAGAAAAAGATGTGACAAGTGAGGACTTGAAGAGAGGTGATTGACTTAACAAGTTCAAGTAAGAACAAGACAGCCAGTTGGCCAGACAGTCACATGTACAGAAAAAAAGCAATTAAGTTACTTCAGCTTTGCTGAAGGAGCAGGCCTTTTCCACATGACATTACGCTCGTGGTAATGGAATGAAGAAAGATCCTTAGGCCTAACATGTCCTGTTGGCTGAACATGGCAGCTCCTAATTCAACACCCTGGCTTAAGTATTTTTCAGAGGCGCCTTGATCTTTCTTTGACTTACTGGAAATTCACGTTGTGTGAACACAACTCTCGTAGATAAGTGAAAGACCAATGAATGTCAGAGAAGAAAAACACAGGGGTTAATATTCCACTGATAATTTCACAATTTGCTTACAGAGATACTAGGGACTTACTTTTCTCAGCTGATTTACTAGGTTTGAATGTCTTAATACTTTCCATCAATCTAATAAACAGAAATCCCATCTCCTTTTGCTACATTACTTGGATTAAAAAAAAAAAAAAAAAAGCCCCTAACAAAAAGTCAGTTCATTCTTACATTTTCTCAGATTGTATCCCTGAAGTATAAACGTGAATACAATAATTAAGAATTTAACTGAAAAAAAATATCTTTTTCTAGACCATAAATAACCCACTATGGGACTCCCATTGCTCATTAAAACGACTGATCTTTTTCTTTCCTGTAAGCAATAATATAAATGACCATTAGCATTTACCTAGAAAAACAAACATACTGTATTGCTTGGAATAATTTATTGAAGAGAAGCTCCCATCTGAACTAAAGCTAATAGAAAAATTATCAGGGTGAAATGAAACTGAAAAAGAACAAAGTTGGAAATAGTATGGCCTAAACTAGAAAAAAATATTGACTGCATAGTTCTTAAATATTGACTCATATATCTATCACTAACTAGATACAATGTCTCCTTAGAATGCACATTATTGATTTGAAACAAACATAGCTACCTTAAGCGGGAGGACAACGATAAGTTGAAACCTATTAATTATTCCAACAGAGAAGTTAATAGTACTGAATCATATTTGCTCCTTTGAAAACAGGGAATGCATTATTTTAATACATAAATTCAAGATTAAGAAACTCTTAAAAAAGTTGAGTTTAGAAGTAACATACCAACTTTTAAAGTTAGTCAAGCTCCTCAGATATATAAATGTGAATTTTTAAGTTTAAACTAATTAATAGCGGAAGGAAAAAAAGAACAGCTGATAACAGAAAAGGAATTTAGGCAATATACACTCAAAATTTACTTCAACAAGATTCAAAAAAATACCATATTTCAGGTTGCTCAACACTTTGTCACAAAACCGAAGTAGCATGAAAACCAGTATTATTTATAAAACTATGCATGATCTAAATTAAGACCTGAAAGTTCCTTATGTTAGATGCTGCACAGTCTAGAAGTTTCTGGAAAAAGACATACCAAACATGGTCATATTTCTAGAATTCAAATCAGGATAGAAATATGAACTACACTGTGACAAAGATAAAAGGCTCAACTAGTTGATTCAGTATTAGCATGCAAGATCACTATTAAAACATAAACTCATAATCTATTTTGAAAACAAGCTGCTTCACTCCATGTATACATTAAGACTTTTTTATTATTTCACATTTCTTTTGATGCATTATATCACAGTCACTGTCAAAGTTATTGTTTTTCTTTTTAATAAGACAACCTTCCAGTATTGACTCTGGAATGCAGAATTATAAACACTAAAAGAATTCAAGTGAACACCTAACTTGACTATAGTTTGTCCCCCTGAAATTATGTCTGCAATTGGATGCCCATTAATAGACAGTAACTTACATTTCAGTGGAAGACTGACAAAATCATGCCTAGACACCTATGGAAGACCAGACCCTCTAGAAGGGTCCTCCTTATCCAGTCGGCTAGTGCTGAATTTAGCATCTAACACAGACCTAGCAATATTATGACCTCAACTTCAGGAATGTTTGTTTTCATTAACTCTATCTAGCTTTACACTCAGCAAGAGCCTGAGCCATGACATTCACTGCCATGAGAAGAATATGACAAGAGACAAAAATGTTATTTTAAAAGGTGGAAAGGAAAACACACTATGGCCACATTCAGGGTCACTATTTTGGAAAGCATCAGATGATTCAGAATTCTGAACTTTATCACAATTTCTCATTCTAGTGTAAGGAAACAGGAGACAGAACCATTATCTGAAGATAAACATGGCTGGAAGAAAGCAACATAATGAAAAGCAAATGAGTGACACTGAGCAAATGGATGGGACATGGAATCATACTCATGGATCTCACCCCAAGAACAGGAGTTCTTGGAGACTGCAGAATGAAGAAAACTGCAAAAGCAACATGGCAGCACACATATCCCCTAACTCCAAACATCAAGCTGCATTGTGGCATAAAATATTTGTGCCTAAAACATCGTTCAGCCATCACTGCTTGAGGATTTCTGATGTGTTTTTTCACGTGAAAAATTCAGAGCCGTTTTATTAAGACAACTCGAGAGGCAAAGTCAATGGGGCAACTGGTCCAGTAGGCCCCCTCATCCACGGCTAGATCCCAGCAAGCCCAACACCTCCCTCTGGTGCAGAAAAGCTGTTCTTACCCTCCCCCGCACCGTACCCCTTTCGGCACCCTCCGCACCAGCGCCGGGCGCGGATCAAGATCTTCCTTCAGATCTAAAGATGGATGCAGGGAGAGGCCTCCTTGGAACAGACCTGAGGCAGAAAGGCCGAACCTGGCTGCCCGCTTCCTCCCGCCCTCCCCCCTGCTTTCACCGCCCGCCCCCGCCGCGGGCCGGGACCGGGACCGGTACCGGCGATGCCCCGCGGGGCAGCCCGCTTCCGGACCGGGGCGCGGGGAGCTGCAGCCACCTTCACCCACTCGCCTCGCCTTCCCGCCCCGCTCCCTCGGGCGCCCGCCGGGACCCCTACCTCCGGGCGGGTAACGGTCTCCGCGGCGCCGGCCGGGCCGCCCCGCCCCGGTTCTAGGGGCGGCAGGAGCCGCAGGCCGCGGTGGGGGAGGGGGCTGCCGTGGAGAGGAGCGGCGGCGCCATGTTACTGCCTCCCGGGTATCCCCCGCCTACTGCCGAGCGGGGCCACTCCCGCCCCTACGCCCCCGGGTGCCGCCGCAGCGCGGAGGGAGGAGCCGCCGCGACGCCGGGCCGGGCCGGGCCGTGCTGCTGTTTACAAACTCACCCGGGAACGCGGGCCGAACCGCACATTAAAGGCCGGGTCCCCCACAGGCTTCCGTCACTTCTCGCGATATCTCCGCTGACATCTCCGCGGAGAGGGGCGGGGCAGAGGACGGCACCGCGCCGCTGATTGGGCGCTGTCGGCGGGGCGGCCGGGGACGGGCGAGCCGGAAGCGGCGAGTGCCTGGGTGTGGCCGAGCGGGGCGGTGGCGCCGTGGGAGCAGATGGGAGGCCGCGGCGTTGCTTCCCCAGCGCCTGGTGTCAGCGGCAGCTCTCGTCTCTCGGCCGGCGAAGAGCTTCGCTAGCCGTCTTAAACCGGTATCCGGCGTTCAGAGTAGTGAGTCCCCCATCTGCTTCTGCCAGGGACACGTATGGGCAACACATCTGCTGCGAGAGCCAAGGAAACGGTGTCCGTGCGAGGCCCAGCGCCTTGGGTAAAGCTGCTGTTTATGGAGAGCTTGGGCAGCCACGCCGACGAGGAGTTCCGAGGATGAGGCACCCATCGTCTGGTGACGCTTCTGCAGGAGGCCTGGCAGCTGCTGCTCGGGAAGGCAGCAGAAAGCGGGCAGACTAAACCGCTGCAAGGCTTTGCTCAGTGACAGCGCTTGATGCGCTTGTCATATCGAGGTTTTGGAATAATCAGCCCTCCAAAGGCGTGTACTGGCTGTACCCCCCGTGGTTTCCCCATCTCCCTCCGTACCACAGCTCTGATGGCAGGAACCGAGTGCACGCCTGAAGCTGCGTTTCCACTAAACATTCTCCTTATGAAACATTGTGTCACAAATGCTGCAGCACTGTACAAGGAAGTATCTAAAATTTACACTGAATGAACTAGAAGCCTTGTGGATTCATTTTAAAAATTGCATAATTAGATATGGCAACAGTTTAGCTAGGATGTGCTCTGAACCACATCTGTGGTGTTTTAACTCTGCCTGTAACTGTCTCGTTCTAAGACTAAGCTGAGAGTATGAGACTATAAATAACAAAAAAACCCTTCTTTTTTAGAAGTATTAGTTCCAATAAATTACATCTAGGTTTCCCTGAACTTGCAAAAGAAAATACGGTATGTTTCATTTCCTGTAAATTGTTTGGGTGGGTACTGTACAGCACTTTTGCAAAGTGCTTCCAAGTGAGGTGGGAAAAAAAACACTGCATAGAAGTAATTTAGTTAGAAATTGAATTATTCTTTACTGTAATCATGTTGTGAAGGGCTCAAGTGTGAGATAGTGCAAAGAGAAGAGAGGAACGGAGATCTGAGTTCCTTCTTTACAGAGCAACTAAGTCTTTTTCAGTAGTTAAGATCTACCATCATGTGGCAGCATCAGTCCCAGAGAACTGAACTGGAAGTTCTTTGCCTTTCTCAGTCTGAAATTGGTGCAAAAAGCAACCAGAGGGAAAGCAGCAGGATGGAAAGGATTAATCACTTTTACCTGCAGCAATAATCTAAGAATGTAACTGATAACATAAACATTTCCTTACTTATACACTAGGATAACCCTGTTGTATACATTGGTATCACAGGTGGAATGATGTTGGATCTACTAGAAAAGCCAGCAGAGTAGTATTCAGCAACAATTAAAATCTCTGCTCCATCTGGCTCTGTCTTCAACACTGAAACATGAACACTGTCTTTGGATCTGGAGCATCCAGCTCTTCCCAAGCTGACAATCTCTAAGGTCAGCATGGTCCACCTCAGAAAAACTGACAAAGGTTTCAGTTAAGTGAAGCCTACAGTATCACCTCATGGAAATTTCTATCTGGTTTCTCTGACCTAGGAAAAAGATTCCTTGATGCAAATTCTTACACAAAAGATCAGGAAACCTTTCAGATAGCTTGCTGCTGCCCAATCACTGCAAAGAATTATTTAAAAAAAACCAAAAGAATGTTTAATCTCTTACACAACAACAGTCTCTTTTGTGGACATTTTAGGAAAACAGAATTTTTTGTAAGACCACTCAAATTGACTGAGCTATTGAAGTGCTCAAGTAACCCCTGAAACCAATCTTGTTTTTCAAGAGTAGTGAAAATGGAGCAATACAGAAAGGAAGTCAATGTGCCCTGTGATCGTTCAGATGTGAAAATCTGTTCATTGCTCATAAGCCCCTTATTGCTTATTAGGAGGATAATCCCCTGCATGAAGGCTTGCTGCCATGTTTTCAAAGACCTTGATTAGTCTCTATTTGTAACACTGAGACCACATTTCAAGATTGACATAACCTAATAGCAATTTTGCTTGGGTTTGGCCCATGTATACCAGAGTGAGTCCAAAGGTAACAAAGAGATGCTACTACTAAAATAGAGAGGCTTTACATCCCTATACAGGGTCACCTGAGGCATCTGCTGCCTTTCAGACACCGCTGGTACTACGGAAAAAGATACAAGTTGACAGGGTGAACCACATGGGAAAAAATGAGATTGTAAATCCAGAAATCATCATTCAAAGCCGATTCAAGTAGCTCATGGTGACTCAGGTGGCTTTCTTGTTTAGCCTATGGAGCATTAGTAAGTTCAATATTAAGTTCATTAAAAAACCCAGTGTGAGAATAGACCACATGGAAGATAGCTGTTATGTGCTTTACCTCCCACCACTCCCTTGCCTCCCAAAAAAACAACTTCCAAACCCAGCCACATAATACTAATACTGTGCTAGAGATGAGTATTTTAAGATGCTGCATATTCTAGACTCCTAAACCTCAGATGTAGACAAGGATTTACATGACAACTTTTAATTCTGTTGAGAAGACATTTTTCATCTAAGAATACCCAGGGAAAGCAGCTTCTCATGCTGGGTCCAAGTTAGACTACATGAACACTGATTTGGTGTTTGAATTCAAATGAAAACGAAGGTCTTACCTGCACCTTATCTTGATCTGAGAGCCACTAGTAATTTCTCCATTTCCCTAGGGATACACAGCTTGGACAGTTTCCTAGATTTAATTAGGTAATTACCCATTTAACAGCAAGATGACAGACCCTGTAACAAGCTTGCTCACCTTCTTCCAAAGTTCAGCTTGTATTTGTGGTATGATCAAATCTATTACTAATATTCTGAATGAAGTTTGAGATGCTGTTAATGCCTCCCCAGGTTAATCTATAGTAGCAGAGTACATTGCTCTAAGTGTAGACAAGGCTGCAAATGCATTTACACTGTTAAAAGACAGTGTGAGCAGTAGAGCTTGATACTGCAGGTATTTTGTTACTAAAAATGCTTTGATCCTACTGCTCTTAAAAGGATGTGGGAGATAACAAGAGGCTGACCTTACAAAATTAGGAAGCTGGAAGTTCTCCCTTTTAGTTATGTGATGCCAAGAATGCAGTTACAAAATAAGCGTGTAATATCAATGTGCCACAATCAGATGCCATGGACCAATCTAAAGCAGTCATTTACTTTAGCCAGGACACTGCTCAGAACCAAGTGGAAAATTTTTACCATGGTGACAAAATTTATAGCATAACTGAAAACTGATGCACAGAGAACTTTCCTATCACTGTTCATGGATTTGTGTTTGGCTCTTTCTATCAAGAGGTGCCAGAACACCTTATGTGCCAGCTAGCCTGAGGAAAAAAACAAACTGCACAGGAACAGCTCCAGGCAAGTTTGAATCAAGTGAAGGAAAAAGGCCAGCAGTACAGCCTTTCACATTTCATCTGTGTATCCTTTGATCTTTCAAAGATATGCCACATCAAGTTTAACAAACAAGTGACACTCCTATATATATACATAAAAATAAACAAACTGTTTGACTTGAAGTCATTGTTTTAAGGGTCCTATGTGATTTATCGTTATCAGGAGAAATGCATGGTGACTGAGTAACAAGAGGCTGTCTTCCAGGTACCCTAGGGAGAAAGAGAATAACTGCAGGCACAGGTTGACAGTTAAAGATGTTCTCTTTAATGAAATGACTTCGGAAATAGCATCAATTTCCATGACAGCAACATTCTGGGAGTCCCATAAAATGCAGTTACATTCCAATGCCAATATTACAGGCAGATCTCCTTTCACATGGCAAATAGGATCAAGAAAGCAACCATCAGACAAAAAAGACCCATAGCTTCAGACAGGGCGAATCCCAGGATAGCATATGAGAACAGCTGCTGCTTCAGAGAAGGATTTCTAAAAAAAAAAAAAGGTGTAAGACCTTTTTACCTTTACAATTCAGATATTTTCCGTACAGTTCAATTCATCTGGCAGGTTCAGAACCTTGTACTTCCTTGCCACAGATTCCGTAACAGGTCAATAAACCCAAAGAGAAGTGATTTTTTAGCAAGGAATGCTAAATGCTAAACCAAGTGACTGAAATGGCTTGGTAATTAAGACTGGATTCAGGTTACGCAGACTGTATTGGCACAGTTTTTGTGACTACATTGATATATAGTTTTGAATTTGACTTCTCTACATCTTCCCATTCATCAACTATGAGCACTATGCTTTATACATTTATTTCACATCTGGGACATTAGAACTACACTCCAAGGAAGTCTGTGTGAAACATTTTAAGTAGCTCTCAAGTACAGGAACTGAAACCACCTAGAGAAAAAAAATACACAGCAGTTTGTTGCTAAAATGCACTGAATTATCCCTCCAAGAAGTGTGTGGAAGAGAATAAACCTTCAACATAATACCATGAAGTAAGGTTCTACAATCTTAATGGCATTACATGCCAAATTCAAAAAAGGATATACTATTTTTGTACTGAAAACACTCATGTTTCTTCAAGACAACTTCCTTGTCTTCAGTAGGGCTTAAAAATCTTTAAGAAATAAGACTTAATTTTAAGTCTTAACTGGTTCAAAGAGTAATGAAGAACATTACAGTTTCAGAAAAGCTTTTTTTATGCCTGTATCAGTTCTGCTCTTCCATACCACATGAACTATTCCTACTGCAGGAACACTGTACACTTATCTGAAAGGTTATCCTCACTATAAAATCCCAACCCTCATCCCCTTTAGATTTCTAGAAGGAATCATTATTCACTTGATAAAGTAATTACATATTCCGAGATACAAAGCCAAGTGTGTTAGAGAAATGACATAAGCATCCATTTCTAAATAACAATCCTGACTAATAAGTCTAAAGCATACAAACTCACATTACCTATTAGTAGTTTTCATTCAGTTTCTCCTTGGGAGATCTCCTTCCCTCTCACATAGGAAGTGATCCAGGCTAGATTTTTTAAGTTCAGTTCTGGAACTGAAAGCTGGAACACTAGAATTCAGTGACCGAAACACTGACCAAGTCTAATGATCTCACTGCTTTCATGTCTCTTCTCCAGGCAGAATGTACGAAGTTCTGATTTTAACAATACTGTAATATATTCATCAGGATGACTGTTTCATATGACCCTATTTAGTCATGTTTAACATTAATAGCAATTATTAACAGAATTTATTACAGTGCCATCATCATTACGACGACTTTGCTTATCTGGAGGTGCTGTCTCAAGATACATCTGCATGCAATTCAAGAGCTTTATAAGACAGAGATTGATTACCTGGCATAACCAATGATTAGACTACCGAAGACCGTTCCAATACCAGCACCAGAACCAGCCACACCTACTGTGGCAGCACCAGCACCAATAAATTTGGCAGCAGTGTCAATGTCCCTGCTGATAGCACTAGTCTGGAATTCTCTAAGTGCTAGTTGGGAGACAGTATTCTGAGCCCCTTTAAGTGATGAGTTGCCCTAAGAAAACAAAACATGAAAAAGCATTATATTCAGACACAAACCATTTTCTATGATCACTTTGATAGTGTTATTCTGCAGTTTTAAAAGCTGTTAGATCCAATGTCTAGTTCCTCTTGCAAGACTATAACTAAGAGCTAAACACTTCAGAATGTTACCTGTTCCACCTGAAAACAATCAACATTAAATGTTAAAGACTCCTCATGGGAAACAGCAAGACAGCAACAAGTACTATTACATGTTTGACTTAAAGCAACTTTCTCAGTATAACTATTTGAGTTAGTACAAATGAACTCCAGGTTGAGGACATTTAGGCTCACCAGGTAATTTAGGAAGATACAGAATTTTGTTTATAAGGTACCTCTCCATTCTTGACCTCTGGCCTAGACAACACAGATGCCGAAATTGGTCTGTACAAGATTCTTGATCCAGCACGGATCTGCAAGAGAAGGAAAAAAAGCTATAAAATAGAAACATTTGATACAACTGTTTCCGTAAAATAGTCTGTAAAATTATAAGGCTATTATCTACTAAGGCTTTTGTCTTACTTGTAAGACAGCCATCTTTGCATAGCTGGATATGCAATAAATGATACAGAAGTGAACACTGCCATGCAATTTGATAGCACCGTGTTCAGGAGACGTTATTGTGAATAACTGCATCCTTTAAGGAACATGTACATGTGTTACACTGACAGAAAACTTAACAGAACCGTGACAAAAAAGCCAGACAGATCAGAAGGCAGTGATACACCTTTTGATACAAAAAAATAAAATCAAAATTAATTCTAAAGTTGTTAAATACACAGACATAACCTAGACTTTGAAATCTAGCAAGACCTAAATGAATGAATCCTCTTGCACAAGCGGCCTCTGTATGTCCTTGGGCTTCCAGCAGCCTAAGGTCATATCGGCTCTTGCACAAAGCTCTTCCTGCAGGAGAAACTTGTGCCTGCACCATGCAAAACGAGACTTCTGCAGGCTAGAGACGACATTTTGAAAAAGGATAGTCCCTTGTCTCTGCAAGGGCAAAAAATCCTGGCCTTGCATAGGACAAGCAACAGGCTGGAGTTTGACCTACAGCAAAGCGCAGAGTGCACCAGGCCCAACAGCTTTTCGCTGCGCTGCCCTTCCCCTTCACCGCTGGTGTGGGAAGGCCCCTCACCTTGGCCAAGGGCCCTGGCCCACGCCAAGGAGGCGGGAAGGAGAACCCGGCGCTGCTGCAGCTCGCTCCCCCTTCTTCACCCTTGGCACTCGGTCGGGCAGCCCTCAACACGGGCTTGTCCTAGGGGCCTGCCGTGAGGCTCAGCGGTTCTCCCGACCCCCGGGAGCCCCGCGACCGCCACCACTGCAAGCCAGGACGCGACCGGCGAGGAGGCCCAGCCCCCTGCCGCGGGCCCGGACGCCCCCACTCACCAGGGAGGGCGAGGTGGCGAGCTTGGCGCAGGCGAACATTTTAGCGGGCGGCGTTCCGGGGGCCACAATCCGGTGTCTCTGCGGAGAGAAGGAGAAGGTGAGGCGGCCGGAGCGACAGGCGGGAGCAGCGATGGGGGCGGATGGCGCGGTATCGCCACTCACCCTCTCCGGCTGTCGCACTCCGTACCGATGGGCTGGCTGTCTCTGCGCAGGCGCGGCGAGGCCCGCGGCGAGCTCCCGGATGCAGCCGGCGGGAAGGGGCGGGGTGTGGCGCCAAGGTCACTTTGTACCGACTCCATTGGCAGCGGCGGGGGGCGAACAGCGCCTTGCCCCGCCCAGGCGCAGCCGCTATCGCGCGGGGCGGGGCGGCGCGGCGCGGGGCGGGGCCAGCACTGGCGAGAGGTGGGGTCTGACGGGCATAGCACAGTGTTGTGACTGTGAGGGTCATTAGGCAGAGCATCGCACCACACACTTGACATAAGCCGGCGGCCTCCGTGCCACTGTAACCCCGCGTTTGGGGCGGCGCGGGCTGGCACCCTAAAGGCGTGTGGAAGGGGACCGGGGCGGGTGAGGAAGGCGAAAGGCAGAGCGATCCACCCCGTCCGGAAGCTTTCCCGGCTGACCCCAAACTGCTACGGTCACTCTTGTCATTCTCGAGATTCCCTGACAGAAACAGGGCTTGTCCGAGACTACCTGAAGTGTTCGAAAAGACCCTACTATTTAAGTAGACATTTTTTGCATGATGGGCAGGTTCATACCCAAGTAATGAAAAAGTCTATTTTTTATTTTATACACTCTGTGTCATAAAAATAAATTCTAAGATAGTCTGTGCGCTACAAACTGACGGGATAAGCAAGATGATATGTACATCATATCTAGGGTTGGGAACATGGCGCAGCATCTTAGGAGTTAGCTACTGGCATCCTGCAAACTTCATGGACTATTGATGTTGCTGTTGCTGATTAAGCCACAGGTGCCACACAGCTGAGACATCTGCTGTATCAGCAACTTGAGCACCCACCAACAAACAGGATCAATAGGCACTTACAACAGCTGCATACTAATGTTAAGAGTAATGTCGCTTTTATAACCTATCCTGGAGTGTCTTCTGATGCTTAGGTACAGTACAGTTGTACTCAGTTGTAGGTCTGACAGTGAAAAGGTGTCTATTGACACCTATTAAAACATGAAGTGGAATTACTACCTCAGGGTTAGCTCTCTAGAACTTTCATATTTATAATGTGCTTTCACAGGGCATTGATTGATACTGATTCACAAAGTCAGTGTTTTTCACAGCCTGGGCCTTGTTTCAGTGCAGAGAGTATCTTGCAATCCTGCTTCTTCCATTCATAACTGTGTGGTTGAATCTTCCCATTCAGGACTGCATAGGTCTTCTCAGAAAACTGGAGCAATGACATGTGGAAAGAAGGTATATAGAGCAGAATTAATATGCTTCAGAATATTTAAACCAATGTAGCCCTGGGAAGAAGGAGTGAAACTATTATTAGATGGCTCTACTGTAAGTAGAAATTCTCCTGGTAACACAATCTGTTTACCTTATAATTAGTAGTTGGCAAATCTTGGTATAAGTGATGTTGGGAGTTTTAATTGCTGAGTTGGCTGGATTGGAAGTGATGCTTTATAGGAAAGCAGATGATAAAAGTTTTTTCTCATCATTATAAATTTCTCCTTTACAGGGGAAAGGGAGAATCTGTTTCTTGAATGATCTTTGTCCCCCAGAGTACTTACCCAAGCTATTTTTTGCTAAAAATTAGGGGTTTTTTTGGTCTCATCAGGTCCTTCCAGTAGAGAGTAGAAGGCAGCTAACAAAAGTAGGGCTAATTTAGGAGGAAAAGCATTTTAGTCAACAGTCTATTGATTATTTTAACACCCAAGTCCTAGATTATTTTAACCACATACATCATACCGTGTTTATACTTAGCAAGCTTCTGAAAGTATGCTAATACTGCTGAGACCATGGATGCAATTAAAACTGAAAATCCTTATAATCCTTGTAATGTCACTCTTGGGTCTTTAATATCTGCTTTAAGTGGCACGATAATTATATACACAGGGTCTACATTATCCATCTAAATGGGATGTTGTCAACAGGAAGACCATTCTGCTGCAGCAGAAATTCAGTGTGGAAAAGAAGTGTTCTCATCTTCATCCTAGCTGTGGGATTCTGGTGGAAAATGAGATCTATACTCTGAGGCAGCCTTGCCAGAGGACTGGTAGAGCTGCTCTTGCTCTGGTAACAAGCCCTATTGTTCAGCATTCAGGTTCTGCTGGTTAGCTTTGAGATGCTGTACAACAGTGTAATTATGGAAATATGTATACAGCCACCCTTTTGTAGAACCTTTTTATGTATCACAAGGTGGAAGATTATCCTGTATTGTTAAAATTCATTTTATATGTCAGCAAAAAATATAAATTGTCTAAAAATTCTTATTCCATGTTTTAATGTAATATATATTTGTAGTAGCAATATAACTCAAAGTGAAAGGAAATGTTAGGTTCATTAATAGTTTCACTTTATGCTTCACATCTATTACACTGTGTGTGTCAGAATCATCATCATCAGGGGGAGCTTTCGTGCATTTAAAAATCAGTATGTATCTACCCACTATATTTTTTTAAATTTATTTTTGAGGAAAAGCAGTAATAGAACAATCCACTGATGTTTAATCAAAGTAACTATTATAAATAAGTAGAAAATTCACAACCTATGGAATGAAAGTACCTCTTAATTAATTACTTGACAACATAAGCTCCGTTAACTAAGGTGTCTTACACAGATGTCTCATGTATTTCCCAAGGCTGGTTCAGGCTTCCTCTTTGCTATGTTTCAAAAAACAGCTGATAACCTGAAATGGTCAGTCAGTTGGTTGATAACACACACCCAGATTTCTAGTTTACAGAATATCTCTGGATTAAATGAAAATAAATTCAACAATTCTTTTTATTCCTACTAGTAGTATTAAAAAACTTTGTGACAGAAAACAAAGTTCAGCTGTAAGTTGACACCATTAGCTGCAGTGGTTAGAACACGTCAGCAACCCTATTACTACACCTTTCATATGAGACACACTTTCTGATTAAACACAGAATCCAGAGAACAGCACAGACAGCCAAGACTTGGGCCATAGTCGAGCCATTGTTTCCAAAAATGTCCATACATTTTGGTTGCTGAAGTTTAAAAAACCCAAAATGGAAGGATGTTTTGTTAGCTGGCTCTTCTGAAAGCACAGGCTTTTTGTGCAGATGCCAGATTTTTCTGCAATGCCAGATTTGTAGTTTTTAAACAACAGTACCTAAGCTATTTTGTTAGATTTTTTTGTTCTTCCTCTCTCTCAGAATTATGTAAATTATCCTAGGCAAGTCCTTTTGGGTAATATATTGTGGCTGTTCACAGTGTTAAAAGAGAAATATGGAAGCTATCTGATGCTCAAAAAACATAGGCAATTCCTGTTTGGAGATTATGTGTTTTTGGTAACTGGTCTGTTACGGCTGTTTGTGCCATAGAATCATAGAACTATTCAGGTTGGAAAAGACCCTTGGGATCACCGTGTCCAACCATCATCCCTACTCTACAAAGTTCTCCCCTAAACCATATCCGCCAACACCACATCCAAACGACCCTTAAACACATCCAGAGATGGCGACTCAACCACCTCCATGGACAGCCTATTCCAGTGTCTAATCACTCTTTCTGTGAAAAAAATTTTCCTAATGTCTAGTTTAAACCTCCTCTGTTGGAGCTTGAAGCCATTCCCTCTTGTTCTGTTGCTAATTACCTGTGAAAAGAGACCAGCACCAACCTCTCTACAATGACCTTTCAGGTAGTTGTAGAGACTGATGAGGTTTCAGCCTCCTCTTTCCCAAACTAAACATTCCCAGCTCCTTCAAGGTTTCTTAATAAGATTTATTCTCTAGGCCCTTCACCAGCTTCGTTGCCCTCCTCTGTACTCACTCCAGCACCTTGATATCTCTCTTGAATTGAGGTGCCCCAAACTGGATGCAATACTCCAGCTGTGGCCTCACCAGTGCTGAGTACGGGGGAACGATCACCTCTCAACTTCTGCTGGTCACACTATTTCTAATACAAGCCAGGATGCCATTGGCTTTCTTGGCCACCTGGGCACGCTGCTGGCTCATATTCAGCCACTTGTCAATTAAAACCCCTAGGTCCTTTTCTGTCACACAGCTTTCCAGCCACACTTCCCCCAGCCTGTAGCGTTGCATGGGGTTGTTGTGGCCCAGGTGCAGGACCCGGCACTTGGCCTTGTTGAAGCCCATACCATTAACATTAGCCCAACGATCTAATCTATCCAAGTCTCTCTGTAGAGCCTCCCTATCCTCACGCAGGTCAACGCTCCTGCCTAGCTTGGTGTCATCTGCAAACTTACTGATAATAACACTCTATGTCCTTATCGAGATCATCAATAAAGATGTTAAACATGTAAACAGCAAATGCAGGGTACACATGTATGTGCCAGGATTGTGGCAGAAGGATTTTCCCTTCCTCCACCCTCTCTGCAGAGAGTATAGTTCCAGTTTATAATCCCTGGTAGAAGGGAAGATGGGACTATAGCTCATTAATACATACAAGATTAATTTGCTTAACTGTAAATCACATACCTTCCAACTATGAGTTTAGATTCGCATACACTTGCAAATTACTTTGGGATCAGTGCCTGAAAGGCACTGTATAAATGAAGAATATTCATTATCATCTGAAAGCTCTTCAATCTGAACCACTTTGCAGAAAACCTGTGGAATCATTTTGATCCAGTGCACAGGTTCTGTACTTTAGGACCTACTGCCAGCCTCAACCTGGAGAAACAGTTGTTCTAGTTCAGCTCACTACTGTCATGCTTTGCGTGGCTCATATGAGCTATTCTTAAATGACTGTAATTAATTTTGCTCCTAGTTACAAAAGAGATCATATATTCATATATTCTGTACCTGAGGTACAGAAACTGTGGACAGCCTGCTGTTTCAAAATTCTTGGAAAGGACTCTGTCCCTAATATTCAGACTTGATGAACATACTGGTTCTCTGGCATGCCTGCGTTCACTCCCATCTGTTGTGCTGGCGTTGTTCCCACTCGGAATTATCTATGCCAATTTCAACAGGGCATAGGTGTTAACCAAACATGGTTTTAGAGGGACAGCTTTCATAACACAGCAAGTGCATCTCTTTTGCCAGGAGATCCTGCTGTTTGCAAATAATTCCAGCTTAAGGCCACATGCTTCATTACATGGGATCACATCTGTAGATGCTTGTGGGCATTATAAAAAAATCAACAAATGTCTACTGTAGCTCTCTTTCAGTTTGGCTCAGTGCTTGGAATTTTGCATGTGGAGAATGAATGCTCTGCACCTTGTTAACAGAGGAGAGCCATAGGCTGTTACGTGCTCTGAGCAGTCTCAACAGGTTTCTGCATCAAAGCTGAGGCAACAAACTGCCGAAGTTTATCAGAGCTGTGCTGCTTTTTCAGGTGGCCCTGGATTGCTTTGTGTCTATGGTATATTCTGAGGAGAGAATGACAAAGCATTGCCTCTTGCACCACAGCTTTTTGCCTTTCCAGATTCTGAACAGATTTGTGTATAAGGCATATACTGCCCCCACCCAGCTGTAAAGTGACATATATGTACAGCAAAATTAATACAGCTTATTAAACTAAATATTCTATATAATGATTTATGTAATATATGTAAATATAATAATATACATACAGCATTAGTATAATATATTATATGTTATTGCTGCACTTGACTCCTGTTTTCCCCACTGAACACATTACTTGTGTTAGTAGAATTACTCTGTATTGTGTAAGCCTAGAAATGGCTTAGGAAAGAGCAAAACCTGTTCATGAACATCACCTGGACAGCCCACTATGCTCAAATTTAAAATATAGTTTCGTAGTTAAACAAAAGAATCTTTTGCCCAGAATAATTCTCCAAAGATAATATTTGGAATAAAATGAGATTCAAGGCAGATAATTTCCAGTATACATTTTCAGTCACACATTTCCAGTCCTAGCATTTTCAAGGATGCAGGATGACAAGCAGACAAATATATTGGAAAATTCTATTGAGAATCAAGGTCTAAAATTACCAAACATTTGTACTGACTGTACCTTTCAGAGTAGTAATGTGTACATTTCTGTCCATTTCTGTTGTTGTTGTTTAGCATAAGTTTATGAAATCAGGTACAGTTGACAAGATTTCATAGGCTTTGAAGCATACTTAATGTGCTTCTCCTGTGCTATGGAAAAGTCGAATTTCAAAATACTTACTGTGTTGAGCTCAAGAAACAAAAATAACCAGTCCCATTTCAGAGTACATTACTGTATCAGTTGATCCTAATCTTTACCTTCTCTGAACTGTCTTCTGTCCTTAGTCTTTTTGGCAGCTAATCTGACCTTCTGGACTGTTCAGACTCAGAGATACTCTTCTTATTTTTCCTTTTTTTTTTTTTCTCCTTCCCCTGGCTCCTAGAAGTACTCCCTCAAAATAATTGCATTCCTTGAAAATCACATGTCCCTCAGGGAAGGGGAGCAGAATGGCAGAAGAGGTGTATTTTATTATTGTCATAATATTAAAAACCTCAGGGCAGATGCTTGAGGGATCAGGGGGTTTCAAACTCAATAGCTCTTGAGGGGTGAAAAGAAGCTTCTGCTCCAGCACAGTCAGACCAGGAGCTGCCTCATGTAGGGGCTGTTGTGGTTTTGAGTGAGCTATATTTTGATTGTTCCTTACCAGTCACACCAGCAGAGTTATAAAATGATAATCTGGCTGCCTGGTAAGAGTCTCAGCTGTGAGATGTTGCGGTGAGCAGCCAGTCTGTTATCTCTGTATCCAAACCTCAAATCTTTCCCATAAAATATGAAGTTGGCTGTGATACTCTTGTTAGGGAGCAACTAACAGCAGCATAGACAGGGCAGGGACTGGAGTAGTTGTACAAAGTGACTTGTGTTTGTTTATGCCGCATAGAAGCTTTGGCTCTTGAAACTGCTATCTCAAGAACACCAATAATTAAAGATAGCTAGTATGAAAAAACCGTAGTTGGATTGTTCCAATTCATGGCTTGTGTTTTTAATGCCTCTAAAATGACTAATAGTGTGTATAAATAGTGACATCCAGTGTTCAGTTAGATCAACCACAGGTCCATGTTCTGTAAGGTCATTCAATTAAAATATTTATCACAGACCCTGTTTAAAATGACTGTGTAAAGATAGTAGGTCGATTTGAATATTAACTACCTGCCAACTTCAACACACATCCACAATAAAAATTTCCTTCCTGACTTGTTGGGGAACAAGAATGGTGTGGCTCTTGTATAATGTTTTAACTTTCTTTTTTATGACAGCAAGCGTCTGATTATTCCCAGGTGTTCTTGATTTCTTCTTTCTCTGCTCCTGTTACTATGAGTGTGGCCATTAGGGCAGCAGTCATAAAGGATGTGTTCACCACTTCCTTCTCTGTCTGTCTCTTAACACAGCCACAAGTCCACTGTCTTCTATCCACATTAATTCCCTGAGGTATCCACACAGTATTTGTGTTGACTGCCTTAATTTTGATCTTCTCTAATCATTCCCTGCCAGATGGCAGTTAAAGTTTAATGGTCCCTGTAAAAATAGTTCCCTTTCTTCTTTTAATCAGTCACGTGTTTGCTTAGCTAACTGTTAGATGTTCAGAAAGTATGAAGGGACCACCAACACAATTACTTCAAAAATACACATCCATACTGTGATTTTAATGTTATGTAAAAGCAACAGGTTATAGAGTAAGCAAGATAACCTGGAAATTAGCATGGACTACACAACCTTCATTTTTTCTGTGTTTCTTTCGATATATTAGAAAGATAAAAGCAATAATTTGTGAAATTTCATATAATAAAATATAAATTACTTTTAGTATCTTCTAGACTCAAATGTTTGTGTATGCTCTGCTAGAAAGTGTATGAGTATTATGCTTTTAGGGATGAATTGAGCAATACGCTTCAGCAGATGCTTAACTTGAAGTGCATGTGTATGGTAATGATAGATAATACAGCCTTGAGCAAGGTACTTTGGCATATGCTTAATGTTAGGCCCCTAAGTAGTTCCACTGAAGTTATCTACCTTCTTGTATTTTTAAGACTACATACCAACACCTAATGACACAGAACCTAAATTCTCAAGTATGCGTTTACTTGACTGAAGCTTATTGGAGGTTTGAGGGTTTTGCTGAAATCAAGAATTTAATTCAATTGCATATTCATGCTATGCCTAAGAAGCAAATCACTTTGGAAGCAAATGGTTTAAGCTGTATCAGACATCTATGGAGTGAAGCAGATATTACTGTACCATTGAGTAATATGGAGAGCCTGGAAAAGTGATAGGCTAGAAGTCTAAACAATGCTGCCAGAGAAAAGATTGCTGTGGAATTAAATGGAGGCTGGATCAGGCCCTGAATGCCAAGAGCAATCCAGGAAATATATAGCAGAGTCACTAACAGAACCCAGATCTCCTGATTCAAATTAGACTTCTTTTGTATCCAACATCTGTGTACACTGTGGATGTGCCATCACAGCCTGCACAGGCTGGATTCTAGATTAAAGCTCGCATGAGAATGCCTGTGCACACTGCAGGCCTCACACTCACCTACTCACCCCAGTAAGCTGACACTAGCAGAGGCACAGACCATCCTACATTATTCTCCCGGGTGGAAGACTGAGAAAATAGGGAACCTTGTGCCTTCTTCTAAAGCATGTTTTAACAACCGTCTCCAAAACAAGTTACCAGAAACGACAGTGTGCACTGCAACAGTACTTCCTGCCCCATTTTTTTGTTTTAAATGACAGTGATGGAACTGAATTACACTGAACTTCTGATTATCTTAGTGCTTTTTTATTTTGCCATGAATGCCTGGGAGTTGGACAACAAAGGGAGTTACTTCAGCTCCAATTTTCCCCATTGTGCCTTAAAGTGATAAGCATTTTGGTTCTAACATAACAGAAATAGCTATGATATTTTGCTTAAGATTTTTACCTGAAAGGAGAATTTTCTGTGCTTAATCTAGGTATTTTTCCTCAGTTCCTTTTTACATGCAGCTTTTTTGGGTAGGATCTAGGCCAGAAAGCAGAGATGTAGATGGCACTGTTTGTATTATAATAAGCAGATGACCTCATTGAGATCAGTGCCTTGGAGTACTGGATGCTGGGAAGAATGTAATAAAAGCCAATCTGTGCCCAAAGGAATGTGAAGTCTAAATACACAAGCTATTTTGTAAATCTGGGACACAGAGAGGTTGATTTGTCTGGTGTCAGACTGTGGCAGTTGCTAGTGACTCACTCTTGACCTCTTGTGCCTTAGCCAACGGCCTTAGCCCCAGCAACATCCTTCTTCTCAATTTCTATGTAATTAAAATGGCAGCAGAGCCCAGCTTTGCTAGATTTCCATATGTCTGAGCTGTGAAATCTGTCAGCTGGGGAAAAGTGCACATACCTATATTTTTCTCTTCCTTGGTTTCCTCTCTTGTTTCCATATCAGAGAATCATGAATAGTCTTCCCTGCTTGGCTAAAGAGTGCAAACATACAGATGATCAAAATAGAGCTTGCTGGGCGGATGATGGCTCATAGCAGGTGTCGAAGTGAAGGCGTTCCCCTATGGACACAATCCATTATGGTTGGGCTGATGCCCAGTTCATAGGAGGGAACATGAATCTTTCAAATGGAAAGGGAGATAAATTGCATCTAAATGCTCTAATGATGATAATGTAGAGAGACAGATGTGGTAACTGAGTGTTAGAATCCCTCTGTACACTCTTTTCTTTTATTATACTATCACATTCTACTAATACAAGCCAGATGCAAAAACAGAATGTTGTTTGACTTTATCCTCTGGACTTCTCCAGATTAGTGCATCTTATAGATAGAAATGTTTTTTGCTGCCAAACAGACATAAAGGTCATTTTATAATCTCATGAAGAGTGGAAAGCGGTCACTGGTATTGGTTTCAGTTGCACAACTCTTGTTAAAATGTTAGCACTATAAAAACTGAGACAACTGCAGCTCAAAATCCTGATTCTCGGCAAGGAGTTCTGCACCCTTGCCCCTAGTGTGGCCACTCACACCTTTGTGAAGAGGGTGCTACGCAGGAGACTTGTAATTCAGAGTGGCTTGGGTTTATTTTGCATAAATCTAAGTGACATAATGATTTCACAAGGTGAAAGGAAGCAGAGGAGGAGGTGCAGAGCACTGCCAAGTGAATCTAAGCATAGAGGGTGTGTAAGAACCACACAGAACATTTATACACCTGATATAGTATGTGCCAGTTGTTAAGGCAGGAAGCCAAAGGTAATGAGCACTGTGAGAATTCCGAGAGCTCCTTTTTGGCTCAGATTTTTGCCTGTAATTGAAGCACTATCCTCTACTGATCCTTCAGGTGCTATCGGAATGATTTTATCCAAGCTTCAAGGGAGAACCAATCTCTAAAGAGTGAAGGAAACTTTTTTACATTATAGCTCTATGCTAGAAGCAAGCTATGGATGTGACTCATGAGTATTTTTAATAGAAAAAGAAAGTGAAATTCCTAAGTGAGGTTTTGATTTTAATTTAGAAAGGTTTTTTTTTTATGTGAGCTGCAAGATGAATAGAAAGCCGTATGTATGTTTATGTATTTATGTTATTAGAATCTTAGGACCTATCATGAACTGTATGTCAACATGTCTATTGCATTTTTGGAATTTATATTTTAAAATCTTTCCATACGGTATTAAAAAAAAAAAAAAAAGACAAATAACAACCATCCCAGAATGTTTTCCATCAGCCTGTACTTTCCATCAAGTTCATCAATAGACTATTTCTTTTTCTTTACCCAGCTTCTAATGTATTCCCAGACAAGCAGTGGTTGTAGGACATTCTAATCTTATTCCTGAATAATAGATTTTAGGTTTTCTTAACCTAGTGGGATCCTTCTCACCTACCACATTGATTTTCAAGGAGCTGGTGGGCTACTACTCTGTGATGCTGAAAATTTCTTTCTAGTTCTCTTGTCAGTTTCCAGTCTTGAAATATTTTTTAAAGCATAGTTTATACTTAAGAAAATAGACTGAGAAATCAAAGACTAGCTAACTCAGCAATCTCATTAAAGTGCACATACTAGTCACGTAACTTTGCTCTCCTTCCACATTCTGTCTTTTTACATTTTTACTTCAGTTACAAACTGTTTAGGACCAACATGTGCTTTTACTTTTTGCAGGCAACCAGAGATAATAATCAAATATATTTTAAAGGATATTAAATTTATGATTTAGTATAGGGCATCTGTGTTCAGATGCATCCTTTGGAAGTGTCCACTTGGGAAAAACATTCAGAAGCTTTTAAAGATAAGGTAGTAATCCTGGGAAGCACTGAAATACAATCAATAAATCAAAAAGATAAGCAAAATAATTATTAAAGTAATGGAGAACATGCAGGCTTGCAGATAACTGTAATGGAAAAATCATTCGCTGGTATTTCTATTTAAAACTGGTTTTTGCTTGGTGGGTTTTGTTGTTTGGTTTTTTTTTCTTGGGAGTCTAGTGATGTCCTATAAGGAAAGGGAGGAATTGTCAAATTCATTTGAAACTACAAATTCAAAACAATGGACTTAACTGCATATTGGAACCAATGGAACAACCTTGTGATTCAATCACAGAAAGCCAGACTGGCAAAAGCACTACACTTGATTGCACACCTGCAAGGATGAGATGAACTGCTGTCTCTATTTGTTACTGCTGACATTGGTCTGGGAAGACACATATTTAATAAGTAACATTAAATGCACTATTTATGTTACAGGACAGTGCATTGATTCAAATTCAAAAGTACAAATGATGGGAAGGACCTTCTTTGGCTGTCCATAACTACTTAAGGACATGACATAATCAGTTCTCCATTTATCAGTAAGACATTCTTTGAATCATACAAAACCAACAGTGGTAGGATTAAAAAAACCAAAACAACAACAACAAAAAACAAAGGAAAAAAGGAGTTAGTACTAATTTATACTTTAACTACAAGTGAAAGTAGACTGACAGGTCTAATATCAAAGAAACTTCTATGCTACCTAATGTCTTTTAACCTTGTGGTAACATTAAGGAATAGTTTTATCAAAAGGACATTTGCATTCAATTTTCATGCAGAATGCTTGTCTGAGAAACATAAACCTAAATTATGGTATTAGCTGAGAAAAATACAGCAAAGCAAATCCATTTTTCTCAGGAGAAACGTTGAAGAGAAATGAGTAGCTGTATAATGTATCACTGCTTCCGTCAGAGTTCCTAAGTTACACAGGTATAGTAAACTAGCAAGCTTACCCCCTTTTACTGTATCCACCTAACACATGAAGAACATATAAGAACATTAAATAACTGCTTTTGCACCTGCTATCTTAATATTATGCTTTCCATTCTTAATGCTTAACAGAAGCTGTTAGCGTTTAAAAATCTTCACCAAGTGTATCCATGCAGCATGGAAAAATGCTGAGGTCATTAAACTGCATGTCATACAATAAAATCATCTTGCATTTAATTCCTGGATTTCTAAAGCAATTGCTAGATTTGGCCCAGGTGCCTGCCCAGGGGGAAGCCAAGTTTGTCTTCCATTTTGGAAATTAATCTCCATTGTTTTCTCCACAGAGAAGGAGCATGCAGTAAGACTGCTGCTTGGCAAAGGTGGCCACCAGCATGTAGGATGCCATGCAGGAAGGACACCTGAGTGCCAGCAGGTGCTGGGCATGTGGGAAGGACTAACATGACAAGCTACCGTTTCTGCTGCAGTCAGAACAGAGAGTCAGTCAGTCTTCTATTTTTGATTGCATATAACTATTTGTTTCTTTACAGAGGAATCTACATCCTGGAGTCGTTTCCCCCCCCCCCATCTGTTCCCACGGTAACTTCACACAGAATAAATACAAAATGTGATTTTAACTACAAACAGGCATTCAGTAAGTGCCAGAAAAAACAGAACACTAAAGGTCTGGAAACAAGTAAACAGCAGTCATAGCAAAAGTTTGTTAGATAAATTGGCTCATCTAATTTAAAATAGTAAAATGACCAACTTCCAGGGTTGAATTATCCCCAGAAGTAATACCATGACTTCACTCAGGAAGCGTTACTCAGTGGGATTATAGCTGGAACATTTTCAACCTTAAGGATTCATCTCCAGAAGCATAATTCTTGGAGTGCAAAATACCCTGTACCTCCCATCCTGGAACAGGCTTCTTTAATTACTCATGTTTCTGTATATCAAAAACTTCAGTTTCCTTGTGAGTGATCTTGCTGTTCAAGAACTGTACATTAAGTTAGTTTTATGTCAGTAAGGGTTAAATGTCCAAGAAATTTGGCTTTCATTGAAGTGTGGGATTTCCTTACATACTCTTGAAAAATCCTGTCTCCAGTATTAAAATACTTCATGTTTTTGTCCATGGGAGAAAATTCCATGCAGTTACTTATGGTCTCCCTGAAAAACTGTGATAAGGTATCTCCAGAGCTAAGATGGTCTCCCACTGTGAAGTGGACTGTTAAGTGTGGTGAGAAAAAGAAGTTGCTTTTATTTATTCAGTTACAAAAAATACCCAAAAGATTGACAGCTAATTCAGGTCTGCAAGACGCCATTACGTGAAGAGCTTTGGGGAGCTTTTTTCTCCTGGTGTCTTAGACACTGCAGAAATTTCTTGCCCAGTGAGATAAACCAATAGATAGACTAAAATGCAAACTACCTAACAGGAATTGCACTAAAGCTGTGTCTTAGTCCAGAGAGCAATAGAGAAAACATCATCTTCATAGTATCCTATCTTTCTTTCTATTATAAAGAGATCAGGTTGAGCAAGATTGTGCTAAATTCCACTCAAATACTGTGTAGAAAACTGGCATTCTTCAAGTATTTCTTAGTTTAGTTTAAAACTGACATATGGAGGGTGGTCTTGAATTGTTGTTGGTAAATATTTTCTTCTGGAAAAACATGTGAAGTGACTTTCATTATACTAAAAGTTTAACCTCAGCTAAACTTACTGTTTCTTTAGCGTCTGCCATTTTTCTGTGATTGTGAAAATGTGGTGCTTCCCTGGAGGATAACTGCCCATATAGAAATTGCATTGGAATTAGGTTAAAGTAGCTTTTTCTTACAAGAGAAAAAGTCAAGAAACTGGAACTATGCTGTAGCTTGTATTTCTCTAAAAATACTGTCGCTGCTGCTGCTGGTGTTTTTGTGCTGGACTACCAATGTAAGAATTACGAGTCGTTGGAAAGTCTTTCTGTATTTGTCAGGAAACAGTGTTTTAATGTTAGTAGCTCAGATCACTAATCCAAGGCTGTCTCCTTAGGTATCTGCATGCAAATGTGTAGTCAGCACTCCTATTATTGTCACTCCTTCTAAGTGCATCCTTGAGAGATCACAGCCACAAATATCTCTTGAGGTGAAAGTAATTATTTCTGTCCCAAAAGCTCAGCTTAAATAGAGATTATCAACGGAGTTGAAATATTTTTGCAATATACACTGATGTGAGACCAACAAACGTTTTCACTTAGGTGCCTTAAGTAGTCTCAGATCTTTAGTTTTAGCTGTGCTGTTACGTTTTCCTGAAAGCTCCCTTATCCATAAAAACCAAAGTAAGAGCAGAAATTCATTTTCTAGCAACTTAAATGCATTTGGCTGTTGATATTTATCTTCTTCTATTTAGAGAATAATGAGTGGGGAACATACCTTCCTTGTGTCTGAATGATCAAAACTTACATTGCAACGTGCTTTTCTGCATGTGTAAAGGTACAAGCTGTGTGCTAAACTCTAAATACAGGCTCAGATTCTTCCCTCAGATGAACATGTGCAATTTCTATAGCAGTCAGTGGAAGGTGCATATGCAGATTAAATGCTAAAATACTGTAGAACTGCATCCATTTGCCTTGGCTGAGAATTTTAGTTCAGAGAATTGTCAACAAACTAATTCAGTGCTTTAGCTGTTTACCATATTTATATTGTGAAAATAAGACAACCTTTAACTCACATGATGTTAAACAGAGCTTTTGTAGGAGATGCAAAGGGTCTTGAATGGGAAAACATGAATGCTTTGCACATACATCTCTTGAGTAAGCTGTTTATTGTTTTACTTGTGGTACACCTGAACAATTTCTGTTGGGAACATTATATTGGTCATACATTCACAGGGTTTTGGGCAGAATCCCTCCTGGATGCTAGTTTGCATCCTGATTTTGATCTAATGGTTGCTTCAAAATGTTTGTTTTTTTTTACCTGAGGTAGTATGGTACTTTATAAGAAGAATCATGGTTTGAAAATACATGACATTGCAGTAGCTGTGCCACACGGAACACATCAGATGAAAGAGAGCTCGTTTTTACACAAAAATTATGGATATTAGCTAATGTACACATATAACTGGAAATATTTTAATTTGTATTATGAAACAGTTTTAACTCTATGATGTTGGTTGAAATTTTGTTTATGTTTTTCAGTACCAGCAGAGGGAGCATCAGTGATTAAGCTGCACAAACCTTGGCGGTTTTGTGCAGATACACTCCACATCCTCCATCAGCCAAATTCTGTCTGCAAACACACAGACGAAACTTATAGTGCTGTCAGCAGAAACCGAGGAAAAATATCTGAGGGTAACACTGATCCTTGAATGTGTTCAGATATTCATATTTCCTTCAGAATGAACTCTTGTCTATCCCCCAATTAAAGGAGTAGCATCACATTCGCAGGCTTGTGAAAAATACGTGGCACACATGAATGGTATTTGGAATAAGATCTGAGACCTGACTACACAGAGCATGACCATCACGTCTTGCAAGCTGAAAGATGTTTGGCAAACTCTATTTCTGACTTTGCAACTTAAACCACAGTTTTGTGGGAAAACACATTTCAAATATGAAAACAGTAGTTACTCAAAACCTAAGATTTTGAAATATGTTGGAATGCATTTCAAAGTTATCTTTTGTTGCAGTTCACTTTCAGACAGTGTTTAAAAGTGTCAGAATTACTATATCAGTCCTCGAAAGATTTTTTAGCATTTTTGTTCAACCCTCGTATATAGCAGAAAAATGGAACTTCACAGCTGAAGATTGGATATAAAGCAGTATGGCTCTTCTCCAAAGCTCTAGATTTTTTATAAAGATTTTTCTGGCATATAGAGAACCTCTGATAAACAACTCCTAATTGAGTCCTAATATACCAGCAAACACATTAGGTGGCTCTCTGACATTTTACCCATTTCAGTAATCGTCTTTGCCGAATATCAACAGCTATATTGTTGTCACTTCATATGAAGAAACATAAGCTGCACAAAAAAATAATCTTGTATCAGCTTGGATGTAAGCTTATTCACCCATATTTTCTCACAACATCTGAGAGTTAAGCCGATGTATACGCCCAACCAACATCACCCTTACAAAAACATTTTAGGCTTCATGAAGGGGCTCTGCACATGAAATCTTTTTTTCCTTCAACCCTATCACCCCCCTAATGGAAGAGTCTCACTATGAACTTTACATGCATATAAACACGCCAAAACAAACCTAGCAAGCTCAGTTTCTGCCTGTGATCATCTCAATTTTGTTGATCTCAAAGACAGCCAACTAAAACTGAAAACCTAACTACGATCATCTGCCTGACTTTTAATACATTATTTCTAATTAATCTAAAGCAATGGTAAAATTGGGGGAAATGATCAAGAGTTTTGCTGGTGGTCTTGCATGAAAAGAAGTGAGGGATCTCAGAGTTTCTGTGAGTTCCCCATCACTATGGTATCACACAGCTGTTTGAGAAAGTGCTGAAAGAAGCATTACTGCAAGTTACTCTCAGCCTATAGAACCTGCTGGGGATTCAGTTAAAACACTTGGCATGTGGGAGGTGGTCACATGCTACCTGAAGTATTCACAGCATCATATACACGTAAATTATGCTTAGTTACCAAAATCCATTTCATGTATCCACTCTCTGTTTGCTTACATGTCACAGTCACTCCTGTAGTCTTTACTTAGTGATTGGTGTCCAGAATATGACAAAATTAAATCTTCTTACCTCAGGCAACATTAGAATAAAGACAAACCGCTCTTAGGTATCCAGATCAGCGTAGTCCTCCCAGTTACTTATTTGTTTCAGGGCTGTGTGTCAAGCAAAGATTTTTTAGTACCTGCAAAGAAAGTACTCAGACTTTCATATCTTCCCTAACCAAAAGTTTCTCTGATAAAAGTTAGTCACTGTGTCCAAACAGCTTATTCAGTGGGCTGTACTGCCATATGGGCTAAACAAAAGTCATAAGGCCTTATTTTGTTAAACAAATATAATTTTAGCCAGCTTTGAAGAAAGTGCAGAGGATGGATTACCAGTGTAACTGGATCATATCTTGTTTACCATCCTTACAATACCTTCTAATTCTTACGCTAATTAATTAAATGTTCACACTTTTGAAAAAGAAATTACTAAAAACAGCAGTGCAGTTTGATTTGCAGCATGTGAAGTTATTAATTCATATGCATTCATATTCATAACATATTCAAAATTGTTGTAATTAACTTTAGACATTTGGAGTCTTTGAAAAGGAATTTGTAGCATACTTTTGCTGTATGGAACATTCAATTTTTCCATTTTTCTATATCTGCTTCCTTTTAAAAATTATTTACCATTTTTATAATTCACCAGAATTATTTACCATGTAAGCAAAGAACCAACAATTTCCAAATTCAGAAGACTGAGTGGCTCACTATTGCAAATTCAGTAACTTAAATATTGAGTCTCTCTCAGGTATCTCTAGTCACGGGATGTTGACAAATTACATGATATTTAGTAATGTAGCTAAAAGGGGTCTGGATTGTTGGATCTATAAGCTATTTTTGTCTCCATTCTGAAAATTGACTATTGATCTTAAACAAATTTATTGCTGTACAGTGTTGCTTCCTGATCGCTGCATGTTTCAGTAAGTTAAATCAGAAACATTTTTTGCCATTAATACTGAATGGTTAAAGTTTCTACATGCTTTAAGTGCATATATATTCGTAAGCAACATGATTGTTTGCTTTCCTATAGCTTAATTTACCCAAGTGCAGAGAAATCTGCTACCAAGTTTTGACTGAAGATAGCAAGTATGCAATGATAGGTTGTCTGCTTTTGGTTGTGATTCATAAGTGTATGTGCTACTTAACAACAAATAAAATATGACAGGCATATACAATTCTGTCTGAGCAGGAAAGAAAAGTTTATTGGCCAGGTTTTAGTCACACATGCCCTACATAAAGCTGTACAGTCAGATCAGTATTTTATTGTTACTTACCATGTGTTACATGCCTTAGGCATCAGTAAGTTAGAAAGCATTAACCTGTTATCTGCAGAAGAAATTACTGCAAATAAGTTTATAGGCAAAACAGCCTTCCTTTAGGAACAAAACAAGAAAAACTGAAAACAAATCTGCTTATCTTGTAGATCTTAACCAGAAAATAATGTAGGCAATCTTAAAATCTTAGTTTTATTAGCTTCTTAAACACTGTATCTCCTCTTACACACTGAAATACTTGATGCTGCACTACCACAGATCACCAAAATCAGTAAGTAAATTGCTATCTGCTATCTCCATACCCACTGTATCCCCTCTCAAAACACTTGGTATTCAGGGTCATCTTGGCCTAACACAGAGGAAACATGCATAATCTTTTGTGGCTACGTGCATAAATGTATGCATAAATGTATCAGAATCAGCAGGTACGTCGTGCAGGGGTAGGTCAGTGGTGAACAGTGAACTCAGCAGGATACACACTGGTCACACCTTTTGGGTTCCTTGTTCAGCACAGTGGGAGAGGGCAAAAGGAGAGGTGATGATTTGGAGGCACTTCTGCAGATAGGGAAGGATTTCAAAACAAATTCCACTGGCTTGTTACCTTGGAATACACAGATTATATTTTCTTTAATACACATGTGAACCAGAATTTATTTTTACTGATGTACTACTGGCATTTATCTCTATAAGTTTAAGAAGTATGTTAACAGTCTGCAATGCATTAGAAGGGCAGGATATGAACCTACACAGGATATGAATTTATAAATGCCAAAGGAGAGCAGTAGTAACAACATGTAAATCAAAGTTCATAAAGTCAGGAAATACCTTACTTTAGATCAGCTGATAAAAAGTAGCAACATATTTATTGTTTAGGGGGAACAACAAGTACTTTTGTGGAACCAGATTGAGGTTCTGAGTGACCAATAGGCAATGCCCTGACAGGGGTTAATACGTGAGAGAAGAGAGGGAGAGAAAATACGATGTATTTCAGATTCCAGCACGCAACACACCAAAACCACTGAGCAAGACCTCTGAAAGCCAAGTATGGAAACTTCTCAGTGTTTATGCTTCTGCGGGCACTTTATCCTTCAAGAAAAACTGAAAAGAGGAAGAGCTACAATGTCTTAATGTTCAGGTAGCTGTCTGGGAAATTTTTAAACAACATTGCCTGAAATAATGGAAGAATTAAGAAATAGCACCACGAATCTTTAAGATACTTATTCTGGATAGAGTTGCTAACATAAAGATTCAGATAAACTAATACAGAGCTTGCCCAAGCAAAACCTCAGTACAAGTTCCTTAAAAAGTGGGGAAAAGTTTGATTTTCTCTGCAATCATATATCCACACAGAAGTAATGTCTTTGTGTGTGTAGTTAATGCTTGATGGCTTTATGGCTGAGTATAGATGTCTGAACATTACAGAGCCATTGCCTGAAGAGCAAATCCTCAAATTCAGTCATATTAGTTGACAATAGTTTTTCTGATTATATATTTAAAAAAATAAAAAGTTATTTCAGATTTCTGAGCAACTACCCACAGTATTAAACAACCAATTTTTAAACACTGGAGAGTGTAAGTAGAAGGTGTTAATTATAGCTAAATGCCCAATTCCCCTTCCCACCTGTGGGCTAAATGCTACAGTTTTAGGTTGCTTTCATTTCAGTAACTATTTGATCTTTCCCAGGAGGATTTTGTACTATTCCTTTTAATCTTCTCTGCATGCAGCTCAAAACTGGCTCACTGAACTCCATTTTAAGTTAGTGTTTGTGTTTATGAGCAAAAGATTGCAGGATCTATAACGAAACAAATAAAAATAATGTTTATAAATGTCAGTTAAAGAAAACTGTGTGAAGTAAAGTTAGATGTCTATGATTGAATGATGGTGTTACTCCCTCTGCTTGCTATGACCTATGGGAAAAACATAATTTAGAAACCTCAGACCTTTGTAAAGTGCAATAAACTTTTACCGTAATGCGTTTTCAACTAGTGAACAATCTAGAAAGTAATTTTAAAAATATGTTGAAGATAAAACAGATTGATGTTTCACTCTATGCATATGAGGATCTTCAGTGCCTAGAACCAATTAACCAGACAGAACAAAGTTAAAAAAACACATAAGTCTTTGCAGGGTGGACATTCAATGCAGTAAATAATGCAACACTTCCCCTGCCATCAGATAGCGTGCACTATGATAACTTCCACTGAGCCAGATTTTGGCACTAGCATCAGTGCCAGATAGGCATATCCTGTAGCTCTTAACTTCTCCAGATCAAAAGTCTCCAGAAATCAAAAAGGCTCAATTAAATCAAGCTAGATGGGATTTAATTTAAAGTGGAAACAGGTCATGCAATCAGCTAAGAAATTGCAAAATGTGTTTACTCACCTCAAAATACTGCTCTATATCTCATTCTTTTTGTAAGAATGTCTATAAATCCAAAACACTTATTTTCCACATCCATTGTTTTAATAAAGTTCCAAAGAGACATTAATTTCCCAACTCCCTTCTAGCACTGCAATAGCAAAACACACTGCTGGTCTTAGCCATAGCCACGTCCACAATCTGGGTTCAGGCAAAGTGACAAATCAGCTGTATGACCCAAATGCACAATGGAGAAGTTGCAGCAATATCCTAATCATGCTTACAACAGAAAAATGCACTGCCAAAAGTACTGAATAAGTACTTGACAAACAAAGGAAAAGTCAAGATACAAGGAAAATAAGAAATTACAAAAAAAGAAGAAATGAGAAATCTAGCAAAATATGAAGTGGTCTGGACCTCACAGAATAAGGCTTTCAATGCATTAATATAACAGAGTTAGTGACCTTACTAGGACTGTCTTTACTTTTAAAACCTAGTGAGGCAAATTTATACTCAAGCCAATTAAAACTGACTAATTTCAGAGTTGTTGAATTTAGGAGCATTGTATCACATAACTGGAAGCAGAAGTTAATGTACTTAGTGTTGAGTTTCACTAAGATGAAATATTAATTCATGTTTATTCTGAATGTTGATTGTTTTAATACCCTGAATTTCAGTACAGCAGATTAGATGTAGTGGGTTGTTTCCATATGTCACAAGGAACGGAGTTGCTCTTTTATCTGTAAATTCTGCAAGCATTTTTTTCTTACCTGGAAAATCAAGCAAATTATTTTAAATTAAACCATTTTTCCAGCACCTGTAAAAATGTGCAAATGACAGAACTGGCAGTATGATGATTGCATTACAGATAAGCATTTTCTTCATCATCTTCAAGGACATCCAGATTTATGATCTAATCACTCAGCCCTTTAACAGGATGCATTTGAATTTGATTAAAAAAGAACACAAATAGCAGTGCAGATTTATTAATGGAACCTGTGTGACCTTTTCATATATAGAACCCTCTCAAAATAGTGAGTTTAAAACTGAGTAGAGACTCCCTAGCTGCTTTAGCTTTGCCCGTCCCTGTATGCAGCATGTTTTTGGTGTGCTTTTTCACATTGGCAAGTGCAAATTTTGGAAAGCCATCTGCCCCTCCCCCTCCTTGAACTTTAATTGCTTAACCTACATCCTAATTCAAGTTGCTCATAAACCTCAGCCTTTGTTGTAGGTCCGACAGCTGCGTTATGTCAGTAGCAAGTAAAACCTTCACAAAGTTCCGGAATGCTGCAAGACATTTTATAGGGGCTGCAATAAAAGGCAAATTGAATTTACAAAAATGCATTTGTCACTGATTAAAAACTTGCAAAGTTAATTGGAAACACTGTGTAGGTGTTGCCACACAACTAG
The DNA here is from genome assembly GCA_020745705.1 of Hemiprocne comata. Classification (NCBI taxonomy): domain Eukaryota; kingdom Metazoa; phylum Chordata; class Aves; order Apodiformes; family Apodidae; genus Hemiprocne; species Hemiprocne comata. The sequence continues at coordinate 23,386,906 of CM036591.1, forward strand.
AGGTGTAACTGGTGGTTTTAATTCAGTTGGAGCACAGGGCAGAGTAGCCATTCATGTAAGGCCAGCAATCTTATTCCTATTTTCATTCCCTTGAACAAACAGAGTGTATCAGCTGGAAGACTAGCAAGAATAGTCAATATTTAGCAGCACTGAGGTGTTAACGAAGGAGCAGTGACCACTTCCAGGCTCAGTTTTCAAGGCTGTATCAAAGTACAATTTGCAAGTGTAAGTCAGTGCCCATCAGAAATTGCAACGTCCCTTGGGAAAGTTTTCCAGGCCCTTTCTCATTCCCTTGTTTTATGTTGGCAAAGTTGACACTACTGTAACAATCATTCCTTCAGCAAGTGAGGAAGGGAGAGGGAGGTAACCAACAGCCCAGGCAATCAGCACCCTCCCCCTGGAGTGGAGTGAATTATCTCCACATAATCCACTTAACCTTTGCCATTGTGGGACCTGGGAAGCTGAAGGTATTTTTAAACTTGAGTCTTTTAATTGCCAGTTTATAGTATCACTAGTCCAGCTCAGCTGGAAAGAGGATGATTGGAAAATAGTTCCATGAGGCAATAGCTTTTCACCTCGGCTAGGAGTCCTAATTATTATTAGATTTGTGGCTCATGATCTTCTAAGACTGTAGGGACAGTCTTAGGATTTACAACAGGACAGGATCTACAGGTGAATCTACAGGTGACAGTTTCTTTAACATATCAATACTTCTGGTTAACACAGGTAAAATGTCACAAATTTCAAACTACTTACAGTGTTGAACTTGGGTAACAAATATATTGTCAGCAATTACCAATACGCAGAAAAATCCAAGCTAACACAAAATATTTTGGGAACAGCTCTATAGCAATAAGGTTGAGGACTATGAGAAAACTGCTTTGCAATTTCTACTCTTAGCAATCTCCACTTGCTAAAATAGTTTATTAAAAACCCAGGTAATCCCCTTATCAGGAAAACAAAAAATGCCTTAAGCAAATGCTGAAGGATGCTTGTTGATAGTTTTCCAAAGATAAGCCATGCAAAAATCCATTAGAAAGTGATTAGGTCAGTAGGCTGCAATACTCTATGAGAGCATTCTGGTATATTTTTGGGTGTGGCAGCTTAAAATTTAAACAGAATATTGCTTACCTGTTTCATTGATGAATATTCCACTCTGCTGGACTGTGTGTATGTCCACATTTCAGTGATCATCAAATACGGCAAGTAACCTTGTGTACATTCTTTACAGAGATACCAAGAAGGGGATACTGTACCTTTTCCTAGACCTGGAATTTTCAAAAGAATCCCAAAGAGTTAGGCATTAACAAAGTTTAGTTTCTTTGTAACTCTAAATCTTAGAGTCACTAGATTGTATATGTCCATCCTGTCCCATTGAGATCTCTGGATAACAGTGAGATACCCATATCTTTTAAAAATACTCAGGTAATCAGGCCTATAGTTTTTACTCCTCATTTTCTTAACAATTTTAAGTTTCTCACCCAAGGGTAGAGCTGAAGAGAGCACATGGATATCCTGCACTGCTGGTTGCACTCATACTATGCAAGACTATGGCAGATCTGTAATGTTAGTTACTTTTCAGCAATGCAGGTAATCAATGTTCATCATGCTTATAGTGTATATACCAGTCCAAAAAACCCCAATGGTACACACTCCCACAGAGATTCTGAAGGGGAATTACTTATTCAGCCATCTCCTTGGTTAACATTCTTCAGTGTGTACTCAATCAAAAGAAAACCTTCCTATGTGATAACTTAGCATCAGTACAGAAGAAAGTTATTCTGGGAAATTAATGCCAAAATAGAGTTGCTGTTTCTCACCACAATTGCTCTGTCATTTCATTGATCTTTTATTAATGATAAGGAAGCAAACAGCAGTAGCGAGGATTCAGAGGCAAATATTCCACTCCTACTATTCTACAATTCAGCATTATATCATGGGAACACCATATTACGTTATTTTTCACTTGCAATCTTTGAAAAGAAACACAGATTTTAAAAAGGAAAATCAAACAAAAAAAGTATTTCTAACCCTAAATATGTAATTTTATTCAGGCATACTGAGATAAAAGAGCATTTTTTCAATTTTGTTGGGTATCCCTTCTCACTTTCATGTGTTCATGGCTCATGCTTGTCTTTTCAGATAACTTAGAAAATTGAGAGAAAGAGGATATTGTGGAAGACTCCAGTCATGTCTGTGACGTAGCCAGGTCCTCCGTTTGGGTAGTTCTGGGCTAGAATTTCAGCAGATTTTAATGGAAATCCATTCTTGCCCCACATACCAAGGTGACCAACTGTATGTTTTAGAGAAGGAATAAATGGGAGTAAACAGAAGAGGAAGTGTTTGGATTACATTTCTAATTTCTCTGTTATTTCTGTAGGTAAGACTTTAATGGAATGATCAGCATTAATATGACATTTTGCAATTAAATGACAGGAAGAAAGCGGGACTTACTGACCTCGGCGCAAAGCCAAAGGAGCCAGCACAAGCAGCCATACCTCACTTTCCTCATGACAGGCCCCAAATACAATACATATTAAACAAAAGCCAGCATTTATGTTGGTATTAGGAGCACTCAAAACTAATTTAAGGATCTTTGCTTTGGATGCTAATTTAGAAGTTTTGGATGATGGTTTCAAAACAGAGAGAGGTTTTGTGAACAACTGGCAACAATTTTCTTGTGTCCAGCTCAAGCTAATATATTTTTTCTTTCCCTCCCCTCCCACACTCCTCCCCCTTTTCCACATTGTGTAAAAACCCTGGAGGCAGTTTCCAGTTTATACCAGAAAGATCAATGGAGACTGAGATTCCTCCTCTGAGAAGATGACTTTGTGTGAGGCTATGGCATAGTGAAAAGGTGGTCATTACTGATAGAGGTGAGTCTCAGGTATGGCCAAAGCCAGGGAAGAGCAGTAACACCCGGGCCCAGCTGCAGCATGCCAGGTCCTTACCTGCTCCTGCTCCCCTGGCCCTCCTCAGCCCCAGCTGGCTCCAGCTGCTGCTTCTTGCACCTGGTGTTAATGGAGAGCTTTTTACTACTTCACAAATGACTATTGATAAAAACTAGTTAGGGGTTCCATTTTGTTTCAAAAATTAAAAATACAGAAAAATTTCCTCCCCAGTGTTGGTCCCTGTGACACTATGTACTACCCTTGAAATCTCAGACAACCTCATGAATGGGGGCTGTTCATCTTCACAAGTGTAACAGGTAAAAAACATGGTACCATTGGCATGGGTGAGGGTTTTGCCATGGCTTTCAGCTCTTCCTCTTTCCTGAACAATTATGAGCATATAAAATAGATAATCTTTGTGCTTTCTTTTGTAAAAATGGGAACAGAGACAGAGAAAATGCTTCCAGAGCTTTACTGGTAGCTGCCAAGTACAAGGAGATGGTATTATCTAAAGTGATGTTTTATACAACTGGAGCAAAGTTTCTTGTATGTACATTGTCCTTTATCAGTTCAAATTCACTTGCAGCTGATGAGATGAATCTTTCACTGAGTCACAATAAGGTTGTTAGGATTTCAGTTGTGTATTTCCCCATAGAGGAAAAACACCTCTTGCTCTCAGCCCAAGGATTTGTAAATCCAGATTATAGATAAAGGAAAAGAGGAGAAATGAAGCCTCTGTGAAAGAACAGTGTTTGTCTCCTTCCCATAAACAGCTGCAGCTGACCAAATGGCAGACGGACAGCTCCTAAAATTGTACATGTGCGTTATACCATAAACTAAATTGGAAGTTACATACCCATATACCCACCACTTTCATAGGAGTGTGCATTACTGCCTTTCCAAGCAAGAATTTTTGACTTAGATATGATTGAAAATACCAGGCTGATGTAGCATACTGCTGAACAATTTAACCAATTTGATTAATTCATTCTTCTAAATATGAGGCATATTACTGCTATTAATTTAATAACATTATTCAAAGGTACTAAAATCCTTATCACTGATGTCTGATCTTACAGTAAGAAAAAAGACCCAAAAACAGTCACCCATTTTTTACCTGAACGTTGCAGCAAAGTCAGGTTGCCAAAAGAGGCCTGCATTCTGTGACATCCCATGGACATGAGCTCAAACACTTTTGATTAATGAACCTATGTCATGAACTGCCATCTCCTTTGTATTCTCACTGCCACTATCATCATTACAATTCATATGCTTCTTTTATGTTTGTAAATATATGTATGCTGTGTTTGTTCATCTAGCTAGGCACAGCATGTTGTATGCTGAATATTTCTCTTGGGAGAGAAATTGTCAAATGCAGAAAAAGTTCACAGCGTAAATAAGAATTTTTTTCTATCTCATGGTATGTTCCTTGTATCACACCTCCTGTTGTAGCAGTGGAGATAGACTGAAATTGTCATTGCCTTTCAACAACTGAGGGTAAGTACCACGTTTTCACATATTGATTTATTTTAATTTGCAGGAAAGGTGTTTTTTTCCACATATATATTTACTTGTGTATAAGGAGTAATAGGAGGGTGAAACGAAGGAAATAATGAGGAGCTGTGGGCCATGCACCAGTTGTAAGAAGGACAGAGGGCTGTGCCTTGGAAATTAGGGACTGTGAAGATCTGGAAGTCATGGCTGAAAAGCAGCTGGAAAAGATGTCTCAGTATAACAAAGACAGACAATGTGATTCTTCAAGATTTAGATAGAAATACGGAGGAAGATGTGGAGGATGGTAGTAACAGTCATACACATGGCACCAAGTCTGTTTCTGAGGTAGGGTGTTCAACATGGGATGTACCTACCCTTTGAAGGTATGGTGACATATCAGAAAACCTCTGAGAAAACAAAAAAACAAACCCTGAGGAGTGGGGACTTATCATTCCATAGAGATTTGGAATAAACTCAACCTATTTAGTTCATCAGATAGTTCTAGAGATAGTTTGATCATGGTTGATAACTGGCTACAGATCAAGACATTTGACACTTACAAAACAGTTAACACAAGCGTAGGAAGATCTAATGACTGGGAAAAAGAGTGAAGCATAGAGTGAGAATAAGTGCAAAGGGTACTCAAACACTGGAACTATTTCCACATAGCAGATTCATTTTCATATGAAGATTTTAGATCAAGCTGAATGTAATTCTGAAGAAACAGGCTATCTCACCAAGAACTTAGAGGCTTGATGCTTGGATCATGAGGTGAATTTTTACTGCTTGTTTTATGCAGAATGCCAGGTGGTATCAGATCAATGCAGGGTTAATATAGGATTAATAGCAGTTTGTGATCATTGCTGATAAAAGTCCTGGAGGATGAGTTGGTGACTGTATATCCATACCAAGATTAAAAAAGAGATTTTGAGGATGTTTATTGGCTTGTCTGAATGAACTGTTGGTTGGTTGTAGACCATAAAACTTCCTTTTGCATCAGAAACAAGGCATATGCTAATCTGTTTTTAAGGTTAGTGTAAAAGTCTAAAGGCAGGAGCCAATGTCCATAAAGTACACCATAGTACCTAGACCATAAAAAAATAATAATTATCTAATTAGTTATGTACCTTAGAATTCTTCCCTCCTAGCTGGTTCTCTTGTTTGACCAGAGTTTCTCCATAGTCTTCCTCTGCAAAATCTGCATCAGTATTCTGAGCTCCTAATAAATAGAAACAAAATGAGGAACACTCATTCTGGAAAGAAAGTGCACATTATTATGTGTTTTTATGTTGATTTGAGCTCACGGCTGCATTCCCTGAGCAGTCATTTCATTGGAGATCCGGGTTATCAGTGAAACTTAGGTTTCCATTGTGGGTCAGACCAAAGGTTCACCCATCCCACTGGTCTGTCTCTGACAGTTGTTTGCAGCAGATGCCTGGCACGCATAGTGTGATTTGTCATGTGGCATATCCATGGAGATTGCATCTGGGTTGCTGCATTTCCTGGTCGGCAGTGGATTTATACAAAATTGTCTAATTGTCTATTTTAAATGCACCATCTCCTTATTTCAATGTCTGCTGCTGTCACGGTTTGACTCAGAATTGAAAAATAAACCAGAGACAAACAATGCCTTCAATCCCCTCCCCCTCCCACCCATGTAGGGAAGGACAGAGAAAATTAGGAGAGAGACTTAGCTGGATTGAAAACTAAACTAGACAGCTTTAATTATATGTACAATATATAGACATATATATAATATATATATCTACAGACAGGGCTGTGGGGAGAGTTATGAGGGTCAGGGCTGAGCCTGGGGTCGACGGTGATGGATGGATGGAGTCCTCCCCGGACACCAGCCATGGACGGAAGAGAAGGGAAGAAGAAGCAGGAAGGAAGTTGTCTTCTATGATCTCTGACCTTCCTCAGAGCTTACGTAGATACATGGAATGGAATACCTTTGGTCAGTTCTGCTGTCTGTCCAGTCCAGCTCCCCTATGGGGGGTTCATAGATACAATCCTCCTGCCCTGCTAGCCTCTGTAGCAGCAGAGCTAAGAAGCAACCTTGGAGTCTCAGCAGAAAAATAAACATTCCAGTGTTATCAGTCCACTAGCTGGAACACTTGCTACTAGTTAAAAGAGAGCTTACTGAAGGAAAAAAAAAATATCTGTAAAAGGAAAATTAGCTTCATCCTGGCTCAACCTAGGACAGCTGCCTAGTCTATTTGTTATGACTGATATGAACAAGCTTTGCTTGCTTCACAATCTCATTAATTACTATTTGATCTCCTTCAGTCATCTTCTAAGGTAGTTTTTAATAACTTAAGGAGTTCCAATCTGTTCATTTATTATTTGCATGGAACTACTCCAGGTCTGATTATCCTGTTGTACCTCCTCGATTTTTGCTAGTTCTGCTGTAGCTTTCTATTAAACTCTGACCAGACCAATAAGCTGTATTCAGGATACGGCCGCATCAGAGATCTAATCAGTTCAGTGTTTTTTCTGAAAGTTCTTCCCAAATTATTCTTGACAGTGTTTGCTTTATGGAAACTGAGGAATACCAAGCTCATGGTTTTATAAAGCAACCTGATTTGAGATTGCTTAGAGCCAATTTCTCTGTATGTCTTTTTATCATCTTCTTTTGCCCTTATGGACATGAATTTCAGCTACAATTTTATTGCCCAGGCAATTATTATGGAAGTCATAGGTAATTTCTACTTATGGCTTTACATTTGACTACTCTCAATAATTTTATATCTTCAAACTCTGCTATTTGACAATATACATCCTTTTTCCAGATTAGTGTTTCATTAAAAAAAGAGATAAATTGAAATATATTTTTATATAGATGCAAAAAAAAATAGATCTAAACACCATTTCATCTGCTACTTTTCCTCTTTTGATTTCTCTCAGATTTTTGCTGGTTTGTATTATAAGAAAGTTTCAATCTGTGGGGAAAAATAATGAGAGATTATGAATATTTCTTTAATCACAAATTCTGAGTGTTGATAACACTATTTCTGAGGCATGTGCTATCTGAATAACAAATCTAACCTTTTATTGGCTGTCTCATTTTGTTCTCTTTCATATTTCATGTTTATGATATGTTCAGACGTACCTCTGTTTTGTTAAGTGGGAATCTGTGTGGTCTTTGATGTAAGACATAATTTATTTGACAAGGAAATATGAGATGGTGCCCTGAATCTGCATTTAATTGATGGATTGAGAATTTTTAGCATTGCAACAAGATAGATTCTCATCCAACATGTCATGGAAGGAGCATTCTCTTAATCTGTTCTCCTATGAATTAAAATACATGTATATCTATTTTGAGGAGTAATTTAAAACATTCTTTATTGAATGTAGTTAGCAAGGTTTTCATAGTTGTCTGACATCCAAATACTAAAAGTGATTGATGCTTTTATCTTCTCATAAGGGTATTTTTATATCTATGAGAAGTGAGTGCTCCATTCTGACAAGTTTTTGGTAAATATCACTAAAATTGTGAATGAAGACTAGCTCTTGGTAGTGCATTAAGGCTACGTAAAACCCCGTTTCATCAATATAAACTTGATGCAAGTTTGTACTCATAACTAAGCTTTCTACCATAAAATCATCCAATGCAATCCCTTACTACCAGTAATTGTTTCAACATTTTTATACAGAACACAAGGACAGATTTTTTTTTGGTCACTTTCTTTTCTACCAAGATTTTTGCTTCTTAAGTAATGTATTACAAAGCTGTTTTAGATCTGTATGGACGCTGGCAAGTAACCAGCACATTTACAGTATGCCTTTTTCTACTTTTTCTCTTAGCAAAAGGAAATTTTAAATGTGGCTATTAAATGAATACTAGTATTTTTGTCCAAACTTCTCCTCCCGTAGGTGTCAATACAAATGTTGCCATCAACTTAAGTGGCAACCAGAATTTGGCCAAAACATCAAAACATAATTGTTGGCAAAGAGCTCAGTCTTCCATCACTGAACTGATTTGTAATTTTGCCATTCATGTCACTAGAAAGTGGATTGAAGTCTAACACCTTTAAGTTGATGCCCTCTCCATTTCACAGAAACAATAAAACAAGATTGTAAACAAGGTCTGCAATTTTGCTTTTTTCCACATCATTGTAACTTTAAAAAACTCCATAAAGCAGCCTGTAGATAGTCCAGTGTCAGTAAAGTTCAAATAAGAGATCCAGAAGCGTATTTTTCCCCAACCTAACAAAACACCCGCGTATTTATGTTATATATTAGTACTTTAAAGCCATTTATCAGGAGATAATAAAGTAACTTGATTTGTGCAATTCAGGTTGTTGACCTCATACTTTTGCTTTTCGGATTGGGTTTGCTCCTACTTATAGTGAAACAAAGCCTTTTAAAAAATGTTTTTATAGTTTCACAGATGTTTTTCTATTAAAAAAAAAGAAATTAGCTAGGTGCTGTGATTCGTTTTTGAGAAAGGACTAAGAAATTGCCAAGCAACTGCTGATTTTTTAATACAATATCCCATGTAAGCAAAGCAAGCCTCGGAAATACAAGAAAACGTAATAGTTAAATTATGAGAGATTGCTGTCTTCATGCTTTAAATATCGTCTTACCTTTTGGTGTCTGTATGTAGGGGCTGAGGAAAAAAAAAGTAAGACTAATAATCGAGGTGTTTATAAAATTGTTTTAGAAAATTCTAGTAACTGAAGTTTCAAATTTTTCTGTTTCTACTTGACATTAGGCAAGAAGGTATCCTGCAGAATTCAAAAAGAAGGCATAAGCAGCAATTAATATTAAAGTATTCCACTGATTATTGACTTCTTATCTATTTCTCCCCCAGTTCAGCCTGGGGCAGGTAAATCTAATTTTTCCTAGGTAACCCTATGGATCATCACATGATCCAGAATGTTCTCCTTTCCCCTTAGATTCCTATTCAGGTCCTGCAGCAGGATGGATGGATTGATGACTGTGTGCTTATTCCTAGGACTGGAACCAGAAGACACCCACACATGCAATCCATTGGTTCACAGGGATTTCTTTGTTACATCTGTCTTCTTTTTCAGGCCCTTCAGCAACATAATGAAATAAAACATACTTTCCTTTTTCCTCTGATGCCAACAGGCTGTCTCAGTAATTTGAATTTGTAGTATATGTGTTACTGATTTCTTCTTCACGTGCCCAAAGGCAACTCTCCCCTCCACCAGCAAACCGTACTCCCTTCCTTCCACTTCACCCAGCCAGAATTAACCAGGAAAACACTACAATTTTAACTGACTTTAGACCAAGCTTTCTGCCCAGTGCTTTGTCTTATTTATGCATGTGAACCAACATACCCCAAAACAGCAGCGATGGCATTCCTCAGGGAGTGCACCATAACAACGGCAGTCTAAAAGAGGACGGATTCAACCACATCAGCGGTGTTGCAGCAGTGGAGAATTATCATTCATAGTCAACATCAGAAGGTTCTTACTGACTAGCTCCATCCGAAAGGCAAAGGAAGAGGCAGGTAATATGTATAGTTAGTGAGACAAGTGGCAACAAACTCTTCCAATATCCCTTAACAAAAGAAAGGCAATCTCATTACAATCAGTATCAAAACTGCACCTGTAAAGACTTCTGAAAAGCAAATTTTATGTTTTCATGACATCTTACAGAGCCTTTAGAGATGACTAGTGACTCGGAAGGCCTGTAATTTTTCTCCTGTGCAAGGATTGAAAAAATCAGATTGCATATTCCAAAATTAAAATAAAAACAAAGGTGAGGTAATAAACAGCAATGGCCTCCTTCGATTATAACAACCTCTCCTTGTTTTTACATTGCCTGCAAATTTGTGCAATAAAATAATCGACATTTTTCATCATTATGTCTTTCTATCTTTCATAAGAGAACCACTCTCCTTGTTATCTTTATTCACTGCTGTAAAAAAAAAAGATAAAAATAAAAATTATAACATCCCTTACTTCATAAAACAATACCTTTTTTAAAGCTTTCATTTTAGAGCTAGTGTTAGGCCATGATGAATTACTGAATGGTTGATTTCCTGACACTCTTTCTTACTAACCTTTCATGACAGCTTCTGGATTGCTCTACCTGGTAATTTGCACTATAATAATGGCTACAGTGAGATGCCTCCTATTTCCTTTATTTTTAACAAGATTCTTAACACCCTCTGTAGGTGACAAAATGCAATTACAGACATAAAGTGTCCCCCCGAGGATGGTCGTTCACAGATGCCACCAGTACTTCAGTAGTGCAACTGTTACATGGAATGAAAACAAAGAATCTGATTCTCTAAACATCCAGTTCAAATAAAAATTTAATTAAAAGTTATGAAAGGATTTTATTGATTAACAATCTTAGTCATTAAATAGTGTAGTTGACTTTTTTTTTGTTGGATTTGTTCTTCCTTGGAGATCTCTAATTGTTGTATGGCTTTACATTTATTGATAACTCTGTTTGATGAATACAGATGCCACCTTTTATGGTGGTCGTTGACAGAGTAATCATATTGTGAGAAACACCAGGCTTATGTAGTAACAGCTGTTGCAGTTATACTTGCTGATATCCATTGGGAAAATGTGTTTGCTACTATCATGGGTACATAATAAATGGAAGGTGCAATAAAGCACAAGCTAACATTTTGAAAATCCTTACAACTCTAGGAACTTTATTGCAGATTACAAGCACTTTGATCTCTGTCCAGTACTTAAGTCTTAATTATCAGACTAATTGCACAGACTATGTTCATTTTCAGTGGTAATCCTTTTGTGATTAGCTTCTGTGTTCAATAACTGACTTATCCTTTAATTAAAAGGACTATTAACCTTAAGGCGGCTGCTGTGGCTTGGGATTAGAACTATACAGAGTTAATACTTAATATAATTGTAAAAGCCTTTGGTGAAAGGTATAGAATGAAAATAGAGTGATTCTGTCTTTTACCGTAACTTGCTTTAAGAGATAGCTTCATTATATATCAGTAGAATGCATTTTACTTTGACATAGTACTCGCTTAAATCCATTAAGGACAGATAAGAATATGTATGCACTTAGAACCCTTTTCTCATTTGCAGGCAGGGCACACTTTCATCGGATATTTCCCATGTCTTTCTATACACTCATGATCTGTGATTGATCTACAACACAAAAAGAAAAAAAGGAAAAAAAAATAAAAACAAGAGGGAATATTTAAGATCCTGCTTTTTTCCAACATTAAAATATTTTTGTATTAAAGGACCGGACAGTTCAATTTTTGCTTATCTGGTGGTGAGAAATTTGTTTAGGAAAAGGGAAATGCTATGTGAAATTACGTGCTATGGACAAAAAGGTTCTACAGTTTTGTCCAGGGCCACTGCAGTCCAACTGTTTGAAAGACGACAAAGCAAATCCAGAGTCATCCATGCACAAGTGTGTAGACTCTGCCAAAAAGCCAGATGCTGCTATGGGAAGCATTATGTATCTTTTCTAGTTTGGCACCTGGGTCCTGCTATGAGCAGCCATGCCTGATGTCTGGCTGTGACTTAAGGTTCTACTGCTGCATTACTAACAAATTTTGTTTGGGTAAAATCTATGTTTTAAAAGTCCCTTCTACTCTCCCCCCACCATTCCATTTAGATTGCTTCAAAATCAAGCAAAGTGCAAAGTCTGAAAATCTACTCTCCTCGGTAGCCTCATTGACCCACGTGGTGCTCTGATATCTGTTGCTAGCTCCATATACATTTTTCTCTTTCTTCTGATTGTGGTGAAGAAACTTGATAAAACTAGACTTCCTAGAGACAATCTTCTTCATTGAAATTGTTTATTTTCCCTACAGTTAATTTGGGGTTAAGACTTAACTATTGGTGACTTGCCATTAATGAAGGCTAGTCAGCATTAACCAGCTGCTCAGAAGATTTAACAAATTGAAGAGGAAAGTTTATTATTTTGTAGCCATACTTAATGCAGCAACAATACCCCTAGCATTTCATTGGGATTGTTACCATCTCACTTTCAAAGAAAAAAAAACCCCAACAGCAACCTTCTTCTATGTGCATCATTCTAGGAATTAGAATTCCTAGAGGCATTGCCTTTGTACAAGAGTTTCCTCTAGTACGTTACTTTTCTTGTATTATTTAAATGAGAGAGAGATATATATATAGTGAGGGTGACCCAACTACACTCTTTCCTGAATGGAGTGGAGATAAAAGCAGCATTTTATTTGAAATCAATACAAGTGACTTGTGGCCCGTGATTGGAGTGTCTGGCTCCAGAATTATTATCTGGTGTTAAGTGCTGACAATGCAATAGGATCTCTACAAGACATAAATACAGTGAAGGATCTCCAAAAGCTTAACGCTAGCTTGGGAAGTGAGTCTGGTTAGACTGCCTATCCAGGGTGTGATGGGAAGAGACTCCACAGCCATGCTTTTCTGAAGACAGTTGAAGAGCACAAACGGAAACATCTCCTGTCGGATATAGAACAAAAGGCTGAAGTGCTCTGCATTAACATTTCCACATGCTATTCTAAGCACTTTAACAAACAGCAACTTGACTGACTTCAGACAATTGGGAGTGAACCAGGGATTTGGACCCATTTTCTGAAAGCTACTGGCTTTCATATATTGCGTGATTGGTGGATTACCTTGAATTTAACAACAGTGCTCTGGTGGTTTTTGTTAATTCCGTGTTTGGTCTTAATAGTCTTGTTCTCAATAAAACGGTTGATATTCATTCCTGTTTGCATAGTCATAGCTAGCTAATTTTTACCTGCCTGCTAAAAACATAAATTGAAAATTAAAGGGGAATTAAGACTCCTGGAGTAGTAACTTAATAGTTTGAGAAATAGGAACTGAATATGGAGGAGAGTTATCCCTTTTCACTGACTGCAGAGAAAGATGAGCCTGCTTACATGAAAGCTGGTGTCTCTCCAAAAATCCCTTGCCCTTTCCCTCCCTGTATGTGCCAATTAACTTGAGGAGCTGCATGGAGCCACTTTCCAGGGAGGTGCCAGCTCAGACAGGGAGCCTATAGATTTCTTTTGCTATCTGCAGGGAGATCTAGAAGCAATAGGAAAACCATGACATGGCACAACGGTATGAAGGTCATCACCTAGTCTGTAGTTTCAGTCACGTTTGACCTTAGTGTGCTCCAGTAGCTCAATTAGGATAAAAGAATCACGGATGGAAATGAGCACATCCGCTTTGCTAAGAAAAACTCATGGACACCATTACAGATATGAATTGCTGCCAAAGCTACCTGCTACTGGAATTACCAAAGCACAAGAGCAGAGAGATCTAGTATAGCCTCCAGCTATGCACACACAGATAAAGTAGCAGAATGCCTGCAGTCAGGGAAACATATGCTTTTCTGCCATCTTTTTCTGATGATAAAGATATAGAGCCCTGGGCTAGCCAGTACAGCTCGTTCAATTTTGCTAGCACTACATGCACAATCTACAAGAGTGGTGGGAACACAGGGCAAAAGAATGCTATGGGAAATTCTGACAAAGCAAATGAAGAAGCTCCTAAATCATTGTTCCCCTTAAAGTCATGATGATTATTGAAGAACAATGCCTTATTACTACATTATGACCTTCCCAGGGCAATGTTGTGTATCCTGTTATTTGATTGTGCCCTCACTTCTATTCTTGAGTATAAAGGAAAGGAATTTTCTTACAGAAAGATTTACCTGTTTGTGAAGGATAAAAAGCCAACATTCTCCACAGGTATAATAAGACCACCACAAAAACCATTGCGATCTTATTAAGAAAACTGTAAACTCCTTTTTCACCTACAGTCATTACAACACTGTGTCAATACCTGCTTCACCTGAGTGACCCTGGAATGACCCATTGCAGTCTCATCCTCACCTTATCTCTTTCATAGTTACCTGCAATTTCTGATAATGGAGAGAAAACAATTTTCTAAACAAAAAGCAGCATCCAGTTTTGCCTTTCTTGTTTTTTGTTTGGGTTTTTTTGGGGGCTGATGGTGATAGAAACAGAAGCCAGAGGAGGTCTGTTGGGCTGGCAGATCACCTAAGTAGCACAACTCAAAATATCCTTTTCATAGACAGAGTGTGATTACACAAGTATTAATTTCTGCGTGATCTTCCATATCTTACCCAGTTGACATCCATTTAACTATTTTACTCACTCTACAGTGCCATCCTAGTAAATCAGCATGCATAATTATTTTTCCAAGACCCCAGTTCAGTACGGTACTGAAAGTATGCTTGACTTTAAGCATGACTGCAAATCTACTAAATAAGCTTTGTTACAGGTCTAATAATATTACTATACTGAGTCAAAGCTAATGTCTCAGGAATACCAACGCATTTCAAATGATAGTACAAGAACCTTATATTCTTATGAGAACTTTAAACCCACTATGAAATACAGTTAAAACATGTCAGTGCTTATTATAACTGTAAAACAGAATAAGGGAATTAAAATGAGTGGAGAGGTTTTGTGGAAGTAATTACTCAGATTCAGCCCAGAAAACATTACTAAGCTCTACATTTAGAATAGGAAATATTTATAGCAAGTGGGCTCTTCATCTATTGAAGTTGGTAAATATTTGTTTTTAAATAGCTTTAACTCCATATTTTAATAATTATGATCAGCAATTTTCATCAGGATGTTTCCACACTGAGAGAAGCTCCTGGAGAAACAGTAGCTTTTGTCCCTGACTAAATTCTGATTGCTGACTTTAGATGGCTGGGATGTGGCCTTCTTGTCTGAACCAAAGCAGATGCAGTAGCCCATGGTGTTGTTCCCATTGCTGCCAGTTCTTTGCTAATTAGTACAATGAGAAGCACCTATTTCCATCACTCCTGATAATCTCGTCATTTTTGTGATGTCATCAGCACAAGCCAGAAGAGAAAAGGTCAGTGGTACAATGATGTACTGTATATAAAATAAGCTGTTAAAAAAAGAAAAATAAGTTGACATTTAAGGGCCCAAGCTTGCCAAGGCACACCAATAGTTATCTTGACCATCTCAGGATATATTTACTGTGTGATTCCTATCATAAGCAAATAACTTCCCCCCGTGCTGTATTTACCCACAGTGGTGCAGTGTGTACTGCACAAGGGAGCCTCGCTACGCCCAGGTAGACCATGGGAGTCTGGATGAATATGTATTTAATGACAGCTGCTATGCTTATTTACTGAATCTTTTGAGCATTTCTTGTTCTGCTTTTTAATTTCTCTAGTGTCTATACTATAGAAATACATAGTTAAATATGGTGTATAGATTTTTACCACATTCTATGTTAAAAAAAAAAAAGAAGATAGTAAACAAAAGCAGTGTAAAAAAACCTTTGGGTGCCAGAAATTAAAGAAGAAATAAAGTCAAATTTCAGACAAAACATGATGTTATCAAAACTTTTGAAATCAAGTTACTATGTTTATACATAATGGGAGGAATAAGTGAGAAAATGGAGAGACTAGCTGCAGTGACCACTGGGTAACCAGTGCTGTGTTACTGCTCAGCCTGCAGGCAGACTGTGCATAAGACTAGTCAAGGAGCTCTGCATTGCTTCTGTGTTTCCCTGTTATCAGTGAAAGCAAAGCTGGAGAAGAAATTATGGCAGGTGTTTGTTTCGAGAGGTAACCAACTGCAGTTACTGCAAAAGAGGACTTTTGCTAAAAGTAGAAAGGCAGGAACTGAAGTAGACAAGCTTAAAGGTAGGTGTATCCTTGGCTGCAGGGCCAAGTTCCACAGCTCAGCAGATCAGAAACCATCATGTGCAGAACAAGAACACCACCTCTTTGTCAGATTTCACATGTTGTTTAGGAATAGAGAACTCAAGAAATTTCTAATATTCCTTGCTACTTATCCTTTTCTCCAGCCTTCCTCTTTAAAGTTATGACTCATGTCCTTTCAGCTACCTTCAGAGCACATCACCCCACTGCACTTAGCCTGCAGCAATTTTCAGGCTGACAGAATTAGCAGGATTTGGTATCCTTAGCATATACAGGCATATTATCAGCATCTTAAATTTGTGAAAGGCACAGTACTTAGTGGATTTCCATCACTATTGTTTCCAACAGTATGAATTAGACTTGCTGATTAATACATTTTTGCAAGATGCTTTTGCTAAGTTAGGAAGTGAAAGAGTGAAAAGCATGGTGCTGTTCCAAGTCAGAACTGAGAGATGATCAGCAATATGCCACGGATAAGAGTGAACAGACACTTGCTTTCATGGCTAATGGTGGCACAGTAAGAAAGCAAATAATACTGCCTGAAGACCATACGGTCTGTATTACTTCCCTTATTTATCAGTGATCTTTGAACACAGGTGAGCACAGAGGTGATAAAATGGCAGATGACTAAATTACTCAGCTTGGTAAAAAGTAGGGAAGGCTGTGAGGTTGAGAGAAACCTAAATAAACTGAACAAAAGAAATGGACAACAGCAGCTGAAATTCAGTGCTGACCAATGAAGAGTAATGCATACAAAAAGGGATACCCTGGGCTTATCATCTTTTAGCTCCTGTCACTTAGAAGAAGGGCTTGGGCATTATCAGCATGAATGCACAACTGACAAGCTGACTCAGCACAATAAAAGCTAAGGGAATTCCTCCACATGGGCTTTTTATCAGGTGTTCCTCTGAAACTCTAGGTTTTGATAGCTCCTGTCAGTGGGGCATTGGTGAATGCAGATAGCCAGTTCCTTTCAGCAATGCAATCTCTATATTCTTCAACTTAAATATAGCCAGTTTCACACCACTGTTTGTATTGCACATCTATAATTTATTGCTTTATTTTTAAAATGTGGGGAAGTCACGTGATTTTTATGAAGACTACACCACCAGTCTATTCGTATTGTATTTTTGGAGACATCGTATTGATTGAAATAGAATTGGCTAACCTGAGATGTAAACAATGACTGGCATTGGCCTTAACCCATGTGGTTAATATCACTGATTTGTCATGCTGAGTGATGTGAAAAGAGGAACGATTGGTTGTTGATTATTGAACAGCTCAACACAGGGCACTTTTAGCATGTCAGATGAGAGGCTATTCTAATGAGCTAGAGCTGCTGCCAATTACTTAAGAGCCAGTGCCTCCTCTACAAGCTACTTTGTACATCTTCAAGATGTTTAACTAAATTCCAGCTCAGTAACAGATTGCGAATAAGATGGTTAGATTTGAGAATCTGTGCATATATTCCTTTAACATCATCTCAAGTGCACCTGCCTGCTAAAGGAGCCCTTCATTGTCGGGTGATACTAATTAATGTATAGCACAGCAGTCAGTTTAAGAAATGTTACGTTCTTTGTACAGGCTGACAGACTTGTGTAATTGAAACATCCCCTTGCACTTTTTACTTATTTATGGGATTCAGGAATTAAAATTGTATCAGCCTTGAAAATTGTTTGAAGAATTAACTCTGGGAAGAGACATCTCTGATGATGTGTGGTCCATTATAATAATACTGTTTTCTTTCAGGTCAAAGCTGTAGGCATTAGAGAAACTATGGCAACCAGTAAGGTATAAATATTATATCCCTGATTGTATCTCAGTACTGAGCATAGTGATCATAAATATCTGTAGTTCAGTATGAGACAAAGCTCCCATTTTATTTTTTTTTCTGGATGTGAAATTGAATTCCTGTTTTTCCAGTAGCATAGATGATATTCATGCTCAGATCTTCTGTAGACCTGTCTTAATAAAAAAGTACTCTGGCCAGGTCCATTTAGCTACTTATTCCCTCTCCTCAGAACGTGCATAAGGATGTCAGACTTCATGATGCAATCACAGGATCTGAAAAACTGAGTCTAACACTATTACCCTTACATGTTTTTAGTCGCTGCTGCTGAGGAATTTTTTTAACTGGCAATGAACAACTAGCCAGCACATTTCCATTTCAAATATGATTAAGTAATTTAAAGCTGTACACAAGTTAATCTAGACTTTCTAGAACACCAAGGCCGCTCATGTGAACTCAGGACCCTTGGTGATAACAACCTACATTATGTGCACAGATAACAATAGGAGAAAGTGTTCAACTTCTCATGTATTTTGTTAATTAACAATAATATTAACCCAATTATGATGTGGGGATACTTATATCTTCTAATAATGGGGCTATGATTTTTGTTTAAAATAAGTATTTAAAGTTTTGACTATTTATTTAAATCTTGATCTAACAGCATCAGGATTACTTGTCCTGGAAACTTGTTCCTTTTTTTTTGTAGTTTTACTATGCTATCTAGAAACAACATCAAAATCTTAATTTGAGGGAATTTTTTAAGCTGAAATTCTTAAATTAGCAACATTTTTTCAATTACAAGGTTCTTTATAAAATATGACTGTAAATTGAATATTGAATAAATATGAGCATTTGTGAGCCTGATGGGTCTGGCTCCATGACCATGAAATTTAGGGTGTATCGATATTATTTCTGTTGTGTGCAAGTGTGCAAAAGACCATGCTATGTGCTAACCTGCACATATACTAATACACGTATTAACTGCTTCTCTCCTTTGATGAAAACAAATGTGTTGCAATTGAAAACCTATTTGAGTTAAACCTCACTGCAAATGCAACTTATTTTTAGGTGCACTAACACCATATGAGTATTAATAATTTTTTTCCACTTTTCTGCTAGATACATAGGATATGAAAGGCTCTTTAAAACAAACAAAAAGTGTTTGTAGTAATTCATTTGGGCTTCTGCAGTTGAAACACCTTTATATTTTTCCTGATGAAATATTCGCTGCCTCCAATCACCTGGGGAACATTACCTTGATGAAGCCACTGAAATATGCTCCATCAGTCTCAAAGGGTTTTCCTACCCTACTTTTCACCCTCTTCTTGCCAATTAAGCTGCCACATTATGTATGATAGTGAGGGTCACTTGTTTTTTCCAAGTGTTATTCTGAATTGGTGAAGATGACAGAAGCATACTGGTCTAGTGAATAATTAGAGTGGATCCTAAAGTCCCAAACCCCCATCTTGCACTGCCACATGATAACTATTTTTAACCTCGTCTCCTGTCTTCTAGAAAGATACATACATTTTTGCCAGGAAAACCTACTGTAGTATTCTGCACTGCATGTCTATATTTTATATTAAAAATCTACCAGATAAAATAACTGGAGAGATGATGCTGAAAAATCTAAAACATTTGGAGAAAATAAATATGTAGCACAGGGCTTACTTCCACAGACTGAAACACAACATTGCTCTAGGACCACATAACAATTAGTTATACTCTACTTGGCAAATATCTATAGGCAATCCTTCAGGTTTTGAATTTGCATACATCGTGTTCATGAACACAATAAAAAAAAGCAATTCTTCTCAATCCTTTAAAACCAAGAAGTGCTATTCTAATAATCCTAAAGCAGTAATCTCCACTCAATGAGTTTTTTACCAGATGATGATTATTATTTTAAAAAGAATAACCAGCCAGAATTTCTGTGCAGTTTTGCCACTGCACAACCTCAGAATAAACAGGAAGCACAGAGCAGGATTTGGTAGTTTCCTACAGTGACAAATAGTTATGAGCCTACAACAGGCTTTCCAAAAGGGATACTAGTATCTTAAATGTTCTGGTTTAATCCACTGCCCAGGACAGGGTTAATCCGCTGCCCAAAACATTTAATAAAAGAGCTTAAAGGGAAAATAACTGATGTAGAGTGAACTTTCAAGTGAAAGAGATACTACAGCTCAGCTAGGTTTCCTCACATAGTTATTAACAGATTTTACTGCAGCGGTGCGATCGCCAGAAACAAAGGAGAAAATGGTACAGTACTGAAGAGCTTTCTCCCTCCTCTTTCTTTCTCCCTCCTTCCCTGCATCTTTCATATCGGGGCAATGGTACATCTTGTGACTAAGTTCCTTAATTGAGCTTTAATTCCATACAGAGTGCAAGAACTGGAAGATTTGCAACACAGATCAAACTTCTAAAACCAAAATAAACAAGATTATCCTTCAGGAAGTATTCAAGTGGTTTATACTAATCTTTTTCTTTTAAAATCTAGCCACACAACTGTGGAACTTCCCCCAGTCTCACCCTATTCTTTGTTACACTTTCTTCCTTAACCCCAACTCAGTGTAAGTTGTTCCCCTTGGTTTACACAGCTCTAGTGTAATAGAATCCCTTATACTGAGAGGGACACTGGGCTCATCTCAAATATAACTAAACATCCATAGTTAATGGAGTTGTTCCTCTGAAGCATGTGCAGTCTTTGATTTGTTAGCCAAGACGCAGGCCCCATATGCTAAGGCAGAGAACTACAGGTTCCACTTCCATTATACCCTGGGTCACCTCAGTCTTCTAGCTACAAGAAAATACCTTCTCCTCAACTCTGCTGGAAATAGTGCTATTTGTTATTTGCAAAAGTATCTGGAAAGTGGAGACCAGATGTGCTGTTTCACAAAGGCAGAGATGCTGGGCAGCTGACAGCAGAGTTACAGCTTAGACTGTGGTCCACACCTGTTTCAAGCTACTGAGGGCTGCACTGACTCACCCAGCCCCAAATACATAGGTGAAAAGATCCTCTCAGCCTTAAGGGTATAGCATATCTTACATTTTAGTGAGTTTTCCCTTTCCCCTAGAACATGAAGATTTTTGGACTCAGCATCCTTCTAATAAGGACATTTCAGTATTGGTTTCTATGTGGGAGTTTCCCTTTTCTACCTAGGATTTCAGCTGGCCATTTTGTGTTATTTGTTTCTCTCCCTCTTATTTCATACAATTTGAAAAAAATAAGGGTGGCAACAATTAAAAAAACTGAGTGCAGGTGGAAAAAAAAAGCAAACCACAAAAACAAACCAGCTAATTCACATAGAAGTTTTTATACTGGTTCTTTAAGATATTCCAAAATGGCATAGTAAGGGCAGTAGCAAGCAGGTAACTTGGATATAATGTTTATTTTAGAGTTAGTGATAAATCACTGTGAGATAATAATAGGAGCATATGTCTCCAACAGCTTTTCAGAAAAGGTGTTCTATTCTAAATGTAAACTACTGGACCAAAGAGATAGTGAAGATTTATTTCCTCTTTCCTGGCAGAAATAGATTTCTTTCCTTAGCATATTAATGATGATACATTAAAAATGTTTACAAAATACCATCACTTGAAATTATGAAATGAATGTAATTAAATTGCCTACAAGCCCTTAGGGCTGTGAACACCAGCTTAAGCATTAGTGAGACAGATTGCAAGCCAGGATTATTGTTGTTTCTCTCATGCTGGGCAGAAATGAAATAGTATTGCAACCAAGTGCCATACCACTGCATGAAACGTTAACACTGGAATATAGTGGAGAGAAAAATTCCCAGCAATAAGAAATTAGCAAAATTCCCAGCAAATAACACCAACTTGAAATCCTGCCCGTGTGAACAGCACTGCCAATTTGTGTCTCTGGCCAAGGTTATCCAGGAGAGCATTTACTATTATCCATTTCCTAAACAGCTTACTTGGAACTTGCTATGGTCAGACTGAATATGGCCTTGTGCAGGGGGGGAGGGGGGAAAAGAAATAAAGGGAACTGACCTAAACAGAATCTTAGCTTGAAAAAGTTTTCCTAAGGAATGGCATCATCTTCTTGGCAGGCAGTTGTTCTGAGGAGTTGCCATTCTCTCCTGGCTCCTCTGGGAGGTCACCAGTGTCCGACCCAGGTCCTCTATGGGCTGGTATGACATTGGGTGACTGGTTCCCTCATTCAAAGTAACCTCTCTCTGTGCTAGAACATAAGGAATTTAATGAATATAAGATAGAATATAAGGAATTGAATAGAACAAAATATAAGGATTTAATGATTAAGACCTTATTAACAAGTCAGCTCTGCCACCTACAAAACAAAATCTTCCCATCCCCTTTACTCTACAGTTTGATGAAGAGTATGTTCACCCATGTTAAAAACTCCTACTAGCCTTGGCAGAGCAGGGGTCACCCACTGAGAGAGAGGGCACAGCCCTCCAGCGACCCTGTTGGTTTTAAGAGTCCAACATCTCCAGACCTACCTGGACCCAGACAGCATAAACCCCTTGTGTCTGTGTTCTGTAGATGATGTTCAGTGAGAAGGAGAGAGTATCCTTTTGACTTCATGAAAGCTTGGCACTCTGGACTTTTAACTGCTGCTGCCCTCCTCAGATCTAGAAGCCTGAGCAAGACCACATGCCTCACATTCAGTCTGGGTGTATGCCAACCCATGGAAATCAGGAAAGAGAAACTGTTTGGACATGAGGTATCTATTTCTGTACACATTAGAGGAAAATTCTCATTGACTGCACCAAATTTTTCTTTTTCATCTTACAGTACTTGATGTTTTAATCAGAGAAACATCTGGCACAAACAGTCCCTGGGCTGCTTAATTTGCTAGATAGAACTACTTCTGTCCTTTTTCTTTCAGTTCTCACTTGAGCATCTAGTATTGGCCACTATCAGAGAGGTTAATTAATTTGACTGTCATTCATTTGGCTGTTTCTGTATTTTTATTTTCCTTCTGCTCCTGCCCAGAGTGTTTTGTGGAGTATGAATACAGAGAAAAGCTGTGAAACACTGTTTGAGTTCATCTCGAAATTAAGAATTTCGAACTTGCATGTATATATGTGTTCATACAAACATGCCCTATGCTAAGGCATCTTTGCAGAACTGTACTGTAAATAATGTTCAGAGAACAGCTCATTTACTACAAAGTCTGAATTATTTTTTTCTAAGCATATGTTGAAGAGAATGGTCTCACAATTAAGACAGTTGCATATGGCATATTCCATCTCAGTTTGATGATTACCTCAGCAACACGGTGTTGAGTAACTCATTAAACAAAAAGATTTCCACAAAAACTGACAAATTGCCAATAATAATTTCTCATTTTTTCCAGTTTGGGAACCGTGTAAATTCCAAATTTCTCATGTATAAATTAATTAAAATAAAACTTATGAACCAAAGGTATTTTGCAGCTTAACAGCTGATTCTCAAACAGTGCTTTAAACACAGTCTAAGATTTTACAAAGATTTGCTTAGAGGAAAGTGCTCTGCATTTCCAATAAAGTTTCCGAAGTGTCCAAAATTAATTGAGATTTAATCGCCCTATTTCAGCTGCATGTACATTTATATCTGCATGTACAATATCAAGGCAGTTTCCAAGCTGAATACATTAGGAACAGCAAGCTGTAGCTCTGTAAAACCCCTGTGGCAACAATTCCTTCTTTAAGCACTTGTCCTAGTTCTTGGGAAACATCCATCCAGTGGGACTGGGGTTCTGTGTAAAAATTATGTAAGATAATGTAATAAAATACTCTGTTTCACAGGGCATGTCCCAAAAGGGTCAGATTTGAATATATGGATATGAATAAATCATCAGTAATAAGTTATAATGCTATACAATCCCTATGGCAATGATTCCTTACACAGTTCGGGAGATAAACATCAAGCAGACTGGCATGGATTCACACAGTAAACAGAACAAAAGCAAGAATAAAAGCACACTGAAAAGTTGTCTCGGTTCTTGGGAACCATCCATCCAGTGATATTTGGGTTTTGTGTAAAAGGTACGTAAGAAAATGTAATCAAACGTACTGTAACGGATTATTCTACTAGATGGTACAGGCTGAAAAAGGGTCACATTTACATGACATCATCAACTTCCAGTTTCATACTCTAACTTCAGGTATATATGAGCAGCTAAGTAAAGCAGGCAAGCACTCTAAACATGCAGGATATAGATGCCTGCACAGGAGTTTCATCATGTACAATAGGCTTTTCTATGCCCAGTGCTCATCAAGCAGGCAATGCCTTCCTTCACCTTTGAGAAAAGATTGCAAGCACCCTTTCCTCCTTCAGGTTGCAGGGACTGTGTCCTGCCTTCTTCCACCACAGGTGTCACCCATAGGCACCAATGAAATGGGCATCTCAGTGCATGACATCATGTTTTGTCCAAGCCTCAATTCTAAGTTACGTTTCCCTGGATACTTGACTGCCTCCCAAGAGTGGTCTGCTGGTGTCTTCACCAGCATTTGCTCAGACTAAACTGTAGAAGCAATTGCAATTAAAGGAAGGATGTGCATGTGGCAAACTGAACAGCTATCTCCTCCTAGCCAATGAAAAGGTGGGCCTATTGTAACACCACACCTAAAATCTCACCTTCTTGACTCACAGCTTTCTACCCCCATTATCAGAGGAGTTTTTTTATAAATTTGTGACAACTGCCGAGATACAGAAGATCCATGACAGATTCTACACCCACCTGGACAGCATAGTTCCCATCTGAAATGATAGTCATTACTGTAAAGCAGAACATCCAAGCAGAACTATTCCATTTCATATGAACGATTGCATACTAAGTCAATATTACAGTTTATGTATTAAATATGCTACTATGGAAAGCCTGAAGACAAAAGCTGAGTGTTTCACCAGACCGAGTCCACAGACAAACCAGCGGATCTGAAATACTCTCCCAGAACCTGTGTACTCAGTTACCTTACCTTACAGTGGTCTTGGGTTCACAAGAAGTTCTTTCAGCAGGCATCAGGAGGTTGATCTAGCTCAGCAATGAAGTTCAGAACAGAGTTGCTTTGGACTACTTATCATCACCTTCCTGAAACTTTTTTACACTTAATTAAAGTCTGCCTCAAAACCTGGAGCTCCCCTTTTTACTGAGAGAGCCAGTAGCTGTACTGAGAACAAATCCCAAAGGGTTCTTTTCAATTAGCACAGACACTTGCCACAGCACTCCAAAAGGGATGGCTTTTGCTTAATAATTAATGCATCAGCCTATAGCTAGTGAAACAGAGCTGGATTAACAGTAGTATTTAAAAGATTTATCATGTCAACAGCAAAACTACAGGGTAAGGGAGTCACTTTGCTGCTATAGCAATTCAGTGTTCTCCTTTAATAATTGTTTAAGATCCATCTTACTTCTCTGTACCTTTGTGGATTTTGCAGGAGTATTACACGCTGTTAGCAACAGCACTACATTTATTTTCTATGTTACAGCAATAGTACCTCATCCTCTGGTATCCCTTAAAAGACACATTAAGATGAGTAAATTTCTGTTATTTATACAGCTAACCTCAGTGTGACTACAGGAAACTAAAAAGAATGGAAAAGAGTATCAGATTACTAGCAGAAATTAAAACAAAAAAAAAGCCCAACCCTTACCAGTCTTAGTCCTTAGTAATTAAAGCATTTTCAGACTCCACCAGATGTGGCAGAAACAATTAAAAGCACTTCCCAGATACTTGAGAAGTGCACATTCTGCAAACTCAACACTGCAGAAACTGAGTGAGAAAAACTCAGTATTACACTTCCTAATTGCTTTATTCTTACTTTAACAGGAGGAACAGTTACACCACTAACTTCTCTTATATGAGCTACTGTTACCCATTTGGCCTTATTTCAAGGAATAAATCAAGGTCCTGGGTCTGTATTCAGGTGGCAACTCAACCTATAATTAAGAGGGTTCCTGCCAAGACCAGGTTTTACCTCCATCTCCATGGAACTCCTGCAAAACCTCAATGCATCAGATTTCAGAGAACTATCTCAAAACCCATGTTTGTCCCCATACAAAGGCCTGTGACAAACTTAGAATCATAGAATTATTTTGGTTTGAAAAGATCTGTAAGATTATGAAGTCCAACCATTAACCTGGCACCACCAAGTCCACCACTAAACCACATCCCTAAGTGTGTCCCTTATACAGGTCCTGAGTCCTAATGACACTAAAACCAGAGATTGGTGTGCAAGTCCTAGTCTTCCTGCTCTATGCTGATAAGATTATCTAGCTGACTGGGCCAGGAGAAAGCCACAGCATTGTGGCCTCTGAGACAGGACTGTAGGAACACTTTGTCTTTAACAGCCTGAGAAAAGATATTATTCAGCTGCTTGAACATGGGAAGAGATCCTCTTGCAACAACACAAATTAAGCTGGTTTCAGATCAAACGACTTTTCACTTCTGGGTCAGACTCTTTTGAGAGTAGTCAGGACACCCTCTCAGGGCACCAGCACCTGACTATGAGCTTCACTCAGGTGACTAGTTTCCTCCAATTTGTGTTTCCCTGGCCATAGTGACTGAGCTTTGGCAGCTATAGAGTTTCAGGACTCAACCCTAAAACCACAAGAAATATTTAGGGTAGCTTAGTCCAACACAGGCTCTCTCTTCTTGGAAGTTATGCCCTTTCCATCTCTGTACATCAGGACATGTTTGGCCATCTCTTGTCCTCTCCAAGAAAAGCCAGTGGGCAGGTCTGCTCTAGGGCTCTCTGCAGCTTAGAGAGCTTAGGGCTCTCAGAGCTTAGCTGCTCTGAGTTTCCTCTGTTCTGCTTGGAAAGTTACACTTATTTGTGCCTTGGAGTACCAGCAGTTAGACGTGGCCTCTAGCAAGTGAGATGTGGAACCACCAGACAATAATTATCTCCTGCTGAGTATGGAAATATGCCATTTGGAGTAGAATAGCAGCAGTAGAAAATACTGAAAACAGCTCATCTTAGAACATCCTTACCCTGGTGATTAGGTGCTTCCCTGGGAAATATTTAATTCATGCATGCTAAAAATGAACCTAACTTAATCTCAAGTGAGAACTGTATATCTACTGGTTTATAGGATTAACTAAAAAAGGGGAGCTCCTCCTCCATTTTATGAGCTTAAAATAAAAAACATGGCCAGTGAGAAGTATCAGATTACTTAAAAGCAACACTCAAGATGTTTCAGTATACCTGGAAAAGCTATTTTAAGAAATAAAATAATTTACAAGAGCATAAAAAGTACCCTATCCTGAGGGAGTGACATGAATTACATTTATGGCATATCTATATCAAACTTTGAAGACTCCTTACAGAGGGTCTCTGTAACCAGGGGTGCATCTTTTCTGAATGTTTGGATACATGTTTTTGATCAGAGTTGTATCTTCTTTCATTTTGTGTTCCAAAACTCCTCTGAGGCTACTCATGTACCATACTGGCTTGCAGTGGTACATCTGTTCCTTCATTATGCCTTGCTCAGGTCTTTAAATACCTGGAGCAAACCCCAGACTCCATATTTACCTGCTATTTTAATATAGCTGAACTCTCTCTTCTCCACTTGGCAGTCACTGTTATTGCACAGGCTGTATAGCTGAAGATCATAAATTTTTCTTTGTGCCAAATAAATGCTCTCTTTCAATAGGTTAATGCTTGTATCCTGCAATTATTTCAAACAAGTGGGCATTCTGACACTTGCCATTAGCCAGTCCGCAACACACAAATGCATTGATCAAGTCAAAGATGCACTTCTGACTTGTGCTAATCAATGTATCAGTTCTCCAAGGGTTTTTACAGTGTAATGAGCAGGAAATACATATATACCACTAAGTTTCTCTCTCTTCAGGGAGCAACTGAGTGCACTTACAGAAGAGCTGATACACTGATTCACAGTAAAGTGAAATGACATCTCCAAATAAAATTTTCATCTTAAGTATATATGTAAAGTTTTGAGGAAGACTGATGGGCAAACTTGCAAAGCTTGCAGAATTACAGCACTTAATATACAGGTATGTAGCTACTGTGCAATTGTACCTTTTATTGTGAGTTTTCTAAAGCTAACCAGAGCTTGACATGCCTAGTGACCCCTGCAAGGAAGCCAAATAATGCTACAGGAAGCGTTTTTGATGAGGAATTAGTAGTTTCTGTTCCCACTAAGCTGGAGCAAAACACAGCTTTTTGCTTTTGGAGGTGATATTCTCAAACTCTCTATCAGTGGCTGATCTTTAATTTAACATGCTTCACCTTCAGTCTTGACGTTGCAGCTCTGCGTTAACAGTGTCAAGCAACAGTTGTGCATTTTCTGGTAGCCCAACATTACTTACAAAAATGAACAAATCAGTTCTCTGACACAGCCATGAAATCAAAACTTGCTGAAGGCTGGCATTGTAAACATATTGCACTCAAAGTAACAGTTAAGATTGAAGATCTCTTTTTTTTTTTTTTCACATGAGATTTGTTGAGCTGCTTTTCACTGGATCTTTCATTAAACATTCAGAGAATCATACATCTTGTCTCCAGTCAGTGGTGTCATTTGCCACCTATAGTAAGATTTGGTGTGTTGTCTCTGATAATGCAACTGGTAAGGTGGCAAATAAAGGGCTTTAATAAGCTACAGTTAGGATTCTGGGTCAGTGCAAAACAGTGTTGACCCCAGGGGAGGTCATAGAAACATAGAATGGTTAAGGTTGGAAGGGACCTTAAAGATCATCAGGTTACAACCTCCCTGCTATGAGCAGGGACACCTTCCACCAAACCAGGTTGCACAAAGCCTCATCCAACCTAGCCTTAAACACCTCCAGGGAGGGGGCATCAACAACCTCCCTGGGCAACCTATTCCAGCAGCTCACTACCCGCATGGTGAGATGATGCCTAACCTAAATCTACCCTATTTCAGTTTAAAACCATTACCCCTTGTCCCATCACTATCCTCCCTGGTGAAGAGCCCCTCCCCAGCTTTCCTGTAGGCCCCCTTCAGGTACTGGAAGGCTGCTATAAGGTCTCCCCAGAGCTTTCTCTTCTCCAGGCTGAATAGCCCCAACTCTCTCAGCCTGTCTTCATAGCAGAGTTGCTCCAGCCCTTTGATCATCTTTGTGGCCCTTCTCTGGACCCTCTGAACAGGTCTATACCTTTCCTGTGCTGAGGACTCCAGTGCTGTATGCAGTGTTCCAGGTGCAGCCTCAGCAGAGCAGAGCAGAGGGGCAGAATGACCTCCCTTGCCCTGCTGGCCACACTTCTTTTGATGCAGCCCAGGATGAGTTTGGCCCTCTGGGATCCAGCGCACACTGGCAGCTCATGTCCAGCTTCTCATCTACTACCACCCCCAAAGTCCTTTTCCTCGGGACTGCTCTCTAGCCATTCTCACCCCAGCCTGTATTTGTGCCTGGGGTTACGCTGACCCAGGTGCAGGACCTTGCACTTGGCCTTGTTGAACTTCATGAGGTTGGCATTGTCCTTCCTCTCAAGCCTGTCAAGGTCCCTCTGGATGGCATACCTTCCCTCTAGGGTGTCAACCCCACCACACAGCTTGGTATTTTCAGCAAAATTGGTGAGGATACACTCAATCCCACTGTCCATGTCTCCAACAAAGATGTTAAACAGCACTGGTCCCAATACTGACCCCTGAGGAACACCACTCGTCACTTGCCTCCGCTTGGACACTGAGACATTGACCACAACTCTCCGGGTGCAGCCAGCCAGCCAATTATTTATCCACCAAGTGGTCCATCTGTCAAATCCATGTCTCGTCAGTTTGGAGACCAGGATATCATGTGGAATAGTGTCAAATGCTTTGCACAAATCCAGGTAGATGACATCAGTTTCTCTGCCATTATCCACCATCTCTGTTGCCTTGTCATAGAAGGCCACCAAATTGGTCAGGCATGATTTGCCCTTTAGCAAAGCCATGTTGGCTGTCACCAATCATGAAGAGTATCTGTGGTTACCTAAGGTTTAGGTAGCACAGCAAAAATGATGTAGAGGAAAAAATATCCTGTAAAATCTTTTGTTTACAGTGAGCCAGATTACCTGAAATAGATGACAAAGTACACTGTAATCAATCTCTACAGCTTTTACTGTATCCTTACAGTTATATTCTGCCCATAATGACAGGATGAGGATTACAGTAACTCTCTGTTTTTCTGGATCTCAAAGTGCATTCACCAAACATGCATGTTTGGCTCTTCTCTGAACCAAAGATTACCCAACCAGACATTTTTATAGCCTTTTGATACCTGAACATTTATACAAGCTTTATGTAAAAATATAGCTCAACGCTGTCTCCAGCTGACCCATTTTCCATTACCTGCTCGATTCAGGCTTCTGAGAGGCACAAAAGGAACCTAGGAATTCTTAATCTCAAAATTCAGTGTGTAATCCACCGGCACAGCGTGTGTCATATATTTTAATGGCCAGTGTACATAGATGTAAGTGTACAATTGCAAGCAGCTAATGAGGTTACTCTTTTAATTGAGGAAATCTCGGCTGCTAATCTGAAGACCCTGGGTTCAAACCCTGTGTATGACCCAACATAAATTGTTGTTTTACTAAGCAAAGACTTAAATATGATTGATATAATTTAAGCTATTTAATCTTCCATTATAGAATGATTAAGATTCATCCATCTATTCTATAATCAAAGATGTTAATAAAGTTATGAAGATAATAGTATAACAAGTGTTTCTGCTAATCCCAAAATGTTGGAATAGTTCTCATCTGAGAGCAGTGAGGGACACAGCAGGAGGAACAGTCCATCTCTATTAGGAGTGATTAGTATAACTTTAAGCTATAATTACTTGGATATATTCACACAGGAGACTGTTACCCAGCTATTAAGTATCCTTAAGAGGATGATCTTTTGTACCAAAAGGTCCAGCAGTTTTTCTGACAGTTGAGAACCAATTCCCTCAAAGTTGACTTGTGCATACAAAGTACTTCAGATGGACAGTGGCTTTTTTCTTTTTTTAGTGGCTGACAATTAAAAAAACAAAACAAAACAAATTACCATAGAATCATAGAATGGTTAGAGTTGGAAGGGACCTGAAAGATCATCAAGTTCCAACTCCCCTGCATGAGCAAGGACACCTCCCACTAGACCAGGTTGCTCAGAGCCCCATCCAACCTGAGTTAGAATGCCCCCAGGGATGGAGCCTCCACAGCTTCTCTGGGCAACCTGTTCCAGTGTCTCACTACCCT
Source organism: Hemiprocne comata (assembly GCA_020745705.1). Lineage (NCBI taxonomy): Eukaryota > Metazoa > Chordata > Aves > Apodiformes > Apodidae > Hemiprocne > Hemiprocne comata. The sequence continues at coordinate 23,417,920 of CM036591.1, forward strand.
CACACTAAAGAATTTCCTTCTTATCTCTAACCTGAATCTCTCCTCCTGCAGTTTCAAACCATTACCCCTTGTCCTATCACTATGTCCTCTTGTAAAAAGCCCCTCCCTAAGTCTTTCTGTAGGCCCCCTTCTGGTACTGGAAGGCCGCCTTCTCTTCTTCAGGCTGAAGAATCCCAACTCCCTCAGCCTTTCTTCATAAGAGAGGCGCTTCCGCCCTTGGATCATTTTCATGGCCCTCCTCTAGACACGCTCCAGCAGGTCCACGTCTTTCTTGTGATGGGGGCTCCAGAGCTGGACACAGTATTCCAGGTGAGGTCTCACCAGGGCAGAGTAGAGGGGCAGAATCACCTCTCTCGATCTGCTGGCCATACTTCTTTTGATACAGCCCAGGATGTTGTTGGCCCTCTGGGCTGCAGTTGCACATTGGTGGCTCACATCCAACTTTGGATCCACTAGTACCCCAGGTCTTTTCCCACAGGGCAGCTCCCTAGCATGTCTTCCCCCAGCCTGTGTTGATGTTTCTGGTTGCCCCGGCCCATGTGCAGAACCCTGCACTTGGCCTTGTTGAATCTCATGAGGTTCATTTGGGCCCACTTCTCCAGCTTGTCCAGGTCCGTCTGGATGGTGTCCTGTCCATCTGGCATATCAACTGCACCACCCATCTTGGTGTCATCAGCAAACTTGCTGAGGGTGCTCTCAATGCCACTGTCAATGTAATTGATGAAGATATTAAACAACACAGGTCCCAGTACAGACCCCTGAGGGACACCACTTGTCACTGTTCTCCATCTGGACACTGAGCCATTGACCATTACCTTCTGGATGCGACCATCCAGCCAGTTTCTTATCCACTGAACAGTGGATGAACAATATGATGATATATCATTTCTCTAAGCTTGTTCCTCTAAAGAGATACCCAGCAGTTTAAGCAGCATGAGGTTTTTACTAAGATGAAGGCACCTCGTGCAGCCTACTATGTCCCTAGTCACCCTGGAGAACCAAGAACTTCACTGGCAGTTTGGCATTACCACTTTTTCAAATGAGCTAGAAAGAAACCAGCAGAAAACTGGTGAAATCTCAGGGGGGTGTCTTCTACCCTGTAGTCTGAAAACCACAGCATACAACCACAGTGTACCATTCTTAGGTGCCTGCCAGGGGAGCAGCTCTGGGCAGTACCGGTCTGGCAGCACATGAGTATCTGTCAATAAAACCAGCAAAACAGTGACACTTCATCCTTCCTAACAGCAATGCATTCACCTTCCCCAGTTCTGGTTTACTCTATTCCTCAAGCATTTCATGCTTCCAGGTAGTTTGCCTAAGCATTCATGAAAAGTACACTGAGGTCTAGAGGTCAGGAAAGCCCTCTTTCTCTCTGCAAAGCAACTAGAGAATTCAAAAGGTAAAGCTGATATCTCAAGAGCAGCATTTGTGAGACTACAAGTCTGCAGACAGTTAATACCACAGTGTGCAGATGGAAAAATTTTGACAGTCTTTTCTGGATACTGAGTTTAGTGGTCAGTTTTGATTTCTGATAGGAGCTGAAGATGCACCCAAGGGAAAGGTGCTACTGCAATTTAGCCAAACTGTTGTATGAAGAAAACACCACTGGAGAGGGTTTGAAGCCAGATCTTTGATACAACAATTGTAACTGGTACACCTTAAAATCACACATTTTCCCCACATTCTGCTTCCCTTTGGCAGAATGTTACCTAAAACTCAGGTTTCTGGTGAGTTGGATGGATCTTCTTCTAAATTTCCATTTACATTTTAGATTAGCCTGAAATTGGCCATTATCTATCTGGCACCAATTTTTAAATGGAATCTTCTTTCTCTCAGTTTTAATTTCTTTGGTATATGCAAAGTCAGTGTCATATATCCTCAGCTTTACTATTACTAGGCTAGACAAGCCTTATGCACGTGGAGCATACTTATATGCTGAAATAATGTGCAGAAAACTAGAGGTAGCCATGAATTATTACATCTTTACTAGATCTATTGCATTGGTGGCTTGGAGTTGTACATGTTGGATGATTAAAGGATGACTTTCACTTCACCTGATGTTTCTGATGGAATTCCAGATTGCAGCCAGAGTTCTGCATTTAATTTCAAACTTTTTCCCTGAAGTTCTGCCTATATAATATTCTAGACCTCTTTCAGTCAGTGCCTCCCCAATTTGCATCAGCTGCAGAGTTCATTAATACATCTCACTTGTATCAAGGTAATAATGAAAACATCTTTTCAACTCTTTAGATTTGATCAGCCTTTGAACCAGTACCCTCTTTCCAATAACCTGCCTGTTCAGCTCAGATAAATATCTACTTTTTAGCCGTTTTCTTGCTCATCCTTTTGCCAATGCTCTATTAAATAACATTTACATGAAACACTTTACCAAAACCTTAACCAAACTACTAGTTCAATACATTTTACTCACAGTCCCACACATGACTTTTCATGCTTTTTACCTTGAGTGCTCTCAGTTTTTCTTAAGGCTGTATTCTACTTTTTGTTCATTAGCAACTGGAACTGGAGGAGAGTGAAAGGACAACAAAAGCATACTCATCTGAAACAAAAAATAATATAAGAAAAAGGAAGGAAATATTTCCTGTTTTTTCATAATTCTGAATTTTTTTAGAACTTACCTGAAATTAAAATGCTCTAAGAAGAACTATAGAAATAAGGAATGATGATTAACAATAAAGATAAGACATTAAGACATGTAAAATAGAAATATTAAATATAGAGTCACCTGGAAAACTTACCTGAAATTAAAATGCTCTAAGAAGAACTATAGAAATAAGGAATGATGATAACAATAAAGATAAGACATTAAGACATGTAAAATAGAAATATTAAAGTCACCTGGAAATTTCTCCAGTGTCTTTGCAAGCTTGCTGCCCTCTGGCAGCTTAAAGAATCTGTTCACGTCCTCACAGTCTTTATTCAGTCTCAACTTTTTATTCAATTTCCCTGATAAATAACTGAAGAGAAACCAGCCCAGGACTACAGTTAATTTTGACATCTTGTTTACTCAATAGTGAGATAACTTTCAAAGATACAATATCTATTTTATTTTTCTCCCTGAATAGTAAGCTTTGTGGGTTTTTTCCTCCTTTCCTCCTTTCCTGTTTCAAGCTGCATCTGTTACTGCCACAAAGAAGGTTTATCTCAGAAGCAAAGAATCAACACTCATGTCTTTACCTACATAGTGGAATTTTTTCCTATCCTTTCGCACCATCTATGGAATCAGCAAATGGACCTTACTTTATTTTATCATAAAATAAATTTAGAATTCTGTACTTACATTAGTTTACTTTGTAAGTAATTTACTCTGGTAACTGTTATATTTTATATTTGAAAAGCATCTCTAAGTTGCAAAGTTCCTGATACAATCACTAAAATGAAGCCTCTTTATCTGGAAACAAGTAAAACCAGATAATTGCAATATAAGCAAAATGTCAGCTACTTACTCCTGCCCCATGATAAATAGCAAGTGCTCAGACCTGCATATGCATCAAAAACATAAACATGCATGGTTTAAGTGAGTGCAATATAAAGAGTAGTATGACACATAGCTCAGATTAAATGAAGATGCTGCTGTGGTACAGTGTTGTCTCTACTGCTTTGACTGCTACTAAAAGAAAAACACTTGTTTAGGAGTAAAAGGTGGTATATGCCAGAAAACTGCAAAGCCTTCCATCTCCTCCTTTGCAAGCAGGTGATTATGTATGTCTACCACTAGGTCTATACACAAAATCTGCCATAAATTGTCTCTGTAGTTAGATTCTGCTGTTTCAGCAAAACTAAGATTTGTAACACACTACATCAGGTCCAACTGAATCACTTTATCTCCTAGCAGGAATAGCCTGATAGGGGAGTGCACCCTGCATTCTGCATCACCATTGCTAAAGCTTTCCTAATGTCTTATCTATTGGCCTCATTCTAAAAATCATGAAACTTCGAGTGTTCTCTGGATCTCTGTGCATTAAATCACAGTCTGGATTAGAGCCTTAATCCAGAAGAAAATAAGTAGCCTCATCACTGCCCTGTTTAGACAGTGTGAGATTGAGGCCTTTTGGGTTGACCCTCCCATAAAACATGAAAATAAATGGAGCAGTTTATTCCCCAAAGGTCCTTGAATCTCCAGAACTTTCTGCATAATCCCCGAGGTAAGCATGACACCTGGTCCCTGCTGTGATGTTCCAAAAGTTGTTGTCTCCTTCAGCCCTAAAGGTTTGGGCTGAGCTGGAACAGTTACACAGTCCTTTTCAGTGCCTGTGAGTCAGCCAAGATGGCAAATTTATACCTGCTCTAAAAAGCCAACTGGTCAGCTACAATGCCTATATATTGACAAATCAGAGTATTGTAGCCTCCTAAAGACAAAAATCACACCCATAACAGTGATCAGGAATATTTGATTAGTTGTAAATTTGAAGTTCACAAAACATTTAATGGTAAATCTCGGTAGTACTAAACCTATTTCTTAATTTCATCTTTCAGCAGAAAGACTTCCCATTGCAGTGTGTTACAATATGGGAAATAAAAATAATTCCTCTATCAAAACAGCTGCATAAATACATCAGAGTCACTCTAAACAGGAAAAATTTATAATCAGCTCACATTATAAAAACTAAATATTGAAACAAAATACTGAACACTTGGCAGAGTTTTCACTTTATTTCACAAGAGAGATTAACTGGATTCAAGGTGGGCTTGCAGACAGACTATAGTAAATTGGACTAGAAATCATCAGCCACCTACAGTCTGAATTTGACCCCATTATATTAAACAAAGAGCCCTGAGAAATAATTGAGCTGGGAGCTGCACAACAGCCGAAACCCCCGCTGGCTGGCAGTGTCCAGCAGAGAACAAATGAACCCACTACTAATGGTAGTCAACAGCTTTTTCAGAGAACTGAACTTATCAACCTCTAAGGAAAAAACAGTATTCTGCCTGGTCCTTAAACAACCAACATGATGTAGAAAATTGGCCAGATTCTCAGCTACTGCAGATTGTTACAGCTTTTCTGAAATCACAAGATCAATGAGAATTTAGATCAAGTTCTTGTCAACTTCTTGCCAAACTGAGCATGTGAAAAGAGCAATAAACAAGCTCCAACATCATTCAGCACATAGGACCCTGCTTACTCATGTGGGCATTATAGATAACATATCTTGGCAGTCTGGGTGCAAAGACAGAGACCCCAGAAGCACTGATGCACGTTTATCATACATTACCATGCACATGGGTTGACTGAACAGGTGTGCTCCTCCCCAGGTGAACATGTTAAGTCTATAATGTGCCAATAGCTCATCAGAAAACACTGTCACAGGCTCTGAATTCAGTCCTTCCCCAGTGACGGCAGCTGCCTGAGTGAGCAATGGAGGCAGGATCTGTTTTTTTCACTTTTGCATTTTTAACATAGTGGAGCATTAAGTAGCTCCTGCTTTAGAAGAAATTGTGTGGATCCAGTGCTGTATGTTTTGCAGGCATAATAAGGAGTAACTGTGAATCTACAAACATAGAAGTGTTGATGGCTTTCTGGCAGTGGTCACTGCTATCAGCTATGGCTAGAGAAATTCATGCTGCCAGTTAAGGGAATAAAAACAAGCTTCCTACCTAAATTAGTTGAGATACAAAGCCCAGCTGCTACGCAAAGAAGAGAAAATTAAATAAACCATGCCCTGCTTAAACTCCCCCGCACACCATGATTTCTCTCTGAATGTGGCACCTTTCAAAAAAATGCTTCCATTCTTTTCCAGAAGTCAAAAGAGCAGGCAATTAAACCAGAATCTGAAGGGGCTGCCCCATGCCAGGCCTGACCCTGCTGCTCCTGTGGTGCTCAGGCAGCTGCGCCTGGGGCAGGACGGATGCAGAGCCTGTGCGGCTCTGCTCTCTGCTGAGCTGTTGGCTCCAGAGGGGGTGAACCTGCCTGTCTAGTCAGATGCCATGGAGGCGAGAAGGTCCTCCTTTCCTACCCAGAGCAGTTTCAAGCTTCACTCATTCCTCCACAGGGCCTTGAGCTGTAGGGCTAGTCCTCAGCAGGGTTTATACTGTGGAAGTGGGTGGGCAGCACAGAAATTTTAGCTGATCTGTGAAAAGAGCTTTTATGTGCTGGAAGAAACTTGCATATTGTGATAAACTCTTTTGGCATTTAAAGTTTAACAGGGAATTTTTTTCCTTGACAAATTGATCAGTTAAGGTCTTCTTAGGTTCTTCCAAATGCCCTTCTGTGTACAGGAACTTCTGATATAGATCTGAATTCCAGTACAGTCTGACGCAGAAACAGTGCATCACCTGCAGTGTGCACGTACGGTACAGCGATAATTCTGGTACCACATAGCAGGTCAGTCTGATTACGAGTCTCTTGCCATACACTGTGTTTTGTCTTTTTTCAGCAACCAATCAGGGAATCTCAGAATTAATTAAATCTCTTGATGTACTTAGACAGCTTGTAGAATAAGTGGTAAAATATTACAGACAGTGAACTTGTTCCTTTGATTTCATCTCTGTAACCTGAGATCCAATTTAATGCTTTATCTTCTACCCTCTTGAAGATTAATTACTGCACCAGTTAGCAAGTCATCTCACCTTCTTTCATTTGTGAAGAGTGTAAGTCAGTAGAAATGTAACCCAGGTATTACTCTGGTTTTGTAGGTGACCAGTGGAAATTCAGTTAAACATATTTAGCAATACAAGACTCCTTGCTTAAGACCTTCTCTAGGGCCAACACAAGCACGGTCATGTTACAGGTGAAGGAACACTACTTAAATTCTGCCTTCAGTTGTCTCAGGATAGACACAGATGCCCTCACCTCCAGCTCCTAGTATCAGAGGAGTTTTCATTAACATAATGAGTTTTCAGTAACATAATGAGGTAGAGACGTAGGAAAGCAAAGCTGTATAGACACGCTCTTCAGCTTAAGAATGGCATGTACAAGAAGCTTTAGGTTGCTGGAGAGTAACTTTGAAATGTTAGTGGCCAGAAGAATATTAGTTTTCATTTCTGAAACACTGAGCCAAGCATGTTTTCCTGTCAAAATGAAATAGATTAATTCCCATCCATTTTCAAAAGTCCATAATAAGTGCAAATCTAGCCTTAAACAGAGCTGAGGTTTTAGTTAGTCTTGGGGTATAGCTAGTTTTGTAGACAGCCACCCTGTGCTCATCACAAGTATACATAATACAAAAAAACCTCTCCAAAACTGCGCTTCCTTATGCGCCGAAACCTGCCCCTGCCCCAACAGGCACTAGTTTTGCCAATGAAATGCTTACCCATCCCTACCATCACTGTAGTTCTTAGCATTACTGTTAATATTGTCATTGCTTCTTGCAGTGCCCACTAACCTTGTTGTTCTGCATGGTGGCATCAACATCCCCATCCTCAGTATCTGAGATACGGTACTTACACAGCCTTTTCACAACACAAACACCAGTGGTTCTTCCCTAGAAGTTCTTGTCCCAGGAAGTTTTCCAGTGGATTTTTGCTCTCAGAATTCAATCTTTGCATTACTTCTCCATACAGCTCCTAAAGGACTGCTTACAGAACCATCAAGAACCCCCAGTTGCCTCCAGGAATACCCTGAAGACTGGTATTTTTTTTCTTAAGTTTGCTTTAGGATCCTTCAGTTATACACCCTAGAAAAGCATCCCAGTGCAAGCATTGCTGTCTGCTTTAGCAGGGCACCAGGTTGCCTGTTACAGACAACATGCAACAAGTCTTGCATTAATTCAGACGTCCATTCCTTATCTTGACATCTGAAAATGGCACCTTCTGGCAGCTTCCCCTTTGGTATTGTCTTTCTTTTAAGGATGATGTATAGTGGCAATTTTGCTTTATCTGTTAAGACCACCAGCAAAGTCGCAATTCTGTTTTTTCATTGCCAGTATTTTTGATAAGTGATTTGGGCTTTTTTATTGCACGGTAATATGATGTCTGAAAAATCCAATGCATGTCTAAAGAAAAAAAGGTGTTTGATTTGTGTTGCCTGCGCACATTAGTAAACATTTGTGAATGTTATATATTGCTGCATAGTGTTGAAATGCTACTATTTTTTTGTATAGTTAAACCAGAGTTTATTCCAGTATTATTTTACATCTAACATCTTGAGCCTGAGTATTACATCATTTATACATGCCAAAAAATGCTGCTTTTGACTTTCAGTTCAGCAAGATCTGTGACTGTGAAGACATTTTTAATAGTGATGGGAACCCTGAAAGGAACCCCTTCTAAAACTAACAAGAATTTTTGGTTAGAAATTTCCTAATCTGAATAATCCATTCTGAATTTCACTATTAGTAGAATCGTATTTGCCTTCTTTCTAGAAAACCTATAGGAAGACAGGCATGAATCTACTAAGAAGTTTCCATATTTCTCATACCATAATGCATAAAGTCTCCAAAGCATCATCAAAAGGCAGGAATCTACTACTTAAAGTATTCTGGTAAGCAAGATGCTTTCGAGAATAGGGAGGAGATTACTTACGTATTACATAATATAAACTAGATTAAATATAAGCTAAAAGTAAGTAACCAGGAGAAAGAGTTCATTCTGTCCTCAGCTTTGAAGGAGCCAGTGGCTCAGAGCAGCTGCTTTGGCTGCTTTTGTTTGTCATCTTGAAGAGGAGAAGCCGGAGAGCAGCAGCTCTCACAGCTTTCCCTCCCTGGGGTAAGTGGTGGAGGCTAATTAGGCAGCATCACTGCCGAATGGCTATACTGGAGTAGCTCAGGAAGATGCCTGTCATTGCTTACCATCTTAATAATGCTCCTTATTTCATCTTTTATAACACCTACCCATTACAGTATATCTATGCTTTCAAATGAAAAAAATAATCCAGTAACAAAAAATCTCACTTAATGATGAAAGTGATAAAACATTCGATTTTCCCAGTGGTGGCATCCTTAAAAGTGGGTTACAAGGCTTCTCCCTCAGTATCCAGCATTCTGGTACATTCCTTCACAGTGCTAAGAGAGGAGGAAACTAACAGGTCTTCCCCCTTGAATTACATAGCTCAGTTCAGGAGCTAGAAGCACAGGGATCTAGCTGGAAGCAGGTTATGAGATCAAGATGTGTAGCAGTAGATGAGTTAATTAACTATGTCTGTCTGCATGTGTGCCTGGTACCACATGGTGGGAGGGATGCTACTCTGGCCTTTGGCACAGGGACACAAGTGATTTGGAGCAGATCCACTGATGTGGATCTTGCAGTGCTAAAGCTACTCCTGGCTGCCCTGGGATCTGCACCAGGACACCATGGGCTTTCACTGGTGACAACTTACCACATCCTTATTTCTCCTGCCTTCTTCGTTGTACTCTTTCCCTATTGAAAACGCAAGGTAGCTCCAGGTACCCTTCCTTAAAAGAAGCATGCCAACAAAAAACATAGCCAGCTGACAGCCGTACCCAGCCCATGCCTCTTGTTAGTCTGTCTACCCTGTTGCTGATGCAAACAGAGCAAAAGCGGTTTTAACACTTAAGCTACACTGAAAAAGTCACCACAAAAATGTTACAAAAAGGTTCTTCATTTTCAGTCATCAGAGAGAACCTTTGGATTTTAAATAATCTTTCTGAATTTATGGACAATGGTAAATGCTGATCTACAGACCATGGTAAGTTTAAGCTTTCGACAAAATAAGCTTTTACCTCCTGTCATCACATGTTATGCCACACAATCTCCCCCTGGTCTGCAGCATCCCTCTTGAGCTGAGGTAGAGAAGGTGATTTTAATTATTCCTTTTCGTAAGGGGGGAAAAAGAAAACCATAAACCCCCCACAGCCCAACACTACATCCTTGCCCCTCCCCAGCTTGTCAAGTCCTTTGCTTCTTGCTTTGATGCAAAGGTAACTAAAGATACTTTCCTCTCCAGGCTAAAAGAATTGACACAGTTTCATCCAAGAGTCTTGTGCGGCCCTCCTTACATCAACACAAAGAAGGCAACAGTAATTAGAGAGGCCAAAATAGAAATCCATGTTTAGTCACCATAGTAAATTGTCTATGGCTTCATCTTTGAGGCCTGCTACTCCCCAGGGATTTTTCAGCACTTACCTCTCTCAGATTGTTCTACCAGTCTACTTCATACAAAGTCTTTCACTTGAATTTGTGACCCCAAAAGCACTATATGCAGTCTTGACTTAATTCTTCAGACCAGTAGGAGTAACTCTGCCAGAAAAATAATCTTGATAAATATTATTTTATTTTCCTGACTTTCTTTGCAATAAAGAATTGAAAAAATCTTAAATGTTTGAATTTTCCACAAAATGGAAATTCTGGCTTCCCATTGACACTCTAAATGACTATTAAGACTCACCTTCCTATTAGCAAAGCAGCTTCTGGGGTTTTTTCCTGTTTGAATGTGTAATTTTGTGTTACTTATAAGCTGATCATAATCAGAAGGTACCAACATTAGGCATGAGCACACATGCCTTTTTGGGAAGTTCATATTTTGATAAGGATCCAACCTTTGCAGCTGAGGCCCACAGCTAGCGGATTTGAGCACATTTTGGAAAATAAAGCTGTGCCATGATGATGAACTTCAAATTAGATTATCCTGGAAAATGTAGCAGTGATGACTTCAGCTAGTTTAGAGACACAATGTTCTCAAGTAAAGACAAAGCCAATGCTGGAGGAAGTAATCCAGCACTGCTAGAGCTGAGTGAAAGTAGGATGCTTGCTGGGGTCCCAGCCCTGGATCTCAGGTCATTGGGAAAGCAGATTTTACCAATTAGGTGTTACACCTCTGCTAGCCTACATGTTTGACATAGAGGTAAAGTGGTGGCCAAGACACCTACTACAGTAAAAGCAGAGGCTAGCAGAGAGATGCAGAGGGGATGCTGCAAAAGCTGCAAATAGCAGATGATGTGAGCTGGGTGGGAGCCCCATCCCACTCCACCAGACACATGAGGCAGTGCTCTGAAAAGCTGGAACCATGCTACACCCTGCAAATGGCTGCTCTGTCCAGTCCTCCAGGCAATAAGCCCATTTCCCCACGTTTCAGGCTCACATTCATCCCTATGTGGGAGAAAGCACGTGCCACTTGCAGTGGAGGCTTTGCTGTCGGGACTGCAGCTCTGAGCTAGTACAGGGAAGGGCTCCAGGACTCCACCTTACAATGGCAATACTGTATGTATGTGATATATCTTTAGGTAATGACGGTTGAAAACCATTTGTATTTTAAAAAGGTAATGACTACACACATTGGCACAATGGGAGCTCTGCCTGAAGTGGGAGTGAGTGAAGGCCCTCAGAGCACAGGGTGTGCTTTGCCCCACTGCCATGCCCAGGGGAACCAAACCACTTGGCACAGTTAACAGGTAGAGTTGTGAAAGCTCTTGGGGGCCTTTCTTCCTGCAAACAAATATGCCCCCCCATCCCCTTCCACTTAGGCAATGCAGCATGTGGTTGTTTTTATTATGATTCTATTACTTCACACAGTCCAGTTTTATTTCAATAATAAAAATATAGAAATATAATTAGCATCTTTGTTTTAAGGCACTGAGTTTTTAAATTACCATGTGTGACAACAGTTATGGCAGTGAAATCGTTAAAATCATGTAAATGCTTAAACCATGTAGGCCTGGGAGATTATAGTTTCATTAGAGAAAAGGCTATAAAGTTAGACCTAGGTAATTACCTTTCCCATTAATGCTCGAAAATTCTTTGCTCCACTGAGAAGTGATTGTGGTGCATCATGCCTTCTGTGCTTTTACATTCAAACTGCAGGAGCCTTTATTTCATCAGCACAAACTGCAAGGAAACAGCAGCAGCCTTCCAGGTGTACTTTGCAAATTGGGGTTTAAATGTGGAACACATCAAATTAAAATTCAATATTAATTATTTTGTCTTGCTAGGAGCCTGAGTAGTTTAAAGCAGCAAGGGTAATTGTCTAACTCATTGTATGTGTCTACAGCGAACTTAATCATTATGTCAGCTTCCTAATAAAAGGTTATTATAGAAACAAAGATCCCAATTTTACATATGGTAGGCAAGGGAGAATTCGAAGAGCTAGTCTCCAAGGTAGACTTGAGGTTCTTGACAAATGATGCCCATGCTGTGATCAGATACTTAACAAGAAATCTCGTTATTAACTAGGCCTGTACAGATAATTAGCACTTGAGCTTCAAATTTTAAATCTGGCTTGAGATGTATAATTTATCAAAAGCCCTAGCTCGCTGTCAAAGTCCTATAATAAGGCAGTGTTACTGATGAATTGAGATTAAGAGCAGATTGAAGAGAAAATTAGGCCACTGGTTAGTCTGAAAGGTCTGATTTCAATATTTGCAGTACTAATTTGGTATTATTTTGGTAAATGGATGTGGTCCCTAAGTGCTGCACAGTATAAAAGAATAAACTGTACATCATTACTCTAACAAAAAAAGTATTGTTTACTGTAAGCCGAATTTTGCAGCACTAGCAGTCTGGTTAATAAGCTTCTTTACAGGATAAGTGTACCTGTTTTTATTGCATTAATTTATTATAACACATAGAGAATGCCAGGCTTTTATTCAGGCTGAGGAAATGCAGCTTCTTTACATTAAAAATTATGTTACATTAGACTAATGATGATTGAGTACGCCAATCCCTAATTTAGCTGTTTCATTTATATCTTTGAATTGTCTTTCAAGCATTCTTTACACTGGAATGCAGATAAGTACCATTTTGTATATTCGAGCTACATAAAGGGAGCAATCTTTTTTTTAATGATCACTGGTAGCACTTTATTGCAAGTGGTTCCAAGAAAAAAATGAAAGAGGGACTGTATGCAATCTATCTACAGTAAACTGCAGCTGCAGAGGTGTTAGATACACATTCATGACCCTTAGTATGCTAAATCTTTTTGATACACATAATGAAGTGACATCTAGGGCAATACCTGATTTCCAGAATTACATTAGGTAAAACATCAGGTTGGGACAAATTCTGTTTGTTTTTTAAGGTTTAATTCTTAGCCCAAGCACGCAGCTCGTATAAAGGCACTATGCTTGACCATATATCCTGTCAAAGGTAAATCAAATGCAACTGTGTAGCATTGTATAATCTTATATATCACATCAATATCCTTCTGCAAAATAATTACGTCAGTCACTGCCTGTTTCCAGGAAACTTTGCACTGACAATCCCTTGTAACCCGCTACTGGCGGCAGCTCCTTTCGCCTCAGCTTCCAGCTGTCCAGCGGGGCATGCCAAGTCACAGCAGGACCTGAGGAGTGTTTGTATTCAACTGTGGCACCGAGCTTTATGGAGATTTGCCTTCTATATTGTGCACTTGCAGACAAGTGGGATTTCCAGGACCCAGCAGGGGCTCCCCGGTGTTTATGCTGAGGTGGTTAGCTAGTTGGCAAATTGCTCTGGGCCAGAAAACGTGTGACAGAGGAAAATGTATTCCATTAGCTTTTCTGTCAATAACATCTTAGCGCTGACTTATAACACAGTAGCTTTCATACTGATCTGGTCTCCTAATTTTAATTGTGGGATTGACTGTATTTTGCAATCAGGAATTTTTGGTGAAACTGGAAAGAAAAGTATTTTCTTCCTTCCTTAGAAACAATATGCTGTTAGAAATATAAGCAACAGAATATAAACAACTTCAACCACTCTAATAAGCCATTGACAAATACATAGTTATACTGACTTGGAAAACAGCTAATCCTTTTGATAGGTACAATGTTATAATTTTGAGAAGACTCATAATAATGCCTTCTTTTAGATTTTACTCTGCGGTGCATGGTGGAGTAGCATTTTGCATGACCACTTGAGTCTCGCAGCAGTTTTCATAGATTTTTGAGACCCAAAAAAGGAGTGTACTGCAATTTGCAGCAGACAGAAAAGCTAATTTACACTTGGGGGAGTGCGGTTAATTCAGTCAGTTAGAAGTATTACTCTCCTGCTCTGGACTGATTCTGATCTTGTTTACATTGTACATATTTCTGCTGTGCTTTATTGCAATTTGAGTTGGAGAGACACTGCTGATTCAACTAAGACTTTCATCAGTGTAAGATGTAAAACTGAGGAGCTTTAAGGGTCATGTAAGATAAAACTAATAATTAAGCTACAGTTTAATTTTATTTAGAAAAATAATTTAGTGGGTATTTTATCTCTTTAAATGACAATTTCAGGTGTACTCAAAGCTAAAAAACATTAGATATTTCAGAATTTAGGAGAAAAATGAGTGTATATGCCAAACAGAAACATGGGACACAGCACAAGGCTCTGTCAATTTAGGACACTGGGACTCCTCAGATAAGTCTGCTTTCTAATAAGCTTAGTTACCCAGTTACCGACTTTGAAGTCCTTTCACATGGAACACTCCCACAGCTTGTAAGGGGAGCTGTGCACACAAAAGATTGGCAGTAGAACGTGTGTTTCTACATTTGATTACATTCATATAGCAAATGTAATAAAGATATAACACTCTACATGAATTGAGGCAGGTAATAACAGCTACCAGTGACCTCTGTGCAAAAGAAAAGCATAGAAATGCTTTCTATATAATATCCAGCATCTTGCACTGCCTTGGTAAAAACAAATGGGTTTGGTACTCAGGTGGTTTCTACAGTCGTTCCTACATTTGGTAGTGCTGGTGTAAACGGCCACATGTGGGCTGTATGAAAAAATAACACAGAGGAGAACAAGGCTTCAGGGTTCCTATTGATACAATTACAAATAGCAACTACTTAGTCCAGTGCGGGATGGGATTTTGCCAAGATACGTTCCCTTCAGCTGACCCAGATCAATTCCAGTGCTATAGATACTATTGCCATACTATTGCTTCCAATGAGCTGAGTTATAAAATTCCAGGAGAAGGATTTCCTATACTTAGAGATCGCTAGAAGAAAGGCAAAGTTGTGTTTCTGCCCAGGATATTGCCCCACCGGCTGTAAAAATCTTACCTTAGCGTTACTGGTTCAGGACCGTGGTAACAAGAGCAGCGACTCGGCTGCTACACGATGGAAGGGTAGGCACACACCTGAAAAACACGGAACGTTTTTAAGGAAAAACCTGAAATATAAACAGAAACCTGAGTTTTTTGGCGTGGCTCACCTTTGGGACTCTCCCCGCCGCGGCCCTCAGGCGGCTCCTGCCCGCGGCGGGCGGAGTGGTCTCGGCTCTCCCTGGCCCTGGCTGCCGGGCCGCCCTTGCTGGCAGCCGCCGACAGGGGTCTCCAGCACACCGCGGAACCGCCCGGGAGGCGCTGGGCCGGGGCCGGACCGGGGCCTGGGCCGCTCCCCGGCCGCCAGCCCCTGCCGCAGCCGTGGGTTGTGGCTCCGTGCGGCTGTTGGCAGCGGGCGTTGTGTTTTGTTTACATCAGGCGGCTGTTTCTCCCCTTTGGAAAGGAGCGCGGTGCCGCCGGCGCCGGGTTTGGGCTTTTCCACGGAAAAGAGCGAGAGCAGCCACTTGGAAGGGACGAATGGCTTTGGTCTGACACAGGCTAGGCACCCAGACTTCGATAAAATAAAACATTCTTGATACAGAACGAGGTAAAATGATGCACGGCTTTCATTCAGGGCCCAAAGCCTTCCTCTTTCCAATAGACCTAATACTAGTATTTTAGTATTCAGACAACAGAAGGCAGAAAAACTGTTTTGTTACAGATGATGGTAAATAATAGTGCCATTTTGTTACATGAATGAGACATTTGCAATTAGTTATTTTTTATACATACGCAGAGTTTGGATTATCTTTTTTTTTTTTTTTTAAATTAATTAAATGATTCAGGAAGACAACTGTCCGGAAAGCTTAGGGCATTTTCCAACTGGAATGCAGCTCTATAGTCCATGACAATGTACAGTGGTTGATGAGTTACTTCTAGAGGCTTCTGAATTTTAATGATGTTGGAGATGATATTGTGTGTCCTTCAGCTTGTTAGAGTGACACTAGCACTCCATAAATCATAATACCTGTGTATTGTAAAATCAATACAAAAGTGCTATCTCAGCACTAAACCTTAATAAGTTTTTCAGTGCTCTAACAGCTTAAACTTTGCTGTAATGCCATTGGACCTGCAGGTTAGGATCAGAGAGAGCATGCTTAATTTGTTTTGTAATAGAGACTTTTCTTTAATGAAGGACCGATTAGTAAAGCTTTGGTTGCCACTCTGGTGATCCGTTGGCAGAACAGCCTCTGCAATTAAACTCGTGTATCTCTGTCCTGAAGCAAAAAAGCAGGCTTAAACAGTCAATAAATGTTAATCCAGTCAGAACCTGTCTGTGCCTTTGAAGACTGCCCATGAGGGGTTTTTCAAATCACATTTTTTTCATCTTGTTTTAAATATGGCAGTCCCCATAGAGCTGGTACATAGTGTACAAGGCCTCCCACTGCTCTGTAATAAGATCTGGCAAACTAACCGCATTCTGTACAGATCTGTCATCTTTAGGTTTGTTTGTCCCTCCTCATCCCTCCAGAGCTATCTGTATCTACTGGTTATAAAAAAAAAAGCAATCATTGCATTTTACATTGCCCACACAAAAGTTAAAAAGACTGATTTAAAAATCTTTATACAAAACATGTTACTGTGGATGCATACAACTTTTATAATTTACAAATATCTCCATCTCCCCCAAACTTTTTTCCATTATTATTTGTTTCTTTGTGGGGTGATACTCAGGACAGGAAGTTTACATTTATATGTAAACTGCAAAACATACAAGTGAAACATAGAGCTGCCAAGCAACTGTCCTCAAAGCAAGCAAAAAGAAAAGTTGAACCTTATATAAATTGTTGTTGCTCTCTCTAGGATATGCTTCTCATGAAAGGCTGCCAGATATTTATCTAATTGTTTTCCATTCTTGTCTGCTTGCTTTCTTTTCCTGTGAACAGGATAAAAAAAGCAAGTTAATAACTAAAAGCAGAGGGAGGGTTAGTGGAAAGTTGGCTGATAGATTTGGGAGGGAAACATGGGTGAAAGAAAGAGGCAATTCCCAATCTTTAAATGCTTTCCATTTGATGAAACACAGTCAGTGCTATGAGCTTCATTTTCTTCCATTTCCCAGCCTGTTTTCTAGCTCTTTAGCTGCATGTACATAAAGCATTAACATACATGGGAGAGTGCATTAAATTTAGCCTGATCATAACTGGCGTCCCCTTTATGTTGTTTTTAGGCTTTTGCTCTTCTTCAGGAGACTGAGAACTTCAGTTAAAAAGATGAAGAAACTTGTATAAGTCCACTGGACTGGAAATGAAAATTTCTTGCTGGAGAGAGAAAGAGAAGGAAACGAGGGATAACAGCTTCTTTTTACAAAGGGCCAAATTTGTGACTAGCACAATGCCCTGACTTCCTCTGAGTCCCTCTCCTCCCTGCCAGCCTGGCCTGGCAGAATTCAGAGGACATGAACTGACAAGTGAAACTCATGATGGACCTCTGGGCAGTGCAATTGGCACAGTGCAATCACGCAAGATTTTGGCCAAGGCAGGCAAGAGTGCCAGTACTGTGATGGGATGTTCTCTGCTAGGTCCTGTGGGTGGTCAGAATAGTACAGAGCACCAAGCTGGCTTCAGTTTAAGATGTGCCAAGGATGTAAGAGCTATGTGTAGCACTGTAGCCGTTATTAACTATGTTCTATTACTTATAGATACAGATATATACATATATCCTACCATCATCACCTGTTTGAAATAATTAGTTTATGATGAAGAATAAGATTTTTTAAAAATACCAATATATATGTTTTTAAAACGACCACTCTTCCTTCCAGCTTATTCAAGCCCTGCTCTATTGTGAGACCAGTCATGGGCAGTGACAGAAGCCACGGTGTACATGTTTAGTAATCGTTTGAAGCTGAGATCCAATAAGAAACATATTGTGTCCTATTCTTTGCTGTGTTTCCCTTTTCATTATACCAGATTCTATCTTAGCTTTTGATAACTTAATTCAGACTAGTTTATGATACAGGTACTTGCCCTGACTTACCTCTTACACCACCCCTGATTTCAGCCCTTTGTATTTCCTCTGGTAGCCAGTATTATACAGCCACGATCGAGCTTGATTTTTGTCTTCATTCACCCTCCTGTGATCTCACCAAAGTCACTGGCAGCAGACTTTGGGTTCCTTTTCAGTCAGGTTGTGTGCAGCCTTGCAGAAATCATAGAGGAGATTTTTGCAAAAATACAGAAATCATAACTGCAGTCTGCAGATTTTGATTCATTAAAAACATGAGCACAACCTGGGAAGGGAGAAAAAGGAGTCAGATGGTGTCTTTTGGATAAAATAGAGCTAACAAAGGGATTTCCAAAGGGGCAAGGGAGTCTTTAAATATTGGGAAGTGCTTATTCAGTCCATGAAGCTGTGGAGGCCACACAGTCCTAGGCAATAACAGCACAATAGCATGGATATTGGTGGCCTGCAAGTCCTACTAATCCACAAAAGACATTTGTAAGTTATGTTCTTGAATGGAACATACATTATACACTAATAATTACATTTAAAAATCTTTTTCAAATGGGATGTGATTATAAAGTGTTTAAATTCTTTTCATTTAATTTTCCAGCATTCTACCACAAAGAGCTGGGCCACATGTTCCTGACTGTATGTGGTTAGTTATGTATTTTACTCAGCACATCCCCAAATTTAAGAAAACAGGACTAGATCCTGCAGACTGTGAAATACTGCCAAAAAGGAATAAAAGGGAACAAACACCTCTTCAAGCAAAATGGTGTACACAAAATGTTTACTGTCACAGAAGACCTGGTAAAGCATAAAGAAATACATACAGCATTCAAAGAGTGAGAATGTATTCATGGTCATGAGGTCTCTAGTAAGACAGGCAGAAGTGAGCAGAAGGTTGGGCAGAGGCTAGCTGTGGCCAGAGGCCTTTACCTGGAGCTGTTGACCATGGCTGTCTACAGAATCCCTCTAGATGTTCTCTGATATATCTGCTCACCTAGTCCTGCATCATATCTAAGTGTGAACTAACCTTTTGAGAAACTGAAGCTCAGATGAGCAGAACTATGTTGGTTTCTTAGCCTGGGTCAGTGAAAATGGCTTCTGACCACATGGTCGCAAAGCTGGCTGTGTTTGGTCAGTGGAAAGCAGCAGGATTAGGGAATGGTGCCTATCCCCACTGTTCAAAAAATTCGGTTTATCTCTTTGAAAAAATTGTCTGGTTACTGGGCCAGCATTACCTTCTGAAGGACTAGAGTTGTTTGTGTTAAGGCAAGTTGTCTGTATAAGCTGGGACCAGGGTGGGGAGATGGATTTGAAAAGGAGGAAAAGGGAGACACTAAGCACTAGGTTTTGTTTGCTTTCCACTAGGTTGCTAGCACTTGCTGAGCGACAGCTGCGTGAGCACAGCCAGACCATGACAATTACTGCAAATGGAGAAAAATCAGAAACTTTAAACAGGCCCTCAAGGTGACAAATGGAAATCTGTCTGTGCCTGGATAAGCATGCATGTATCTCTTATGCACTTTCCCACTTGCACACTGTTGGGATGCCCACGGGGGTGGGTCAAAGTCGCCCCAGTTATTCAGAGTGGGTGCTACCTCAGCAGCTGGAAGGGGTATTAATAAATTTGGAGTAAATCCTCGCATGAGCCACAGGGGTCTGGGCAGCCTCTGTAATTGTGAGACACTCAAAGACTCTCCAAGAAATTTAGAAGCCTTTGCATGTTGTTTCAGTGGACTCCAGGGTCAGCCTTGGGTGGCTGCAGGAGGTGAAACTTTAAGTAGACTACAGCCTTATAAAATATCAGCAGACACACACTTGAAAGCCTAATGATCAGTTCAGCTTGGCTTAATTAGGTTTATGTGTTCAAGGATATCCTGGCAGATACTCTTGAAGAAAATTAACGCTGAAACAAAATTCTGCTGATCTGATGGAGAGCCTGAGCCTACCTCTGCGTGAGAGCCGGCTCTCTTAGCTGATTCCTTGTACTCAGGGAGGAGGGCTGAGCCCAAATATCTCACTTGTTCATCAGCCATCAACTCTTTTTTTGGTGTGGTGACAAAGATCTGTGCTTGGGAAGTTGGTGAATTCGCTCAGCGCTGCTTGCTGACTTGCTTTCTCTCCCTTTAAAATCTTATCCACCCATTGCAAAAAATAAGTCCATGATGAATAGATTTTTGAATTGGCTTATAATTGGTTATTCTACTCTATAATATTAATTTTCATCTTCAACTGTTCATTGATTGAAGAATACTGGATGTGGATTGTTAGCTTTCTTCGTGACACTTATATGGAAGAATGATTTGGAGAATATGTTAGTGCATATTGATGACATTTTCCATCTCCTATTTATTTTTAAAGTATTTATCTTATTTTCTTAGTTGCTAGAAGCAATGCTAGCTTCTCTGGCTTCTATTTTTTAACCTAAATTTTTAAATAATCAACTATTAACTGTTTAAAATGCTAAATAATAAAAAAACCCTAAACATGGAACAAAATGTAAACCCCATTAAAATGAGAAAGATTCCCCTGAAGAAAAAAGAGTCAGCTTTGCCCATCTTACCAGTCTTTCTGATTTCCTTTCAAATACTTCCACTTCTCTCTCCATGTTGCAGTGTTTCCAGATGCACAGTAGTGTCCTGTTTCTTTGGGCATTTCTACCAGAGTGAAGCTGAAAGAAAAGCATTTGCAGTAAGGTTACTAAGGCTACTCAATTCACTTTAAGATTTGTAGATATAAATGGCTTATGTGAACGCTTCTGAAGTAATACACTGTGCTTATGGTAATTTAATAAACAGTGGTTTACCACCCACAACTGGAAGAAATCCCTCAGTTTGATCTGTGGCACAAGCCTAGGAAAGGCTGACGTTGCCAACGCTATGTGCATAGTGGAGGATGATGCTGGTGGCAGCTCCACCTGAGTGTTTAGTGGCTTGGACACTGGCAGCCCGAGGGGGACACCCAGACCCTCTCTTTGGCACAGCTGTTGCAAGGGCTTCAGGGACTGTTTGAATACCAGTGCCCTCATGTGAGCTACTTTTGTGGGGCCTTTTTCTGTCAAAGACACTCAATGTCCTTCATGGAGTCAAGATCACGCCCTGTGAAATAAATCCATCATGCAAGAACCTGCTTTCCAACTTCCCTAGAGATGATTTAATTTAAAACAAAAAAGCCTCACAAGGCTACACACTTCTCACCTCAAATCTTCATACTTTAAACAATTAACTTGCTGAAAGAGACTGCCAAAGAATGTAACTACACCCATTTCAAAATTGGTTTATTTTGTTACTGTCTTCCAAGAAGTGGCAAAACTAATTTAAATGAAAATTTGTATTTAGGAAACAATCAACAAACCACACACATAGCCACATGCACAGCTCGACTTGCTGCTGGGGTGAACCATGGCATACCAAGTTTCAGCCTGAAGCTAATTTTTTACAGCCAAGTTATAAAGCCCTGAAAAGGGGGGTTTATTGTGGAAACGCTGACAGGACCATAGTGGTGCTACTGGCTGCCTCTCTAATTAGTCTAAAGAATGGGAAGTTATATTTTGCAATATGTGGTAAGCACTATTGTTCTGATGTTGCTGGTTATGCCAGAACTACAGGCTTAATTTGGTGCTACATATTCTATTACAAGCTTGAAAAGGCGAGTTTAACTCTTTCACTGTCATGAAATGTTAGCACTTTCAGACAGCAACCTTGATTTGTATTTTCAATTCTATAAATATTAAAAGATGCAGTTTGGATTTGCTTTTGGTGACAGTAGCAGATCCCTGCTGTGTTCAGTCTACTTTGAAGAAGATGTGGAGCCCACATGGTGTTTCTTGCATGTTTTCCAGAGACTACTTTTAAATTCCTGCAATAAAAGTTACTTTTTTCCCCCTGTTTAAGTGTTTTGTGGTAATGTTTACAGAGAAACATCCTGCCAGCAGACTAAAGTAAATAAAAGACAGGACACCAGCAACATAAAACACATCATTTTACTACTGTTCTCTCACCACCTGCACCCCCCCATCTCTGCCAGAGCTCCCTGCTCTTAATTCTGCCTACCTGATCTGGCTTCTACTGGTTTTGACTTTTGCAGAGCATGTTGAAGGTGGCAGGAGCCATTTACCCTGCCATTCTCTCCTTTTCTGCTGCTAGGTTGCTGTAGTATCATGGTGATGAAGCAACTTCTGTATTTTGCTATCTCTTAGGCAATAATTAATTCTTTGTAAGCTGTGATGCTGCTACTGTGCACCATCACAGTGCTTCACAGCTCTCATCACAAGCCTGCAGCCCCTATGCCAGCCACCCCACAACCAGTGACAAAAGACCAGGCCTTGCTCCAAAGGTAGGGCAAACATAAGGGAAATGGATTGCTGCAATTAGAAGATTACACAGGCTTCTAACATACCAAGCATATCTTAAAAACATGCATAATTATACAAAAATGAGTCGACCCACTCATTTAAATGAGACAACTACGTGATTAAGTGCTGTGCTCTCATTTTGCTAATTTGTTTATTTGGGGTTTTTTCTCCTAATACAGTATGTATGGTGTCTTGGAAAATGTTTCTCACTTAGAGTTGCTATATAATTGCTGTTGTTGCTATTGTTAGTGTGCTGGGGCTGGGCACAGGCCTGTGCATCAAGGGCAGGTTAAAGTAAGGTTCTAAACACCCCTGTCTATTTGTTTTAAATATACTATTATTCCTTCAAGTGCCTACAAATCCTTATTAGTTATTACACTGTCACAATAAATTCTCATATTTACACCTGAAATCAGGCCATTGCCTGATCTGTCTCTCCTGTCTGGATAAAACTGTGAATTCACAACAATACCTCCTGTTGTAGTCAACATCATGCTATTTGGCACTGCAAGTATTAATTGAGTGGCAGTAAGAAATTAATCTATTCTCTTTCTTCCCTGCGTTCTACTCCCATCCATTTGCAAGGAATGTCCTTGTCTGGTGCTTGACAGTACCTGCAAAGCCTTCAACATAGAATTTGGTACGTCTGCTGAGATGACACTGAAGACAACAGTAGTGGAGCAGTGGATTATTTTCTAAGTGCTAATCCTTAATACAGCAATCCATGCTTGTTCAGCAGTGCAAGGTCTCTGTTTCCTTCCTCTTTTGTATTTTATTTGCTGCCACCTACATGGGAGGAAGCCTCTCAGGAACGACCTGATGGGCTGATGCATCGTGATTTGACTCAACCAGATCTGACCCAACAAGCAATGCTCAGAATTAGATCACAGTCTCTGTGTGCATTAAGGTCTACAACCTACAGTAGCTCCGTTAGTCTGTTGAGCAACCAGACTGGCTCTGATTGAAATTACCATTTTGATGCTCTGACCTTCAGATTTCTTAATAAAGCAGAAAATTACCTGTTCACTTGTCCTTCTGGCTGTGGGGAGGCAGAGTGGCACCGGCTGAGTGAGCCAATACAAAATTTAATTTAATCAATGCTCCCAAACACAACATCAAGACAAGAAGGGGAAAAAAAATATTTAAGAACCTGATCCTTCTTTAAAAGAGGGATTGCTCCCACTGCCACAAATGGGCCTTCTGCAGCCCACGGAAGGTCAATGACAGTCCTGCCAGTGCTTGGCTAAATAGGCAGACACACACCTCCTGCATCAGCTGCTGAATTATGAGCTCCTCTTCAGAGTCTGGAAGAGAAGGAATGGAAACAGAAATAGTTTCTTCACAGACGCAGGTGATTGTAGCAAAGGGGAAAAACTCTTTACTATGTTAATCTGAAAATCACGTATAAAGTAGATAGAATCAGTGATGCCCACTCCGAGGGCAGTTGTACCCTATGAAACCTGATGTGGAGGAAAAGACACCCTCATCTTTGAAAACGAAATTATTTTGTAAGTGCTGTATTGCCATGTGATATTAAGTAGTAGGTAAAAGCTACTAACCTAGTATGAAGCAAGAGAGAATCTACTTAAATAAACTGGATTATTTTATATCTGTTTACATTGGATTTATTTCCAGAGTAAATACATGAAAACACCAAGACAACAGTTTAGGGACAGCAGACCACAAGAAACTCTTTCAACCAAGAGATATAAAAATTATGTCCTACTGTACGCAAAACACACCAAAGCAAACACCACCCACTTCCCTGCCAGAATTGCTCACAAAAGTAAGTAACCTTTCTGCATTAAACTACTCATCCTGAAATTCAAAGTGAAAGGATAAAAACAATTACCAAGGTCTATTGTTGAAAAAAATAATCTGGAAAAACTGTAAAAGCAAACTGAGAAGACTGGTAAAAATAAAAATGAAATGCACAGATATTTGAAAAAATGTTTTTGTTGTATTATCCATGAAGCTGATAATTGGATCTTACTTATTAAACATTTTCATTATTAAAACTAAAATATATTTATGTTTTTCATGACAGTCGGCAAGTACTTTCATTGCTTTGTAAAATAGTATTGAATTGTACTCTAAATTTAATCTGTATATAGATTTTGAGGGTGTTCACTCACACGTATTTGTAAGCATGCATAATTAATTTTAAAGTGTACCTTTTTTTTTTTCTTCTGGCAAAAATCGAATCTCATCAGGTTTTGTTAGTATAAAAATCTGGAAATTGCTACTTAATGTATCTAGATAACTTTGATCTGGAAATCTCTTAAGAGCAGAACTTCATGTGAGATATCCAGTCATTCCTGATTTCAGCCCCATGGAAATGTGCTACAAGCAGGTTTCCCATTCTATTTAGTCTTCCAGATTAAAATAAGTAAGAATAATAATTAGCCTTTTTACTGTTGTATATTGTCAAAGCAGATGAAAGTTACGATTAAATAAGCACTGAAAATTTTCACTGAAACATTTTAGTATATCAACAAACAGTTAATCAAACACTTTTGAACATTAAGGGATGACCTGGTTCCATTTGATTCCTTTCTAATAAAGGTTCACCTTCTTGTAGATGACCACAGATAAACTCATGATGAAGATCTGGTTGATGCATGTTCAGGCTTTTGGTGTGCAATGAAATGTTACACATCACCATTTCCCTGGTAAAGCAGGAACTTCTGTACAGAAAAAAGTGACCAGTGAACACAACGTCCCTTTAAGGGGTGCAACATTTTGTCACAGATGCAAAGAGCACCACAGGAACAGATCACAAAGGTGACATCCAGCTGGAATTTGTGATAGGTTCAATCACACTACATTGATAGTAGCCTCAGGGAAAGGGGCTTTATGCCAACCAACACACTGTACCAGATGGGACATCAGAAAGGAAGCATCTGATTCCTACACATCTGATAGCTCTCACTCTTCATTCTGCCTAAACTACCTGGGCATGAACACGATGGCTTCCTGCTTGCTTTGCATGAGCAGAATGGCCAGCAGTGCTGAAAGAACAGCCTGGGCACTTCCCTCATTCCTTTGCAGGGTGCCTAGTGATGGGCCCTGCATCACCTCATGGTCCTGGGCCTCAGCAGCCTGGTGTTTCTGTGCCTCCTGTCAAAGCCTGCATCACAGCTCAGCTGCAACCTCAGCTCTGGCAGCACCTCTGGATGAGGTGTGCCTGTTTTGGGAGGGAAACTGAAACTGGGGAAAAACAATGTGTGGGGAGAGCACAGACTCAACTGAGGTAAGACAGTAGCTCTGCTCCAGAAATGTACCTGGAGGACACTGGGGGAAGTGGCCAGGATGTCTCCAGCTCCAGCCCTCTGCAGCTTTGTCCCCATGGCCTGCAAGGGACCAAACTAGCAGTGGCCTGAGGCCAGCACAGAAATAAGCTGCTTTTTAAAATGTTCTAATGCTTTGTTCTTGGATATTTATTTTCTGTTTTCACTGGGACAAATCATACATAGAAAGAGACTTTTGTGAACCCAAAATTAAGGCAAAGAAGGGCTGTTACAGGGCTTGGGGTTTTTTTACTTGAAAAACTGTTTTATACCTGAGACTTCTCTCAGGAAGAGAGCACGCCATAAAAATTTTATGTGCATATTAGAATGTTAAAAGCACTATAGTAACAAGCCCTGTGTTTTAAATAAAATATAAGTACTGATTCCCGTATTAGGAGCCTCAAAGTGAAGCCTCAAAGGCTCACTCTAAAAATTAAGGACCACTAGACTCTAAACCCAAATAAAATCCAGGAAGCTGGGAATACCAGAGGGATTATTAGAAATAGCATTGCATACATAATGAGCTCAAGTGATCATAGATGAAAGATTTACCCAAGCTGGATTTGGAGCTGCACATAGTTGTGCACGGAGGCCAGCAGAGTGATGGAGTAGGCTAGACTTGATGGTGTTGTGATCACTGAGCAAAGCATCCTGGCAGCCCACAGCCTCTTCTGCATGTCTCCACTCTTCCGTTAGCTTCACAGCACTTTGTGTCAGATCCCTTCAGGATGGTGCAGCCTGTTTCTGCAACAGAAAAGACAAGGATTGGTGCTAGCTGCCATCCCCACTTCTCACTGGCATGGTATCACTCTACAGCAAGGCCATGAGTTTTACTGGCATTATTCTGGATTTATACTTGTGTATCTGAGGTCAAAATTTGACATGAGTGAACATCCAAGTGAGTTATGCATAGAAATATTAAGAATTGCTCTTTATGCAAGTCTCACAAATAAATGTATATTAGGCCTGTAGCTGCACTGTAGCTGGGAATTCAGCTCACTTTTTATAGTTGGACTCTGCATTGTCCAACATAATGTTATCCACAGCCTGACTCTCCCAGTTCATTTATCCCTTTGCAAAAGAAGTGTTAAGTGGATCTAGAAGCACACTGTTGTAGTCTGATGGGCTGTTATCTCCATTTTATATTCTCTCTCTCCACAAGCACAAACCACAAAATTTTAGGGAGTCAGGCTCACATGGAATACACATATAGTGCTACACAGCACTGCTTTTACTGAGCAATACGATAACTGTTCTATCCCTTTGTTAATCAACAGGCAAAGAAAAAAAGACAAAATATGCTTCAATAAGCAGAAAATTCATTACCCAAAAAATGTGCAGGAAGAAGAAAACACTTAGTACTATGCTTTCCTTCTGTTCCTTTTGTTAAAATTTTAATGACACGTTCCAAATGGCTAAAACATTTACGAAAAACATGGGAAGCTATAATCTGCATAGTTTTCTTTTAGGGCTCTTTAACACATCTTCTAAGAAGTCCCAGAGATGTTAGCCAACCCATTATGTGTAATGAATCTTGGCATGAAACAACAGCACAGCAGCAGCTACACATGAAGCAGCCTGTACCATAAATTATCTCAAATACAAACCAAATTCCCCTTGTTTATCATGTATATAAAGCATCAGTGTTCAAGATTCCCTCCAGAAGTGCTGGACTGTGTGTAATATTACTCATAGCGTAACAAGGTCTAGTTCTGTCATTGCAATTGCTTCGTTCCTCCAATGATAAAGAGCAGATATGTAGCAATAGGAAGGCTGTCCAAAGAAATAAAAATATCAACAGATTTAACAAAAAGTCTGGGGCAACTGTGTGGAGAGGTAAGTGCCACTGCAGATCATTTTAAAGTTTTTAATTAAGTCACCAAGGCTGAGTGAAGTTCTTCGCTGGTGCAGCACAGTGTTGCCCTGCTGACCTCAAGGCTGAGAACACATTAAGGGTAACTCAAGATCAGAATATGGCAGAAACATAGGTTTATATCACAAGCAATGGCATTTGGTGCCAATATTCAGCTGCCTGTGCTACCACCAAGAAGGAATCCATACCTGTATGTTTGGGACACTGCTAAATCTGGCTATGAAAACAGCCCATTTTAGCACAGACCTACCTGCTTCAGCCATACAGAAGTCATCCCTAAGGGATGATAAAAATCTCTAGGAAGCAGAAGGCATGCCTGAAAGCCATAGAAATGCAGAAGCAGAGAAGTTGCTGAACAGGAAACCTTGAGTCTCACAGGCATGTATTTTTGGGCAGTGAGTGCTGACAGGGTTCTTTGCCAGAAGCTTAGCTATGGTCTGTAAATTTATTGACTCAGAAATACAATGGAAACCTGATTCTGTATGTGTTGCATTTGCACATCAAATACTGTTGGTTTGGTGGGGTCTTTCTGATTATATTTCAGCAGTCCAGGTTTCTCTGCTTTTTTAAACAGTATGACTGGAAAACTGTAGGTTAGGTGATTTTTCCTGATCACCTAAGGCACAAGATTATGCAAAATTGCCTGCTCTGCCCCCATGCCATCTTGAGGTAGAGTTCATCCAGCTCAGGAAGCAGAGCTCCCTTCCCCAGGAATGCATGAGGCAAAACCAAGGTTACTTGAGAAATGTATGACCCTGCCATTACAACTTTTGCTGCCCTGAGGTGGTCAGAGTTTTACGCTTTGGATGCACACTGCACTTTTGTTGCCTGAAGATTCAGCCAGAGAACCTGGATGTGAAACCTGCCATGAGGGTAGGTGACTGCTCTGGAAGTCAGTTCTAAAGGACAAGGGAAATGGAAGCATCTTTCTGGGGTTGCTTGAGAGAGAAAATAGTAATTAATTGAAAGCTCTTGGAGTTTTGCAGTTTTGAAAACAATTCCCAGAGAATAAGATACCAGTACCTAGTCAGAAAAAAAATACTGAAAGGTGTAGGCTATTTATTGAAGGTTTCTGCAACATATAACCTTTGTTAGTACCATAAAGTGTGTGATTTTGTTTTTCCTACAGGAAAATACAGTGTACCCTTATTGTGTGCATTTGTATGTACAGAATATCCATCTCCTAGTATCTATCATCAGTTTACATACACTCATATATGACAACTATTTATAATTTACAGTCATATGTGAGCATCTGCACCATCTTTTTCCCTTATATTTATATTTATGTATTTTTTGAAAATTATTCTTTTGTATGATTATTGCCAACCATTAAAAATAATCCCAGAGAGCAACAACATCTGAAGCAGCAAATAAGAAGATAGAAAATTTTAAATATTTCCACAAGACCCATGCTACTTGGGTATTCGTTACATCTTGTAGCTGAAAGAGTCGACTAGAATTCATTTATAAGCTGTGTTGGTTTTCTGTGGTGAGATTTGTACGTAACAACAAGTCTCTGGATCTTGTTAGCTCAGGACAAAAAGTCATGCTTTGGAGCAGTTGCCCCAGCAGGAGGATAAAAGATGATGGTTGGTAATTACATCCATTTTGCACTGTTGAGCAGATGTTCTTGCAGATAGATTTTGGCTGGCATTTACAGAACATCACTAGTGAATCTCATGATAGCGTTGGAGGAATGTTTCTACAAGTGGATGAAGCTGCATGCTTGTAATAAAAAGATTATGAACAGAAGAAAAAAAATTAAAATAAAAACATGGAAAGCATACCAGCTAAACTACTTCAAAAATTTGTTTTTGTTTTTTGAAACAGGTTATATTTAATCTTGAATAACCTGAGTGTGGGCCAGTGGATTTAGAACTTAGCTTAATAAGCTGTAGGTGTTATGAGTTGTCAATATCCAGAGAGGACACAACAGTCTGCATAGGGCCAAAATCAGAGAAACTGGAAGGAGGTTCAGGGCTGGAGGGGCACCAAAGTAATAGCAAGCTAAGAATACCCCTTACCTGGCATAGGACTGACAGCTGTTTGAAGAAAACTGAACTGCTACCAAAAACACAAGGTAAAATTTGTTAGAAAGAGAACCCAGCTCAACCCTGATGGCTGACTTAATAGTGATAGATGCAATAAAGTGGGGGAAAAAGATTCTATTTACATATTTATAGGTGATTCCAAATGTTTAAAAATATTAACTAATTATTAACCCACATTATTCGTCCCTGGAATGGAGGGGCATTCTTTCCTTCACTGTATGACTGGGAAATGACTTGCTTAAGCCCACACAACAGCTCAGCTGCAAAAGTGTAATTGTGGTGCAAGATCTCCCACTCTCAGCCCTTTACTCAGACTCTAGATAGGTTTCTGAATAGGTCCTCTTTTAGGTGGTAAGCTCAACATTAAAATCAGAATGGTGAAAGTATGTCAGACTGAGCAATTCTCAGTATTTCTACCAAAACAACCTCCTGAAGAATGATGGCATTTTTAAATCAGCCAACTAAATGTATAACTTTCTATACATTTTTGTACATTGAATGATGGAAATATGCTATCACAACTGGAGCTGGACTCCTGATTTGACCAGGCCATGGGCTGCCAGCATGCCTGTTAGTGGAAGGATTTATCAGCAAGAAGTATTTTAAAAACAGGGCATTTACAATTGGATTAGAATCCATTCCCCTTCATTTTACCTACCTGCAGTAATGCTGACTTTCAAAATCCCCTCTTTCTTATGCTGGGTGAATGATGCTAAAAAAAGAGACAAACCTGTCCCTACTGGCAGGTGCCAGCTTGCAGAATTAGATATGGTGCTCTGCTCACCCCTTTCCTGATCAGGGCATCAGACATTGCACAAAGCGTCAGATGAAGTTTCGTGTGTAACGCCAAGGGTGTTTGGAATAATAAAAGAGACTCATTGCCGCCACATGCTTTGGTTTTCCATTTTGGTTCCAAAGGGAAAATTTGGTCCAATAGCCAAATTACAATAAATTGGGGATATTTCTTAAGGCATTTAGGGCTAGTGCATGCCTTGACTTCAGCTAAGGATGTTGTTCATTTTACTCCAAGACTGAATTTTGCTAATGTGCTTTAAACTGAAGCTGCTGGTGTTCCTCTCATGCAAAAGATCTGAATAAGGAGATGACTAGAAAAAGGTTACTAGGAAGAGACAGCATCCAGAATAGGAAGGGACAAACCAGAATACATTTACATGTTAAAAACTTGAATTTAAAAAAGTAGATTAAAAATAAACCAAAAACACCTTCCTCAAATTATCTACTTGTGTGTTTTTCTCTCAATTGTCAGCTGAACTAGAAGATAGAATGGCTGAGGAGGTTATTTTGCCCCAGAGCCCACAGTGGGACTGAGCTGATGCAGAAGGCTCTGGTCAGTATGGGTTTCTAGAAGGGGAAAGCAAGCAGCCCATGAGAATCCTAGAGCTCATACCACTTATTCAGATGGACATTGCCACCTACTATCTTGGTCCTGTTGTTGGAGCTCCATCCACTTTGCGTCACTGAGGGTTGCCAGTATCTTCTGCAGTACTCAGCAGCCTACAGACTTGTGTGCATACATGGCATGGCACCAGGAAGGCTGGGCAGTCTTGCAGTGAAAGACTTCTTCTTGTGTATTTCTAAGCACAGTCTCGAAGGAAAGCAATTTGTAGTCTCACTGCTCACGATGCGTATTTGCCCAAACAGCTAGAGGAACAGAGAAAGCATTTTCTTTCGAGTTTATGCTCATGTATTTAACGTATTTTTTCTAGTTTTTTCCTGTTTTTCCTCCTCCACCTAGGGCATAATTTGGTCATTCTTAACAGCAAAGAGTATAGTTAGCCTTTGCAGATGTAAGACACAAAAAGGAATGAAGCAATTCACATGGGTACTTTCTAATGCTGCCGTGGTTTTCTCATGGTCTCTCTTGTCCACTGGCAACATGAGCTCATTCTGTCTTGCTTCAATTTGACCCTCTTCAAGTGCACTGAACTGCAACTGGCTTAGTTTTCCTGGAAATCTACAGGGTGAAAACAGAGGAAACACAGGTCAGGGGTAACAGTTTGGGTGCCATTTGGAAAGGCACCCCAAGGAAAACAAAAGGATTAAAAAAACAAAACAAAAAAAACGCCAAACAAACAAATAAAAAAGAAAAACAAACAAAAAAACAACAAAAGAAGAGAGCAGGATAAAGGGAAGGCTGAAGATACCTTGCTCTGAAAAGATAAAAAGAGATCACCCTGCTTATGATGTTATCCACAGAAATGTTGTGGCTTCATGACCTTTTTTTAAGAAACAGTGCTTGATATACCATACCATCACCTATATTTGTAATAAATTGAATGACAGAAAAACAAATGTCACTTATTAGAACATTGAGGTTTACTGTTCAAGTGATTAACTGAGAATCATTTGTATGATTAAACGCTGGAAAATAATTTGCTTTCACTATGAACCTATAGCATAGATCTCATTACACAGAAGTGCTGCATATTAGTTGAAGCAAATTAACATTCAAAGACTTTCTGGAGTGGCTGCTAATCACAGGCTGTTAATTACTGTCATTACATTCGACTACTGAGGAGACTAACCAAGGAATCATTCTCATGATCTTGGTATTTGAAAGTGATCTTCACCAATAAAAACACGTCAGACATACAGAAATTGCAAATTGCTGAATTTGCTGATGCAGTTGAAAATTCCGCTGACTATAAGTACCCATCTGGTGATAGATGCATTCTTGACACAGTTTCAGTGTTTGGACTTAGGAAATAATGAGTATCAATGTCCTAGCTAGGGAATATGCAAAGATGAAGGAGCCCTTTGTATCCTTAATTAAGGAAAGTAGTAGCAGAGCTCGTTCACAGATAAGTGACTGTACATAATAATCATGTATTTATGTGAGGGACTGTTATGCTATATTACTATAGCAGCAATTAGGTTTTCACAAAGCAGTTTTAATAAAAGGCATACTTACATAATAAATAAACAACTAATTTCCATGGCAGATTAATTATACAGTTTAAAATGGTCACAGTGCTAAGTGAAACCTACAGAGGCAGATTCTTACAAATGCAAATGTACAACCATATACTTACAAGTGAACATATTTTTTACTTGTAAATCAAGGATACACACACGAATTTCAGGATGGATGCCTTTGCAAAAAGCAGGCTCATACGTGTTTTTTCATGAAAGAAAGATCCAAACTTACTATACTCGAGGGACTTGGTAGGCCTGCCTAGAAACAGTCTCACCAAGACAGGATAGGGCTCTTTTGAAAATGTCAGACCCTCACTCAGAGAGCTGTAACCTGACGATGTGAGATGTCTTTCCTACAGGGTCTTCTAACATCTCCTAACTTGATCTTTAGCTTACAGTAAAAAGAACAAGGTGGGTCTAGCTCTATTTCCATCCTACAGAAGGTGGAGGACACATGAACATGCTTTCTCTGATACAGAATAGGCCTCCATAGTTTAGAATTAATATATTGTCTAATTTTTTCACATAACTCTACAAATTATATTAAAAATATTGCTATGACATACCAAACCCAGATGCTGTAGTATATTAATATTTTTAAACAAAATTTCTTTAAAAATAAAAAACTCTTTTTCAGTTAATGAATTATCTGTAAACAGACAATCATCATCTTGAGTATATTAATTATTGAAGTTATTGTACCATACCATAAGGAAATAATTCTTGATTAGTTGCTTGTTCACAAAATAAATTGTTGCAGGTGCTCTACATTCCAGTTGATGGGATGCTGTAAAAACCAACAGGCATTTCCAGACAGAAAGTGTTACTGCTGTTCTGAGAAGATGATCACCTACAAATAACATATTGAGACGTTTTGCATGCTACAAATGTTTAGCAACTCAAAAACTCAATTACATTTCAAAGCAATGCAATCATGTTGGGTGTCATCAGTAACCTTCACAGGAGGGAGTACATTGGGAATAAAGGCTTACGAAAATGCATGCCAAAGCAGTATATAAATTCAGTAAGTCTCATTCAGAGTACATTAATGTCCTATATTATTCATGCCCTACTGATGGACAGATACAGATTAAGAACAAAATCTTGCCTTTGAATGTACACACAAAGCTCCTTTTGGGCCCTAGCTACATAAACACAATTCATTCTCTGTAATTGATTGAAATTTTTTTCAGAGAGATTATTTGAAATGATTCTTACTTTCCTGGCTAGAAGAGAAGCCCTCTACTTCACCCACAGCCAGTGCCCCAGGACTTCAGGGGGAGCTGAGCTTAAAAGTTAAGATACCTAGCTATTTTGAGGTGGTGGTGCTGGTGTTTTGGGGTTTTGGTTGGGTTTCTTTGGGGGGGTTCCCTGCCCTTACCCTCCATGGATCTCAAGCAGTAGCTGAATAATAACTTTCAGTTCATCTGGAGAAGGGTCAGGTGCTATTGGCACGATTTCGCACTGCACCTGAAGTATTTTATTATCTAGGAAATAATTGAAATTTGGGAATCTACATCATTTATGATAGTTCTCGGAGGCATTGTAGGCCTTGCTGCGGGACATAGGTAACTAGAACCAATCTTAGCCTGAGACAAGCCAGTGCAAACTAGTTAAAGCCCACAAAGTAACTTTGAGCCATGTATCCAGTTTGGCCTGTGGAGACAGCACTATCTATATTACCAAAACAAACTTGCTAGAATAAAACAGTCTGAAAACAAAATTCAGCCACAGACACTTTTAAAAAAATGCTTTATAAGCTGAGGAATTAGTTCCTCCTAAGGAAGTCTGAATTACCTGTCCTTGGCAGGCTAGGCAAGGATGACAGTGTCAATCCATTCTAATTATTACAGATCCGAACAACTGTCAAACTTTTTGGACTTGCACCACAGCCACAGCACTACTTTGATTAAATAATTACACTAAGTGCTCTGCAAAGTATTTCTTTTTTCCTTCAGTTCATTGGACTAGCGCTTTTGAGGTCCACTCAATATTAAAGACATGTAAAAAATATTATTGCACCTTTGAACAAAAAGGGGATAATTTTCTTGGGCATCTCTATCTCCTAAGTTTATGGATTTTCCTTTGTGCATCACCACTGTGTTTGAAAGTGGAATGTAAAGGCGTAGGTAAGTGTCTGAGGCATGAAGTCATTACATTGCAAGGCCTTTCCCTTTAGCATTTCATGTGAAAATAAAAGCAGTGTAAGCAGCCTCTGCTCTCCCCTTTTTCCCTTCTTGAGACCTCCCACAAACCTCATCCTGAAAGGTTTTAGAAAGGGAGAATTTCCACGTGCTGAGTCTCCTCCCTGTTTACAATACAACTGACTGCGAGAAATCTCCAAAGTTTCAGCGAGAAGTTTCCCTCCCCTTAACATTTCCTGCAGGATTCCCTATAGCAATGAGGATTTGAACTGCAGAAGTTTGGTAGGATTTTTTTGCTGCTGCCACCAGCATTTAGTGCTGCTAAGTAGATGCAACAGAGTGCAGTTATAAAAATCACATACATGGGAGAGGCTTAAAGCTTTCCCCTAATCCCACTCCCCTGTACTGAGGCCATACCACATTTAGCTACAGCTGTCTCTGAACAGCTTCCATACTGGTGACCCCTGAGAATCCAGAGACTTTTTGAAGGCCTGCAAGAGGCAGCAAAGGCAAGCAGGCTGTTTTATCGGCAAGCGGTATTCACTTCATGAGGGTCCACATTTCTATCAGGTGATGAAGACTTGTAAAAACTGCAAAAGGTTGGAAGTTACAGCTCTTGATCATCCCTGAGAGATGTTTCTCTTTCCTTTTTCAGAAATCTCCTGAGAAAGACTCCTACATAGCCAAGTCTACTGTTTTTCTGTGTCTAGAGCTGTAAATTTGTTTACCCTAGTAGTTAAACTTCTATACAAATGAAATACAAGATCTTTTTCTACTATTTAAAAAGACATTATATATTCTGGACTTGTGCTTTTGATTTCTTAATCTTAAGAGTAACTATTAATTTTTTAAAATATAGGTTCTCAGAAGAATTCCCCTATTCTTAGTGCTTCCCCTCTTTTGTTAGGTTGCTATTACTGCTATTACTGATCAAGCTGTGTTAATTCATATTTGCTGTGGACTCCAGTAAGTAACTGGAAATATCTACTGAGATTTTCTGCTACCACAGAAGATGGTGTTCCAGACACCTAGGCTGTTCCAACTGTATTTTTCAGTGCGAGGTGCCTGTGGCAGTCCTGGTCCCTCCAGAGGTGTGAGTTAACTTTGGTTCCACTCACCGATATATTTGCCATCTGCTCTCAAACCTCCAACACGTGTCTCAAACTGGCCAGTGCCTTCACCGGATTTACCCTGGCTGGAGAATCAGCTGTCTGTGACCACTGGGGCATCTGTAAGTGATCAACACAGGCCAGTCTCATAAAAATGCCCAGTAGTGCCCCAGCTCACTCAAATTCCATCCTAACCATTTCACACAACTAAACTACCCATCTCCTTGTCTCATTTACAGCTCTGCTGCGACCTGCCTCTGTTGTGCAAGCCTTTGTCCTTACTACAGATCTAGGAGAGTGGGTGGTGGAAGTATGCTCAATCAGCCCAATGTATGCCTCGTCATGTGACATGACATTTAGAAAAACACAACCATCCTTTTTTTTGCATGGAAATTTTGTCCAGTTAACTTACCTTGTATATTAAATCAACAACATACCAAATAATGTTTAAAATGCAGCCAGTTTGTCCTTAAACATCAAATTGTGTGTTATTCCAATGCCCAGCAGATTAACTGTAAACTAAACTGGAGAGTTTCAAGCCATAGAACGTGAAATACCTTTGTATGTGTTAAATGGTTTCTTGATTGAATTGGAGTCTCCACTGGAGTAGTCTCCTCACAGAGTTCAAGCAATTAAACACTACTTCTTTTTGCATAACCATAAGTTTTATGTCCTTTCAGTTAAACGTGATTTTTGTGAGATGCAGTTATCCAGATTGTTCTCAGGAATAAATCTGCTCCTGCATAATTGATTAAATAACTGTTTGCCAGTTCATCTTGTCAAAATACGTTCATTTGGTTTTTTAAGCATGGATGACCTTGGAGAATGGAAGCCAGGAAGAGGGTAACAACACGACAGCCGAACACCTGTACAGAAGGGACCTGCCTCACGTAATCCTTGCACTACATTGCAAGCAAAACCCTGCCTGGAAAACATGGAGCTGTTGCCCAGGAAAAGCTTTCAGCAGGGACCCTGCATAGAGCAGCTGGAGGCCTGCAGAGCTGGCAGTCAGCTGCAGATGCACAAGAAACACCTCAGTTGGCTCAGGACACTTTCAGAACATACAAATCAATGACAATTGCAGACGATTATAAAAAAAGGATAGTAGATAGTTAAGTCTTTATGTGATTTAAATGAGCTAAAGGTGCAGGGCCAGATCCTTCCCATGTGCTGACGTGTTAGAGATTATTATAACTCCAAGGAGGCACAGCCTCTGATTTCCTGCAGACCTTTGACCCTGTTCCTGATGGGAGATCACATAATGACTGGAGTAGGGGGTGTCTATTATTGAAATGCCTCTGTTGCTGCAGACACAGTAACTCAACTGCCCTTGCTCAGACAAGACATATTGCTGTAGCAACTCTTCTAATTTTTTAGGATACTTTGGGTAAGTTTTCAGGTGTGTTTGATTATCCTTTTTCTGAAAAGGATCTTACAAGAATCCAAAGGCCATGAGTGTAGCCTGAGAGTATAAATTGGGTTAGGACAGATGTCCACCTGTATCTGTACTTCCTCTCCAACAGCTCTGGGTCTTTAAGATGAGAGTTTAAAAGATGTGTGCAGAGTAATTTTTCCTCAGCTGTATTAACCTAGTTTCCAGTAATCAGCTGTTTATAAACTTGCTGTATTTAATGTTTTCTCTGGATCACTTCATTTAATAGTTACCTAATTGCTCAAATATCTATGAATTTGTTTAATCACTTTTAAAACTCCCTTATAACTTTTGTTTCCAGGATATCCTGTGGCAATGAGTTCCTCAGGACCATTACTGTTTGTACTTGACATGGCTCTACTGGTCCAAAGAGTCTGACCCATTGACTTGAAGTAATATTGCTTGAAATCAAACAAGAGGATCAGAGAACAATAACAGCCCTAGAGAACCAATCATATGATAGCAGTGTATTTAAGAAAGGTAATTTGCATAAAGAGTTAAAAATTACCAGACAGGTTGCACAGAGTTCCTGGTAGAAGAATTATAAACACACTTCAGGAAGTAAGAGAAGTAAGTTTTCACATTTATGAATTAACACCACTGTGGAAAGCCAGGTATAAAACCAAATAAAGTTAAAGGTTCCCTGCTGCAATGTAGCAAAACTAGTGAAGTACTTTCAGCATAGAAATAATTAACATGCTCAGGGCTTTTGGCTGCAGGGAGAACTCTGGTTCTGGAGGTCTGCACAAGCTGAAAATGCTTGAAGACTGTCACAGGGAAAATTAATAGAAATTAAACAGATAGAGTTTATTTTAAAGTAAAAATAGGTCTGAACATTTCCATAGAGATGCTGAAAGAAAGCTTAAGGATGACAGGGTAGGTGACAATCTGAAGAAATTGCTACTATGAGATGCTAAAAAGAATTTCCCAATAAATCAAATCCTCAACTGGATATTTAAGCTCAACAGTGTCTAAACTCAGGAAATTGAAATAGCAGAAAAAACCTACAAATCAAATAGATATAGTGAAGGGGGCGTTATCGCTGCATATTCCAGTCAGTAACTACTCCCTCTTATCAGTGATCAAATTACTTAGCAATGCAAATGGTGACATTAAGGAGCCAACATAACTGAAGGAATATTGTGATCATTAACAGCTTTTTCATTTTCCACTGGCACACAGAATTGCAGATGTGAGAAAGCATCATGACACAAAAGGAAAACCAGATCTAGCGGTTTCTGTTTGTTTTTTTTTTTTTTCATATGTGCTTGAGCATTTAATCACTGAGGCAAAAACTTAAGAAAGAACCAACAGTATATCGAAGGAGCATGGGCAATGCATTGTGAATTAGGAACTGGAGTTAGATACACTGTAGGTGAGTACAGAACTACCAACAATTGATGTCAGGAGAAATCAGAAATCAACTGGGAGCACCAGGCTCTCAAATACACTGCCTTATTAATGTGTGCCTGATTGCCCTGAGTACCCTCTACAAACGAGGATTTCTAGAGGCTGGCAACCTACCACACAGTACCACAACAAAGAAATATACCTGTGTATGGAAATGAGGGAAGACCTTCCTTGCTAAGAAAGGAGCATGGGTCCCTAAATTTCCCAAACTTCAGAGCTAAGTGACAGTGGCACTGAACTGCAGAGACAGCTGGGAATAGTGGGAGAGAAAAAGGCCAAATCAGGGTACAAAGGCAAATACAAGTTTAGAGGACACAGCAACAGTTTGTCAACATCTCTGTCAACTTTTCAAGATGCAATTCTTCATCTTCATAATAAGAAGAAGCATGGCATTTTCTCTGTGGTGGGCTCACTCTTTCTCCCCAACTACTTCAACGACCCTTAGTCTGTCACTGGAAAGCTACCAATCTGTCAGTCACAACCTCTGATGTCTCACCAGTAATTCTTTCTCTTGCTTTCCAAAAGCAATTGCTGCATTCACACCACTCGCAGCAAATCAATCTCTGTGTTCTGCCAGATCACTGACTGCTCTCAGCACTTCCCAGCCCAGCTCCTCCTCCTATGTCACCCCTCCGTGCACTGGTGAGAGCCTTCAGGGGTCCTCTCTGCCAGCACTCCTTTGCTCTTAGACTCTCAGATCGAGCTTAAGAAAGCTTTTTAATTCCTACCCTACAGTCTTAATAGCACTCTTTCCCATCCACTGTCATACAAAAGATAGAAAGGAAAACAAAAACAATTTCAATGCCAGTGTGAAGAACAAGATTTCAAAGAAGTCTATAGCAGATACCCGTATGACAGATTCCTTATAATTGTTCAGAAATATCCTTTACAGTAAGGTATAACTGCAGCATTTTTATGGAATTATTAGGAGCAATTCCACATAGTTTCACTGCCTGCAGAGTGCAGCAAAACCCACACAGTCTGAATGTGAGTTGATCCAGTCTTTGCTCACTTCCATAATACATAGTCACCTCAGGAAGGGAAGGGAACATGGCTCACCCCATCCCACCAGCTGTTTTCTTTTCATCTGAGCTCATCCTTGCAAGCCGACATGCTAGACAGAGCAGCAACCCCCACCCACCTGCAAAGCCGTGAGAATAACTTAATCCAAAGGACAGAGGTCAATGTGCTTTGCAAAGAAAGGCTGCCGAGCTGGAGGGGGAATCCAAGTCACAGAGACTGGAGGAAGCTGGCCCACTGCCAGGCAGTGATGGTGACATGGCAAAGCCCCAGACCCACATCTGCAGACTGCACCTACAGGTCTTTCCCAGGACATCAAAGTGCAGCACTGGGTTCGTTTTCTTTCAACTCTCCCATGCAAGTACATCAATAAGGTGACAGCAAGGCAGTTTTCTAGCTCCTTATTAATCTTGATACACATTTAGAGTGAGTAACAGTCTCACCATATGTATGCAAAACTTAGAAAATACACAACTAGTAAATTCAGGCCAATGTAAACAGTACAAAGACTCTTACTTGAAAGAGGTCACACTACATTTAGCAAGATTACTTCAGTCTTAAGGGTTTTTTTAAAATAACTTTTCCCCTTGCTCTTTTTGCTGGAGTAATTCTAATGAATGTGTGTGTGCATGTCTAGCATATGCTATTTCAGTCACCTTCTTGCTACAGCAGGTAAGGTTACAAATGTATACCCACTCCAAAAATCAGAAAAACCTGGGTGATACCTGTTCTACTTTGAGCGATAGGCCTGCAGCATTGAGTAGGTAAATGTTTTCTAGTAGGAGCAGTATTCTTGCCATGGCTGTGTGCTGCTGAAACGTTTATCTTTGCTTGAGTTGCCTGGCTATTGCAAAGCTACTTGAAATGATTCATGGGTCTGACAGATGTCTGGTACAGCTGGATGTGTCCTTGATTATCCCAAAAGTCTGGACAATGCTGTCATTCACCATTGCCCAAATTATCTCTATATTGACTGCAGAAGCCTCTGTGACAGTACTGTAATGGCTAATTACCCAGGATACCTTTGATACTTACTTTATAGTATTTTAGAAGAGTTAAACAGAGAGAGAAAGAAGAATTGGAGCAAAACATACCAGTGAAATTTTTACTCTTACATGGTCCAAAACAATATATACTTTAGCCTACACAAGGATGTGTTGCATGGGCTAATTAAACCCAGGCTGTACTTTTAAAATAGATGAATTTCCAGCAAAATACATGAGAAAATGTGAAGAATCCTGACGATGATAAATCATGGACAATAGAAGGAGCTATTAGCCAGGAGAGGATCATATATACAATATTATTGGAAAAAAAAAGATGATGAGCAGCCATTTGCCTCCTTTATATGTTGCTGGAAAAATAACACATTCTGTTTAGCAGAATACAAAGAGTGGCATGGGTAGTGATGCTAAATATGTACATGGCTATCTGTAACACTGCCTGTAAGGAGGTATGAAAGCAGATATTTTCTTTTCCCTATGCTATCAATTACTGCATTTTGAAAAATACAGTTTCTGTAAAGTATAAGTACAATAAGAAAAGGGGTAAAAGATTATGGGGTATGAAAATCTCATTTTAGTGAAGATGAGGTCTTAATGACAACTCAGGTGCAAGATTATAGCAAATCTCTGCTTTTTAGGGCTGTCTCTCTCCTCATGACTCAGACTAGATCCAGAATGGAAAAGCATGTGTCAGCCTTTTCCCTTGAGTTTCTAGCAATTCAGAAATTATCTAAGATCCAAAATGGCAGGTTGTTCCCAGTCAGTGATTACATTTCCATTGGCTTCAGTGGAGGAAGGATTTACTTTCCAGAACCAAACCTTCTGGTTCAGGTCTGCATGCCACATATACTGAACTGGAAGATGCCATCCCAGTGCCTTCTGCAGTGGGGAACAGCTGATTCAGCCCAGACACCAAATTAGAATTAGGTGACCCAAAGTCATCTGCCTGGTACTGCCTTAGTGATATCAGCATAGAGAAGAGAACACGAAAGATCACACTTTTGATTAGGTTTGTCTTGCTTATTATTTATCCTCGTTACCTCAGGATAAATAGCGTGTTTGTTAGAAGGTGATGAACTACTGACCAGACATTTGGGTATCACTTCAGATAAAAATTACAGGTAATTAACTCTCTTTGTAACTCAGAACTGAACAATCAAACCACAGGGAATTAAATACTTAGAGAATGTTGCCATTTCCTTCTTTTTAAGGTCCTTCAAAGAGCTTACACTTTTTGCAGGTATATCTGTTATACAAAGTAATTCACTAAAATGTATTTATTAATGAAAAAATTACAAATAGAATGTTTGCTGTTTAAAGTACAAGGCTTTTCCATCCATCTTATATGGGTAGAAGATCATAAGCTGTTATTTACATTTCTTAATATGACAGCATAATTTTTACTTTTTTTTCTACTGTTACTTAAGTTTTTATGTTGGTTTTTTTTTTAATGATTCATTTGAAATTTCCTTACCTGTCATTGTTAGCAGAATTATGTCTATTTGTCAGTCTGCTACAATACATGTAAAAATTAAGAATGCAGTATTTGTACTGGAGGAACAAAGGACAGATAATCATGGGAAAGTACCTCTACCTCTTCGCATGGCTATGCCACTGCAAATAGAAAAACAAAATATGAAATATGGAGCAAAAGTGAAACATATTTTCTAGTCCCACTGCTCAAGCTTCTGGAAGCTCAAACACAACTGCATGAAGGAAAATTACATTTCCATTTCTTGCAGTGTGAACTAAATCCTGACTGCTGCAAAATCTTGCATAACTGAGTTTCTTACAAGCTAGGACAGATGTTTAGTAGCGTAGACCCACCAATGCTGTGCAGCAAGGTGTGTGTCAGCTAAGGATCTGCCCTCTCGACACACATCTGAAGCTTAGAACATGCATTAGAAAGGTTTGGTTGAAATAAAAAAATCTAATCCAAATAATCAGGTGTGTTGATTTCCATTTTAATTTTGCAGCATGTCAATACCTTGAAGACATATAGGGGGGTTGAGTGCATAAATGAATACTGTCAGGGAAATGACAAATAAAAATGCAAGTACTTTGTTCTGCTAGAAATAGACACACTTTCTCATGCACTTCTTTCAAGCTGAGTGGTGAGGAACAGAATAATTTCAGGTATTTGCTCTTTCAGGCAACTAAATTAAACTGGGTGATAGTGGGAACACAAAAAAACCGGGGAATATTTAACACCAATGCTATTTGGTGACAGATTTTGCAGTGCCTTAGATTTCATCTTTGAGCTTCCCAATGGCTTTTAAATAATCACAGTGCATGGTACCATGACTGATTACTTAATTTGGGGCCATATATACCTCAAATAACAGTTGGAGATGAGTCTCAGTC
This sequence comes from Hemiprocne comata, assembly GCA_020745705.1. Lineage (NCBI taxonomy): Eukaryota > Metazoa > Chordata > Aves > Apodiformes > Apodidae > Hemiprocne > Hemiprocne comata. The sequence continues at coordinate 23,460,783 of CM036591.1, forward strand.
TTGCAAGCAGTCCTTGAACTCAACAGGTATGAGTGAGACATTGACTGATGGTGTTCTGATATCGAAATGGAGAGGCCATGTCTGAAAATGCGAAAGGTTTTCTGGAAATCTTTTGAAAAGGTTTAATTTAAAAAGAAAACCTAAACAAAACAACAAAAAACCCAAAAGCAAAAACAAACCAAAAAACCCCACACATTAAAAACAATAAAACAACCAAAAAACCCCACCACAACAACAAAAATCCCCCCAACCACCTAAATGTTCATGCACTTTGCATTTTATGCAACTCATCAAGATCATCTACTGCTGTGGCAGAGGCTGGACAGATCAGCAGGAAAGGGTGGCACAGAGCAGTGCTCTGCCTGTCCTCAGCTCTTCAGCCCATCTTAGTCACACATGTGACAGTGAGGTGATGGAGCTGAGATACCTCCATAGCAGGGGTACTGCCCCTTATGTTTCAGTACCCTTTCTTTTATTCTAAATTATTGTTCATATTTAAGATGGATTTTATATTAATATTCCTTGCCTGCAGTACTAGGGAAGAAGTGATCCACCATCCAGGTACCCAAGGAGTGCCTGTTCCCTGCTTTGACTGAACTTCCCTGCTGAATATTTGTGCCAAGATTTTCAAGAGACTACATATGTTAACTTCTTGTACCTGAAACACTTTGGGAGACTTTTGGAGAGAAGATCCATATTACTTTTCAAAAATGCTTTATCTGAGACTTCCAAGATAGAGCTCTTCCTAGTCACTTTTGAAAATCTAGACTTCAAGAAAAGGAACAATATTGGTCCACATTTCAGATGCCACAACAGACTGTTACCGTCACACTATTTCAGTTAACAACATCCAATCAACATCTTTTCAGTAGTCTTGATTTGGAACAGAATTGTTCTTTAAAACACCATCACTCTCCCAACTAGCTGTCAAAATTATATTTCTCCCCCTCTTACCTTCTGTCCAATTCCAGATAATGGAGCTAATTGTTTCAGCATGGTCACTGAAGGCTGAGAATTGCAGTCACATTGCCTTTGCTCCCTAAAGGAGTTGCTGCAAGTCTTCCTGACTGGCTTTGAGACAATCCATACATTTATGGGCTGATCCAGGTGGGACTCAGATTGGGATTATCCCAGTCAGGACGATGAAATGAGTATTGGCATGCATAATGGGATAAGTAGAAAAGTACTTAACATCTCCAGCGACTTTTGGTTTGCGAACACAGAAAATAGATAGGAAAAATATTTTTTAAAGCAGAGGGGGCCTGAGCTCTTCAGAGAAAGCGCCGTGCCCTGGTCACATCCCATGGCACTGCCTGCAGGGCAGCTCTATGACATTTCTTTTACGCTTCCTGGGGAAAAGAGGCAGAATATGAACTGCAGAGCCTGAACTCACTCTACACTAATGCAGGAATTTAGAAACGTTAATTTAAATCAAAACTTCCTTTAGTATGCAGGAAATATGCTGTTCACCTAGGATTTAAAAGTTTCACTGCAATTTTTTTTTTTAATACCTTAAATTAGGTACTTGGCAGGAGATGATAAAATATACATTTTGCACAATGTAATATTTCCTAGGATTTACATACTGACAGACACCAGGTTTGCTATTCATAAATTTTCAAGACTTTTTTCCCCAATATATAAAATGAACGTTTCAAAGAATATTGTGCTATGTTCACTCATAGTGTTTGTTTTTTTCCCCATGTGCTTTTCAAAGATCTTTGGGGGGATGGGGGGGCAGCAAAGAAAAAATGAGTTCAGAAAATTGTCACAGAACCCCATATATATCAGTATTACAGCCCCTAACAAGATCACTGCAACTTTCTTCAAAGCTGTCAGACACATTTACAATTCCAATGATTAGAAGTTTCAAATATATTATAAACTTCACCACATGATATTTTCCAATAATGCAAACAGCCTTTGCAGCTAGGGTAACATGAAATTCAAAGGAGACCTTGATTACATCTAATCTGGTAAAAAAAAAAGTAATAATAACCATGCTTATTTCAACCAACAAGGAAAGAAAGCAAAATAGTACATCAAATCTCTGAGTAAGCAGTCACAAAAGACCTTTAAATAACTCAACTTTCTACCATATTTTATTATCCTTTCCTAGTTTTATAGCATTATCTGCTATAGAAATGCAGGGAGATTTGTAAAACACTATAGCATTTAAGTAATTACATTTTATAGCTAATTTCTAATGTGGATTTGATTTTTTATGAGCACAAAAAGAATCTAATTTGCATTAGTGACAGTAACTAGAGAAATTTAACACCTGGCACTGGTTGTGCCAGAAATGGAATATTAGCTACTTGGGTGCTAAAAAGCACATTCATACCTTCAAGGGGGATTTTTCACTTCTTTATGCTGTACTCTCATGTTTATCATTACAAAAGTGTTCTTACATCATGATGGACAAAAACTCCCAGGAACGTAAAAATACTGTACACTCGATAAAGGGAGTTTGCAGAAAAATGAATCATTTATACACTAAAGAATGTACAGACCCAGAAATAAATCTCCAATGAGATATAAAATTAGAACAGCAGCAATGTATGGACAATTCATTTCCTCAAGTTCTTTTTATTTATTTATTTTTCCATAGATGCTGCTGCATACTGAAGCAATGCAATACACCCAAATTAAACCTCCATTTAAGGGGAGGGGGGGGAAGAAACCCTAGCTGACACAGAAAAGAACCATATTTCCACATGAACAATCCACGTATTTATAAAGGGTGGAAAATTAGGAGTTGCAAAATAGGCAAAGCCGCTGTAAAATGATATGGGAAGTGACATTTTACATAGCAGGCTACAATTAACACATTGATGGCATTTTGCTGGGCTCCTTGCAGTGATAATGCTGTTGTCAAATGTGTTTAGTGCACCAAATCTCCTGGAGCCTTCAGCTAGGCAGCAAGCTTTTGACAGATTGAAGGTTCGGAGATAGGCTATCATGACAGATGGAAACTGGCACCGATGTTCAGCTTTCGCCGATCACAGGGGACCTGCCCCCCTTATTCTTCAGGGCTCAGCTCTGCAACCTTCCCCCTTCTGATGAAAGCAGGGGATGGCATTGTTAAATAGTGCATCTGTGTGAGTTAGACTACTCTGATGAAAGCATAAGGCAGACGCTCTGTGAAGCAAAAGACAGCCTCTGCTCTAACTGCATTTTAGATAGACTTGGGGAGGACTCCAGGGAGCTGGGATAAAACTTTGGTAAATTTCAGACAAAAAGAAAAAGCCCACCATAGCCATTAAATGGTGCTCCTTATAGATCTATATTCATGGGCTGGAGGAATCCATATATATGAACTAGCAGGAGCTGTTGTGTGAGACCCTCCATAGGAGCCTCTCTGTTACTGTTTTGATCATTTACTGAAACTGGTTTCTAAGAACTGTATGCTACAGAACCTCATCCAGACATCAGATCCAAATAGAAGACAGATCCAAATAGAAGATAGATCCATACAGAAGGAGGGTGTGAGAGCAAGTCTGCTTTGCTGTGAGCTTTCAGCTTGCTCAGAGGCTAATTCAATTATTAGGAGAGGCTGTTCTTGCAACTGGTCTTGATTCTTGGATGCAATGATAAAACCAAGGTGGGAGCTGTGTTCTTGAGCTTAACACAGCTGGGCATGAACAGGCAGATAATACAGTTAATTAACCTTTCACCCCCAACACCCTTTGAAGAAAGGCATTTGTTATTTTTTTTAATCAGCCTCAGGATACTTCAAAGGCACTTGTCTTTACTATATTTGTTTCTTTCTATCTCTGACAGGTTCCTGTTTGATTTCTTTAAACTGGGCTGTAGAGCTTTCTTTTTGCTGTCTTAATCTTCAATTCCACTCTCGCTGATACAGTATTTGGAGCAGCACACTGCAGCCCATTTGAGGTATGATAATCAGCTGATTAGCTAGTGAAGTCGTTTTCCCTGAGGCTCTTTTGTGTGCAAAATCCTCACATTCAATTGACATGTGGACATCATAAAGCTGATGAAATGCAATTGTAATGAACAAGAGGGAGAGGCATCTGCAGCAGTCTAAATGAAAGACCCTTCCCTCTCGACATGCTAATTCAGAAAATCTGCTCTTAACTTGTACTCCCTCTGGATCCCAGTGGATGTGAATCTCCATGAATGCATATTCAAAACAGCGTATTAGCCTCAGTAGCAAGTGAAATTTGAGCCTGGATGGACCCATTCTAATTTCAAGACAGATTATGCTGCATCAAACGTAGTAATGATTTGACAGTTCATTTGTGACGAGAGTCCTACAGTCAAGGTTTAATGCACGGCCAGGCGCAGGTGTGCAGCCAGTACCAACAAAATCCAAAGGCTGTCAGCTATGAAGTCTCATGCATGAGAAAAGGTGAAACCTGGTTAAGAAATTAACACCATCTTTAAAGTATCTCATAGCAATGGCTCTCCAGCCACACCTTCCTTATTACACCATTGAGCCCTGGCTAGGAGGAACCAGAAAGGGCAGCTCAACATATCACAGTCACTACAAATTAGTGCCAGGATGGAACAAACTGAGGAACAAGATCAGAGGATGTTTTGGCTTCTTAACCTTATTCTAGATCAATAACTGGGCCTGCCTTCTGGAAATTTAGGCAAGCCCTGGCTCTGTCCCTGGAGAGGGTGCCTGGGTGCAAACTACTGTGACTAAGCCAACACTCCCAGCATGGACTGAGCATGCCAGGCTCTGCCTGCGTTCAGGAGGCAGATTTTCAATTCCTTTCCAGTAGGTTCCAGGGTCCAATTTGGACTCCTGTCTCAAAATTATCTAAATTTTTATTGCTTTTACCAGGTAGACACCATATGCTTCATGAGTTTTTTCATTCCTTTTTGTTTTTTTTTAGATATGGAGAGAAATGTAAACCTGCATATTCCTGTTGCCTATTTTAAAAATAAAACTTGAGAGATTAGAAATTCTTGAAATAATATCAAATACACTTCTGAGAGTTAAAAATGCATTAAATAATTTAAATATACAATAAAAGTCATACCTGCACAGCCTTTGCTACACAGACATTTCAGTACTAATTGGCTGACATGTACTAGAAGTCAGAAAACTCCACCTAAGTTCAGGAAGTGTTATTGCTTGACAGGATGCTCATGCCACAGAGAGAAATTTGTGCTGTAGAACAGGAAACCAAGCCTCAGGGAGCCTGCCCGCACTTCTCCTCCTTTCCTCCATGTTGGCAAAGCATGCAATATACAGGTACAAGGGCAGTGGGTGCCCCATGTTTACCTTCAGTAAGATATGGTCTAAAACCAGTTCATCTCAGGCATGGCTGGCTACTGGTGTCCTCACTGTATGAGACAAGTTATCTGCAACTGAGTTGAGAAGCACCCCATCCCCAGCAATGCTTCCTTGGCCAGTGGTCAGTCCACATGATTGTGGTTACACACCTGTATGTACACTAAGTTAAAATGCAACATTTCATATTTGCATAGACATTACCTATAAAGATTCAATGCACAATTCTAGGTCTTAAACTTTTCCACTCAACCATTTCATGAGGACATAGTTAAAAGACCTCCTTAAAACACAGGAGTTCCTACTCTCCCAGCATGTAGCATGACTCTTCCAACAACACACAAGAATTTCAGCACACACCCTAAATAAATACCAGCTGTAATGGCTGCTGATTGAATATGATCCTCCCAAAAAGCAGAGGGCCACATTTTCCCTGTTACATCTCTGAATGGGCAAGCAGCCAGGCAGCCTGGTATTTTCTGTGTTCTCTCTTTCCTATTTCAAGCCATTTTTTGAGAAATATGAGGAACTATTAACATCTTCATTGATTTACTTGCTTTTTTCTTTCATCCTCATTAGAAGAAAAATGGGGCAGGAGGTGCAGCAAGGGGCATATCTTGAAATGACACAGCTCCTGTCCTGGATGTACTGAGGACACTATTTCCTCTTACCAGGAGCTGTGCAGGGAAGGGTGGATTCTCCCACCTGGCCTCCAGTTGCCTTGGCTGGTGTTACTATGACCAGCTGGCTGATATCAAAGCTTCAGCACACTAATTTCTAAGTACTTCTCTCCTTGTAAGCCAAACGAATAACAGTCTTCTTTTTATCACAAGGTGGCAAAGCTACCAGCAGTGGATTCAGGAGAAGCTAATGCCCCAGCTAAGAAGTCCTAGATTTGGGAACATCCTAACTTTCTATGTAAATGTGCTATGGGAATTGATCCATACTGATTGGTCCCCAAGTAACAGGCCTGAGCCAGTCTCCTCTCTTGGGAGGAGAGCTGTGTCAGAAGTTTATCACTGTTCTAAAACCTACTTGCCTAAAAGCCCACCAAAAAAAAGCACAGGTGCTATTTTGTGATGGGGTAGCTGCCCTGCATGGAAGAGCAACATGAGCAGGAGAAGTGACTACAGACCTTTTCTGCTTGCAAAGTACTTGTGTAAGATGTAACTGAAGGAACAGATTAATTTGTAGAGCTTTATTTTGTTACTGGGCCTCACCAAAATGGGGACGTTATAAAGTCTTCATAGTACTGAAGAATCAGGGATCAACAGTTATTGCAGACAGACTATCAGAGACCATAAACATCATAGACATCAGTCAGACACAAAAACATTGTAAGTGAACATATAATATCAACATGTTTAAACATTGCCTCTCACTCACCAACACAATAGGTACTTTTTAGCAATAGTCACAGCTTGGATAGCATCCAGTCGCTGTACACAATGTATTTTGAGGACTGGGAGAGATAACGTAAGCCAAGAAACTGCAGAATTACATTACATTGCTTATTTAGTTCTACTTACCTATTCCTGAATTCACCAGTAGTAGTGGTTTGAGATCACGCAACTTCTCATCTCCTCGTTTCTGCTGTGTGTGCTTACTGAGGTTTAGAAATTGGACTTTTATTTTCTTCTTCCCAATGGTCTAGAAAAGTTACATAAAATAATTATGAAAATTAATACCATTCTAAACATCAATGTTTGATAAGGACTGTCATTCATACTATATGTCGTGAGTTTGTTTCATATTTTGTACCCTCTTCAAACCTGCTCAAGTGTAGCATCAACCAGTGTCACACCTGATAAATTACTACAAGGATAAGACCTGATCTTTGTTGCCTGTTGCTTCAGAAGCATCAGATTATAGATGTTTAACAGAGGAGGGGGTTGCTTTTTTTTTTTTCCATCTAATGTTTCACACTGGTTTGGCAATCCTTAAAAGGTTAATGAGTACTGTCTGCTACAGAATGCCAAACTGATTTAATTCAGAAAATGAGAAAACATTCCTAAAACGTAATCAGCTGTCACTTAGGAAATGACATACAACAAGATAGGAGTGTTTTATATTTTGTTTCCTAAGCAGGGCTTGAGAAGCCTAAAGAAAATGTCAGGTGGTTCCTGCACAAAATGCATCGCTCTCCAAAACTGTTTTTGTCTGGAAGAGCAAACAATAGGCATTCAACATCCTGGTTTCTGTCATTCCAGGTAGTCACATCCTTGATTCATGTTTACTCAGGACATCCCAGCCCCACTTACAGAATGCAGCATCTTGCACACATTTCATTGAATGGCGGTTTTTGTGCATCACAGAACTCCTCCAGCATCTCAGGGTGATCTGAACACAGCATGGCTGGGACAGGGCAGAAGAGCTCATGGTTCCAGGACCTCTTCCTCACACCTGGACATGGCTGCCTGGGGTTGCAGCCAGTCTCCTTGTCCTTCCCAGAAGGGAGAAAAGAAAGACTGTGTGTGGGCCAGAGTGGTAAGAGGAGAGTGATTCTTTGTTCTTGTGCAAGCTACGCACCCAGGAGCAATCCTTCACCAATACCCTTTTGACACTGTGAACCCATTGAAAATGCCATTTTTCATCACAGGTCTGCCCTCTCTGAAGGGTTATATAACAGTTTCTGGAAAGCTCACCATGCCCACAAGCACTGTAGAGCTCTAGAAGCCTCGCACTCCTGCCTATTTACCACCACCTGCTGCAGGTTGGTTTGGCAGGGCCGCGTTTTACGGTTTCGGCAAGTCTTGGCAAGAGTTGCAGAAATGCCCTCACTGTTCCCAAGTTGAAATGCTAAGCAACTTTACATTGTTAATGGCATTAAGACAATAATTTAAAATCGTATGATCTCAGACCAATAGTGATGTCTTGCAGATCTTCAGACAAAAAACATTCTGGGATCCTGAAGTTCTTGTGATGGAAACATGTTCTAAAATGGCTGCCAGATGCTGCTTCTTTTCACAGCACTGCCTTCTGAGTTGCTCTACCCAGACCTTTTTTGCATCCTTAATCCCCATGACCCCCTGCACTGCAATCTGTAGCAGTAGAACTTCCACAAGCAAGACAGACAATTAATCCAAAGTTTTCATCCATATTATCACCAGAATATGTTTTTTTTCCTTCTCAGGCATATTTAGTGAGCCTAATTTTACTGTCAGCAGAAGGAGCCCTTCTCACTCGATCTCTGAGAGCACAGAAGTAGTACAATGTGTTTCTTCTTGCTGGTTAGCATAAACTACCTTCCATACCTTCTGATTGTATCAAGAATGTTGTAAACTTTAAATTGGACTATCTGTAATTAACTATGTTTTTAAGAGTTTGTAGGCAATTTCAGACCAGGGCTCTACCATATTAACAGTTTCACAAGGAGGAAGCAGAATTTACACAGAGGAAACAAATACAAACATGTTCTTTATTTGGTGGCAATGAAATGCTTTTTTTTTTTAAATAGGATTGCAGTAAACTGATTTGTTTTGCATGGAAGCTTCCTATGGATGATATCTAATTAACTAATCAATTAATTAAATTAGCAAAATCCCAAGTAAATTATTCATCTTTATAATTCTTAGGAGATAATGTCACCTAAGAACGTACTCACTATTTTTAGAACATTTGCAATTTGTGTAAGTCTAATTGTTTTTTAGTTTACCTGCAGTAATAGTTTCCTTAGTAGTCTTTTATATAACAGCTCATGGTTCAAAAAGTGAACCATACAGAGGTACAAACAGCCACTGTATGGGGCTGCACCAGCTCTCAGAACATCCTATTTCTCCCCTCCAAACTGGGGAACCCTCCCCACACTGCCTGCCCACCTCTCCCCACAGCACCAGGCTTATGTGCCCTCCCAGGCTCCAGCTGAGCCCACGTTTTCCCAGCCAAAGTTGCCACTTGGCTTGTCCTCTGGAGACTTGCATTTGGGGCTCATGAAATTTAGAGGTAAATTGTAGGCTGCTGAAACTAGATACAGCTGAAAAGAAAAATAAAAAAACTGCTCAATATGAAGGGTTTTCAAAATAAATTACTTGCTGCCTCAGTCATACCTAGGGCAACATTATCTACAGCTGATAGGGCAAACCAAAGGCCAAGTGGTCTTGTTTGCATGCACCAGCTGACAAGTACATCAAAGATGCTGCCTCAAATCAGTGGCTGAGTGCTGGACTTCACTCAATTGTTTGGCCTTTTATATGACATGATATTTTATGACAATTATATAAATATGATAATACTTAAGTGTTCACTGATACACTTCTCCATTTAGAGAACTCATTCTCCCTTCTACTTGGCTTGGGCAAAGCTCCTTCTTCTTGCTAAGATGTTAGAAGTCACTAAAAGCAGCATTTAGCACTGCCTTCCTGTACCACTGCAATCATCCAACAGCCTAGTAAATGTGTGTGCTTTCCTTCTTCCTCTGGCAGGTTAGAGAATCAAGGTAGAACGTACTGCTCAGTGCTAGGCAGGTGTCTTCAGTGGTCTGAGAAAGAGGAGGTAATTCAAGAGAGTAATTTCTAACACTGTAACATTATTTCAGCTCATCATAATTTCTTCTTCACCATCCTAAATTTCAGTCTTAATCACACTTTCTGTAACTGCTAAAAATAATCTTGTCCCGTTTTCACAGGAAGTTTTCTTGTTTTTACCATCCATGAAAGGTGAAGAGTTGAAGGTACTGCTGGCAGCCCCACCATCACTGCGTTACTGCCTTGCTTGGAGAGACCCATGAAAGACACAGCACTGAACCACAGATAATCCAGTAAAACCTGTGTGTGACAGAAATAAACTCTTTAAACTCCAATAATTAGATGAACACACTTAACCAGGCTAAAAAGTCATTGTTTTTTGTCTCCCAGTACAAATTATTAAATCAAGGAGTAATGCTTCCTCTGAAGTCCCCAAAAACAAACATGTAACCTGCTTATAAACCGTAAGCTTATGTTGGTCTTTAAAGATAATTAAAGATCAAACAGTTCTACTTAAAATCTCAGTAAATTAATCACTGGCCCAGAAGTCTAGTTGTCTGAACATCTCTGAAATTTGACAGACCAGAGAATGCTCTCTGCTGTCTTGCCTTTTCACCTTATGTGAACCTCAAAATAACGCACTTCTGAACAGCACCTCTAATAAAGCAGCTGTACACTCTGCTTGTGCAATTGCTGCTTGCAAATGGCTCCACAAAGACAACAATAATGGGAAAAGCTTTCTACAGTTTTGGTTTTGTCAAAATAAATCATTGTGTTGATGTATTTTTAGTCTGTGGCCCCAAATATCAACTCAAAATCTAGAATCATTACATACTCTGCAGTGATTGCTTTCACTAACAGTAATATTTTCACAAAGCACTTTGACTAATGTTGTTTCCCTATTCTCCAGAACTGCCCAGCATAAATTCCTCAGTGATTAGATGGTCAAGTCCCTTCCTGGGTGAAGCACCCTACCAGAGTCCATGGCTTTGGGGAGCTATTGTAGAAAAATCACTGAAACCATCAACCTAGTGCACAGCAGCAGGCAGTGAGGCACATGATATCAAGTGGTATGAGCAAGGGGATAAGAGCAATAAACAATGTGATACGCTTTCTGTATAAGATCCTTAATAGCTATAAGCCACACAGTGCCTACATAGACCTGTTTGCAGGGCTGGGCACTGCAATAGAGGAAGCAAAATACTGACTTGCAAAGGATGTACTGTAGGGCAACAAACATGATATCAGGTCTTTAAGAAAAGGTTAAGGGGATTGAGTTATTTTCCCTGGAAAATACCAGCCACAGATGTGACCTAAAAGAAGTTTTCAAAATTATAGGAAGTATCTGATAGAATTCTTAGTGATTACTTTGGTCACAGTGGCAAGACATTCACAAAGAGAGAAGAGTAGACATTATAAAACTGGGATTAAAGAAAAATTCAGAGCGCTGAGCTCTTTCAGGCATAGATAATAAAAAAAAAGTAGTGTTCACTCCCATTGAGCTCAACAAAACAATTGTCATTGATCTGAAGGAGGTAGAGCTATCCTAGACTAATTCCCAAGATGAACAAAAACATACTGCACAAGAGTTAAGGCGACGTTTTGTTCAGCTATTAATTTCTGAGCAAAGAGCAGCAGTGGAAGAGAGAAACACCCAGAAGACAAGGTTAAATTACAACAGAAAGATTGGGTGACATTTCTTATTTCTACCTGGGAGATCTCATCTTGAAGGAAGTTTCTGGGTCTGAGTTTTCCTGAGCAGGCTCAGAGAACTGTATTTGTCCCAAATGAGCGGCAGATGGCCGTAAAGTAGGATTTTACTGCTTTGTGTCTCCTGTCTGTACATTCAGAGACAGGGAGGAGAAATTGCTGGAAGTACCCCCTTGGACAAGAAGCCAAGGCCGTGGGTGTGGAGGTCTGTGTCCTGCAAATCCAGTGACAGTGGAAACTGATCTAGGAGGGGAGGTGCCTGCCACTGAAACAAAGCAACTCTGCTGCTTCTGCCCAGGAGCTGGTGTGGGGAGAAAGAAGTTTTTGTGACTAACCACAGAGGTGTATGGGTAACCATCAATCCTGCCAGAAGCAGGGAAGATGAGTGGATCAGCACACTGCAGGGAGGAAAATGCTTCCCAGAGCTCTGGCAGAAATGCTGGACAGGCAGCTAAATTCCTTCCCAGAAACTGCTCCAGTGACAATGCAATGCCTCCTGACTCCCTCCAGCCCACCTCTTGCAATAAATGTCAGCCCGCAGCCGTATTGGGCATAATTAGCCTATGATAATAAATTACCCACATTTTCAGGAAAATATTAGAGACCATCATTATTTGGAATAGAGCTGCGTTCAGCTGCACAACCCTACCTAATATGATGGATGGAGTAGTCATACCACTGAATACATTTATCTAGAATGAAGTGATTATTTCGAAGATGAACACAGTCAGAAATAACTGCATATGAATCATACACTACTACACACTGGAGAGCATCAGAGTAGCAGGGGTTGTAGGTCAGCTGACCAACCCACAGCTTTTAATTGGTAGATTATTTTACACATATACTCTAGGATTTTAAAGCTCAGTTTCAAAATCCCTCTGAATTTAAAAATGATTCCATGTTTTCTCTTGGAGGAATAAAAAAAGAAAGATATATGAAGGTGTTTTTTCCCCCCCCTACCTTAGACAAGATCTTTGGTGGTTTTTGACTCCACTGCCCAACCACAGATGAAAGCTTACCCAAAATTACCCAAAAGACCACAGATAAGCATATTGTTAAAATAACTGATATCAGCTAGTTATTGTACAAAAAAGAAAGTAAACATTGAAGGACTTTCTGTGAGGACTTGCTCACATCAAACTGACAAGAGAAAACAGGAGTCATTACCGTAGAAGAGTTTCATCAGCTCTACACCAAAACCACACATTGCTTTTTGACACATTTTCATTCCCAACAATATCTATTTAGCCTTTTCCAATCATTTTAGTAAAACTAAGAAAACCATCCAGGATTCATGGACAAGGCTCACAACTCTGTTCTGCAACAGTATCCTGGCACTGGTAGCATCTTGCTTTTTGTCCTCATGTATTCTGGTCACTTTAAACATCAAGCTTGCATACCTGTGAATGAAGAGAGGCTCCTTGTTCAGTGACTTGAGTCTCCAAAAGGCTCTGATAACAAAGTTTGAACAGGGTGTGTGAATACTCACCTATATGTAGATTTGTCTTTCCAAAATCCAGTAGCATAAATATAATCTCTTTCTACATACTTCACTGAATAACGACCACGGTTTTTTATGGATTTGGAACAATGCATGGACTCTTCATGCAAACGGACCATACCTTGCAACTCAGAGGAAACAAAGTTCAATTAGTTTTCAGTTATATTGCATGTTCCCATCAGCATCACTGGAAGAGCTGGTGGTTTTCCTCCTTTCACTCCATTCCAGTCACAAACAGTTTTTTCCCCCAGAAGAAATGTCTAGATTTTTGCAGACAGGGGTGGTGTAGTCAGCTTGTGGGGAAGCTTGTTTGTGAACAGTGTATCTATGTGACCTCTCCAGCTGTGAAACACTAATGAATGCACCTCTCTTACTGTCAAACTAGTGAAAGTATCTTTTTGGATAAGAAAATCAAAAGCAATTTTTAAAAGTTGAATTTGCCTGTTATTAGACATATTTAAGATGAGTTACCACTAGATATCTGGCTGCTTTTTTAAAATGCATTGTATTTCTTGATAAGTCATCAGTTAAAGATATTTATTTCATCGCATATGATCATAACAGCTAAATGTCTTTCTCCCTGAAAATCAGAATTTTAAGGTAGTTTTTGGATATTATACTACCCACATCTTAAAGCAAATCATCAGTGGAAACAATTTCATAAGACAATGCACATTGATATTTCTTTGGATTTAAAATAAATGGTATCTATGTTAAATGGATACCAACATTTTATTTTTTGATATTTGATAAAAATATTTAAATTTATTCCAAACTAAGGAGCTATTTAAACTAGGAATCAACGCTACCCCCACATTGCAAGTTTAAAATAGAATAAGTAGTGTTGAACGTTTGAAACATATAACTGAATTCAGAAAATTTCAAACATTTTTGGATAATCTGAATGTTTGTTTCCATGTGTTTGATATATTTAGGAAGTACAGAGGCAGGTGAAGCTCTTTAATAATGCCTGCTGAAGGTAGCATGATAATAAAAGCATAAAGAAGCCTGACATTAGGGTGCAGTACCCATGTGGTAAATAAAGGATGGAGGAAACAGGGAGGAGCTTTTTATGGCTCAGTCTATATATACTTCAAGAGCTTTGATGCTTGAAACAATTATATTGCATCTAATTTCTCAGACTTTCCGGAACAGTCTGTTGGTTTTCATTTGGACAGAAAATTTATACAAAGAGCTTTTATGCCCTCCTGCACTGGGCTGTCTACCCAAAGCCCTAATGCACTGCTTCAGGATTAGGGCTCAACTCAGCAAGGGCACTGCCACAGCACCTCTCCTGTTACCAGAGAGAAAAAGTCTCTCTCCTCTGTTTCTTGTACAAGAGCAGTGTGTCTTCAGCACTCCTCTCTTTCACCGGCTGATGACGGAGAACTTGTCAGGCAGAGTGAACTCCAACATGAATTGGAAATATTAGGAAAAGATTGCACCTGTTTCATTAGCACTTTAGGTTTACACCTGCACATGGTCACAGAAGAAGAGATTCACAGGTTTCTTTAGTCTTATTAGGGAGATATTTCACTTGTAGCTTGTTTGTTTGCCCAAAGAGTGAATGGGAAAGTCATGCCTTTCCATAGTGGGACTTGCTTCTTGATAATTCCAGGTCAGTTGAGGAGAAAATTAATTCAGGTCTGAGAGAAAGAAAAAAGCAGAACATGCTAGAGAAAAAGAACTGAATAGTAAAAAGACAATAGGGATTTTTGTTGGTTCATTTGCTCTTTTATGTAGTTGATCATTCTTTTTCTGTAAATTGGTATTTTTAAGAAGCCCCAACCTGGGTAAAAATTGATATTGATACTTATTAACTTAGAATATCTGAAACACAGCAGTAACAAAAACTGCTACTGAAATGCACTTGCATGAGGTATCATGAAGCTTCAGAGGATCCCTATCTGAAATAATTCTCACCCCATGCTCACAGGGTGAAAGGCTGTCTGGGCAGGTGAAGTCCTCTTGTTCCTCTCAAAAGACTTATTCCCTTCTACTGACCAATGGGCCGCTTCTGTCACCACGAGAGCATACAAACCTACATCACTTGGTGCTACAGAGACTTAGCACCAGAAGAGGGAAACTTGCTTTCCAAATTTGAATTATTTTAACTGCCAAAAACGTAATTGCTGCTCTGTCAGGCCAGGCACAAGGAAGGCAGCAGGATTTCTTCATGTTCCTTCAGCACTCTGCACCAACACGGAGCATTGCCCTCTGAGTTGGGTCAGGGGAGGAGCAGAAAGGACAGAGTACTAAGAAGATTGCTGGTGTTTTGTTAGTAAACACTAAGGGAGAATTTTACAAAACCAGCAGCTTCCATGAGAAGCACAGCAGCTTCTGGACGGGCTTTTCAGACATGGCCAGAGGGCATGATGTTTTCTATATGCAGCTTACCTAATGCAGGTGTGCACGTGTACAAACACACACACATATACTTGCACGTTTTGATACTGAAAGAATTTTGTGACTAGAACTCAGTGGTTAGAAGAAAGAGGTTGCTGGATTGATAACTCCAATATCCTCTCTGTCAAGACAATTAAATAATCATTTTTATTATTAAAATGTAAAAAATCTTCCTTTATAAACTTCATTAAAATGAACTAGAATGTTGAATAGAGATGTAATGATCAGCTGCTTTGCCTTTCTGATAGGTTTGATTCAATTCCCAAACCTCCAAAGGTATAAGACAAATAGGAGAATTGCTCAAATTAATTTGCTAAAAAAAAACAGGTAATCATGAAAATTATTCCAACATTTGATGACAGGGAAGCCTATGGTCATGCACACCCAGTCACCCACACATCCTGTCACTGAAAACAAAGGATGCATATCAGGATTGAATTGCTCAGAAACCACTGCAAAACATCTATTGATATATACACTGGTAAATTAATTAGTAAATATAAGCTGCTGCATCCTTAGCAAACTTATAACAAAGCCACCAGAGTCAGCAGGTCAAAGACAATTTTTTTTCTCTGTCATTCTGCAGGTATGTCGAAATTATCCATCGTGATGCACTAAATAGAGGGTCAGGCTTTTTCTGCAGAAGACAGTGCCACCTCCAATTGAATTCATTTGGAACAGAAATAAACATGGAGAAGGCAGGCAGATTTTCCTCCATGTCCACTAAGACTCACAGTTTAACACAATTACTTAAGACATTCTTTGTAATCTCTCTCTAAATCTGTTAGTATTTAATGAGATTTGTCCTCCAAATTGTTCAATCTTTGGCCATTAGCTAGAGAGATTACTAAATATACCCTAAAATTTTCAACTGACTGCTTCGTGGGCGGGGCTTTCCTATTTCTCTGATCTGTCAGGCTTCCTTCCTACCACTGGACCCCTGGAAGGTGCTTTAGGTAGTCTCTCCTCTTCCTCCTCCTCCTTCCCACAGCCCAGGAGCTGCTGGAACTCACCTTCACCCTGACCAAACTGCTCACAGACCACTTCCTTGGGGTAGTTGCCATCGAGTAAAAATGCTTCACAACACTTTACAAAAACTTATACAGAGCTAGAACTCCACCTATGCCCATGCAATAGATGTTCTCATCTCATAGATACAAGGATGGTTGGGTGTAACCTTAGTTTAAGCAGCTCTACACAGTTTTCTTTTTTTTGGTCATCACTCCTGCCTTTCAGGAAAATTTGTGAACTATGTTTTCAACTCTTTGCCTTTTCTACAAATACTATCTTACTTCATATATTTTACCTTACAGTGGTAGCCTGGCAAGACCTGGGCTCTTGCTCACCTTGTGTCCTCCGCATCCCCACAGCATCTTTTCCAGTGTCCAGTGAGCCACAGAGCAAATTTCCATTTGAACTATACAGGCCAGGTGAAAAGCTGGCACCAAAAGGCAGGAGAGGGGAAAACCTTCTACCAGAAATTCTAGTAACTCAAAACAATCTCCAGCCAGCAATAAGGTACTGGCATGCAACTCCAAACCTGAAAGCCAGAGGGAAAGTATCCATCACATTTGAATGCATACCTACATTAATCCTTTCTTACAATACCTTTGTCAGATACCTGCAGTTCACAGTGAGGTTACAGACACCCACATTTTCACTCTGTTTCTCTCTATTTTGGCTGAGGGCTTTGGACTGTTTCCACTGAGCAACTATCACCTGGCACAACAGCCAACATCAGTGACAACAACTATTTTACAATGCTTCTCACAAAAATTTATTATTACCATGCAAATATTGCATATAGCAATACAGAAAGTTTTCCAGTTGAATTCACCTCAAAAATTCTTTCCACCCAAAACCAATTTTTCTAAAAATGAGATCTTTTTATAAGGTGTAACTGCTTTAAGAAAGCTGCATTTATTTTGGAGTTACATTGCCATCATCAACAGAAAACATGATATTAACTCCTTATTTTCAGAAAAAAAAATACATCTTGACAACTGCAAAGAATTTTATTGTACTGCCAGCTCAGTCAACTGACTATGCAAAACCAGAGAGAACCATCAGTATAAAGCAGCCTGTCACAACTGGAATGGGAAAACTGCTACAGCAAGAATCTGCTGAGCAGTGAACCCTGTGCAGATTCATGTCGATTTGAGATATTTATATTTGACATAAAAACTTCAAGAAACAAATAAATATTGTTAAAGAAACATTCATATGAGTTTATATGACACTTCTCTTTAGCTCTTTGTAGACTTAACTACAGAATTTCCCTTAGGTTTTGGTTTGTTTCGGTTTTTTGGTGGTGTTTGTCTGGGTTTGTGTTTTTTTTTGTTTTGGCTTGGATTTTTTTGTTTTTATTAAAAGCAGAGCATAGAACTGTGTTTCAGCCTGTGCTGAAACTACCAAGACAGCAATGGCTTTTACTCAAACCAATGAACTTGACCAGACTCACTCAAAATTTAGTTCAGATTGAAATGCAGTCTGAGGTTTCAGGGATGATCAGCTGAACCTTTTAGGTAAACCACTGCATTTTTCAGATTTTTGTTAAAGCTTGCAGCCATGTCACATTTCCAGGTCCAGTATCAGAAAGAATGGAAAAGGAATGAGCTGTAAAGGACTTTTTCGCACCGAGTGAGAGGGATTTTTAAATTACAACCATTTTATATTAAAACTTTTACTGAAATTGCTGGCGTAAATGTACCAATACACACCTAACATCTACAACTTAAAAACTCCTGTCCTGTATTTCCTAATTATCTATCCAACATTAAAAGATAAATGAATTCTGTAGTAAAATATTTCAGTAGCCAAGAAGAGGAAGTCCCACTACTTTGCAAGAGATGAGAACTGCTACACAGGATCAGATCATGTCTCTGACTTGACCAGTTTTTGTCTCAAAGCAATGATCACTGGAGAACATTTAGCAAAATGTTAAAGGAACAAGACGAATTTAAGAGCACCTTTGGCATGGAACTCCTGGCCAGCCTCCAGGGGTTGTGCAGGAGTTTGCTGAGCAGGAGAATGGACCCAGTCCACTGTTGTTAATAACTGCTGGTGAGCTCTCTTCCACAAACTTCTCTAACCCATTTTGGTTTTCAACCTCCACAAGATCACAAGACTATGAGTTCCAACCAAGGGAACCCTTTATGTGCGTCCTTTTACTTTGTTACTCACCCTTACTTTTTCCCCAGGTAATCTTCAGATGATGGATCAACTAGATGAGATGCAGTTAAAAATATTAGTGTTTTGGCTATTACAGCATTGCAGCAATTACTATGGCAGTATAAGGGGTGTTGCATCATGTTCCCTGAAGTACAATTCTGGATAATTGATACATATTATTTATTAACTTTGTGTTTTCTATGTAAAAATACATTCATGCTATGACAGGGATTGTAAACTAGGCAACGTATTCCCCAATTTTAATCCATTCTGCTGTATTTCTTGCTAATTCAGGTTTGTAATGTGTCCAGAATATAAACATATTTTTGATTGCTTATATAATAGTGCTTCTCTTATTGGACTTGCCTAATTTTTGTGATTCCTTATTTAACGATGGAAACACCAATTTTCAGTTTCCATGACTATCTGTATCATAAAACTCCTTCCACATTCTTTCCACAAAGGAGATGCAAAAGAGAAAACTGTGACAAAGGGAACTCATGGTTAAATGCAGCTAGAGCCACAAAATATTAGGATGTTATTCACACACTACATACATTTCATATACTGTTATTAACATTCTTACAGAAAAGGGGTAACAGACATTCGCATCTAATTCTTCAGACTGAAAAAAATTAAGCAAGTTTTCAAAAGACCTCATAAATCACATCAGTACCTCATCAAAAATCATCAGTCATAACACAGCATTTGTTTTCACTTGCTATAAAGAACCATGAGAGAGAAGTAAAGCATGCTTCAGGTACACATGTATTTCTGGCTAAAGAACATGTGTTACTGGCCCATTTGCCAGGGGCTCGGAGATGACAATAAAACCCAACCCTCTACAGTCTACAAATGTACTTCCACTAAATTCAGGGCAAAACTTCCTTTTATTTTAAGCTCACTGAGATTTAGTGCAGCAGCAAAGCCTCCCCTCTCCCCAGCCCTGGCTTGCCCCCTCCATTCAGGCACTGCCTATTCCACAATAGTGGTTCAGGATCAGGTCCTGGATCTGGTCCTTGCCAAGCACTCAAAGCTTCTAACCCTGATGCAATGCTTTGGAAATGACTTGCTAACAAGGGCTTGTCAAAATACATTTTCAAAAACCCATGGGAAAAATTTAAAGTACAGGCAAACAAACATATATAAACATCAGTAAAAAAAATCAAAGGAAGAATATACCAAAAAGCAAACAGCCTCCTCCCAGAAACATGGTCCTATTCTCAAAGTTTGCATTTCTGTGACAAATGCACAAAGCAAGCATCACTTTTTGTTGCTAACCATGCTTTTCAAAGAAAGTGTCTCGTGCTTCTCTTTTACAGCATTTCCAGTCCAGCCTTTTTGTCTGTGGAGATAGTCTAATATGTAAATGTCCTTCCACAGTCTCTTGAGAATAGAAAGGAGATCTTGGGAATTGAAATTCTATTTATATTTATCATAACTTGATAAGAGTAGAGTGTGTTTATTTAAATACTCTACCATTATTTTTCTTAACAACAGGCAGCTCTGAAGTGCAGTTATAAGTCTGTTTACACCACACAGATATCAAATTGACTTGCTAATGGTAACTTTTATTCGGTATCCATGGGTTACTGTGTCATGTGATTTGACATCAAGTACAGACAGTGCTGATTAGTAGCATCCAGTTCTGTCCATCTCTGTGCATCACTGAACCATCTGGTCATTTATTCACTAATAAGCCCCTAATGGCCCAAATATTCACTGGCCTGTCATTGTGACATGGCATAAAATGCCTACATCTTTCAACTTGCTTTGACATGTTGCTTGTTTCACATCAAAACCCGTCATTTACAGGAAAAGAGCTCAGAGGGGTAAAAACTTGACCTAATCTGCAGTGTTAACACAAAGACAGAGGCTTTGTTATCTGGTAGCCTGACTGAAAGCATGTAAATGGGCATGAATTCATTTTGTACATTTTTCCATGCTCATTTTACAACATTCTTTAAGTTTGGTATCATTCCTAATATGGGTTTTTATGTGGGTTTTGCTGTGAAATCTCTTTTTTTTTTTTAATCTGTTAATATTCTTAGGAGTGCTTTAAAAGGGAGCTGGATTCCCAGAGACATTTGTCAGTTTTCCATTTGGAAAAAGCGTATCCACAGGCGTATCGCAGGGAGCCGTGCAACTTTTCTAAAACCTTCGATTAAAAATTAGGATTATTAATAATTTTAATGTGTTTCTCTTTTACCTTTGCCTAGTTATCAATAGGCAGCTTAACGCTTTCTGCCTTAAGAGACAGGAGATGTGTTAACTATTTCCAGTGTAGTGTGTTAAATTTTGCAGAATCTTTCTAAATGAGAAAAGTCAGTATATAACAGGGCAAAGTCAAACACATTATTGCTCAAGAGTTGTGAATGCTTACTAACTGAAAAATCTCTCTCTTAAGTCCCCTTACACAAAACTGATGGAGAAGAAAGAGGTCACAATCAATGCTTTATTTTTTTTTTTAATCTTACTGGATATAGCCACAGTTAAAATAGTTTAAAAAAGCAAACACCCATTAAACTAATTGCTGTTGAAATCTTGGTTAATACATCATTAAAATGTGATTAAAGCATGATGTAATTGATTGTAACTAGAACACTTAGGGTGGTTTTATGGCTCTGCAGTCATTGGTGTGATGGGACACATAATTCACCCAGTATGTTAGCTTCACTTGATGTGTGCCTCTATTGGCACACCAGCTTCTCGAAGCAAGCATACCCTGCTCAACAAAAACTTCCATTGTGTTGCCTTCTGGCTGTTTTACCAGTTGTAAGGTGATAAGTTAAAAAAAATATTATTTTTAACATGATAGAGCATTTGCTTTATTAAAATAACTGTAGTGTTTTAAATTCTTTTATTTTCTGTTTTTGTGGGCTGATGTTATGCATATGTTGCTGGTGATAGTTCCTGTTAATGACACGAACATCATCCAGAATAAATTCTCTGCCTGTGCATGATAGTAAACTTTATCAGAGAATTCAGGTCAGCTAATGAATCAATTTGAATGTTGGCATGTTCATGCTGAGATTCAATCAAGTTTAAATTTCATTTAAAATAAGCTATTCTCCAGTACTTACAATCAAACCCATAAACCAGCCTAAGGATACATACAGACAATGTAGTATTTGCATTCAAATATTTCTACTTTTTGATTATTCCCCTTACCAATCCTTGCTACACAATGTTATTCCCAAGGGCATCAATAAACACATTCACTCCTGTCATACAAGCTTGAGAATACCTTTTGCACTTACTCAGAGCCCTCAGACCTAGAGAAGGCTGGAAAACAATTGTGTTTTGTAAAAAATGTTGAGATTTTGAAACTAATCTCTATTCAACATTAAAAATCAAAGCAGAGCCAATTCAAGCAAGATGTGAGCTGATATCTTTCTAACCTCCTAAATGGGCATCTTATTCCTAAATGTTGTTAATTCATCTTGCCCTAAAGAAAAATCCCATCTCACACATGCAAAATCTTCTTGACAACATTTAATCAAAGTGGAAAGTTGCTATGGAAAAAAAAATATCTGTTTTGATGACCTGTCATTTTCTGATGGAAAAAGCAGTTTTGTCAACAACACAAACCCTGATCTATTCAGGACATATTCCTTTTTGTACAAATAGGACTTAAAGCTACCAAAGTACTAAATGTCAGTGCTCAGCCCCTTGTAGGATTTTTGTTTTGGCTAAGCATTCTCATGTCAGTATTTACAGTAATGTTACATACAGTTACTGAGTACAAGTGGCAGCTGGAGAGGGGTTCTTTTGCATCCTTCTTGCTTTTCAGATTTTGATAATTAAACGAATTCATGTTAGCTGAAGAATTTCATTCTAGCTTTTTTCAGCCCTGTTGACATTCTGAAAAACTTTTAAAATTTTAAAATATTTTTTTCAGGTACTGATCCTTTGAAATTTAGTTTTTCATTTTTATTTGAAATGTAGTTGACATAATAGTGATTACTTGAAATAAAAAATTCAGAATAAGACTTTTTTTTCTTTAGATAAATTACTGAAGCAAACCATGTTTATATTGAAAAAAGAGTTAATGTTGAGTAAGATAATGAATTGAAACCACTTCCATAACCCTGGCGTTTGTCAGGGAAAATGTTCCGTTTATCTAACAGGCAATCTCTGAGCAAAAATCCCAGTTCTGCTCAGCATCTAATAAGTCTGGGCTCACCACCAGTTCTCACAGAATAGTGCTGGTGGAATGGGAAATTGAAAGAAGTGTTTATTTCCAAGATTTGGGGGAAAACTTCCACGGTTGAGCTACACTACTCTATCTGGAATAATTAATTTTTTTTTCAGGAGGATACAGCACAGGACAGACATCTTAAATGCATATTGAACATCATGTTTTATTAGCTACTGCTTATTACAGGATTTGCAGAAATCTTTAAACTTAATGATGTTGTCAGCAGCAGGTATGCAAATGGAACATATTTTTTTAAACTGAAAAGGCATGATTCATTTCAACAAGCATTAATGTGTCATGAGCGACAGGAGTGGTAGATATTGGGTGGTAATATTTGTGATCATCAGCTGGCCATATTTTGAATACAGAACACTTTTTTAACTGCAGAAATGCAAGATCCTATTTCTACCATGCCCAGTTAACAGCAGAAAAACGACTGTGCTGATACTGTTAATGCATAATTACCAGGCCATGACTTCAGCCAGATCCCTTTGAGTCAGAATTCACAGAACTCCGTATTACCTATTTTTGTAAAAAAACAAAAACAAAAACAAAACACCACAAAAAACAACAGACAAGCCACAGAGAACATAAACCAATGGCTTGACCACTGCTAAAATTCAAAAGCTGTCCTTTTTCAGGAAAACACTTTTTCAATAGCTGATCTTTTACACTTACCAGACACAAGTGTTTGCATCCTCAAAGTGACCATTTAAGAAACCAGCTAATAAGTATTTAAAGGAAATCTTATAATTACCTTCTTATATACAAGATAACAAGATTGTATTTGTATAGCACTATTTACCAAAGACCGTATGCAATTCAAAATGGAAAGAAATGTTATTAATAAATTTTAAACTGGTAAAAAAGACCACATTAACAGCTGTCAAAGAGGATAGAAAATGTTGCACACCCAATCGGTAGAGTAGGACGCTGCCCAACCACACTGCTGTCCTTGACAGGGTAACTTTGGCCATTCTCCACCAGACCTCCCTTGCAGAGCGTTTAATTCTCTGCTTTTCAGAATAAATACCAGTATCTTAGCTGTGGTAACGTTACAAACTCTCTCTCTTTACAGCAAGCAGAGCTGCCTCTTTTTAAATATGTTCTTAATTCAATTAAGTAACAAGAAAATGGTTCCTGACCTGATGAAAAAATCTGCCACCAAGCTTATACGCATTGAAACGGCAGCGTATCGCTACTGTTCGCTGAGATGGAAATTGGTGCAGCAACTGCGTATTTCAATACTGAAAGCCAAAAATGTAACATCTAGTCAACCAGAATCTAAATATTGTCCTTGAATATATACAAGTTTTCATAGATAGAAGTGTTTGTGAAAGAGGTACTTGTACAACCAAAATACTAAGCATTAATACTGCACACTTTTAGGCTAGATAAGATCGTAACGGTTATTTTTTTAACACTCCACTTAATTACTTCCCAATCCTGCAAAGACATTTATACATTTGCTAAACTTTTCATATACGAATATTTCCATTGATTTAACCTGTATCCAAGTCTTTGAAATATTAGGGCCTGAGCCACAAGGCAAATTAAATGAAAAGAGCATTTGTAACTCTTTTAACGACATCAACTGTCCCATATTTGAAATTACATACACCTACTGCCATTCGTAATTGTTGACTTTCTATTAAATATTTTACTTGGAAATCGAGTGAGAGTGTTGAATTTTAAACTTGCATATTTTTATATTCAGACCCAAACTGATACAGATCATACAGCAATAAAGGCTGTTTATTAATGCAGCAGAAGTACCACACTATAATCAAGAATGTCAAAAGCAGCATAAGGCTCTGCATGGGCAGGCACACTGGAAGTGCACCCACCTTATGCACCCACACATTTGACAAGATGTCTAGAATTTTGATACATTATTACTTACAAACAATTAGGAGAAGTTGTCATCCAATAGATCTCCAGGAGGGACAAATATGTGTTGTAAGCTACCAAACAGCCTATAGAAATATCCATATGGTGATTTTGGACACAGACCTAGATTTTTTATGAGTTTGATTCCATCTTTTGAAATAGTCATCACAACATGTCGCTACAACTTTGTAGGCACAACTACTCCTGCTTATGACTGACTGCATATTCACAACAGCAGGCGAAGCACCCACTGACCTCAGAGGCACACTTTTTACTGCAGAGTTGTCAAATATTGTAATAGGTGATAGAGAAGTGCAAAAGAACAAACAGTTCCCTTCCATATGTATTTGCACACATGTACAAAGCTATCTGCCTCCTCCCATTTCCAGACCTACTAATCACTCACAAATGATCTCATCCCATATTTGCTCCCTGAAGTAATTAATTAACAAAGGTGATTATCCCAGGGTCACCATCAGGCTACCAAGAAATGATTGTTACAACAAACAGAAAGACTGGAAGAAAGAAAACTACAATTGTCTGATCCAGTATATAGTTAGGAGCCACTCTTCTGCAATAATAATGACTTAAAGTTCAGCACATGCCAACTATGCTTCAAATGGAACAGAGGCTCAAAAGACTACAGCAAAGATGCATTAAATGCTACTTCATTTTCTTACTCTAGTGAGCAGCCATTTATTATTTTCTAGCAGAGTCCATTGTCCCTTATAACTTCTTTTTGAGGTTTTTATGGGAAATAATAGAACCCCAGGAGGGTCCTTCGGTGACAGAGGCTCTGCCACACTGCATTTTCTGCCAAGATATTAACATAATTTAATGTTCCATGACTGAAAAAATATTGTTACAGCATATGCTGTCATCATTGACATTAGGAAAAACTTAAAGCCTTCATTGGTTGAAATGCATCCATCATACAAAAAGCAGGTAAACAAATTTGAGATAGATCTATCATATGGGTCCATCACTAATGAGTTTCCTGGTTCAGCAAGAGTGCGTTTTCTTGATCCAATGTACCTGATGCACATTCTAGACTTTTTTAGTTTACATCTGTACAAGTATCTGATGACAATTTCATCTGCAAACTGGTTTTCTGTGGGGCCTCTATTGTAAAAAAAAACCCACAGACATTCTCCTCTCAGCAGTTGTCTGACATCCTCTTGTTCCGGAAATACACCTTCTAGCAGCCTACCTGGAGACTCCTGAGAGATTCTTAGATCCTTAAGATGTACAAATTAATCCAAAATTAATGGCCTGTAAGTGTTTACAAGTAATTCTGAAAATGGAGTCAAAAACTCAGATGCTCAAAATCACAGATGCTTTTGGAAAAAAAAAACCTGTGGTGTACACCCACCATAGGTCAAATCAAAGCTGTAGCACAAAAGTTGGTCTTGGTCTACAACCGAGTATAAGAGAGCATTCATCAGTGTGTATTCCCCAAGAGATCTAGTCCTGCAGACCTCACTCAGGTAAATCTCCTTTTTTTTTGGATCTACGAGTTCAGATTTCCAGTCTTCAACAACTGCTCTGCTACTGTCTCCTTTTCTGTTCTCCCCCTCTTTGTTCATGCTGCACTGTTTGCTTACTTTGAGAGATGAGCTTCCCTTTATCTGGCTTAACTCCAGGCTAATTATCTGAGATTAGTAACCTGCACAAACCTTGCTGATTTCAAGGAAATCCACCAAGCAGGCTCCAAATAAAATGCAAAAAACAGAGGTTTTTTTCACATTGACAACAGCAGTTAATGCAAAATACTCTTCCATCCTCTAAACTCACAGAAGAAAACAAAGACCAAAGCAGAAATCAGAAAGGTGCCACTCTGTGATTTTGGATACTCTATTAACAAATGTTCCTATTTTTAACCCTTTATTTACATTTTATTTTCCTCATCAATTTACTTTCTTGTTTTTCCCCACAAGGTAAACCTGAATAAAGACTAAATCTTGCCATTACTTTGTATGACAAAGCTTTGAACAGATCACCATCATTGTTGATTTTTTAACAATATTTAGGCTACAGCAGCTGAACCTATGTGCACGTTCAGGATGTTCATTGGCTTTTCACAGGGGAACACTGGTATCTGAAAACTGGAGCCAGGATCAATCCCAAGTTCATGTGCTATGCAAGGAACTTCATCATATCTGAGTCCCTGAAATCCAATGAAAATACTTTCTCCTCCAAGTCAGGATCTTGCTCTATGGAAATGCAAATTTTCCATAAGTTAGAGGTTCTTCCCAGTTTAATAGTTAAATCAGAGAAAATGGTTTGATACTATCTGCCAGTTAATTTTTGACAAATAAAAGACACTTTGTTTAGATTACTTAACCCAGCAGACTAAGGATGCTAGGAATTAAAAGTTTGGGTTTTGAAGGATTATATCTCTAGAAAAAGAATCATCAGTTCTATTTAGGTTTGGCACCTCTATACTCTTTTAATTTCCACCTACTCTTAATAAGAAACAGTGCTGGGCAGCATTCCAGAAACTGTTGCTGAAAATAGGAAAGTATTGTATAGAGGGCTGTAGGTCTTAATAAAAAAAGAAACCAAGATGCTGAGATAAATTACTTGAATTTTTTTCATCTGCTTTTCTGTAAGGTAAGAATAACTTTTATATTAATTCCAAGATTCAGACTTCTGACCAAGTTTCTCCTGGCAATATTTTGTTCTACAGTCAAAATTATATCCATCTCTAAGATTGCATGTTAAAGCCAGGAGGATTATCTTCATATATTATTAAATCCAATGTATATGTAAGTAGTGCTTACTGATGCAAACTGTAGTGCCTTCTTTATTTATTATCTTTCTGAGAATAACAAAAAATAGGCTGAATAAAGGAAAATGAAAGTAGGGTATTCCCTCTTCATAAAGCAAACATTCTAATGCAGTTGCAGAACTCCATTAAGTAGAGCATGGTGGGGGGAGAAGTTTTGGCCATTGTTTTTTACAATTAGTTAAGTTTACACTTTTTTTAATGTGTTATCAGGAGTCCATAAAGGAGTGACCATATATTCATACTTTCATTTCACTATACTATAATTTAATTTCAATGAACTAATTTTTTGCAGCACTCTGTCACTTCAAGATACTAATAGCATCATCATGACTCATAGACAGATACAGATATTCTATTTCTTCCTCAAACAGGTATTTTCTCTGATGTTGATCAGAGTAGAATTTTAACACCTCCCTCATTTAATGGGGGTAAGATTCCTCCCATACAGTAATAATTTAAATTTACAATACAGAGTGTTATATGAAGAAAAGGCAGATAAATAGACCAAGACTGATCATTCCCAGTTCCACTTCAAGTCTGAGTACTTACTGGCTGAAATGATCTCAAGTCTAACACTTTGTTCTTAATGGCTTTCTTCACAAAACAGAAACACAGGTAGCAGAGGTGTGGGAGCACTGGGGCAGGAAAAAAAAAAAAGAAGTTAAGATTACCCCTAGAGCCCAGGAAAATATTAGTTTCTCTTCTCAGCTTAGTAGTGAATCCTTCCAGAGGTTAAATGGTTGCCTAAGTAATAGTTCCATACATCTAATCATACACCTTTCCTGAACTCCACTAATGCTCCTGCTTGCAGACCTTTAGCAAGAGATGAGAAAATTCTTATTTATCCTCTGGGTGAAAGAAAAGCCCTCTGTGTATTTAACTTACCAGTTATTTGTTTTTAAAATATATTCAGGCATTCCTGTGCAATTGGTTGCTAACGCTTAATGAGCCAAATCCTCTTAGATATTTTTCTACAGATATAAAATTCTCTACTGGCCTCTTCCTCTAACTAGAGGTTTTAGCCCCAACTTTTTAATAGCTGCCAGCAAAAATCACCAACTCCAGAGACCTTCTCACGGCACCTTGTTCAGCCTGCTGCCCTTTATACTTTGCTTGTAACCAACAGAGAGTCTTAATGTGCATATCCACAGGTGTGTAAGGCAGCCCCAAAACTTGTATCTATGCACTAATGTCCCTGTGAAGGGCAAGCCAGGCAATCACACATCTTGATTCAGCCTCCACGCAGAAGGTCAGATTAGGCACTCTCTTGAGGTCCTCAATGCATTTCTGATTCTTTGCTCATGCTGTGAGACCTGCAAGAAATCCAATATCTAGATAAAGGCTGGTTGTAAGGAACTTGGGAAGAAAAAAAAACAGTATTTGTTATTAAAGACAAGAGAAACTCAAAACTATCAAAATACCATCCCCTATCTGCCCTCTCTCATTATTTTTATTATTCTTTACACGTCTTATCAAAACACCAAGCTCTTTATGCCTGGGATGGCAACCAAATCCCCCCAGGCTGCTTAATTGCCTCATCTCACCACTCAGGTTGGGTCTGCCCACACTGGCACAGCTGGCAGTGGCAAGGGCTGTGGTGCTTCCTCCAACAGACTTCTGCCCTGGGGATTTTTCTCCTCAGCACACAGCCAGGGCTTTCTCAGAGCCCCCCACAGCATGCCTCTCGTTCTTGCACGTGGACACATAGCGATGGGTGCTTTGTTCCCTGCTGGATATCCTGTTTGAGGGCATCATGGACTTCATCATGATCCATGTACGCAAAGCTGCTTAGCAGGCAGGCAGTAATTACTTGTATCAGCTGGAGGTTCAACAGCACTTTCCAGAGCAGTCCCATATAGGGAACACTGCAGTAATTGAATGTGGGAGTGAAGAAAACAAGCAGAGGACCTGGTGAGTTTCACCCTTCTCCCCAACAGAGCTCCTTTACCAAGCATGCAGTCATCATTTTCTTCCAAGATTGCTTAACCCCTGCCAAGATTTAGATAGACTATGTATGGCAGCAGTTCTGATCTCTAACAGCCTGCAAACTACGGAGCCTGGAAGGGACAGGGGCTGCGTGTGTGGTCAGCACCATCAGTAACAAATCCCCTCACATGCAGAGAAACCTGGGTCCTCTTTCCTTGCAGAGGACATTACACAGCGTATCTGGAGGAGACCAGCTCTCTTGGGTGCTGCTGGTAACCTGCTCTCCAGAATTACAGTAGCAACATTAAAGTTAACTAAACTCTAAATCTGTTAGGATGGAGAAATCTTAGATGAATACAGGACTGCTGGGAAATAAAAAACAAGAAGAAATTCAACTGTAACCAATCTTGACTTCCTTTAGACAAAGCAACTAAAGAAAAAAAAGACCTGTAAGAGCCCTCTGTAGGCTATTCAGACACCTTATTTAAATTTTGTAAGAGGATCTGAATCCATAATAATGGTCACACGGAAGTATCAAATAGCTCAGTTATGTCAAGAACCACTTATCCACCAGAAGTTTTTTCTGCAAGGGATGCCAACGAATACCTATGATTTAAAAATAAAATTCTAATACATAACAAAAGTTGTAATTCTCTTTAATGGTAAAATCAGAAGGAGCCTATGCAAAAGCTATAGCCAGAAATAATCCTAATAAGTTTGCGAATTCACATTTTACCAGAAGCTCTTCACTGAACATTTAGTGTAGCACATCTTTGGGTCCTAATTTTCAAAAACTTTGATATAGAGCCAATCTTTAATAAAACCTTCAGCACTGAGCAGATATGCATCAGCCTCTGCAGCTCTATAACCATTTTTTGTTTTGTTTTAATTCAGTGCAGTTGTCAGATAAGTGTTCATTTTAGTTATGCATAGGTGGGTTTGCAGTGGCATCAAGTGTGCAATTAGCCTACTCCCCGGTGAACATTCTCTGCAGATATGTCACTGGGGAGATCACTTTCACATCTCTGCTGTGGTGCTTTACCTGGGAGAGTGGTGTAGCAACAGTAGCATGTAAGCAAAGCCACTGATAAATTATGGTACTTTAGAGGACCTGCCTGTAA
Source organism: Hemiprocne comata (assembly GCA_020745705.1). Taxonomy (NCBI): domain Eukaryota; kingdom Metazoa; phylum Chordata; class Aves; order Apodiformes; family Apodidae; genus Hemiprocne; species Hemiprocne comata. Next base: position 23,491,232 of record CM036591.1, read on the forward strand.
GTCAAGTGGACAGGTATGCAGCTGAAGTGCCATAGCCACTCTACCTTCACTTGCTTTGAGAAACTGCTGGGTCCAATCCTCTGCCAATGCGGGTCTAAATGACACCAGCTCCAGGGTAATCTTCAGCTCAGTCTGGTGGAGCTAGAGCTGTACACTGCCAGTTCAACCTAGCAGAGCCTCTGCCTTCACCTTAGTACATGGAAAGAATCTCCTATTAAGCAGAGAAATATAAAAAATGAAGTGTTTTCCATGTCCATTTTCACCCCTTGGCTATGTCTCCCAGCACCATCATATAGATAAGATTTATCACTTCTTCAGACTCCTCTACTCACCCACTCCTGGAGCAATATGTGAAGATGTTGGAAACCTTTTTTGGGCCCACCTCTTTTTAAGTGGTGGTGTAGAACAAATAAGTTCTGACAGAAAAAGCTGTTACAGAGAGAGTAGTGAACACAGGTGTCCCTCAGTTTCCCCTAGGCTATAGGCTGCTGAGGGCCACCAAAGCCAAGGGGGAGGACCCTCACCATCCTAATTTGTCATTAACATGTTGCTTTTCCATGCCTCACAAAATCACCAAGGCTGGAAAAGACCTTTAAGATCATCAAGTCCAGCCCAAGACCCCAATCCCCTCCTGAAGGCCAGGTCATGCTGCTGGAGCCCCATGGACTATAGAGGCTGGAGTACAGGAATCTGACCTCCCGCAGTGCCTGAAGTGAAGGGTGCCCTCCTGTTCTCCCGCCCTTCTTCCCTCCCTGCCTCTCTCAGCAGGTGCTCCCATGCCAGCCGCCTGTGCTCCTGGTGTTTGTCACCACAGGACAGACCGCAGGGCACTCCCAAGGCTTTACAACCAGTGAAAATTGGCACCAGCTTCCTAATTCTGGCACAACATGTCTTCGCTTTGAAGTTTGGTTACTGGTTTTTACAGTTCTATATTTAAAATGTATTAAAGATGTTTAAAAGTGGCAGGGATTTCCAATAAAAAACATGTTGTCCAGAATCAGGATGCTGGTCCCAATTTAAACTGGCTGTTAAACAATAGTATATCCAAATAAAAGTGGTCTGATTTACAAAATACCTCAGACTGATTGAACATTTATTATCCAGTTTCTCTCTTTTCAGATCTTCAGAGGTCATTCTTCATCTTTTTTTTTTTTCCTTTAAGTCTGCAACATTTTCCACAACTACTGTATGGAAAATGGATTCACTTACCATATTTAAAAATCAACTGTTAATGGAAAATACTCAAGTATAATAAAGCAAAGGCGCTAATAAAGGTTTACATTTCTCTCGGCTCTATACATGATTTAAACAGCCTACAACATCGTTGGAGCTCTGTCTTCTGAAACACACCCAGGATATAGTGCAACCAGCTTCTGGTTTTTGTCATCAGGCATTTCTGTTTTCCCGATACAAACTCATATTTAAAACTTTATATCCACAGCACATTGGTATTTGGAGAAGTGAAAGAGCATAAATGGAACAATGCCTGCAGGAGAGCATCACTCCAAGGAGGAGCCCAGAGGTGCCAGGGAAGTCTAACTCCCTGAGTCTGTCTGGAGCTTGAAGACCTTTGTCTGCAACTAACCACATCTTTCTGCTGTGATCTGAGTGAATCATTTTACATCTCCATCTGTCTCATCTGTTTAGGCTGAGCTCCTCAGGGCGGAGGTTTTCTTTTGCTTTATATATCCATTCAGGGTAACTCTAACTCAGGAAGTTATGGTGATAATATTACTAAGACAAATCAAGCATGAGTAAAAAAATCTAGCAAAGTTAAATGAACAAAGGGAAAGAGTTTGATGATCCAGGGGAAACCAGCCTCTGTACAAAACTTTTGCAAAGGTTTTCATCACTGAAGTTTGTATCTCAGTGGTCTGACATACCTTGTAGTTATGTCCTAGCAACACAACTAAAAAAAGGCTTCCAGCCCTATCAAATCCCCTCATGTCACATAATTCCACCATAAAAAAAAAAATCACATTAATAGAAAAAAATCTACAGTATTTTCTAATACCTTTACCAAGTACATGTAATAAAAATGTAGCGGAAATCAGCAACGTAGGTAAGCCACTTGAACCTTCTGTCCTGTCAATATCTATCCTATAAATGGGAAAAATACTCTATTTCCCATTCCACAGACTGGAAAATCGGGGCAGAGGACAAATAAAGTAACCTGCCCAAGGTGATGCTGACTTGCATTTGTACGTCCTCTGCAGTGGACCACACCACTTGACAGACAAATTGCACTGTAATAGCAATGTAGTTAGGCCTTCAAGATTCATGGTTAGCAAGCATTCCTAAAATTCTGATTAAACGTTTTGTTTCCTAGTGGTTTTAAATTGGATGTGTCATTTTGTAAATGACAGATGGCTTCTATACATTAAGTGAGCAGGTTTTTAGTTTAGAACAGCAAATACACTAATACATTGGCACGAAGTTTCAGGTAATTCCTTCTACTGAACTCTTGCCAAAAAAATATATATTTGTGTCCTGCTTCTAGAAATATAAAATCTGCAAGTGAGTTTGGTTGCCCTTAGTAAAATCTAGTGTACTGAAAAAATGGCATTAAATTGTTGTTGAAAAAAAATACTAAACAGATCAAAGAAATATATTTCAATATATAAAATTGAAAAAAGGAATTTCATGAAGGAAATAAAGGCAAGCCCTAGCTTACAAAAAACCAAAAAGCCAATAGCAAAAAAAACCCCAAGCTAACAAAACCCCCAAAACAAACCAAACAGCATATATATACACTAGTTGAGTTGAACAAACATGTGGAAACATGCTGCGTATTTTATAGGATGAGTAGCTACATTTAATGTTTTCATATAATTTTCACTTCTTTCCTGTTGACTGGTAGGGCTGTCTTTTAAAATAGTGGGTTTCCACATTGCCAAAGAATACTTTCACTCGGAGACACACTTGTCTTACCAGCTCAAATAATTGGAAACTGCCTCACCTAAACGTTCAAGAAATACAGAACACAGAGAAATGAAAATTATTTGTACAGCTCAGAGCAGAACATGTGGAAGCTTCATGGTAGCACAAAAGACTTCAGCAAAGATGTCACAATGTTGTCTGTTCACAATGAAGTCTAAAGCCCATCCAGGGTCTCATTAAGCCAGTCTATGTAACACATCTGTCCATGCAGTCCACAGCACATCGGGGCAGACATGACTAGTCAAGTTCACATTTACTCTGCCTTGGTTTATCAGCTGAAAGCCATACCCAGCCCTACCACCAATTATTGGCACCAGCTCTTCCACATGCCTGGAGCAAAGCCTGAAATTATGCCTCCAACTTCAAACAAAAATGGTTCCACCCGTGGTAGGGGCTTTGCCACAGCACCCTATGTAAGTCATGGCATCTTGATAGTTTTAAAATTTAGAAGAGATCCTGATGCAACATGCTACAAATTCAGAGTCTCATGCAGCATGTCAAGGTTAGTGGGAGAAGAGGATTAAAGTAATAAAAGGTAAAAAGAGAGAGTTGGAGCTCAAACTGCTATTTCTTACCAAGCTTTCAGGCATGCCTTCTCAGCCTAACATGGTATATTAAGCAAAAACAAACAATCATATACACTGAGAAGATAACGTAAGTCCACCAAAGAATAGTAACTGTAAAGCAAAGATGCTCTAGTTTCTAGAGGTCACCCTAGGCTCCAGTATCTAAAAATCTCACTGCACAGCATATTGTATCATCATGCCAATTTCTGAGAAGCCCAAGTTGGATAAGGATATAGCTGGATACAAATTCATGTGCATTTTAGCACCCAATGTATTATACAGTGGAAGTATCTTTACTGACCTTCAGTGCCAAAATTTTGTCATTTTTGGTGGTCTGTCCCTGTCTGATGTAATTTTTTTTATGGTTGTTCTCTGATTTCAAGTCCCAAATACTGGTTCTACGAACAAATTTTTGCCAACTAGACACATGCGGTTTTAGTTCCCTGGTATTTTGAATAAAGGAAACAGTTACATTGCTGTTAAAATACTTCATCACAGCACACAGTACTGGTTCAAGCAATAATTTGAAAATGAGTAGCAATGGACAGAAATTACTCCAGCGTTGACTGTTCATCCGCCTGCAGTCAAGCCACAGAGTTTAGAGTTTTTTCCTGTGAACCTTTCATTCTCCAGGCAGTGACCACGATTTGGCCATTCTTGTTTCTTAGCAATTAGAAATTGAATTGCTTTTAAATCTAATCTGGTTAATTTTGGTTTGTAAACTTTTATACCCCAGAAAAAGCGGTTACAGGCAGGAGAGAGATAAAATTGAGTCTTATCTCTATTAGACTAGATTCACTTAATAGATTGGAGCTACACGGAGTAATCTAATTAAGAGAAGGGACAACTTCCTGAAAGTATCTAGTTGGGAAAACAATTATACAGCTTTTTAATTACCTTTTCTAAGAATCAGTAGTGGTAACAGGATAGCTTAGCTGTTGAATGGTGCCACTCCTGCTTGGAAAGGCTGTGGGTGCTAGACGAGAGATGTGAAGAATAGTCCTAAGAACAGGGATTGGAAGGTGACTGTCTACAGAATTAAGCTTCTGTGGAAAAAAATCTCATTTCAATAATTTGATTAAATACTGTATTTTAGTATGAAAACCAAGAAAAACAAAGCAGAAGAGAAATTTAAGAGCTTTGCTGAAAAAGGAACATGTTTCCCTTTAATGCTACTCCATTGCAGATAGAGATCCTGCTATAACGAATAATGGCATGTTTATAATAATGCTGTCTGGAGCCTCACAATATCAGTTAGCTGCTCAGCCAGCCACACAGTGCTAAATCTTTAGATATTTACTTGTAAGTCTCATTTTGTTCCATGTATCTATGTATGACTCCATATTGCAGTGCCAGACCCAGGTTTCTCAATTACGTCTGAATTTAAACTGGACATTTGGAGTACAATGTGGCTATTTCCATTATTGCTGTATATTTTCGATACTAAGCATGTTAGTTTGTGCATCGTTTTAATCTACAAGGCACAGAGTGAATATAACAGACTTATATCATTTGTATCTTCTATGGGGAGCTGCAGTAATTGCTCCTACTGCTAATTTTTTCCTTAGACACCAGAGCAAAAATAGCAAAGGCACAAATAGATTATTACACGCTTAAAAAAGCCATCTAGGATTCAGACAAAAAGTGGTCTTAGAGCTGTTGCATATGTGCTTTTGAGAATATGCTGTTGTAAACAGGCTTCTGGAGCTCGATATCCACATACAATCTTCCTGGCCTGTATGGGCAATCATAGCACTTCATTGTCCAGTGCTATCATTACAATATTGTTATCATCTGAGCTTGAGTCTGACACTTTCTCTAAGACCTTTCAAATAACCCCTTTACTAGGCTTCAGTACCAAACCATTCAGGGCAAATCTCTGCTTTGTGCTTGTCAGCCTTAATAGACTGGATGTCACTTTTGCCTGTAAAAAGTGCCCGCTCTTCAGCTGTCAGTCAGTCCTTGCTGTGTCAGCCGAGCGCGTGGCTGGAGCTGCTGGATTAGAGGGTAGTTACCATAGCTGTCAGATTACTGACAACCTGACACCCACATCCCCAACTTCCTTTGACTGTATTTGGTTTCCATCTCGCTCCTTGGACCTCTCTTAAGGTGGATCCATCTGCTGAAGTTAAATAAGTGTTGTAGCTGCCTAGGAAAGTTTTGTTCTTGTCTCCAATTCCTCTTGCAGCCTGGTTTGCCTTTTGCAAACACACGCCATCACATGTGTTTTGCAGAACCCTTCACTAATTTATAAGGGGAGAAAATAAATTTCCTCAGGTCTCTATGTTAATGGCATTATTTCTTCTAATCATGCCTCTGTTTAGAGGTGGTTCAGTTGTTGGTATCTACCCTTAGTCAAAGGTCCTGGGGTGGGGGGGGTGTACATATTTCTCCACATATTTTAAATGTGCTCACCACCCTGCTCTTTCAATGCTGCTTCAGTTCTAGTCTGAAAAGGTTACAGACTATGCAGTTCGGTGAATAGCTTACACTTACTGGAAGTAACATGCATTATACCAACACTTTATAGAACTTATATTTCACACTCCACAGCTGACAAGTTTCTCCTATTTTTAGAACACAAACTAGGACTAAACAGAAAAAAACCCTTAAATATATTATTTAGGATCAGAGGCAGTCAAACACTCTTCGGCTATGTCTTCACTTTGAAGGGCATACTTGAAAACAAAGTGCTTGAGTAGCCCTTGCTGTTACACCTCCCGAGGGACATGTCCTGTAGCTCTATTCTAACCATAGCTAATTGGGGTAAATAAAATACAATCTGCCTGTAGATGATCTCAGCCAGCCAGAGAAAGCCAAAGACTGGTTTTGCCCTCTCTTCTTGGATCACAAAGAAAAATACCTATTTTAAATAATGCCTTTTCAAGCTTTGAGAAGTGAAGAACACTTTACTAAGGAGATAGCACACATGAGAAGTTGGAAAAACTTGTACCCATATCTCCCTTGCCTATATTTAAAATTCAAATTTCTCTGTAGAACAAAAAAACAAGACTTGAACATTATTTTCAAAAAATTCAGTTATTAGTTTCAAGATAATTGCAATCTATCACACAAGCCTGGCCACAATCTTTTTACCTCATTACATGAAATCCTTGTGGAAAGAGTTCCATGTGCAGAGGTCAAAATGTAGCAGTCCCTCGTTCACGCTAAATATAGCAGGGTAACATACAACTCAGCATAAAAGGGAGAGTATCCAGGCTACAATAAACACACTTCTTTCCATTTAGTAGTAAGTGGGCCTATTGCATTAAAATCCAACACATGGCAGGTAATTTGCAAAATGTTAGGTATTTGGGGAAATTTGTAGGTGCACAGTGCACCTCTCACAGAAACCTGATAGACTGACTTGGGAGGTTTGGGGAGATGTGGATTTCATTCCTTCTTGCCCTACTGCTAACAATAAATCCCTTTGTTCAATGCCACATGCACAGCCATCACAGGCTGGCAAGCTGGCTCTGCCTAACTGCATTTCCAGCAGTCACCCATGTGCACGTGCAGCTGCATGGTCTCTCTGCTGTTTCCTGCTGGCACACCCTGTCTTTGGTTTCTTGCAGTTTTGGTACGCTTGGGTGCGTTGCCCCATAAAATTCGTAAGACATATTGTAGCTTCACTAAACACTGAATAAGTGAATAGGCACGCACCAAACAGCTTTTTCAGGAAGGATCACAGAACTGGAACACAACAAAAAAATTGTTTGCTCAGAGAAAACCTGTCTGACCTTTTGTCTCAATTTTTAATTTGCAATTCTTCTCTAAGGTTGCAAACACAAATAGCTTTTTTTTGTAAAATGCAGATTTAAGCCTTATATGGCTTATACCTAAGGAGCTTCACAGAGCCTTACTATTAGCTCTTCCATAAACAAGACTGCCTCAAATTTAGAGCTAAATTGCATTTTTCTTTAGATAGAAACTGCATTATGATGCATGAACTTTGCTACCTCTTCACATTTCTTTTTGGTGTTTTCCTTCTTATTACATTTCATGCTTGTGTAGCTATTGCCTTGCAAGGCAGACAGATGTGATTATGGATACTCCACACCTCATCTAACCTTGCTATTCAGAAAGGCAGGCAGCAAGGGCTTTCTGGCTGGAATCAGAGGCTGTCATCCAGAGACCAGCATCTCCACAAGTGCCTGGGTGCTGCAGCACTGGAACAGGTAGTCCAGATGTTCCTTGTGACAACCAGCTGCTGGGTTAGTATTGCTCTGTACGCAGGTACCACAGTAATTACTAGGATACAGATAATTATTTATGTGAAGCTTCATGGCAGTCTATTTGCAAGAAGAGAATCTAACAGAAGCCAATAGTGTCACAAGTTCAATATCTTACTAAGCTGTTTTCATTAACAGACTGATTTCTGAGCTGTTATCACTACAGTACAACAAAAAGTGAAGCAAGCAGACACGGGTGTTTTCCTCAAACACATTCTTCTGATTTGTATGAACTGCAATATCAGAACACATCACAGAAATACTTTAATTTCCAAAGTCTGCCATTGTTCCAGATACCTTTACTCTACACTCCAGGATCCAGGTACATTCCTCAGTTCTCCAGTGAGGAGTTTGCTGTATTGCAAACTGAGGCGATATCTAAAAACACCTTCAGGATTTGGCCATTTGATCTATTGGTAAAAGATGCAGTGCTGGCACTTCCCAGTCACCTTTCTGGTAGGCATGATGCCCTCATGAAATCAGTTAGAGGGAAAGATAGCCAGTACCTCCAAATTAGTGTAAAAGCTTCAAGAACATGCATGCGGATTTTTTTTTTCTTTTGCCAATGTCTACCATGATGAGCCAACTTTATTTAAATATATTTAAAATATTCCTTTGAAATCTAGAGGTTCTCTCAGAACATTGCACTGTAATATATTTTTAAGTGAAAAGACGGTTATAAAAATACATTATTAATCCAATTCAGCTGAACAACTGTCAGAAATGTCACACCTAAATCCATTTGCAGAAATTAATACATAATATTACCCAGTAGATAGTAAGACAATTCATAGTAGTGGGTAAATCCCTGTTTGAACAGATGGGCTGAAATGCTGGGACATCAAGCTGACTAATTTGGGTACCTCCCAAGTAACCTCCATAACCATGGGTGTGCTGCTACTTTTCTCTCTCAGTGCAAGGTACAGTTACAGAGGAAAATCTCACAGTGCTCTTCCATCCACCATGCACAGCACCTGGACATCATTCATAGAATCAACTAACTCAAGGGAAGAGCTCTGCAAATGACAGCCACAATTTCCCCTTCCAGGTGCAAGGAGGAAGTATCACGTCTCATGTACAAGTCTGCAAACCCAACTTGAGACACATCACTCCTCAGCTCAGGAACTTTCAGGGAATTTTGGCCACTCTCCAGCATGAGGGGCTGTGTGTACTCATGGCACTGTTGATGAAAAGTGCCAGAGTGTCACATTCATCTTGAAGCCATAATTCACTTGGACATTGACTGCAAAAGCCTCTCCCCATTGAGCCCTTTCCCAGCAGGGCTGCCTCTATAGGCAACCACATAAAGCAAAATGGGGAAGGGAGGTAACCCCCATTGTCTCTGCAAAGGTGGCAGTGTCAGGCTTGGTGACAAGTAGAGCAGGGAAGGCTCTCACCCCATTTCCAGAAGTCCTCTTTCCCAGTACCACTCCCTGACCAGTATTGTGCCTTAGAGGCTTAAAAAGCTCTGAGGAGCAATCCTGTTACGACAGTGCTTAGGTCTGCTGCTGCTACATACGTAAGTGCAAAATCATGCCTCAGTTTCCTCACTAGCCCAAGCAGAAGCCTAACCTGAAATTATTCTCTTCATTCCTTCTAGGAGTGAGCGCTTCATAAAAATGAGGTGTGCTTGGTGACAGCAAGGTCCTAGCTTATATTCTAGAGCTAAAAAGAAAAAAAGGTGTCTCTTAATAGGCAACTACTACACTCAGCAGTTTGTGATTTTAAGCTGTGGTATCCTGGTTTATAACTCTGTTGCAACGTTCAGTGTATATATTTTTTGCAGAACACTACTGGCAAGTAAAACATATTAACAGATTGCTTTCTAAACTTCTGTCTCTTTTTTTTAATAAAGGTTTGCAAGTTACAGAAGTGCAAAAAGTGCTTTAAACCTCTTAATTTGTTTTGTTTACTTCTATAGCTTAAAAACTAGCCAATTGTTTTTAATTGGTTTAAAAAAAATTGCTTGAGGCAGAAACCTAGAAAACCAATCTTCTGTCTGGAGTAAATTTTTACAGCTGCCTTTTAAACCTCTGAAAATAGGGTTTATAATGGAAGTGCTGACACAACCTTATCTACAATATATCAGTGTGAACTGTACCGCTATAATAAGCAGTTATTATGTATGTGTAAAAATAATGAGTGCCAGTGTCTGAGGAGAGTTAATGTAAAATGCTAAGCAATTGTGGTTGGTTACACAGTATAGGTTAATATTCTTTCATATAGCTATACACTTTTCCCCTTTTGTCCTCCAGAACTCCTAATGAAAATTTTGATACCTGACGGTAATGATAAGCAGCCATTCACACGTCCTTTGTGTCAAGGCTAGAGCATTAATGCTTTCCTTCATGTAACATTTTGCATAGCCTAAAGCATCTATTAAAATCCTTTGTAAAATTCATGAAATGAAAGTGGTGGGTTGAGTCTAGTGGGAGAGCAAGTAAGCTGCTTATTAGCAAAAAGTCAAAAACACAGGGCCAATTACAGATCTGAACAAGAAGGGCTACAGAACAGCATGGGGAGTAATTCTTTCTTCAGCCCAACGGGCTCAAGTGAGAGGCAACCTAGATAAAAATACAGCAAATATTCTGAGCAGTAATTAAACTAAAATGTTTGGAGTTAGAAACAGCTCTATAACAACTGAAAGATATGCTCAAGTAAAACAATTGTCTGGTCTCACATAGATGCTAAATTGGAAGGATTTAAGACTGCTCCCTAAAGGAACGACTAAGGGGTAGTCAAGAGGAGCTGTGAGCTCAGGAGATATGTAAAAAATCTGTTTGGTATTTCAAATGCTATAAATTAGATAAAAAATGAGCTTTTCTACTGAACAAGCAACATAAAACTGAATAAACCACAATAAGACTGCCCTTTTTCTGTTATAAACTTGACATTAAGCCTGTCATGTTCAATGACAGCCTAACAGACCCTCATTCTTTACCCTTTGGAATTTGAAAGATTGGCAGACGTCATGATTTCCTTAACATAAAAGACCTTGCAGATAATGTTCACCACACATACTTTTAGTTTCATAACTTTGCTCCCTTACTTCCAGAATCATCGGGTAAAATTTCCAAATAGAACCCAAGATTTTTCTCTGGTCAATAATTGTTTCTGACCCTCAGGAAAATCTTTTATTGACAAAGGAAAAACGTGACATGGGCAGCAATTTTTATGATTTGCTTTACTAGTCCAAACATGCCCTCACATTCATAATAATGAGCTGCTTTGCACAAAACAGCTCATTATTATGAACAGAGGGGTATAATATTGTTAAGTAAGCTGAGTCAAAGCAGAACTAGTTGAGGCTAGATCTCAACTGGAAGCAGTTTTCCCTTTAAAACATCCCTCCTCCCCTTTAAAATCTTTTGAAAAAACACACATGCTTATTTTTTAAAAATGGGAATGTGGTAAGAATCACAACTGGCATTTTCTAACACTTGCTTGGTAAACTTTATGTGTTGTTATTAATTTACTTTTCAATGTAAGAATTGTTCCAAGATGTTCTATAAGTCAAGGTCATTATGCAACTTCTTAGGGGGTCACACTTTATTCCTGTGAATCTGAGAGAGAATTTGACACCTATTTAAACAAGGAAACCCTGGCCCTGCATTTTTGCAGCCAAGCGGTATCAAAATGCAATGGAGCTGCTGCACCATATGGTGGGAGGGAGGCAAGCAGGGGAGATGCTGCAGAGGCTTCTGCAACCTGCCATGTGCAGCCAAATGCTGCACCCACCTTCCCCAGGAAGTGCATGGGACAGCCCAAGGGAAGGGCAGTGAGATGCTCATCGGCTCACCATCTTCATGGTGACAGAGCACCATACCATGTCAGAGAGCTGACACACAACTATGTCCTGGAAAGCAACATTGTGAGAAGGTCCAGTAAGTGCCCTGGCTTTCGAGGTGGATCAGGATTTCATCCCTCCTGCTCCCCATTATGCCACACCTTCATGCTTAGAGATTTTGTCCAGCCTCACCCAAAAGCAGTTGCTTCTGCCTTCAGTCTTACAGTACGTCTCTGCAGTTCAAAGGCACTTGTTAGCATGGAGGAAGCTTCCCTTCCACAGTAGAGAGTGGAAAAACATGCCAAAGATTTGCATCCTCTTCCCTTGGGATCCCCTCCATCCAGGCAGATAACTGAGCCCCTGGCTCAAAAGAGATGCAACCACCCAACTTGCCTACAAAGGCTACATAAACAGATTCTATACTGTCCCTCCAGTGCACATATCTGTCTGCAAAAATATTGGCAGCTCAACTAGAGCTGCTACATTCAGCTAAATAAATAATTGTTTCCCAAGCACTCCAGGATTGATACATTTTTGAGCAAGCTCTTAGAAAGGCCATCACCTTCATTGTCAAGAGTTCTTATCAAAACTTGGTGGTTTTAAATTCAAATTTGAAATAATTTATTGGCTAAATAGAGATTTCATTTAAATCTAATTTCTAACCTGTATTCTGAGGATAACTTTTTACAGCCAAACTTTAAAACTTTTTTTGGTGTTACATAAGAATATTCAGCAAATAAACCATTTTTTCAATCTAGCCTTATGGACACTGTGATCATATACATCTCAGAGGGAACAATTACCCTCAGCATTGAAGATATGTTTTAAGCAGATGTTGGTTACAGCAGTGAAGTTGAAGTGAAAAGCTTGTAAAATCTACTAATGTAGCATAATCAATTAATGAAGCTTTAATATGTTTTCCATAGTCAGTACTATAATAATGTATTTATTATTATTTCTAATTCTAATACATTTTAACTAGAGAGATTTGGGGCTCTCAGATTTTCACAAAATGAAGACTTTTTGAAAAAATTGTATCCCATACAGTCATATTATAGCAGTTTAGCTACTACCCTCTTCAAACACAGAGCAGCCTAATTAAAAAGATTGTTCAAGAAGCATATAGCATGGATGACATAACTGCATTAGAATAAGGAAATCAATAGAGCTGACCAGCCTTTCACTCCAGTTAGCCATTTACATACATTAAAGTCACCATTTTGGTAAGAGTAGCATAAATATGACAAATGTACTAGACATTGTATCTAAATTAAAAAAATCTCTGAAATTCCAAATATAGCATCAAGAGAGTCTTGTGGTTTGTGTTTGCAAAATGAGATTTCTAAAAATGAGATAAAAAAATACATAACACTGAAGAGATAAAAAATTTCAAGGCTCTATCTCCCTGTAGTTTCACTAACATGTTAACCTACTTACAGCAATTAGTGCTTCATTAGTAAGGCTAACTAACTGTTGCTATGCCCTGTAATGATTTGCCAGGTTTTCTATATACAAGTGCATAATCAATGTTTTCCAATTACTGCTATAGTGCAACCACTATTTCAAATAAACTAGATAATAATACAAACCCATTACTGAATCTGAAGTAGCAGAGGCATTTAATTGCAAGGCAGTTCTTTTCAGCTTTTAAAATTTTTCACACTAATGAAGTGTCATACAAAAAAGTTGTATTGATTTTTCCACCACATGGCTTCAACCACAAATATGTAATTATCCCTTTTATATCTAGCAGGGGGATTAAAATAATCTATAGTATATAGCCTTTACTTATCCCTGATGAGTCTAGTAGTACTTTTACCCTTTTCAAAATATGCAGCTTTTTGATGAATGAACTTTCAGTAAAATGTTGCTTTATCTGCTTCATATCTCTACTTTTTTGAAGCCAGTTAGCATGCAAGGGGCTGGAATTTTAAGTCCTGTGCTCTACCACTGGCAGAGGAGACAGAACCCTGATCCTGAATTGCTGAAACAAGGACAAGTCTCTGCTGCAGAGCCAGGGCCACAACACCCAGTTCTGGTCCTCTTCCCCACCAATTCACTTAAGCAACCAGGGAAAGGATCCAACTCATACTATGACTTTAAGTGTTTTCAGATCCTTGTTAGAGGATAATGCCTTGTGTGGGATGCTACTGCCAGAGCAGTGCACACCGGGGCCCTTGGGCAGATTCCAGATGATCCCGCAGTTTCCCTGGAGCTCCCAGGACCTTGGCAAGCAGAGTACAACCTCTGCTGAGAGGGCTCGGTGGCCAAGGCTTGGACAGGGACAGTGAGACCATACCTAACACCTGGAGCATTTGGGATTTCTTATTTTCTCAGCACTGGCTGGGCACCATGATTTAAAATACTATTTTAGAATACAGCAGGACACATTGCATGCAGACGACAAAGGTACTACCAGGTGAGGCTAAGACACATGATAAAAATTAGCATGTTTTCATGGATATTGTACAGATTCTTTTTTTCCTTAAATGGTTGGAAAGAGTTCCAGCTTGATTTTAATATTGTTGCTGTTAAATCAAGTTTACAAAAGGCTTTAATGCAATGGAAACTAAAAACTCCAAGCAGAAAAGTTAAAAACAACAACAAAAAAAACACACCCAGACTGGAATACAGCTTTAGCATGGAAAAGGGCCACATTCTTATAATCAATAGGTCCAAAACTGCATCTCACAGCAGTTTTACTAACACGCTAACCTACTGACAGCTGGTAGTTCTTCCAGATATGTTGGAATTCACTGAAATTTGCTGGTGTCCTGTATCTTGTGAGATACATATTTTAAGAGGAAATTTTGAGATCATATACAAATTAAAACAAGATAGGTATTTTTAAAAACCTTACAACTATATGTTAAAATCTTGGATAAATATAAAACATACAACCATTGAATGAAAAAAATTTTGCAGAGGTAAGAGTCATTTTTCCCCTAGATTTTTAATTACAAAGGAGTATTTGAGGGCCAAGTATTGAGTATAACCTAACTGAACAGATAAATAAGCCTATCTATGGCTGTTATTAAAATCTAATTTAACTAATAATAAATACATTTAACAGACCACTTTAAAAAGCTCTAAGAAAAGTCAAACCTTGCAAAAATATTTTCATTATTAGCAAGTACTTAATATGTAAAACAAAAACAAAACACAAGAAGAGAAAATCTGAAATACTGTAATGTTTGTTTCTTTTCCAATTAGATGCAGATTATTACTGTAGTATCTATATGGAGTATCAATAATTCTTTAGTAGTACAATAGACTGGAAAATTCCATGAAAATTTAATATTTTTATGCATGATAATAAACATGTCAACAAAATACAAAACTACTTCTCATCAATTCATGCAGAATAAAGCTGTTCTATGATTTTTAGTACTGCCCACCTCTTACTGGTGTATTTTCTACTTTTTCAAATAGGTCAGCTATATGTTTCCCTTTTCATTTCCCATAGATTTCTAAATACTCTAAAATACTTCTACAATCATCATGAGAAATTTACACTAGGACAATTCAACATGACATCTGAGTTAATTTCTTTGTTCTCCAGCATGCAGTCATAAGGAATAAAAATAACTACATAATACTTCTTTAATTAAAATGTCCTATGTCACTTGCAAAGGACAATGCCTAAAATTGTGAGCAAAAGTAAAAAAAAAAAGTTTCCTCAGAAGAGTTTAAGATCAAGTATACACATGCCTTGTGGAAGTGTGTTTCCAGGACAATAAAAGGCCATTACCTTGACCGTTGCCATGAAGCCATCAGAGTCATATTTATTGATGAAACTTTCAGCTCCCAATCTGCTGCACTGAATGAGCATCATACAGCTGTCAGCAAAGGCAAAGCACAGGAACAGTGATAGCTTGTGACATTTTCTTTTCATAATTTATGAAAGCAAAATACCTTCACATCTGTAGAACACAAAAATGAAAATTTTAGAATAATGCTCTTAAAGAAAAAAACCATATGTATCTTATCAGTATATCTCTATTACCAGAACGATTTGCCTCTAAAACTGAGGATATACATGCAGAATTGATTGATAATCCTTGAGTAATGTACCCTATGCAAAAAAACCCACACTGCCAGGCCACAGATGAACATACAGTGAGAAGGACCTAAAATGAGTACTTCAAAATAATCATACTATTAGAATGCTTTGGGGTTCTTTACAGGGAAAGAACTTCAAACCCCTTTTAAATTAATATTATTAATAAATTGTATTATAATTAGCACCATTTCAGAGGAATTAAGATACAATTAGATGAGAATTTAAGTATTATAACCACAAAATTAACATTTTTCAATATTAAAAATGCTATTTACACATATTAGAAACAAGCAAATGAGGAAATATATCACGATACATTGTATATCTTTCAACTCTTCATTTCACGCTGTTTGGGTAAGCTGTAAAAATGCATCTGCTCAAGGTTTCTTGGGTACCAGGACTTTTGTTCACATAGAGTCAAAACCTTCGGATGTCAATTCCTGCTATACAGCATCCCCTTCAAGCTGGACACTACTAGCACCAGATAAACTGGGCAATATCAGCACACATGCCAGTGCCCCAGTTCAGGATGCTCAGCATACACCTCCCACCACTGCGCCTGCCCAGGAAGGTTCCCTTTAACAGGTAGCACTAAAACCTGGTATGCAGTAAATGTCCTTTCTATGATTTTGGTTCTTCTTGTTGGTTTGTTTTTTTCCATGTGCTGCTTGCCCACCAGCTGCCACCAGGGAGGAGACTCAGCACTCATGGCAGGATGTGATTTTCTCTAATATATTGCAGAGTCACTTCTCAGATTCACACATCAACATCACCACATCCAAGAGTGACCTGGTTTGGGGTACTGGATATTTTTTATACTTGTGCTTTTTCCTGATTTATTCAGTTTCTGCCCTTGGACATTCCAAGAGAGGGCTGTGTGCAGCTATCACTGCTTGACAAAGCTTTAGCAGCAGTTTTGAGGGAAACAACTAGATATAATAATAGTGCTTATTCTACAGTTTATTATACCTGAAGGACATTTCAAAACTCTCTACTGGATGATGAGAGGCATGTTAAACACATACTTGTGGAAGATCAAGCATTTAAACTTTTTGTTCTGACTCCTCTGGACAGGAGTGGGATGTGAACGCACCCTGGTAACAATGAGCCCTGGAAAACACCGACTCTGCCACAGTTATGGACAACTTCCCTATCCCTTCTGAAGAGCATACTAGGGAGCTAGTGACTACCAGGGAATAAATGACACAGTGATGAACTGTGAAGACTCATGGGAAGGTTTAGTGTGTGAAGCAGAGGGTTTGGGTCATGGCAGCACAGATGGATCCATGCTACCTTCGTACACAAGACCCGGGTTCCCCCACAGCAGTGACCAGGCTGCTTCCTTACGCTGCTTGTGTGGGGAGGGAAATGGCTTTTCCCATTTTAAAAATTACTTTGAAAGAAATATTAGGTAAAGTAAGATAAAATAACTTGCATCAAATTGCCTTAAACAGATTTTTTTTTAAATTTAGGCTTTTTTTTTTTAACATCAGCTGCTTCTTCCTAGTTCTCTTTTCCAGGGAACAAACTCAGCCATCTCATCTTTCCCCATTTCTTCCTCCCCAGTTCACTAACAGGGCAAAAAACCGGTGTTGTTTGCATAGCTCTTCTGCTGACAGACATTTTGGCACTAACCTGGTTAATAAAAGATGATATAAAGTTGCTTTCAAACATCACACTGGTCTCTTCTGAAAGATTAATAGCTGCAGCAAGAAGCAATGGTAGCTGCAGATGAGAGAGGATACTTTTTACAGATACATGCATGTGACAGATCCGAGAAGTATCTTTGCTCCATAGGACAGACAGCTGCAGAACAAGGTGAAGGGCTGCCCACACCCTCGGTGGCTGCAGGACCCCACAGGGGCCAAGGCTGCGTGAAGGGCAGAAAGCAAACCTCAGCACACAGGGGAAGGGCAGACAGCAGGACCAGCAGGCTTGGTTCCATGGAGAACAGAGTATTTGTATCACTTGAGGATTTGGCCTTGAGCCTTAAGGCCATCGGCAGAAAGCTCAGCACCATACCACTGCTCAAAGAGAAGAGTACCAAAATCATTGAAAGAATGATTCGCCTTCCATCAGATCAAAAATAATTAATCAATCCACATTTGTGAAGCATTATGGCCAGAACATGGAAAAGCTTTATAAACAGATACTATGTGTATTCACTGATAAAGCCTTTTCTCTCTGCTTATAATCTTATTTGGATTTTTCTTTTTTTGCTTAATAGAGACTTAAAAATTAGATCTCTTCTTTGTAATATTTTATAATAATCTCTGATGAAACGGTTAAATTTTCAGGCAGAGTGCCATAAAAGATGAGTTCAGGTCTTCAAAAACAAGAACTGTGGAGGAAGCTGTAAGAGTACTGTAAATTGAATATTTAAATTAGTTATTACAAGATAATTTTGATACAGACTTATAAAAATCCCTGCTACATATTTGTGCATTGAACACAACTCAGCCTACTCAGGAATACTGCATAAAATGAATGAGGAAATACTTGTGTATACCTGTGTTACTTAGAGGTATTAAAAACATGCTATCATAGTCTAAGAAGCAGCACAAAACGTATGTTCTCAAATAAATGGCAAGAGAAAGATTCTGCAAATATTGCATGCACATCAGTACAACATATTTTAAGGCTTACCCATGTATATCACATCACAAAGCAAATCAGGCAAACAATTTGGAGTCCAGCAACTAGTCGTTCTATGGATGTTCCTTACTCCACAGACAGTTTAAGGTCTCTTTGAGCCTGCATTAGATACTAAAAAAACCCAAACCCTAATCTAGCCATAAGGTTAAACGCTGAAATTCTTTTAACCTCTTCATTGGTAAAATTCTCAATTAGGTCAAATCCTGAGAAGCAACAAACATCTGGCAGCCATGGTGGTTTGCACAGCACTCGTGCTCAGCTCCCCTCTGGATGCGGCTCCCAGGAAGCTCTTCCAGAACACAGACTCCAAAAGGTGTTAACACCTAGAAATTACAGTGACATTTCTAACTAACCCTGTAATCCATACCTGTTGCCTTCGCATGGGTATGCATTACTTGGGTAAATAATAATTTATGACAGACTTTTTTCCTCTTGTGGCTTTAGTTTTGATATCACATCATGATTCAAAGCCTGGTGCACCATAAATTTTCTCCAAATGTGTAGTAATTCCTTGGCGCAGTCTAAAGTTATGATTCATTTATACTGGAGTGACAGCATAATACCTAGGTGTCAAAATCTATTAAAACTGTTCAATGTCTTCTGTTTATTTTTAGAACCAATTGAGACTTAACTGATAGTGAAAAATATACAGTCAAGTGTGTTTACTTCACCTTTACAAAGAATCCGTTATAGTCCCAATTAATTTGTTATTCCTGTCACAACAGGTACAGGATATTTCAAAACTGTCATTACCATTTCTCCTTCTTTCCTTTTTTTTGTACAAAGGCTTCTGTTTATTTTTAACCCATTAGTAGGTAATGGTTTATTATTTTGTAAAATAAGGAATCTCACATAATTTTTCATTTTAATTACAATAAATACAATGAATGAATAAATGCATTTCCTAACCAACTGAAATATATTGTACTTAAATTTCTCTTACTGTCACAACCAGGTGCTTTAGTTATGAATTTAAGGACCATTTGCGGGATGACAGATCTTGTGCATTGGCACAATTGGCCAGATGGAAATTAAAAATATACTAGTGTGAGAGTGGTGAGACACTGGCACAGGTTTGTCCAGGGAAGTTGTGGAAGACCCATCCCTAGAAGTGTTTGAGACCAGGTTGGATGGGGCCCTGAGCAACCTGATCTAGTGGGAGGTGTCCCTGCCCATGCAGGGGAGCTGGAACTAGATGATCTTTAAGGTCCTTTGCAACTCAATCCATTCCATGATTCTATGGTACACGACTGTTACAAGCACCAAAACAGTTCTTCCTAAAAACCCAGAGCAGCTTTTGTCATGTTAATTGGAACATTATTGCTCAGAGAAAATTCAGAGCAGGGTTTCAGAAAAAACAAAGCAAACAACCAAAAATAGCAAAACAAAAAACAGAAGTTGGGTGCTAAATCTGAGAGCCAGACGTAAATGGAAAAGTAATCAGCAAAACATAGGAATGGTCCTCTGCAAATAGCTGTAAATAGAACTCCAAATAAGAGTTTGTTAGTGGTTGTGTTAGAGAAAGGGCAAATTAAATACTGTTGTCCAAATTAGTTTTACCCATACAGAAACCAAAGCACTAATACAATGTTGGGGGAAAGCAGACCTGGAATAAAACAAGTATGTCAGAAGTTGAATGGAAAATTAAGCATACATGCATCCACTGTTCCTGAGCTTAATTTGCAGTAGGTGGAGACATGCATCACAGCCCTCCTTGCCCCTCTCTCTCCTTCCTCTGACAGGGAAGCATTTAGGCACATCACAGGTGCTTTGCACATCCCTCTCCACCAAGGGAGCCAAAGAAAGCAGCCCCTGGTCACTGCCCTGCCCTCCAGCAAGGAGCACAACCCAACCATCACAGGAACAAGTCAGAAAAAGCACAGCATGAATCAAGACCTGTGTCTAAAGATACCCACCCAAAAACAAGCCAAAGCTAGGGTATCACCTCCTCATCAATTAAAACCCAGATGGGATAGACCTCTGGCTTATATATGTCCATATTTTTACAGCACTCAAAATAATCTTTGTTTTTCCCTTCTGGACACACAAAATACAGGCATATAATTGAGTAATGGACTATTTAACACATCATTGGTGAGCTTGTCACTGGCCTAGCAGCATGGATTGTCATTCATTTCTGAAGCAGGTTAGGTCATCTGAAGCAAAATGAGATATTGTTGTGTTTCTTTAATTTATAATAAAGATTTTATTGCAATTTGGATTATTATCCCCTGTAGTCATAACTGTGTAAAATTAGACATAAATAGCTTAAGTGACTCATGGGAATTAGAAATTGAATAGGCCTATGAGAGTGAGTCTATCCTCCTGTCATTATGCTATGCTAGCTACAGTACATTTGCTGGAGTTTTGACTTGTTCAGTTTTAAAAGTCTCAATAAATGGGGCTTTCATTATTTCTCTTCTACAATTGTTCCCTAGCCTAATAGACCTTACACTTAAGTAAATTTCTGTAATATTTAATTTCACTCCAATTGAGTCTCCTTGATTCACCCTAAGGACTGCCATCCAGAGGGACCTCAACAGGCTTGAGAAGTGGGCTCCTGCAAACTGCATGAAGTTCAACAAGGCCAAGTGCAAGGTTCTGCACCTGGGTCAAGGCAATCTCATGCACAAATACAGGCTGGGAGGAGTGCAGATTGAGGACGGCCCAGAGGAGGAGTTGGAGGTAGTGGTCAACCAGAAGTTTAACATGAGCTGTCAATGTACACTTGCAGCCCAGAGAGCCACCGTATCCTGGGCTGCATCAAAAGAAGCATAGCCAGCCGATCGAGAGAGGTGATTCTCCCCCTCTACTCTGGTGAGACCCCACCTGGAGTACTGTGTCCAATTCTGGAGTCCCCAGCATAAGAAGGACATAGAACTCTTCGAGCATGTCCAGAGGAGAGCCACAAAGATGATGAGAGGACTGGAGCACCTCCCCTATGAAGACAGGCTGAGGAAGTTGGGGTTGTTTAGCCTAGAGAAGAGGAGGCTCTGGGGTGACCTTATAGCAGCTTTCCAATATCTGAAGGGGGCCTAAAGAAAGCTGGGGTAGGGCTTTTTACACAGGTGTGTAGTGAGAGGACAAGGGGCAATGATTTGAAACTTAAAGAGGGGAAATTCAGGCTAGACATTAGGAAGAAGTTCTTTCCTGTGAGGGTGCTGAGATGCTGGAACAGGTTGCCCAGGGAGGTTGTGGATGCCCCCCCTCCCTGGAGGTGTTCAAGGCCAGATTGGATGAGGCCTTAAGCAACCTGGTCTAGTGGGAGATGTCCTTGCCCATGCAGGGGGCTTGGAACTAGATGATCTTTAAGGCCCCTTCCAACCCTAGCCATTCTATGATTCTGTGATGACTGTATCCACTTTCTGCCTCCTTTATCACGACACCCTTCCACTTCTTTTGCAAGCTGCGAAAACACACTCTGCCCTCTCCCATGCAGGCTGCTGCTTCAGCTCTTTGTGATTTAGAGCTCTCCAGTATCAACACCATGTCTAAAACCTGCAGCCATTGCTGCTGAACACCAGAGTCAAGGCATGGTGAGAGGCACCTGAGTGCAAAGCTGTATCCCAGCTCCTGTGTGTCCCTTGGACCAGCCACAGATATGCTCACTGGCCTCATGCTATTACCTCCTGCCTTAGCTATAACCAAGAAAAATTTATTTAATTTAGAAAAGAAATGGGTTTTCCTTTGCAAAATCATGCACACTCTTAACAGGATGGGTGTTTTCTTATGACAGCAAATTGAATTTTTTTAATAAGTAATAATCTGTAAACATTTCAGAGTAACTGTGCCAAGTGATGGGAGGGGCAGTGCTGCAGTGGGAGGAGCAGGCAAAAACAGACTACAAGGGGCTGCTGAAGCAGCACCTTCCTCCATATTATTCTTCATAAGTGACTCATTTGCTGGTCCAAATTCATTTTTCTGACTCTCATACCTGTAAAATCACATTAGTTTATCCTACCAATATACTGAAGTAGAACTGTGACTCTGAGCCTGGCCCGAGTGATCTAACACACAGGTTTACCTATAACAGTCTGTTTTACCTTTGTATAAGAGAATGGAAACAGTGTGAGTCAAAAATCCCACCCTGCAACTAATTGTTCATGAAAAAGCAGTAGTTTGAAGATACCTGCGTATATGAAAAAACGTTTTTCTGCAAAACTTGCACACAATTCCATCAACATGCAACACATCAAGACCCAACAACAAAGCAACAGTAAAATCACTATCAGTAAGCCACACTCCAGGGTTTATGCCAGAAACTCACAACTTTAAGTTCAGACATGGCCAGGAATAGCATGACCTACACTCAGCTAAAGCCAACAGGCCTTATTCGGGTACTTTAAATTCTCATCAGTCAACTCTGCCTTCCAGCCCTTACCCTTCCATAAGTCTACACATTAGTATAAATGCAGCTATTCCTGCAATAAAGTGTAATGATCTAGTGACAATCCCAACACCATGTGTTAGGGATGAGGAAGAGAAATGGAAATGAAAGGGTTTATTAAATATTAAATAAATATTCAATATCACAAAGCAATTAATGAAACAATGCCAGAAAACTAGGAACATCATGGAAATACTTTAATAATCTGAGCACTGAATCTATAGTTAGAACAAGTGTTTGGGCTTGCATAGGGACTCACTCAGTTCTTGGACTGAAATAGGAAACATGCAAGAGTTTGAAGCAAAACTCTTCCCTCCAACAGAACAGTTTTCAAATATGTGCAATACCAGCAATAAAAAAAAAATCAGTATTCAAATGGACACTTCATCATACAGCCACATTTTTGAATGCAAAGAATTAGCTTGCAGGACTGGAATTTCTGAGCGAAAACTCATTTTCCTCAACAGTGATGTTCGTCCACAGGCTAAGAGAAGGTTTTAAAAACTACAGGTGTTAGAGGTACTCTGCCAACTTTCACCTCATCCCCCCTACAGACATTACAACAGCTACTCACCTAGGGCCTAGTTAATGCAGATTAAAGCACAAGTAAATACTTAAGTGTTCCTCCTATTGGATCTGCAGGGGTGTTCTGCATCTGTTAGAAGTGCTTCTGTGGTTATGAATATCCAGGTCCATCAATACCAACATCCGCCTTCTTTGCTGCAGAATAAAGTGGTACAGCCTATTACAGACATCTTGCTGGCCTGTGGCTTTAGTGGTTAGCTACTGCCAAACTTCGTTGGGGTGAGCTGAATTTTGTTTGTTTAGATATTGCAATCAATGTCCATAAGAGACAGAGGAGATGTGGAAAACCTGTGGAACAAAGACAATGGGTAACACTTTGGGGTGGGGGGCAAGGAAGTATAAAAATAAAAAGCATACATTTTTCAACCTAAATGAATCAAGAAGTGATTTGGTTACTTTAGCTTTTTCTTTCCAAGGTACAAACCTTGTAGAAAGCTCTCTCCCACACCAACATGAGCTTTTCTGCAGTTCATTTCATTCACAAAGACTTCTTTTCTAGAGAGAAGATTTTTGCAACATGTACCAAAGTATCAACTCTGAACCTGTATAATTGAATTCAGACAAAACATTATATTTGGCAGCAGACCATACAGTTCAAATAAAATAAATTCCTACAGAGGTAATGTGTTAATTTTATTTGTCTTTAAATTAATTTCATATCTTTGCCACTCTGCAAAGGTTTTGGTTTGGTTTTTTTAATGCAAGGAAAAGAACTGCCAATACAAGTAGTATGTCAGGAAAATATATATCTTTGCAGCAACTGCTATAATTTGGAACAAGCAGGAAGGGTTCTTTAACTTTTAATAAGTCCTCACTTTCCTAATATTTTCTTCCAGAGACTTCCTCCAAACTAACACACTGCCTTCTCCAGCTTTTACTATGTAAGCTCACAAACAAGCTACAAGGTTTTTTTGTGTGTGCAGTTATGGTCCATCATTATTAAATGTCTCTTGTTGGTTGGAAGAGGTGCTTCATCACCATCAGCCATTCATCAGCACTTGCCAAGCCGGCTCACACCTGACCTCTGCAGCAATAATGCTGCATCAAGTAGGCCAACTACCCAGTTTAGCAGCAGAGCAGGGAACAGGAGCTGGCTTCAAGATTAAGTGCACTGTTTCAGGTTTCCATTCCCAGGAGCTAGGCGGGCTGATGTTGTATTGATTGCAAAAGTTTACCAGTAAGTATCACAAACAGCAATAGCCAGGTCAACGATCAGTGATGCCTGAACAGGAATCCCCTGGGACACCAGAGCACTCAGGGCAGGAGCACCGATCTCATGACAGCTGAGTGCAGAGTGAATCAGGTTTATGAGGAAGGGAAGAGTGAGAGCCTGCAGCATAAAATGACATTTAAGAAAGTTACATGTGGGAGCAGAATGAGAGACAATGATGCAATTATATATTCCCTGGTTTCCAACTGCAGCAAAGCCCTGTCATCTCTGTGTTTCTGTTCAGCCGGCCTCATGTTCACTGCACTAAATAGCTTCAGGTACTCGGGAGCAGGAGAATACACAAATGCAGGTATTAGTGTGTATAACCTATAGAGAGAACACAGTAAAAAAAAAAATCCAAGTATCTCTTCTACCAGTCACACAGGTTTGGCATCTGGATTTGAAGAAGAATCTATTTATAAAATCTGTGGTTTTCTTTCAAAAACATAAAACCCCACAAGTCTGTTCAAAACCACAGCTGAACTTGTGAAATAAAATATTTCCTCTGATGTTCTGAAATTCAGTAGTCAGGATTAAAGAGAAAGGTTATATTTAAACCATACTATGGCTTATTATATAAAAATTAATATCCAGATGCATTGGCCATTCCCCAGCATGGAGTCATATCCCATAATCATACAAAAAACTATTTTTAAGTTTTACTGTGTATTGCATTTAATGTCTGCTTAATAGCTCACATTTAAAACAGCAAGTTATACTGAGATGTTATTTGATACCTGCATTAATGAAACATTTTAGAATAGTTTTTAGCTAAAACTCTTAAAAAATTATCAAAAACTTACAGTGAATGTGTCTTCAGTGAGTGTCTTCCAGGCACTCCAATTTAACATAAACAACCTTCATAAAATATACCATGGGGAATTTAATATCCTACTTGGAGCTGAGAACTTTATCTCTTCAAACTGATTGAAACATTCCCTTCCCAGACAGTTTATAATATAAACAGTAGCAAACATCACTATCTGTTCTCTAATTATGAAATCATAGAGGAATACATGCCAGGTAAAATCTAACTTGACACAAAACACTTTTTACTATGGTATCAGTAAAAACCTCCCCTGCCTCATTTGGTTTGCTGTGTGTTACACCCAGTGACCTTCCCTCTTACAGGATGGGACAACTAAATGTCCTCTGTGAAAACAAAGGCTCTGGCAACAGTTGAATTTTGCAGATAGAAAACCTATGCAAAGCCTTCTTATGCCTGTTCACTTTTTATTATGCTCACAAAATTCTGATGAGCAAATAAATTGATCTAGTGTGCTTATAAATTATTAGCAATTGGTACTACATAGATTTTACCTACTGACCTGATGAATGCACGTTTATTTGTCTGAACATAATTCTGCCTGTGTTAACTTAACTTCCTATGGGGCTCTCCAAGATGAGTTCAGAACTGATGCAGTCCAAAAGAGTTCTC
Organism: Hemiprocne comata; assembly: GCA_020745705.1. NCBI lineage: Eukaryota > Metazoa > Chordata > Aves > Apodiformes > Apodidae > Hemiprocne > Hemiprocne comata. The sequence goes on from CM036591.1 coordinate 23,517,095, forward strand.
CTGCGCCTTCCATGAAAAGATGTATTCTCCTCCTCTGAAAAAAACAGATAAATTGCCTAATTCCTGTTTCACCACTATGATTATACTCCAGGAATCGACAGAAAATCGTAAGTCTACCTGTGACTCTAACAGTTCTAACCCCAGGATTTAATTATCCTGCTTAGAGTTTAATTTGCTCCTAAAGTGTTTTGCCTAAATGGAGTTTAAACATTAAAAATAAAAGGCGGTAGGACCAGACTACCGTTGTTGCATTTAATATATTTTAGTTATAGCTTCCAATTCATCTTTTAATTAATGAAGAATCTATGGCTGTGCGTAACAGGGGTTAAGCTATGGGATACTTTTTCTTTTGCCTGAAAATGAAGACAAAATAATTGTCCACTGTGTAACTATAGGAAGAAATGAATAAAACCTGAGCAAAGTGACAAGCTTATTATATGAACAGAAAAAGGAGTACATCTGAAAAGATTTTAGTGCCATCGAAACAAATGTCACTTACAAGATTACAGCATATTACAGTCAATAGTGCTTTCATTGTTCAGAAAAATATTAGTGTCATTGCAAATCTGTGTGATTACTGAAAGGGTCAATGTATTTAATACAATTATTTTTAACTTCTTATCTTTCTTAACAGTATGCCTCAAACATCAGTTCCAAGTCTGGTACTGGGAAACATTTTTACTATACTAGTTCAATACTCTATAAATGTAATTGCATGAGAGAAAAAACTACGAAATATGTTTACTTCTGTGAGTATTTTGGAGCTGCAAAAGATAAAAAGTGAGTGAAATAAAGAACAAAATGCATAATGTCTTGCTGAAATAAAAAAAAACACTTTAAAAATTAAAATTATATTCTGCAGCAAAATACGTGGTAAGAACATCCCTGATAGCTCAATATATTCTGAGATAACATGAGAAATTTGTTACAAGCTTGCCAATTAATTGCATTATGTTTGGAACTAGTTGAACTGTTGCTGATGTGATTAAACATTATTTTTATCTCCTCTATATAAGCATTTATAAAGTATTTACAATGCTTTCAGCTGAAAAGCCTTTGTTACATAACTGTGGTAACAAGAGAAAAGTAAAAAATGTGAAAATAACTTTTAGGCTTTTGGTGACAAAAAATGCAAACACCACAGTATGTGTCATCTATCTTATCTTTATCCTTGCAATTTATAGGAAACATTTATTTCCTAAGTCTCACTCCATAATTAGCAGAACTTTAAACTCTATTGGTTAAAGTGCTTAGTAAGCACATTACAGCCCACAGGTTTCTGTTAGAATACTGCCCAGGACCTGCAGTTTATGAATAACAAAACCTGTGGCTATAGGAACATCATCACAGCCTGGGAAAAGCTCACAGATGGATTCTTTAAAGTGCCATTAGGCACACATTTTTCTTCACAACTAACCCCTCAAACCTTTGCTGCAGCAGCAGGGCAGGGCAGTGCCTGTAAAACTCTGTTCTTGCATCACCTTTCCCCATATTCAAGACCAAGTTTTAGGATGCACTTGCTTTTTGCCTGACTGTACTGTGCAATCCCATCATTACTGCTGACCAAAGGCAGCAGGATGCTGGAGTGTAGAAGTGTCATTTTCTCATAATTCTTTCTGGTTATAGGTAACAACTGTAAAGGTCCTTCCTGTAAGCTGTGTTCATCGTTACCTGACACAAGTAATTAAAACACAGAGAAGAAAGAATTTGTGTCCAGCTGCAGCAGCTAACTAGCTTTGACATCATTTGCATTTGACAGCCCCGAAGCAGCACTTGGTGCCACTGGACTATTGGCAGAGTGTAAAAGCTATTTGAGAGGATAATAATAAAATTTTGCATTTTAACCACTCATGGATGAAATAAAGTTTCTTTGTCATAGTCAGTTTATCACATTAAGCCTGCATTAATATTTTCTGATCATAGTGGCCTCATCCTGGCAGAACATACTGGCCCCTAGTACTCACTGTAATGTTTTCTCATTAGCTGCTCAGCATTGGCCACACTGGTTGTAGTAGCTCAGCACTGCCCCAGGCACCACTGGAAATAATTACCAGAAGAAACACTGCTGGTTTGAGCTGTCATCTTGAATTTATCACTTGCCACTTAATGTAACTCATCTGACCTAATACCTCCTGTGTCACTGGGGGCTTCAGCACCAGCCCGAGGTGGGTGATGGCAGGAAAGCTGCTGGTCCCCACATGCCCAGGCAGCCTGGCAGGCAGCTGCTCCCGGCCAGGCTCCAATCCTGCCCTGCAGGCAGAGTCAGTTAACAATGCCCCCAGCAAATTGCAGATTACCCATTACACCTGAACCAGAAGAGGATGTGGAGCTGGAGATGGTCTACCTAATGGTTGCTGCACAGGGATGATCACCTTTCATTTCACTGGATGAGGTGACACTAACCATTTGTTTCACTCATGTTACATTTTCAAACATAATGAAACTGGCTATTCCTATGTGGAAGAATAAATGGCTCCAGGGGACCTCACAGAGTTAGGCCTGTGGCATTTTCTTATAAATTGTTAAGAAACTGCTTGTTAAATTATTCTCAAATCAGAATGCAAGTCAGTAATATAATACAGGTATGAACTACCTCTACATCGCTCCCCCCCATACACTTTCCATTTGTCTTAGTATGAACAATCTTTCCAGGGTTTGCATCTTTAAAGTCATCACAGAATGGTTTGGGTTAGAAGGAACCTTAAAGATCATCTAGTTCCAACTCCCTTGCCACGGGCAGGGACACCTTCCACTAGACCAGGTTGCTCCAAGCCCCATCCAACCTGGCCTTGAACACTCCCAGAGATGGGGCATCCACAGCTTCCCTGCGTAACCTGTGCCAGTGTCTCAACATCCTCACAGTGGAGAAATTCTTCCTAATGTTTAACCTAAATCTACCATCTTCCAGTTTAAAGCCATTGCCCCTCGTCCTATTCCTACAAGCCCTTGTAGGAAGTCCCTCCCCAGCTTCCCTGTAGGCCCTTTCAGGCACTGGAAGGCCAATAAGGTGACCCCAGAGCCTTCTCTTCAGGCTGAACAACCCCAACTCTCTCAGTCTGTCTTCTTAGGAGAGGTGCTCCAGCCCTTGGGAACATCTTTGTGGCCCTCCTCTGGACTTGATCCAAGAGCACTATGTCCTTATGTTGTGGAGTTAATAAGTGTATTCTTTTGCTTAAGGCAAAAACATTTATCCAATATAAAATACAACTTTTTCACACAGTCACCTCAGATTCCTTAAGTCTGTGAAGAAATTGTAGCTGCAATTGACTAGTTTCACACTTTTCCAACACAAAGGGAATAGCCAAAATACTCATATTTCTTCTGAAAGCTTTATATTTGCAAGCTCTATTAAAGTACTTAAATCCATAAAAGGTGTAATTTTACTATTGCTGAAAATAGGGATGGCTCAGTACAATAAACCAAAAATACGGTACAGATAAGTTAAATATTAAAAATCTTGCCTGTTAGTAGCCTTTTAGAGTTCACAATTCTGAACACGTTTCTTAGATAAAAAGATTTTCTCTTGCTACCACACTGTATACTCAGCACAGTAAACTAAGAGAGATGTATAATGCGATATAAACATTAATAGTTTCACAATTGTGTTTTAGAGAGACTATTTATAGGGAAAATACAAAATGTCTCCCAAAAGTATACTTAGATGTAAGCCACCATAATCTTCTTGCTCATGCAGCAGGAAATCTAATACACCAGCTCAATAAACCTGTAGGAAACAAGGGTTTTATGTAGCATTAAGAGTCACAATATTAAAATACCACATATTACATTCAACTACTCTTACAACACTCATTTTAAGAGCCAAAAAAATTAAGTGCCAGTTTGAGAGTAATAATATCATAACATACAGAAAGAGACTGGAGGAGTACAAAGGTACATGGAGCTCTCATGGTATCTTTGTCACTTGGGTCAGATCCAAGCACTTGACAGCATTGAGGTTTGGGGTTATTACCAGGAAATACTGCCCTGCCACAGCAGCATGGCCCAGAATGTGCTGCAAAATGTAAATTGTCATCAGATGACTCAATGATATAGTTTCAAAGTGTATGCTTTACATTTTTATTATTAAGAACAAAAAAGTCATAATTGTAATTGATACATCAGTCAAAATCCAGGTTTGAGCATAGGTGCATGAGATGCAAAATACAGATGTGTGAGAAGACATTAAAATGGGGTATAGAAATCATGGTCTTTAAGGTGGGGCCAGCTAGACAACTAAAAAGTGCACATGATATAGTCACCAAGGCTTTTTCCAAGGAAATATTATTACTTCAAATTTATTTTTGTTTTGTTGTTGGGTTTGTTAAAGTTTATTGCTTGTATTGTTTGTCTTATCTTACCTGGTAACTAACTGCTCCCCAGACTGTTACCAGAGGTCCAGCTTTAAAGGCTTGAACTCCTGGAGGCATGTCTCTAGAACTAAAGATAAGAACTTGAAATCTCAGTTTTCCATTCCCAGCATCCAAATCTTTGTTCCACTTCTAGCTATCTGTGAAAAATGTAATCTCTTAATTTATGTGTTTAATGCCCAAAAAAACTGTGGCATGGCTTTGCATTTGTTTTTAAGTTCATGACTGGGTAGTTAAGAGGGGTAGGATGGAAGAAAGAAGTTGGATGGAGAAGGAAAGAAAGAATATCTTCCAGCTGGCTACATTTTGAAAATGTTTGCTGGATGAACAGAGCTTTGCCATATTTTTATGACATAGATTAATAGAGTAAGAACAGGTGCAGTGGTCAAGATGCATAGCAAATAGATTTACCATTCACAATTCAGACATGCACATACCAGTTATATATTTATAATTTTAAATTATTATTGTAATAGTTATAACAACTTCTTCCATCCATGCAAGTAGGTGGAAAGCAACATTCTTTTTAATCACTCATAGGAAGACTACAAACCCCTTCAGAGTGTGAAACAAACTTTTAATTAAAAAAAGCACACTCAGATTTAGCTATAAATGAAATTTAAATAAAAACTACATCGAATAATACAGGTTGCACTGTGAAGGTTTAAGTATTCTGTGCTTGTACTTGCCCATCCAAAATATTATCTTAGTCATGTATTTGTGGAACTTAAGTGTTTAATTCATGCTATTATTTTTTTTAATCCGTATTTTAAACTGGAGGAAATACCACTTGGCATACAAGAAATTCCTTGCAAGAGGAAAATATACCTAAAAGCAAATTGTGTGTATTTGCTGTTGGGAGACTGAGTTTATGCAAGCAATTGTCATGCAAGCAGAGTTGTAAGTAATAATGTGGCCTTTAATGACGGAATGATGGACCTGCCAAACACTAGCTCCTGCCATAGACTGCTTGTATTTCCCTGCACAAAGATGCCCATCTGGGAGTTATTAACATATCCTCGTCAATTCAGAACCTACTTTAACATAATCCATATTTGTTGGAGAAAGTCCAACATCAGGCGGAGAGCAGCGGCCACGTGATCCGATGACACGTTTCAGGCAGCACACACAAAGCATGCTTGGGCAGCTAAGCAATTCAGAAATGCAAATAGCAAAAGTATTCTTCTTCCTAGATAAGAAGGACAAATCCCTTTTGGCATAACATCTTATACACTTTTAATACTGAATGGAAACAGAGGTAGGAAAGGGACAGGTAGGTGCTTTTTAATTTCATTCCAAGCATGCTGACACTCTCAGTCTTGAAGCAAAGCTGCTGTTTCCAAGACTCAAGGAACACTCTGCTGCGTGGGGGCAGTGGGAGAGAATACAAATTCTCTTACAGAAGCAGCATCACTTACTTGTACCATACTTATAAAAAGCAAACATTGTTTAAAGAGATTTGAACTCAGCATCAAGGAAGCCTTTCATTAGAAAATTACTTGATCCTGTCTACTACAGTCTACCCTTGGAAGCTCATGTTTTCATAGATTTGTGTTTTTATTGTATAATTTTGAGTGATTCACTACTTATAGTTTCCTGAAATTTGGACTTTTATTTTTAAATCTTTGCTGATACTTCCAGAGCATCACCACATTATCAGTAAAAATAACTGATGCTTTAATGCAGATGAGATACCTGGACAGTGCCAGTGCTCATGGAGGCTTGGCTGGCACAGGATTCAGATGTACGGTGTTCCAGGATGTTGACAGCTAAAAACTAAGCCCCTTTTTAACCCTCAACTTGATGGAATTGACTCCAGTTTCTGACTGGATAAAACCCCGGAAACCTTTCCCTATTTCATCCAGGCTTATTTTCTTTCACAATTTCTGGTGTTCAAACTAATATTGCTTATGACCTTTAATGACCTTCAGGGAGATGCCACTTTTCCCATGACCCACCTACTATGGATGTATTCCAGCATTTGTCCCTGAGCTACAAAGGGAGAGTGTAAACAATAGCTCCCCATTAAACTTCAGCTTAACATTAGAACTGCTGTCCAAAGATCATACTTAAAGATAACTGAAATGTTACTATATTCCTTTGTGTAGTTCAGTCATGACCCTAACTAATGTGTCTAGTTTAGACATGTATTTCTTTAAGTAATGGGTGGTTTTGTTTGGACAATTAGGCAGAGTTGACAAGGAAATTTTCCATCAAACTGGGTCATAAAAAGTACATTATTCAGCATTATTATGAGTGAAACACTATTTATTACCTGAACTTTACAATACATCATTATCAATCATTACCTGTCATTAAGGTATGTTAACATGAGATCAAAGAGACACAGCCAACTTAAACAAACAGAGGTGCCGAGAAGGCTCTTAGAGTTGCTTATTTAATTCAAAACAAGTATAGCTGGGTCCATTGATTATCTAGAATTTCCTTTCAACTGAAGATGCAAATCAACTAATCATTCCAATCTCAGAGCACCACTTATTCCTTGACACAGATCATCCCTGTGTTCTTTAGAGGAAAAGTAGCTAGATGCACCCACAGAAATATGAAAAACACCACAGGACTTTCTGGCTGCAAGTTTAGATTCACTCTCATGTAGCACTCACCTAAAATATTATTTGCTCATTCATTAAAATAATCAACAGACAGAATCTAAAAGAGGCAGAGGGAGGGAGATCCTTGGTTTTAAGTGATTTATTTCTTTTAAAAAAATCCACAATAACAACAAACCAATGCCACACACATTGATTTAGCAAATTATTCCAGGCTCACAAATCAAATTTCTAAGTTAGCAATTTTCATAGCAGTAGAGCCTAAGCATTCAAATTGTAGAACAGGATCCTTTACCCTAAGTGCCATGCAATGCTCTCAAATACAAATGCTCAAAGACACATGCTCTGTGACACTAACCTCAACAACCATCCTGAAGATAAAAAAACAATCCCTGAAAGCACAGCCTTGAGCAATGCTGTGTTATGAGGAATATTACCACCAAACAGTAGTAATATTTCCTTGAAGCTTGCACAAGATGTAGACCGTTGGGCAAGTTTTTAACTCAAAATAAACTATTTTAGACTTGTGAGCACATTTTTATTTTTTTCCATCTATGCTATTTAACAGTCTTGCTGCAGTCTGCAATATTTTTCTGCCCTGCAAGATTCAATCAATGTTCCAGAGAGCTGAGATGGGCAAAACTAGAAGTCACAAACTATTCCTAGCCAAACCTCTGCCAGATCTTTCTAAAATTTCTAAACTATTTGGTTTTTTTGTTTCTCAGTATACAGTTAATCAGAATAATTTCTTTTTCCAAATAAGATTATGTAAATCATAGACACACATCAGTCCTCACTTCTATGGAAGTGTATCCCTCAAAAAGAAGTTCCATATCAAATGCATTCTCATTTCTTTTCTTGACCAAAAACTCTGTACTATGACAGAGCCAAACATTTACTCCAGCACGTATGTAGGCCAGTCTACAGTCTCAAATTTTTAACCATATATACACAATCCAGAAGAAATAGGGGAAATTTGATTCAGGAGAGGGTCGTAGTCTCCAAGGTTTCAAAATAATTATTCCCATTTTTATGCCTTTATTAGGAGCTAAAGCAACACTCAGAAGTGCTCCCTCATCAGGGATCTTTTACAATTTGCTAGATTACTGGAAACAAACAAGATAATTTTGTTAGATATGTTTACTCCTGCTCTCTTTTTAAGCTTATTTGAATACTCACTAAGGTCCTTAAGCTCATTCACATAACATAACCATTAACTTTATACAAATAGCTCCTGACCTTAACCCTTGTCAGTCGGGCAAGAGAGGAAAAAAAACCTCTCAATGCATAGCTTAATAGTTTTGCTTATCTACAGATTCATCCCAGACTTGTTTTGGGTGGGGGTTTTCTTGTGGGGAGAGGGGGTTGTTTTACTTTTTTAATAAATGCATGGCCATTAAGGCAGTATGAGCTCAGAGTCACCACATAGATTTCATCCTAACACTGTTCAAGGCTCTTTCATCTTCAATTCTGAGCCACACAAGCTGTTTATTACCGCTTAGAGAGCAACCTCTCAGATAAATAAGAGCTTCAAAATGTAATAGCTACACATCACTGCCTAGAAGTAAAAGGCTTCCTTTTGCACCTAGCTGAGCAGAGCCCCTATGATGTACACATTTCCACCAGACATCAAGATACAAAGAATGAAGCAAGACCAAACAACCCTCAGAAAAGAAGGCAACACCTCACTACATCTGCTTACCTTTCTGCAAAAGTTGGTTACTCATAGTATTAAAAAGAAGACAGAAATTCTAAGTGTATAATAGGTACTTAACTAATTGGTGCTTAAAGTGACAAAAAACTGACAAATCTAGAAAGAATACCACATAATGCTCATGTTCTACACATAAAGTGGTCAAAAACATTACTAGATAACCAAGGACACCTTATATACTAAAACACTAAGGGCTACTTGGTATTTATTGATTACCTGTTGCATTTTGAAATACAGGACTTATATATTAATTCTTGACTCATTCACCAGCTATTAAAATAGAGTTACTTGTAAAGCATAAAACATTATCCATGAGAAACTACACAGTCAATAGAGCACACCCATTGACAGAAATGAGTTAGAACACTACATAAAACCAAATCTGGAGTAAGAGCTTCCTTTGGCATAACATATTTATTCCAGAAATATAAAAAAATATATATTTTTCCACAACAGTAAAGTTAAAAATTCTTTTGTGAGGCATGTTTGGGAATCTTTAATGACCTCAGTAGTCAAGACCTCTGTATCATATCATCTGATAGAGATATCAGATGGTGCCAGCATGTATGATAGCCTACCTCATTCCAGATTTACTGATGTAAAGTTGCACTATAAATATGCAGTACTTAAAATACCATTAAGTCATTCTGATTTATTAGAAATACTCAATAATTATCCTTCTGTTTTCTCTAACACTGAATACAACAGGCAGACGATTTCAAGGAAAGGGTACCACGTCAGAAATTCAGTTCCATAAGGCAAATAAAGAGGATGGCAGGCGAAAAAGGAAATACAGCCCAAATTTGTCAAAACAAATAATGCTGGGGCCAATCTGAAACCTTTCCAATGCAAAGAGAACAGGTGGCAGGGCCAATAGCTTCAGAAGTCAGCAAGAACTAAGAAGTAGAAAAAAAAAACAAGAGAAAACATTAATTGGACCTCAGACTTTCCTGGATAACTATATTTTTGACATTTTTTCATTTTTCATGCTCCATTCAGACACCTTTAACATCTTAAAAATATTCTAAGAAAACAGATCCTACAAACATCAGTACACTTATGTGATGGAGCTGCTCCTGTTATCAGAGATGCCAAAGACTCTCTCCCATTCCACCTTTAGAAACTTTCACCAAAAACAACACTCAACAGTAAGGCATTCTCTTTTCATTCTCCCTTTTTTGGTAGCTGTTACATTGCTTTATTCAACCTGGCTTATTGTGTTCCATAGAGCTACATGATTATACCTTTTACAGCTCATTTTTAATTGCATATCATCACTACCTTTCTTGTAAAGAGACAAGGCTCTGCCATTCCTACTAATTATCCAAATCACCAGTCGCCGTTTGCATGTGTGTGGCCTTGCCCTAAGCTTTTAACCACAAGCTATGTCACTAAATCAAAGCAAATTGAAGGCATCTCTGCTGTAGTGACAAACTAATAAAGGTTGTGTGACATTCCTTTTAAGCCACTTGGAAGTATTCCTTCTAGGATTACAGCACTCAAATACAACAATTAATTTTGTGGGGGGGGGGGGGTGGGAGATTATCCTAAACTGTGGGTTAATGCACTGCCATCCCATCAAACCGCAGTCACAACAGCCCTGCAGCCCTAACCAAATTGACCCAGCCTCAAACATGTTCAGTGACAAAACCCACAAGAGCGAGAGCACCTCCAATCTTACTTCAGGGTAGCTCCAGATTCATCAATTGTGTTTGAGAATGCTCTGGAAAAGGTCCTGCTTGTCACCCTAGTCATGCTAACCAGTCCGCTGTTTCCCTCACACTGGATTTCAACTTACTCTAAAAGTTTTTGGTGCTAACTAATAATATCATTTTTACCAAATGAAGTAGGGAGATTCAAAATTAAGAAAAACCTAACATCTTCCTCATTGTTAAGCCACAGATGAAGTGTGTGCAGGCATGAGTACATAATATGCAGATGTCCTGCTCTTAGCATCATGGCAACGCAGTCAGCACACCTTGTTTTACCACAGGGGTGCACCTTGCACTGTGGCTCACTTAAAAATCCACTCCCTCTGCATAATCTCATCATTTTCCATTCTAAATACATCAAAATAAGAAGGATTAGCTGTACATGTCCAAAATTTCCTCCTTAGCCTTCACAACTGCAATTACACATGAAGCAGAGCAGGATTTTTTTTGAGCTTTCAGATTTTCCCGTTTCTTTCCCCAAAATTTAAGACCTCCCAGAATACTCCACAGCACCATGAAAGAATGAAAGGGGAGGAGAAGGAATCTCCCACCAGACTGACAGGGTTCATGGGGCAATACACGGATACGTGAGGGATACTCACACATTCCCAACTCTCCTCCTCTGTTTCTCATTACTCAGTCCCTGGAGTAAGACAGGAAGGTGGCTATAAGGTCACACATCCACACACAGAATTCTCTGATCCCCCTAAATCTTTAATTAAAAAAAACCTATCATCTGTAGCATTGCAGGCAGAGGTGGTCACTCACAAAAAGACACTTGGTTTGAACTGCAATGGCAGAAACACCAATTTTCATATTACAGCCCTGACCTAAGCCTGCTTGGTCCAGCTGAGTCTGCACATACAGGCCATTTGGCAAGTCTGCCTGTGTCCACTCTGACAATGCCTTCTACCCTCAGCCCTGCAAACCCCACCTGCAGGAGGGTTCAGACAGGCCACTGGGTTCCCTACAAAGTAATTAAGCTTTGAATCTGCTTTCGCCCAATCACAAGAATATGTAAAAAAAATAAACACCCACCACTTTGATTAGCACTAAATGGAACAATAACTGAAATTTCAGTCAAATAACAATAAAATTTCTTTGAATGGTTCCCATTTTCCTACATTCTTCTAGGTTTTTACAAAAATCTCGGTTAGCAATTTCACATCCTAGTAATAAAAGATGAAATACTTATAACACCACTGTTGCAGGGAAAATGCTTAGGTTTTATGATGCCCCTCCAGAGATAGACATTTAGTATTCTAAAGATAGGCTAATTTAGCATAAAATAGTATAATGCCTTCCTTATTTCTGTTCATTTTGAGAGCCTGATGCAAGGCCAAGAACAAGTCAAACATCACACACCGGTCATCATGCACAGATTTCCTTATTGACTAAGAAATGCAAAAACCTTCCAGCTCCTGTTAATGTCAGTTTGTCAGCTCTACACCATCTTGTTCAGATAAGAAATGTCTGTACAGTGAAAGCCATAATGTCCACCACTTATGGTGCTCTGAACTGCCATCACTTGGAATTCACTCAAGTCACCAGAACTTCATGGTTAAGTATATGACCCCTGTTTCTTAATTTTGCTGGCTTTTCACAAATATTTACACTGCAAGGCAATAGTAGTCTTCATTAGTGCCAGAACAAAACTTGTTTGGATAGGTCTAACTTCTTATTTCCCCACCACCACCCCCCCAAAGTTTTTGACAAAAATCTGAGGAAATTTACTCTTAATCAAGGAAAAAAAATTCAGAGCAGTTTGTCTTCACATTATGGTTACAAGTGTCAGCAAAAGCATGCTGGGAGCCTCTCATTGAGGGAAGGCATCCTCCAGACATCTCACTAACACTTGCTTGTGGCTCAGGAGGGGAGCAAGGGCTGTCTGCTGCAGTAGAGCTGGGAGCTGGCAGAAGCTGGGCTTGACAGGGCTGGTCTCAACCACTACTTGCTTCTATAGAGCTCTTTTCATGTAGACCCAGAAGGTTCAGGGAACATGATCTTCAGTTACTTCAGAACATCAATCAGCTTTATGTGACCACATATTGCTCTTTCAAAAGAAGTGGTGCAGAGCAATTCTCCAATAAGGGCACTAAAATCAGTCTGCAGCAGCTCTGAAGTTAGTGGCCACAGTGTGCCTCTTCTCTCATGCAAGGTCACCCACAAGACTGAGAAGGCCTAAATCCTAATCTATTTTGCAAAGAAAGTATTATATGAAGCATGCAGGATCTGGCCTCAGGGTGGACTAGTAAAAAGACAAAACAGGTCACTACCCCATTAATTCTTATTACAGATGTTACCAAGGAGGAAACTATTCCCTTAAATTTGTATTTCTGTGCTACCCCTTGCCCTTGGGTCAACTCAGTCTTGACTTTCAGCAACTGATATGTTCATTGAGAAATAAAAAGTTATACAACTAACCCAAAACCACTGTTAGAGTAATGAGAAAATCGTGTTTTGCGTTGTTGGTAGGTTTTTTGTTAAATCATGGCCCTTGCTATTCATTAACATTCAAGTGCTGAAAAGCCAATAAATTATTACCAAAAGGAAATGTAAACAACTTTCTCTGAGGAAGGACTGCATACAGTAGGCTGGAACCTCCTTCAAGTTAATTGCAACAGTTCACTAATGAAAGTTTCCATCTATTAAATCTTAACAGGCATAACTATAAAAATGGCGCCAAGCTCTCTCTCCTGCCCAGGAATGTCCCAGACAGCATCTGCAGAACCTTTCACACTTAGTTAGCAGGGATTAGCAATTATCCCTAAGTAGCAAAGGCAACATATGACTAATTTCATCCTGGTTATGGAGTTTTCAAATTCATTTACATACTGCATCTGGCTGTAGGAAAGACCATAGCAATGGCACTTGGTTCTTACCAAGCCCCCTGCAGTGGGTCTGACCCAAAGTGCTCCGAAGTCAATACCAATCATCTTCCTTTACTTTCACTGAACTCAGGATTAGGCTCAAGATTGACAAGGACATCACCAGCACTTCAGCCATGACTGTTTGCTTTTGAGGCAAAAATTTAAATTCCACTCCCTCACACCCATTCAGAAGAGACCAGGAAGTAGTACTGAAGGGTAACATCTCTCCTGGCACACAGTGTGTGGCAGTGACTACCTTTGATTCTTCGTGGCTCTGTAAACCATCTTGATCCACCACTGGTCTTAATATCCTCCCCTCAACAATGTTGTTAGCTAGTTGGACTCTTAACTGGCATTTGTGTTTCTCATCTGCAAAATTTATCTAAGTTCTTCTACCAACTCATGTCAAGATGTTTGTAAGCCTTGCTCTTCTGGCCCTCCCTCCATGTTTTCAGCTGTTCTTTGCTCCATTCCTTATATTTATCTAGAAAATAGCCTTAAGGCTGGTCCAGAACATTTTGGCAATAGGCCAAGGGCCAATGGCCTTAAACTGGAAGAGAGTATATTTAGGCTAGACATTAGGAAAGAAATCCCTCACTGTGAGGATGGTGAGACAGGCACAGGTTGCCCAGGGAAAGTGTGGATGCCCCATCCCTGGAAGTGTTGAAGGCCAGGTTGAATGGGGCTTGGAGCAACATGGTCTAGCAGGTGTCCCTGCCCACTGCAGGGGGGTTGGAACTAGATGATCTTTAAAGATTCCTTCCAACCCAAACGATTCTGCTTTCTTCCTCTGTTCAGTGAGACTACTGAAACCCAAGCAATAATTACAAGTCATGGCAGGAGGCTCTCTGAAGGTGAAAGTAGCAGCATTTTTTCAAGGTCTGGTGCTGGAAATACATACATGAAATAATCATAGCTCTCTATACCTATCAGTCATTTTCACACATCATATTTTAAGTAAACTAGAATGCCCACATTACACATACCAAGAGAATTATGTCATTTGTGATCTGATTTCAGCAAGCTGAAGTCAGGAAGAAAATTTTGCTCCAGTACATGCAAGTTTGACTCCTTGAAACAGAAGTGTCAATTAATTGAACAAAACAAAAGAAAATAATATGGGTCTTGCCAGGGTTTTTTGCTCAATTACTTTCCTGTTTCTCCTTTGTCTCCTTGAACTGGAAAAATCACAGTACATGATTTCTGGATGGCCTTGTCAACTCAGTCTTTGAACGTTAATAATCAAGGATAAACATATCCCATTCACAATTCTACCTTAATTACTTGGAAGCATCATTTGCTCCAGTATGACTTAAGATTCATAGTGAAAACCAAAGCACTCCTGCCTCCCCTTATTATTACTTGATTTAGAAAGGCAGAAAGTTCTATTACATTACACTGAGGAAGGAAATATTCCATGATGTTGTGTGAGTTGTAGTAATACTAAGCTGATTACATGTAATACATAAACTGTAAACAGAACTTCTAAGTAAAAACTAAAAATCCATTTTTATTACCCATGTGTTAGAACTGGCAAGTGCCAACAAAGTGTGTGGTGCTATGGCTAAAACTATGTAGCCTGACATACAGAAAAGAGAGTTTTAGCAGTTTAAAGCATAAATATTTAATACTTCTCCAAAGCTTATCCAAATTTTATGGGCTGACTTAACTGGCAATATATATTCTTAATATATTTTAGCAGGCTCACAACTTACCCAAAGTGATGGCATACTACCTAAAATGAAGAATTCCTGTCTCCCCACAAAAAAACCCCACATATTTACATTTTTCAAGTTTATGTAAAAGGCTTTTTTAAAGCAGTTGCCAAACATTTAATTTCCCATTTAAAATAAGCTGTAACAACTTCTGTTTTTCATTTAGAAGGAATGACAAATAACCTGGGTTTACAGCAACTACTTATATTAATAAAAAATATTAACACTCAGCTAAGTTTTTCCTTTGTATGAAATAATCCTAGAGTAATTTCATGCCTGCTAGGTGTCATAGCTATAAAGCTGAACTGTTCTGGGAAAGGAAGCGATTGCAGAAAGGAAGGTTGGATCTGCAGAGTGGAAAAGAAACCGTGCGCCGCTTTATTTTATTTTAGTAACAGATTCTAACATTAGATGCCTTGAAATAGCTTTTATATATTTTTACTGAGACAAAGAGAACGAGTCAGCATGTGCAGATCTCGTACTCCTGAGAATTTCCCTGGGAGCCTTTTGCTAAACAAGTCTTGGCAACCCATCATCATCTCAGTTCAGGGGCAAACACTGAGATGAACTATTAAGAGTTCACTAATGAGTTCTGGATCTAGCAAACAAATTTATACAAAATGTTACAGTGCTATCCCTACACAACAGAAAAAACACCTCTTCAACTCTGAGAGCTATTAACTGACTTGCATATGCAAGTAGAAGTCCTGAAGTGATTTTCAATACGTTCCACCTCTAAGATTACTCCAGGCAAGCAGTGCTCAAGCATTACATACTAGCATGACACTGAACTGCCCATAACATTAGAGTATTCCCTTGGCAGGACAGCATTCAGTTACTAGTTATAAACCACAGGGCTCCATGCAAGTTCAAAGCAATTTGTGCTCTGCCAAGGCTCACATCAAAATGCCAAAATAACTTAATTGTAGGGGTGTGCAGTCAGGTAACTGTAAGGTGAAGCCTTTTCTCATTTGAAGGTCAGCATCATTGTTTTGTCTCTCTCCCCCTGAAATTAACTGTTGCTGCTGAGTATCATGGATCAAGGCAACCTGCAGATACCTGGTCCCATAAGGAAGCCAGTTGCCCTGAGCAGCACAGCACTTCCCAAGGCATTGCAAAGCTTGGATGCCTCTGTGAGTCTTTCATGGGAGAAACTGGGAATGTAAATTTTTTTTTTTTTAATAGGCTATCCTCTAGTTTTAAACTGGTACCCTTTCTCCTCCCTCTCTTTTTCAGACTAAGCTATTCCATGCAGTAGCTGCCTTCATTTTTTGTTTGTTATACAGTGCACAGTACATTTTTTGCTATAAGAAATAAAAATTAAAATTTCATCCGAACTATTTTGATTGTTCTTTAGCTATCCACAGGACACTATTGGGGATTACAGGTTATATTTGGCATAGAGATAGGAGGAAGTGAGGCAATAATTATAGTCCTATCATCCTATTAACCAATTTTGAAGTATGAGCTTAAAGTAATGCTTATGAAGCTAATTTAGATGCAAGATTAACTTCGACCACATTTCTATGGCCATGAATTTCTTCCTACTGCACAAATGCAAACACATCACTTCAACCCACCAGCAACCTGCTTGCATTCAACTTCACCCATCTGGCATTTTTCTGTTTAGCATCTTTTCTTTCTACTTCTGTAGAGTTTCATTTTTCTGTTCCTTTAAACTCCCAATGGCAATTCCTCAACTATATGCAACATTACATTTAGGCAGAGATAATCCATGCCATCAACAAGGTAACATGGCATTCAGGCTCCTGCAGCACCTGTGGTGCAGTGGGGAAGGTTGTAGTGCAGTAGCAGCTGCCAACAAGAGCAGGAGGTGGAAGTAAAGGAGGAGAAGCAGAGGCTGGACAAGGGATAACACACATCCTTCCACTCCTCCTCTTCTCCCAAAACACCACTTGGCAATACCACTTCTGTCTTCCTCCCACGGGGTGTCCCTTTGAGACTGCTGGTGGACAATCTAGCCCCTGTACATGGATGATGGGCCTTCGGCTGGAAGAGTCAGCTAGTGGCCAGGAGCTTCATAACCCAAATGACAGAAAACCAGCTTGTATGCTTCCTGACCAAGGCCTGCCTCTTCACAGGATGCCTTTGTGTTTTCTCAAGAGTGGGACAATTCCCTGGATGAAGGTAGCAGAGAAAATATGTACAAGAAAGGAAGCAGGTGACTGACTTGTTTATGAAGTTAAATCTGAATAAAAAGTAAAGATGCAACTGAGAACAGAAAAAAAACCAATTGCTTCTGACAGTCATTACATCCAAGACAACAACCAGACAAGCAGAGAGTTGAGAAAAACACTGGAGGAGGATGGAGTTATACTTTGATGAAGAATTACTGTATTTAAGAAAACAAAACCTCCATACAGAATAAGCAAATTATTCCAAACCATTATAAGTACACACTCATTTCAACTTTTATGCAAACTTTTTATCCCAGGCTATCTGAAGCTCATCAGATTCTCTGTCAAGACTTAAAAGGCAGCTTTTTAGATACTCTGAATACCTACAGGAATACCTACCTATACGATGAGAACAAAGGTAGTATGAACAGACACAGTAAGAAAAAGCAATAGAAAACATTACCATGCCTGTACAGACTGACCACCCACAAATGGGCATTTGTTACTTCTGTGAGTGCTTGTTAACAAAGTCCAAAGAGAAAAGACAATAATTTTCCTTATCCAAAACTTGAATAAGTACTCAAACCTTCAACTTTTCCTTGTCATCTCTGTTAGAATCCATACAATTATGTATATACTTTTTTATTGCATTTCGTGAGACTCCCAGAACTTATGAATAACAGTGTGGTATGATTTGAAAAAGTATGTGCATATGTTTAAGGAAAATGAAAAATAGGATAAGACAGTGGTGTTCAACCTTTACTACACTGCATGATAGATGTAGAGCTGCTCTGCAAGAATTTATGAATATTGCATGTTGACCTGGTTATTGAAATACTTATTGTATGACTTATATTGAGTTAAATCAACAGGACTATTGGGGAAATAAAGAAGAATCACTCAAAATAAGCCACCTCAAGGTAACCTGTTAGATTTAGTTAAGCAAAAAGTGTCTGAAGTTTTCCTGTGAAGATTCTGCCTCCCAAATACAGCAAGGGTGTAAGGCTTTCTTGCCACATGAAGCCACAGCTGGGAGCTAAATAAGGGACATGCATTTACTGTATGGGGAGGAAATCAACTGGGAGTTGTTCACACAGTGCATTTAAATTTCTCATGCTTGGTTTGAACCTATACATTGCTAAACTTACAGGCAAGCTTCGGAGACAAGTACAATTTCAACATTATAGATTTTTTTTCTTTGATTTTTTAAATGTTTATAGTTAAAGAAAAATACTTAGGCATTGCCAGTATTTTATTAGAATGTATCCCTCAGCTAGAGAAGTAGTATTATGAAGCAGGTAGGTGCCCTGGCCTACTGGGCTGTTCTTACACAGTTAATTTTTGCCATGTTGAGTGAAACCAAAATAACCATGTTATCCATATTAAACCACAACTTTGAAATACAGCAATGAGGTTTAACATAAAAATCAACATTTGAAATTGCTTTTGATTAGTTTGCTTCAAAAGACGACCAGTTGTCTTAAGAAAAAATATAGCATCAATATTGCTGTTAAATGAAAACTTTAAGGGTTATTTCTGTGATACATGACACAATGTATCACATGTATGTTAATGAGACTTAACATTTGTATCTGAAATAAATTACCACCATTTGATTGGAAAAATATAGTTTCTGAGAGTATAGCATTAAGAAAATTATCTTGGTAATTTTTTTATTCAAGACTAATTATTTTAAAGGTATATCAAGTTCTTTCATTTCAGGGGGTTATAGTCTTGATCAGACCTTTGCTACTTTTGTGCTCATTTCTAGAAATCCTTGCTTTCTTTATTACATCAATGGAATAAATACAAGTCATTATTAGGAATAATTTGTGCATACCCCTCTGTATACAATAAGCAAGTTTTCATTCAAAGGAAAACCTGAGTGCACTTGTCACACATTCATTTGCCAAAGATACTGACAAGCAGACCATGAGAACTATAATGCCTTTCAATATAGTTATCAAACATTCTAGCACAGTCACCCAGAAGCACACGCACAAGATTAAGAATTCCACCAAAAAGCAAAACCAACACAGTGCCCAGATACTGTCCCTGTGCTGAGTGGGCAGAGCTAGCCAACAGGCACACACTGCAAAGCAGCAGGTGCCAATGCTTTGCGCTGCCACCCCAGCCCTGGCAGTCAAGAAGCAGCAGGGACAGGTAGGTGGTGTGGCCTGGCTGCAGACCTGCAAAGAACATTTGCAATACAACAGGTTATGCCAGTTAATAGTTTTCTGTGTAGCAGATATTCAGCTGTTCACACAAGTCATATGAGACCTGGACAGTCTCACCATCACCCTCATCATTAAGCACTCACTCCTTGATTTCACTTCCTAGCAGGGGTGGAATGGACACAGGTTGACAGGCAATAATAGTTGATCATTTCTTTTTAAACAGTTTCTAGGATAGGATACCAAAAGTCCTTTGCTATTCATTGGGCTATGAGGAACTGCACAAGGTGGAATTGCCTTTTTTATAACCTCATGACATTTCTGTCAATGGCCTGTCCTGTTCAAGAAATAGAATTCAATTACACTTCATCAGGTGCAGGGTTGAAGGAACATACCTATTATTCAAGTTTGTCTTTTTACTACCTAAATTGAACTAGGCATCCTTTTGGATAACAACTTGGTCTGTTAATCACAAGAAGCCACTTCTGCTCTCTTTTTCCTCTGAATTTTTTGCATTGCACTTCACACAAGGCTGCACCTTGAAATTGGTCTGGGTGCAGAGCTGCACCAAGTTCAGCAGTTTACACACTAAACAAGGCTTTTTTTTTGTCAAGAGGGCTCCAAAATTGGTGTGGATGACACTGAGATAGACTTCAGAGAACTCAGCCAAGAACCATAAGCACTGCAGAAGGTCTGCAGCTGCCTGAGCTGAGGGGCTTGCCACCCTGTGTGACACTGCCGCTGCCAAGAGAAGCACTCGACGTGGAAAGATTCAGATGGCTATTTGCAAGGTGTTGTTTGTGAGACCTGGGAGAGTCTGGTACTTGTTCCCTCACACTCAGCCCCAAGCAGCCGAATCTCATGCCTTCCCAGACACTCTGCAAAAACTGTTCGTTTAATAGGGCTTGCAAAAAGACTCAGGGTTTTCTTCTCAAATAAAGAAGGGGATGAAAGGAACTTTCCTGGGGTTGTGCTGGCTCAATTCCTGTTTGATTGACTGCTCATGCTGTTGTGTTGGTGGTTATTAGAGCTGGTAAAAACACAATTTCTGTCCCACAGGAATTTCCTATACTTCAACATTTGTTTTCATTCTGAAACAGCATTAAAAATTTCAAAATAATGAAGGCTTTCATAGAATTAGTGGTCTTAATAATAAATTAAGAAATATCACGTGTGCGCGCATGAGCACATTTTCAGTCTACAGGTCTAACCTCTTTTTATCCCTTAGACAGTCATAGGGGTTTACAAGAGTTTTCCAGATTCATCATATCAGTATTCTATCTGATTGGTCTTCCTTGGGAAGAAAAGATTTTAATGCTGAGCTGCCACCATAACACTTTCACTCCCCCTCCTTAGGTTTCCTGGCTAGCTCAAGTCTTAGGTACATCAGGAACATAAAGTAGCCATTAACATCTCCAGAAAGTTCACTAAGGACCAAGCTAGCAACAACTAGCTCCTACATCCTCCTTTGTTCACAGTCCTTTTGTGGGATGCATTGAAATGAGGCAAATAGATGACTGAAAATCGTGATCATCATTGTCCTCATTTGTCAGATGGTCCTTTGGGGCTACAGATATCCCAGGCAGTTCAGGGCAGCCTTTAGGCCAGTTAATCAAATCCCACTTTTTGCTTAGCTCCAGTGTACATCTAGTGACAAAGTCCACCTCCTTTTACCTAACGCATTTTGTATTTTGAGCAAGCAGCAAGCGAGAACCAGCAGTCAGCAGAAGTAGGCACGTGATGACCTACCTGCAGGGCTTCTCCAGCATGGTAATCACTGCCACGTTCTTTTCTTCCCTTCCTCTTTAAAATAACATATAGCCTAAAATGAGCAAACAACACTGTTCATCTCCAAAGCCATGAACTGAAGGAACCAGCTGTCCTATCTCCACACCTTTCAAGGTTGCAATGAGAACCTCATTACCATTTTGCTCTGTTCATCCCTCAGTCACAGATCCTCCCATCCCTGACTGAACCATATAGCGCTAAGCTTAATATTACTGCATCACAGCCTGCTAAGTGGACTATAGGTAAAAGTATCTCTTGGCTTAAAATAGTCTTTATGAAATGCTATGCTTTAGGGAAATAACATTAGCAAAGAAATGTCAGATTTTGCTCTTGTCGTTGAAGAACAAAACCTAACAAGGGTGGTTGTCAGCTATTACGCTTTTGTACTGAAAAACTGTACAAGCCTTTTAAGTTACATATAATGATTTTATAGCTTTTTAACAAGAGGAGCACCACTGGGTAGAATTTTAACAGGGGAAACAGGATTGGTGATTTATTTATTTATTTTAAAGTAGTGAATTCCCCAAGTTATTCCTTGATTTAAGCCATGGTCTGTATTACCAACAGAGGAGATTATAGCCATCTAAAGCAGCCATGGTTTTGATAGAACTCTCTTAAGTAATGATGATCCCCACATTCAGACAAGTCAGGGGTCAATATGACCTTATTTGCCTGTGCCTTTCATTAGGAGCACTCTTTCTGCAGTACCGTTCTCTGGTACCTCTGAATACACAGAGGATTCATGCTTCAATTCTGCATGTATTAAGAATGCAGCCATAGCAACTACTAGCATTAATGAACTATTTGCTTATGCAGTAATAATTAACTTCCATTACATTACTTTGTGTGATTACTTTCTTAATTGCCTGAATTATGCATCCATTTAATATTTAATAACCATTCTCAGAAATCAGACACTGGTAAAAAAACAAATTGCTCACAGTTTCCTTGCAATAATTAAGCTCACAAGAATAAATGAAACCTTTTAAAAATGAATGCCTTGTGATTATATCCTTGCATATAGAACAAGATCCTAAATTAGCTATTTATTAAGTCTAAATTTAAGACCAAATAGTACATTTTTCACTTACGCCTTGGGAAATCAACCTATACAGTACCTGACATCACCAGCATAATTAAGTGCCATCTATTTACTTCGAGAGTCACGAGTTCTGCATTAGTATTTAGAACATTCTGAAGTGTGTGTGGGGAAATCTTTTAAAATGCCTCCTTGGAAAAATAGCTTCTTCTTTACCTGAGGTAGCTGCTTAGTTGTGCTTAAAGTACTGGAAAGATCTGTGAAGCGTAAATAGCCTTCTGATGGGAGGGTTGAGAAGGATTTTTTGTCATGTTTTAATTTACATACAAACAATGGAAATACAGTTATACAGCCTGAGGTCAGGCTTACCAAACAGGATGAAATTCATTGTTGTATATAAAAATAATGTTTACAATAAAAAACAAGCAGTCTGATCTACTTGCTTTTTCATGTTGTCATCTGTCTCTGAGACCTCATGCCCTGGTAGCACCCAAGCAAAGCCACAGGCTTATTTGCAAAGTGATAATGCCAGTACATTATTGCACATCAGCTTTGTCTCCCACTGGCTTGCAATGAAGTCACCAGCTTAAATAAAAAGCAAAACTATTTTATTGTAGGCTGTTTTGATAAATAGAATCTACTGAGCTGGACAAGACTGATAATTGTGAGGGGTTTTGTTTTGCTTTTTTTCCTGAATTGCACCTGCAAAATTGCTCTGCCATTCCACATTGATTATGGCAGCCATGTACGGATGTGTTGATCTGAACCATATCACTGCTCAGCTGAAACTACAGGGACACCAGCACATTTCTCCCTTTTTTCCTGTGCACACGTACCACAAATAAAACATATACAATGAAAATCATACTGCAAGCATCCTGCACCCAGATAAACCAATCCAGTAAAGGAAATAATTGAAGGGCTTATCTACAGAGAGTCAGGTAAAGAACAGCATTTGCTCTCCCCCTTGCCCATACAGGTGGATCATTTTCAGTGAAATACTCAGGGAGCTGCAGGGAGCCAGGGAGGGAGGGAAGGAGGGACTGTGCCTGTTTGGGATGTCAGGAGCAAGCAATGGCTGCTAGCCTGAGTTCCCAAACTGAGCTAAATTGATGCCAATCTCACTGGCTGTTGTTACAGTGGGCAGCATCATTAGGATTTGCTTTTTAAATGATCTCTCAGCCTGTAAGTCTGAGAGCTGCTAGCAAGGCAAGGTTAGAAAGAAAATGATGGCAGCATGTTGATGCTTCACAGACCTCATGATAGTTTCCGTCTGTCATTATTTACGTCTGACTAGATGCGTCATGTCAGCTACCTAGAAGGCACTTTAATATGAAGCTCTTGTTTTCCTCTGCTTTTTCACATCCAGACTGGGTACTATTATTTTTTTTGCATCACTACACTTAGGTGAAGCTTACTTCAATCTCTCCATAATGACACACAAAGAAATAAAAATTGTTTAGCTCATGTTATTATACATGCTTCTATTCTAACAGACCTCTTTGACATTGTTCACAAAATGGTGAATTTAAATCAATAAACAGACATCTATCAAAAGGTCAACTTAATTTTATTCTTTCTGCTGCTTTGCCAATATTTTAAGCAAAACCACTTCTTTCTTTAGCTTTCAGTAAATTATTGCATTAGTGGACTGTAGCCGTAACAGATAGTTTTAATGGTTGATGACATTTAGTAGTTCAATTAACATGTCATTAATACTCCTTTATAATGTGATGAATTCTGTCAATGTAAATAAGGTTACAGCTATCAAGTATGTGTCAGGTTTGCCATTATACTACCTCTTGGCAATTCAGATTCAAAGGATTCATTGGCACTGGTTTGGGATGAAATGTGTAATTCACTCCTGAGTAATGCAGCCAGCCCTGATTCAATCCTATCACTTTTTACAAAGATGTTGGCTCGTGCAATAGAAAAGGACCCGATCCTTTGAGCCTTCTTGCAGACAAAGCTCTCATTCAGATATACGCTGCCTCTAAGCATGCATTGCCCTCCAGAAGGGGCTTGGACACAAAATTCCCCTCCAAACCCATCCCTCTACCATGTCGCAGGGAGGGATTCAGCCACAGCAATATTTTCTTAATTTTTAAAGTGTTTGTGCCCAAAAACATCAGTTCAGTGATTCTGTGGACTGACTTTGCCGTGTTATCATATGAACTCATTAATACAGCCTTTTCTAATTCTTTAGCTCACTGAGTCCACTGTTTTGTCTTATCATTTTGTCATATCTAAAACTAAATACTAAGGTTTTTGCATGCTTTCATTTATCTGGGGTGTGTGAGGTCCAGCACAGCTTTAGGCACAGTAAAACCACTAAAAGCTCAATAGTGCCAGAAATTATTCAGTAACATTTGATCAACTGGATTTTGTTAATTTGTATTTTAATTTTATAAGCTAATAACATACTTGGATTGTATACACTGAGCTTTCTTATAGTTGCATAGTTTTCTTAGAAGTACAGCTAGAGGGGTAAAATATTTGTTTCATAGGTGTCTCACACTATCATATTTAAAATTTACCAGGGCAGCTAGGCTTCTATAAGCATTATTTATCCAAATAAAATTTAAAGGTCACCAAGTTTTCTTACCCTATCAGAGGGGAAGAGGTTTTGGGGTTGGGGGGGGGTTGTGTGTTTTAGTGGTGTTTTTTTTAATAGGCAAATCAATATAATCAGATCAGAAAGCATTTCCTCTTAATCTCTAAAATAACATTTCCCTTCAGATAGGCTCCAGACAAAGAATATAATGCTTTCCCAAAGTTACAGGTACAGCTGGCAGAGCTACTCATTGAGCTAAATTCAGATAGATTTTTTGCATTTTTTGGTTCCTGAAGAGCCTACACATGGATAATAACTGTTAGAAAGGTGCTGGATCCTTTACATCATCTGTGAGAAATCTATTTAAAGGAATTTTAAACTCAGATTATTGTGTAAGTGGCTTGCTCCACACAGCTGTTTATTCTTTATTTGCATAATTGTACTGGTCACCTAAGCCATAGGAGTTATTTCTCAGATGCATTTTATTAGCCCTGCAGAGATGCTACTAGTTTGCCTCCATGGATGATGCCCTAATGGTTAATTCTTTAAGAAGCATTAAATAGGCTTTTCTTTTTTCCTGAAATAGCCTACAGGGTGATGATTGAACTTCGTGAGCAGTAGCTTAACATCCCTTTGCTGTCCCCCAGCACTATAAACACAGGGAGAATGAGCTCTGGGCCTTTTCTGGACAGAGTCAAAGGCTTTTGTAAGAATTAAATCAATTTCCCAACACTGGCACTTTAAGTGAGAAAAGTGATGTTGTAACTGAAACCTTGAAGGTAACAAAATGTGCTTACTGTCAGTGGGACTATTTCACAAAAAGCTTCCCTATATATAGTTTATGATTTCCACATCTACATTTCTTGGGGAAAATCTTCATTTTACCTCTTATTCTGATCTAATTAGTAAAAGCTAATATAACAATAAAGTCTGCTCTTTGTATTTGTCATTTATACCATGCAAAGTGTGTGCTCCTAGTGGTTTTTGGGCAGTATCTGTTAGAATTACTACAGGGCACAAGACACCGGGGTACTAAGTGACAACAACAGCCCTGGACAGTCCCTAAAATAATTGCAAAAGGCTTTAGATTATAGGTGGTAAAAAGTGGGGGTGGGGTTTTTTTTGTGTGGAGTTTGGGGTTGTTTTTTTTTCTGAATTGCTGCCATGAAATGGGTCTGAAGAGAGCAGTCTGATTCTCAGAATTTCAAGGTTCTGATGGTAAGCCATGCCAGGTCCCCGGCAAGGGCCACTGCTAGAGAAGGCAGTTCTGTGCAATGCAGGATGGGGCCTTTTGTGAAGCAGAAAACAGGGGCTGCCTGGTAGAGAGCTCCTTTATTTCCCCTTTAATCTGGAATTAATGCTTGGCTGAAATGAGTGTTAACTGACAGTCCCTGCTAGATGCTAAAAAATTATGAAAACTGTATTTGCTATTTTAAGTCCAAGACCTCCTAAATCGAGTGCTCTCCTTTGTTTAACTTCGTGGGTTTTGAAATTCAAATGTGGAGCTTCTCCAACTTTTCACCAGCTCCGTATATTAAATATCTCAAGTTTTTCGGCATCTCTTGCTCTGGAAATGTATAAATCGTAAAAAAAAAAAACCAACAACATTTAACATTTGTAAATTCAGCTCTAGCCCCCCCCGTCTAGCTCGAAAATGTGTGCCTGTTGTTTTTCCTGCAGCTTTCCCAGCGCTGTTACCCCCGGCTGCGAGGGGCGGTGAGCAGTAGGTGGCAGTCACGGCACTGAGCTTTCCCCTCGCTCCTCCGGCACTGATCCGCTCCTAGCAGTTATGTGGAGATAGGGCCTTTTTTGGTTTAAAGGGATCATTTTCAAAACGATCTTCTCAGAGGTCCCAGGCTGTACAAACTAGAAAGGACAGTAATGTAGCTTCAGATAAAGAGCATGAGAAGCCCTTCGACTCAGTTGTCTGATTTTGAGTTCTGAGTTCGTCAGATTTTGGGGGAGTGTTTTCTAGCGTTATTGGAAGGCTCTTCTGATGTAAAGAGGTGTCATGATAGTCCAACGCTGTCCTGAGGCTGTATAAACAGGATTTATCCCCACACAGTATCAGAGACAGCCTCCTCCCAGATGGGGCACAGCTGGCTCAGATCTGTCCACATGCAGACTAAGGGGTTAAAGCCAGAGCCCTCATTTCACAGGCTCATACAAAAGACAAAACCCACTGAATTAATGTTTAATTTTCCTTTCTACAGCACACACACTGAGAAACGCAATTTAACATCATCTCAATCTTTCCCCTCCTATTGAAGTGGCAAATATCATTAAACACAAGTGCCTAGCATCCAGGAAAAGTTCCACAGCAGCACAGATATGTCACACTCACAGCAGGACTATTAATCAGAGATGCTGAGGTTCTCTCCATGCATGCACAGACCTCACAGTACATCTCCTAATGGGTCAGCATGAGTAAGCTCTCAGTGTCTTCTATACCAATATTCAGCAATACTCAAGCAACAAATCAGACCAAAATTTGGATTCATACTTCATAAAATCCTGGCAGTTTTATGAACTCATTTTATAAGTAAGGTCCTTTTACCTTATTCATCAACCCATGCACAAGGAAAGTAAGCCAGAACTAAAATGAGAGAAACAAGATATTTTCTAATTCCTAGTGGCAGAAAACAGTGGGCCTCTAGTTACCTTTTTTAAATTACTGAAGGTATGCCACTAACAGCCCTCCCAACGTCACTTCCAGATCCTGAAACATTTTGTTTGTATGGTAACTTTTTTCATGTTACTTGTTCCATATTTAATGGACTACAGGAGAGAAAAGTATGGTAAAGAGGAGAGATAGTGCATTAATATTTCACTTTCAGATGGATCATTCAGGTTCCTCCACTATGGGGTAATTGTCATAAGTTTAATTTTATTCCTACAGGGATGAAGAATAGCTCTGGGAAAACATTGGGGGGGGGCGGTTTCCTGTTCAATTTTCCTGATACAGTAACTGAAGTAGAAGTATTATGAGTTTTGTGAGCACAGAAGTGGCCTAAGTAGGCTAGATATTAGAAAGAATTTGTTCACTGAAAAAGTGGTTGGACAGTGGAGCATGCTGCCCAGGAAGGTGGCAGAGTCACTATCCCTGGAAGTGTTTAAAAGAAATATAGATGTGGTGCTTACGGACATGATTTAAGCATTAAAGGGTAGATAAAGGCTATGGTGGGTGGATTTAGGTTATGGTTGGACTTGATGATCTTCGAGGTCTTTTCCAACCAGGTTTATTCTGTGATTCTAACTAATCCCGCTCCACACCTGTTAGTAAGCATACATCACTCAGTAGGATCATCTACAGGACACAAGGAAACATTTTATAGTGATTAAGAGTACCTTGAATTTGAACTGTGACTTTTGTCATAATCCTCAACAAGGTGATGCAACACAGCAAACACGCAGAATAAAGTGTCAGGTGTGTACTGTGGTATCTAAAATTCTATTTTATTTGGAGGGGTCTTTCTACAAGTATGGACATAAGCTTAATATTTCAGAGCTTTAACTGATTAAAGGACTGAGTGAGGGCACCCTCTACACTTTAGAAATATTTCATCAAGGGGTCAAGTGAACACATCCATGTTTGTCCTTGATCAACAGGTAGAACAAAATAAAGTGCTGTTGCATGAGTTATACAGTGAAATACAGTGACAACACAAGGCAGAAGCTGGGCAAACATTTTTTCCCTTGGGAAAACTGAATAAAAATCTTCTATTACTGTAATGCCCTAATTACAAAAATAAATATTAATCATATTTATTCTTTCAGTTATGTAGTTTTCTTTCCTCTTTCCTTTCTTCTCATTTGTGACACTTCCAAACTTCAGAATGAAAATTTTTGAAACCTGAATAAGATTAACTTTGTAACAAAACAATTTTAAACACAAACTCAAATTACCAGCTGTAACATAGTGCCATGAACCCTTAGCTGCCTTCTACAGCTCCAGTTGAAGATCCTCCATCAGCCACTTACAGTGATTCAAAACTTATCAGATGCTGGGAAGTGCTAAAGTGGGCAACAAACCCCTTTTACAGCTGCCAACATTTTCCACTATAGGTACTCAAATTTATCACACTTTTCTCTATTGGTCCTACTATTTCTTATCTTTGATTCTGAAAGAAAAAATATGAAGCATGAAACCAAGATGCTGATCATTCAAACTTAGCTTCACCAAGTGCACTAAGTATTTCAGATTAATCTGTGTTAAAAAAAGGATTCCATTTCTTTGGCCATGCAACAACCAATAACATCACCAAGAACTTCATGGAGATGTTAAATTAAAGCATCCATAGACAAACTATCTCTATAGCAGCAAGCACTGTGAATTAATGAAAACACCTGTGATAAACAGATTAATACAGGTGTTCAGAATTGCAGAAACACCCCAGCCTGTATAGCAGACTAGTCTGGAAGGCAATGAGAGCAAGTTTACTGTTCTACAGCTTGCTATAAAATATTAGAATTTCTCAATAGTTTCAGCAGCCCATGGAAAGCACCAAACCTTCCTGAAAAGTGCACTGTAGCCATGCTGGTGTCTGATCAGTACATTAAAACTTAGACCCATATGCTCATGTGATCACGTTATCCCTGTTTCCTCATCCAATGCAAGCAAACAAAATGTAGGATGGTGTCAAGGAGCTTATGCTTTCTACAAGGTCAGAAGAGAAATGGTTCATGTGATGACAAGGACTGCTGAACAGATTGATTTTAACAAGGTTTTTACAGGAATACTGACACAACAATGGTGTTGGAGCAGGCCAGTTTCTACATCTTCTAGACCTAAGGTTCCGAAGTTATCAAAATAAACCATCTGCCACTTGAATACAATAGCTGGCATTGCAACATTGCATTGCACAAACCACGTATTTTAAGAACAAATGCATATTCTTGATGTATTTCAAAATATTAATATAATATATGTATAAGCCAATACTCTAGAAGAAAATTTAAACAGGTCATAACCCTTCTGGCTGCATAATGTAGACTTACGACTATAACCTAAATGAATACTGAGCTGAATATACTTCCATCTACTTTCCCTGCAATACTGTACTTAGGGTATTTTGTTTGATTTTTCTGCCTTTTTGAAAGAGTCTGTAGGAATATTTCCTTATGTTAAAGAAAAGTTCCCTATATGAATAAACTGTCAGATAGGCCTTCTAATTTTCTAGTTCTTTGCCCCACTGTCTGCTGAGTTCCTTGCCTTGCAGTTTCCTTAAAGGACAGACATAAGATGTTGAACAAAGAATAGATATAAAAAAGGAGGAAAAGTGAGTTGACTCACACACATAGCAAAACCTATGCTCTCCTGGCTTTTTAGAAGTTTTTGTTTCCTAGAAGGGAGATCAGCAACACTGATGGATATGTATGAGTAATAAAGTTTGGGAATAACTCAGTAAGAATTCTTGCTCAGTCTGCCTACAAGATGATTGGGAGATTCAAGTAATTCTTGGAAGTCATCCTCACCTTAGTCTTAGCAGACTGGAAAAAGTAATTTAAATCAAATTTATTAAATTTGCTAACCATCATTCATAATGCAGCACAGGTCTTTTCAATATTTGTCACAGCTTTTGTTCTTTGACCTGCAAGTCACAAGCCAGGCTGTCACTAAAGCCACCCTCTACTCCAACAGCCCAGAGTGAGTACATAGGTGGTCACAGTATTTTCCAGAGAGAGCATAACCCACTAGGTGGAAGAGGTTACCTGTTATGCTACCAGCCAGTTTGCAAAGAATATATGCCACGGGTATACTACACACGGAGACAGGTGTGAATTACTGAGTTTAGGCAAGACATTCCACTGCAGGTTTAAGTCTTTTCACCACTAAAATGATAGGAGAAACTTGTTTACCATCCCAAGGAGGAACGTCTGCTCATTCTTGTAATTGTTTGCTAGACATCTGTTCTCTCCAGGCAACAGTCACAAGTTTCAACAAACAAAACCCCAACTCAACATGTGGAGAAAAACACTTAACAATGAAAGAAAAGCAGAGGAAGGGGTCCCCAGAGATGCTGCAGCACCAAAGCCCTTCCCTATCTTTCCACCAGAGTCAGACTCAGGACTTTGAAATCAACTTACATTCAAGACTACTTCACTGCATTGGTTGACATTTAGTCAGTTACATTTTCCTTCAAATGTCAATTCTGCTCAAACAGGACATACTACAGTAGCAACTAGCAGTGTCTTTTTAGAGGCTTTTAGCAATTAACTGGACCGATTTCACCTAGTGTTCAGCCCTGTCTCCTCTTCATGCACATCTAACACCTATTCCCTGCACCTAAGGTGAGCAGCATGATTTTCTCTTTCATAATTTTTACATCAGCTACCTCTGGAGAAATACCAAATTCAGTATTTATATTTCTATTCTATTCAACATAAACATTCTGATTTGGGGTGTGGAAGACAAAGGTGTAGTATTTCAAAAGCTACTAGAACTCAAAACTATTTATTCATCTCAGATATTTTTTTCACAGACTTTGCTTTATAAACTAATAATTGCTCACATTCTCTTTCCTCCATCTGTATCTTCCTAGAATTTGCATTGTAATGTTTGTCATAGACATTATACTATTGTTTTCCTCATTCAAAACAGTGACACTTCTCTTCACTCCTGAGCAGCACTCCTCAAGATAATCAGCATGTTCCTTGGGAAACCAGTAAGGAAACTAGTACCTGATCAACAGTTCTTACATAGTATTTTATTTATTGGAATTGATTGAACAACACTTCATTTCTCTACTTGAATAACTATATGGTGAAATGAATCTTGTTATGCAGCAATACATGCAGTAAATGTGAACAGGGAGACGGCTGTAGAAAAAGTTTGATTGTAGGAAGAAGACTTTTTTCCTAAACATTGTAACTCTATATATTTGGATGAGGCTCCAGTCAAAATCTTTTATTCCCACCTATGAATACTTCCATGCATAATTTCAAGAGCTATTTGATGTCCTTGAATACTACTCATTCACAAGTTATATATTTCCTGCTACTAACACATGCTCAGATATTCCAGCATCAAACACATTTGAATTTGCACTATAAGCATTTTTTGACACATTAATGTGATCAGCATATGTAAGAGTGAAACAACTGGCTTGCTGTGGTACCAAAGTCAGACTTGTTCTCTACAATAATCTTCACACTCAGTATTGGACAAGGAGAGATGGAAGTCCTAGTGGTATGCAATTGATGTACGAATCACCTACACAAACACAGAGCCTAGATTTCTGACAGGACTCCAGTAGTCTGTAGACCCTGATCTCCTCAAACCTACTTATCAGTGTCAGGCACCAAAAGTGGATGCAGAGAGAAGCGCAGGACAAACATACCTGGTATTTCTAACAAAGATCTTCCAGCCTCCAGCATTTTTTCAGGACATTTCTCGAGCTTGTAGTTTCTGCACTTAGCAATCCTTGAACAGGCCTTTCTTTCAACTATTTGGCCAGACTCCCCAAAATCCTCTGCACACCTTTGGCACATTCACTTCTGAAAACATGCCTCCCCCTGTTCTGAACCAGTTTTCTGTAAGCTTAATTTGATGACCCTTAACTCTCATGCTGAAAGACACAATGAAAGATCTATCCCACTCCACATATTCAGTTCTGTGGACCTCTCACCATCCTCAGTTGTCCTTTTCCCAGATGACAGCCCAAGACTGCTTAGCCCTTAGCATATATCCCCATCTCCCTCTTTCTGAATCTTCTCCATCTTGATGCATCCTCATTGATATGAGTGAGTTAGATCTAGGTGCAGTATCCAAGTTACAGGTGAACCATAGATTTATATGGTCACATAATGATGTTCTGTTTCATTCTCCAGTCCTTTCCTCATAATTCCTAAAATTTTATTTGCTTTTTATCCTGCTGTTGAGCATGGGCTGATATTTTCATGGAACTATCCATCATCAGCCAAGGTCTCACTCCTGAGTGGCAACAGACAGCTCAGAGCCAATCATTTTATATGTGAAGCTAGGATTGTTTTTCCCCACATGCATCACTTCACATTTATCTACACTGAATTTCATCTATTTTATTGCCCAGTCACACAGTCTCTTCAGATCCTTGTGTAATTCTTCACAGCCTGCCTTCATCCTCACTACCTTGAATAATTGTGTATCAACAGCAAACTTAGCCACCTCACCATTTCTCCCTTTTCAAACCCATTTATAAGCATGTGTATAAACAGCACAGGACTCATGGGATACCACTGGTGAACCCCCTTTGCTGCAGTAACTGAGCATTCACCCCTCATCTGTCTCCTGTCTTTTAAGCAATGTTCTTTGTGCAAGGACCTCCTCCTCTTAACCTAAGGGTTCCTAATTTCCTTAACAGCCTTGGGTGAGGGAGATTGTTTGGAGTTCTCAATAAGTCTAAGGCAAGGGGTGATTCAGGCAATATCTTCTACCTGAAATTCCAATAGGTTGTTAACATTTTCTTCCCTGAATGTCAATCTACAGAAAAAGAAGGTATTTTAAACAGTTTGGTTTTGTGGGTTTTTTTCCAAAGCAACTTAATTTTGATTCATTAGGGACAACGTTAACCAGATGAAAGAACTAAAAAGAGGCAGAAAACCCACTTTTCTCTTCAGCTCTGGGAGTGTAACTTTGCTCAAGTCGAACCAGGTAGCCCGACTGCTGCAATCCTCCATTTTCTGAACTACAAGCAGCAGCTCATCAAATGGTGGAAATAATCCAGTCTGATTTCTGAATTATTTATTTCTGACTAATGTTGGTACCTCATGGGGTTCGGAGCATTGTTGGGCTCATCTGTCCTATACCCAGTGACCCACTGGAAAACCAGCAGAAATAAACGTGGTAATGCTGCCCAACAGATGCAAAAGCAGCTGAGCAGGGCTGAAGGAGTGAAAGGAGGACACAAAGGCTGTAGTTTTATAAGCCTTCTCACCATGAGAAAAAGATTAAGCATGAAGAGACAAATTGAATACCTTTGTAACACTAAATGTTTAGATATTTCTAAGAGAGTGGACTCATCCAAAAACACTCCATGAAGATTCAATTATTTCTTACTCACATATCCTGATTTAGCCATAAAACAGCCACAGTATTCAACATGGGATACACATTAAAGGCTTTTACTACTTAAGCTTTGGAGCTTAAATAGATTGGCAAGTCTCCTCTGTTGTGTCATGAGCCAATCTCACTTCAGCCTAGTAAAGTGGAGTTTAACCTGACTAAATGAAGTCCTGACCCATTATTAAAGGCACCTGTTTGTAATTATCTTTAAATGCAGCAGCTACACCATTTGCTTATTCTTTTGGAAATCTTTCTTAAAGAAATAATGTTCTGCTTGCTTATGAAGGAAGTTTGCTATTTTTGACCCAGCCACAGCATGGACAAACAGCTATAAATTTACCTTCAGAGAGAACATTGGCAGGGAGAAGCAATTTAGGACCACTTAGAGTGGGTGGTTAGAGATACACAGGGCAGGATCCAATTATCTGCTCCAAACCAGTTATTTTTGAGCAGTCTTACAGCTGTCCAACTTGAGCCTTTGTCTACAGGATTGAAGTTAATAACAGGACACCTCATATTGCCTCTACACACGGGTCCCTGTTCCATGGAGAACATAGGAGCACCATCTAACCTGGCTCTTTGCATCCACCACCACACAAGTGCTTTCTGCTGATCGTCTCTGGGGACTGCACAAGCAATGCAACAGGAGGGCAGCACAGGAAACCTGGCCATGGGTTTCTAAGTAATGTGACCTTGCAGAGAGACCAAACAGCAGTTTCACAAGGTGAAAATTTTTTCATATCTCATATTTGAACCCAACTTCAGGGTTAAATAATTCATTTCACACACAGACCAGTTTACCCAGTTTTGACTCTCAAGCATGGAATAACTTTGAGATGTAAAATAAATTAAGGGTGATTTATGATCTGATAAATACTCAGTGGCCAAAGGAGAGCATTATGGCTTCAACTCTTTATTTGTAAGCAGTTCAGTGTTTGCTACTGCATGAGGAGGACTGTGTACCTCCTCATTATCAGAAGCTCCCCCCAGTACAAACCATAAAATTGAGGTTAAGGAAGTTCCAAAGCTAGCTGCTTAAACTTGTTGTTGTAATAACTTCTGTCAGGTTCCAAAATCAACCTAGTTTCACTTCTGAGAATCTGGACACTGCTATTTAAAAGCTTGGCTACGGATCTAAAAGCCTGATTTTAAGTGCTCAGATTTGAAACTTGCAGCCTTATTTACTAAAGAAGCAAAATAAAAGAAGTGAAATACCTTGAAGACAATACTGGGGAAGGTATTAAGCTGCTTGCTTGTAAATCTCACAGTATGATACTGTTCATGCAGTGAGGGGATACAGTTCTTGCCTTCAAACAAGCACTTAAAACTACAACACTTGAAGACAACTGGAAAGATGAACTTACTGACCTGGTAATTGCTGGGACCTTCTTTCAAAGAGCAGACTGAATCACAGATAACTGAGTCCATTCTCTCATACATGTGAGTAATAGCAATGGATAAAATTTCACAATCGTATAGTGACAGTTTTCTGAATTAAGAAGGTACAAAATTTTTAGTTATCTTTTGAAGGCATAGAGAAAGCTTTGTAAATGAGAATTTGAAAGGAAAACCATGTACAGAAACTGTGCCTCTTGAAATTCGCCTTCAATTTTTAGAGTGAAAAATATAACCCTAGAATAAACATATACAATGCAATTCTGAGTTGAGGTTTTTTGCATCAGAAATGAAGCAATGATGTACACTGATGGATCTGTATGAAAATATGAGGTTTTTCCCTTTTTGATTTCTTAAAAAAATAGAAAATGTACTGACATTGTTAAACTGTAAAAATGTCACAGCACTTATAGACAGAAAGCCATTTGAAATCTTAATCTTAAACAATCATAGGTCCAGAAAAATAAGTCATGGAAGAATGCAATATTTGTTAAAGCATTATTAACACGACAGTATACAGAACTTGAAAGAATCAGTTTACATTATTTCTAGACTAGTAGTTTCCTACACTGTTTTAAATATATTTTCACTACATGCATAAAGAAATCTTATTCTCCCCAACACTACCACACCACCTTTTTTCCCATAGCAGGAGAATGAGCCAAGAACAGTCTTTTTACCCTCATCTTTCCTTTCCAAGTCAAACCCTATCAGTGTTTTCAGGGGAAGGAAACAGATACATCAACCTCTCAGCAGCCTGTCCCAGTACATATTTCTTTTCTATCCCTGAGCAGCCAAACACACTTGCCCCAGGGCAACCAGCAGCAGCCATGACCAGCACATCTTCAATTTAGTGGAAAAAGAGGAAATTAACGTTGAGAAGGAGCTGCAGTCCTCCACCCTTCCTAACACCAGTGGAAACAAACTGTAGTCTTTTTGCAGTAAACAGAGGAGTAGACAAATAAATCCTCACAGGCACAAATACATTCTGGTAATCACCTATAAGATACACAACAGCAGCTCAAACTGAAATCAGTACTCGTGTTTTGTAACACAGCTACAACTTCTTCAGGAATTTTTGCACAACAGTGCAAAAAGCAAACCATTTTGGATTTTTTTTCCTCCTCCTATCATTACCAGCTACATCTGCTTGTCTCATTTCTGCCACATTTTCTGAGGACCAATCCTTATCTCTGCTGTCAAAATAGCTTTGGCAGTGAAGCCCAGTGGAGTAACACAGAGTCCTGCCCAAGACATCACAGACAGGAACATTATCTCTCCCTGACACTGTAGCTGTTTCTGGATTATCATGGCTACCAAAATACTGTGTCTGTGAGGACCATGCTTGCACCCTTCAGAGCATTTGAATCCTCACTCACTGAACAGCAGTTTCTAGAGAGATACAGGTGTGAGATGTGCTTAGTGCACCAACAACACTAGTGAAACACATCCCAAATCTGTCTTGGCTTTTTCCCCCTACAGTACACCATAACAGTCTTCAAACAACTTGCTGAAGTCTCAAATTTGTCAAACAAGAATATCTGAAGTACAAAAGGTAATTTTCCTAACAGTTCAGCTACGGAACTCACTGCTGCAAGAGCAAAGTGAGCTTGGCAGAGATCTCAGCTTGGCAGTAAAATAAGTTGTTCTTAGTGACTTGACTTCCACAGAATCAGGTCTCCATCCCTTTCACCTCATGGAAACACATACAAACCCAAATAAACTAAACTATTTCCTCTACAGCCTTGGAAGAGAAGAGAAAAGGAGATGGGAAAAAAGGCTAAGTAAACCTGGTTTGAATTCTTTTTAATAAAAACAGGAAATCTGAGCCTGGGGAAATGTGTATCAAGTTAGGTCAACATAGTTTAGTAAAGCAGCTGGTATCAGTAATATGGTAACAGATTAAGCCAGTTTCCACCAAGTTTGAATCCTTGTCATGAGACAAGTTTTTCATGGTCAGTGTTGTAGCTATAGAAAAAGGTAGGTGTGTATAAGTGGACACAACTTAAAATTGCACGTTAGTCAAGTACAATATCCAGGACCCAGCAAATTAAGAGTAACTTGACGTTTTTTCCTTTGGTTTACAGTCTATTGTGATAGTCAGTCATAAATCATGTTGTTCATGTAGGCAGCCATCTTGCCTCTCTGACAACAAATTATATCTTCTCCCTGATGAGTCAGTGATGGATAAGACAGGAGCTAAAACCAGCAACAAATGAACCAAAAGTTTTTCCTTCTATTTTATATTGCTCAAATTTTCCAAAGTTGCTGCGTACTGTGAAAAGTGCAGAGACTCCATGCAGAGTACCAAAGAGCAAGAATTGTCATTGTTAGAAATACATTTTAAAAAGCATCTTCACTCAGATTTAGTCACAGGATGACAACAGCTACAAGACTACTACTCAACATAAACTGATCCTTTGTAAACAGAATTGCAGGTAAACGCCTTTTTGTGCCATGTCTCAAAGCTAGTATTTCCATACATGATGGACCTATTAGCAGAAGATCAACATAATATCCATTAGTAGAGAATACTCCAATTTCAGATTAACTTATAAATCCTTCTTTTAAAGGGGTTCAACGTATTTCAAGAATCTGAATGTTCCCAAATTTAATGAGTATGCACAACCTGCATCAAACTCTGTGTTTTGAAGCCAGGTCTGGTTGTCACTAATTCATACACACCCATATTCTTGACTTCTTGGAAGATAAAAGATATTTTGGCTTTCCCTATTCAATACTGAAATTAAGAAAACAGCCATCACAATAATAATTAGAAGTGACAAAAATCCACAACAAAAAGAGAAACTCCAGAAGGTACATGCAACCGACAAAATATGAAGTTTTTTAATTTCATAGTTATCTACATAATTTTATAGTACAGTCATGCTGAAGATCAAATCCTTCTGATGCCCATTGCAGTTTGATCGAATAAAAGAGCCCAATCTAAATGTTTAGCTGGTTCTCTGTAGAAAGATTATGTCGTTAATACAAATGGGTTTTTCCTCTTTCAGCCTGTGTTCCTTGGGGGGATCAGAGGCTGCAAGGGCTGTTGAAGAAGGTAAGAAACATTCACAGGGGACCATTTAATCCTCATTGTAGAGAAAGACAATCACTCTTCTAATCAGAGCTAAAGATCATAGGTTATGGTCCAGTTTGCAGAATGCTAAAATGATGTATCACTTGATTTCTATATATTTTTTTTAATTTTTTTAAGAAAACAGGACACAGTGAAAAGTAAGTAGAAGTGTTGATGTAGAACTGGCCTTGGCTCTAAGTACTGTTTTATTCATAATTCATCATGAGACATAAGGAAAACACTTTTTTCCCAAACATGTATCTGCAATTTTTTTCCTGGCAGTATTTATTTCCCCACAAAAAAAGGAGGGAAAAGTAGCTTTTTTTTAAGTACTTAAAACGTGTTTAAACTATTGGAAGTTTTACTCTACTTTTTAAGATGCTATAATCCCAAACACCTAGAACTGATTTGCAACTAGAATGAGTGTCCTACATCTGTCTAGATTCAACACTCCAGCAGCTATGCAAGTTATTTCTCTATATAGAGTCAGATCATCTTGATATACAGCAAATGGCAATTACACTTCTTTGTATGGGTGTACATAGTAAAGAAGGCAGCTTGCAATGCCTGAAAAATCATGTAGAATCAATAGATCTAGTTTTAATAGACTCAGGCATTTTTAAAATTGCAGTTGTCACAGTCAGGAGAGGATATTGAAACTGCTATCACTTTTCCTTATCTCTTAACTCAGGCAGTTCTTATCTGCTGTCTCCTAAATCCCTTAGAAATTAAACAGACTAAAATTAATTCCATAGTAATAACTGAAGCACAATTCGTGGCATTGGGCCACCAACCAAGTTGAGGTGATTACAGTTGGGTTTTTTGTCTCCAAGCTCTACTCAAAAGCCTCTCATTTGCAGACTACATCTATTCCACCTTTCTTTCAGGTCTCCAGACTGTATAAAGCAGCTTTTTCAGACCCACATTCTGTAAGTTAAGTTCACTTCTGCTCCTGCACTTTGTCTTTCATCTCAGGAAGGCATCTAAATTCCTTTCCTTTGCCCATCTCTAGCAATTCTCATGGAAAAGGCTCCCCAAATCCTTTCCTTCTGCTTATAGTCTCACACACTTTTCTCCAAAACCTCTAGAATAGGTCCTTGAATAGCAGCACTAGTTAGCAGTGCTCTGAGCATCCTCATCTGTCCACAGCACCAACAACTTTGAAAGTCTTCCCCACATTCTTCACAGCACACCACGCCTGATGCAAGCCCCTCAACCTCTGCAGAGGTTACCCATGGGGAAGGATAAGAGCTCTCCCTGACATTGACCCACCTGATGCTCAAAAATTGGCTTATGCTAGTGACTAAAGCACTGCTTTTTTCGGGTCACACAATCACCCATATTAAATTTGCAGCAATACATTACACTATCACAAATGAAACACCATTTTTGTTACATTTTTTCATAACCAGAGCTTTTTTTTAATTCTTCTATATTCTACCAGAAACTGTAAGACTCGATTACACAATATGTGAGGCTTGAAAAGCAGTATTTCACTACATACAAGACTAAACACTTGCATTTAGGCAAAGCAAAGTTTATGGAAAGAAACAAACAAGCTGGAAAGAGATGGGCAATGTGACACTCAGGTTAGGAAAGCCTAAATGATCCATGGTGAAGATCTATCTCCATCCCCCCACCAGCACCACAGGCAACCATCCTGACCAAGCCACACCCCAGCTGTGAGGAGATGCCAAGGTAGTGAGGCAGTTTGTATATTTTGACTCAGTTAATTTTGCATCCAGGCTGAGAAGATGCATCTGTTCTCACTTGTGACTCCGTGGACCTCCAAACTCCAGTCCTTTGCAGCTCTGGGCAGAAGTGCCCAAGGGACCTCTGCTCTTCTCCCTGCTCTGGTCTGTTATGTCATATATGTGAAGCCCAATGTTAAGACAAGTTTAGTGGTGGTTGATGTATGGCAATAAAAATCCAGTTATTAGAGGATTCTTTAAAAAGTTGCTGGTGTTTCTTAGCCAAATGCTTTTTTTTTTGAAGTTAGTAGGAGTATCAGCACAAAACACACCAAGTTGCTTTGAAAAACAAATAACTCCGAGGAACACTGAAAGATTACAGGAATAGGCAAGAAAATACTCTCCGTGTCAGCTACAGTGTAAGCAACCTCCTTTCCACTGAAGCTGAAGTGGCAGAGAAAGAAAACAGAGACAAGTACTCAAAGAGATACCTCATACTGACTTGTAGAAACTAACTCAGAACTACACATTTTGAAACTTGCTTGAGTCTGTTTGGTTGTGGTAGAATTTTCTTTTCCCTGCACTGTTTTCCCCCCTGTTGATTTTGCTAGGTAGTATGTGCTATACACATTTATGTCATTTTATCTCTGCATTTTTTGAGGCAAATAGATTTGGGAATGAAACAGAAGAGGCAAACTTGAATACCTAGAAGATGGCTACCAAAATCTTCTGGTGCTAAAGTCTCAAATTGGCTCAGCTATCCTGCTGGTGGATATTATGCAGTTTCCACTTTTCTGAATTTTTTGCAGATGAAGTACGTGTGGGTTGCTCTATTCAGGGTGACATGTAGTTATTCAATCAAGGACTCATTTACTCCTGTATCTCTAAACTAAAACAGCAACAGCCATCAGCTGTGCAAAAGAATAAACAGAATACCCATAAATACCTGCTTCTGGCAAATTCATAAATAAATCTTGATTGTAAAGTACAATCTGGCCTGAAGTACTTCTGTGCATACATATAGAGTGGCTTTTGGGAGGCTGAAGAAAAAAGGGTTACAAAGGAAAGGAGACTGAGCTACCTACAGAAACACACAAAGCAGTAGCTGAATTGCAGGACCCAGGACCCATCAGGAGCAGACACAGAGGGAGAACGGTAAGAAAATCTACAATATATGAAAATAGATTGGCTGAAGGGAGTCTACTACAAACCTAGGAAATAGTTTTGCAAACAAAATATCAGTAAGAAAGTATTTCAGAAGGAAACCCATGGAGTCATGTTAAAGCAACAATAGTTTCTCCCTAGTGATAGTATTAACTTAAAACCAGCTTTAGCTTCTAGACATTGAAAGGTACAAGCAAGCAGAGACCATAGCAACTGGTCATTTTCTGTGTTTTGTCCCTTTCACTCAAAAATCAGTTTAGCAGATTTGGCCTTCCTGGCTTACAGTGC
The DNA here is from genome assembly GCA_020745705.1 of Hemiprocne comata. Classification (NCBI taxonomy): domain Eukaryota; kingdom Metazoa; phylum Chordata; class Aves; order Apodiformes; family Apodidae; genus Hemiprocne; species Hemiprocne comata. Next base: position 23,558,396 of record CM036591.1, read on the forward strand.
ATCTATCCATGATAGTTCCAGGCAGACTAATACAAAAGCATTTATATGCCACTGAGTTAAATTAGGGCAGTATAAATATGTTTATATTTCTGCAGCAAAGTGCATCATCCTATTGGAGACTGGCACTCTGTGTCTGAACAAGTCTTCCCATTTTCCATGAGTAAAATTACAAGTTAATTCTTTTCAGAAGGTGAACACTTGCAGAAATAATCAGTCTTTGTTCAGATCTCACAGGCACCTCTCCACAGTTCCTCCACAATCCATACAGAGCATCTCCAAGTGTGTTTTCTCTCTGGGAGGCTGGAACAGCCATGCAAGACTTGCAGACACATGGCAACTCAATATTTCATTGTCATTTTGTTAATGTTCTTGAAATTTTACACTACTTGTGTGTATTAAGTAACCAGTTGCTGCATGTAGGCTATCAGGCTAACAATCACTGTTGCAGGCTCCAGTCAAATCTAACCCCACCGTGAGACTTCCATCAGCAGCGCAGAAGCGTGATGGATGGAGCACTGTGCAGAGCTGCTGTACACACAGCTGTAATTAACTGTGCTTTGGACACTTCCATCTACATAAAAGCTGGTCTTATTTTACACGTGCATTTTGGGAAGACTTTTTCCTTTTATCAGAAGCAATTCCACAATGACACACAGGAACACAGACTGGATCAAGATGCTGAACCTGGCTGTCATTAACACTTTCACAACTTTTGTTGAATCCTGTGTTTGCTACAGTGGATGAGTCTAGACCTGACCACAGATGTTTTTATTACAAAATTTTGCAGGATTTCTTAAACATTCCAACTGCAGCACATTGATTTATAAGGCAACGACTTTCATTTTAAAACAAAACATTTAAGGCTCCTATTGACTGGGTATTAGCAGTGCATCAGAAGGTAGAATTTGTCCCTTAGGTTTTCTTCAGGACACTAACATATACTAGTATACTGTACATGTGTAAAAAGAGAAAGATAATAGTGGCAATAAAAAGGTGCAACAGCCAACAGTAAACTAAAGAGATGTGCTCTGCTGGAAGCTTAAAAGATGCCTCCATGTCAAGGTACTACACGGACTACTTGCTAGTTACAGAGTTGGCATTCCTGGGGATGAATGATAGCAAGGTCTGAACAATACGTTTTAACTGGAACACATTCTCAGCTCCTTAAATTTGCATTTTCACTCAAATTGAGAAAGGGAAGGGATGTTCTGGTAAAAATTAAGGATAAATAAAAATATAGGAAATTCAGACTGCTTTTTCCAGCACAAATTTTAGAGACTCTTCTGATCATATTTCTTCTATAAATAACACTAATTTCTCCAGCTCTGAATAAAGGCCTTGCCAATGACTAATACTATTTTCACTCCCTTTACTATAGTGCTCCAATTTCTTCTTGCTTACAGGGAACATATTAACAACTATAACAACCTTGGCTTTTGAAGAACAGCTGTACTACCACGCTCATTGTTGTCCACTATCTAAAAGCTAGCATCTTGCTACTCATTTCATCAACTATTGCATAGAAGCTATTTGAATTTTTTATTTTAGTTCCCTTCAGAAAGCTTAAGGCAATTAGAGATTTTGTATATTCTCCCTCAGAGCAGGCTAATGGCAATATAACCTTTAAACAACTTCCAGGTTGGGCTAATGAAAGGTCTAAAAATGACCATGCTTGACACACCTCTTCCAATACATTACTTCAAAGGCTATATCCTGCTTTCCTTCATCCAAGCAGCTTTACCATATCCCATTTGATCGAGCATGTCTTCAAGAGACTGACACCAGTGGTCTCTCCAGCATATCCTAGGTTTCCTGCGTGGGCAATCTCTACCTATTCCATCAGCAGACTCCCAGAAATGAACAGTCCTAATATGAGAGTAGCCATTGCAACAAAACACATCCACTTCCACATCCACTGCCATTACTCACAAGCACTCACAATGAACGATTGCAACTGAGATGCCTGAAGGAGAGCACAATAAAGACGGAAATTCCTTAAGTTGCAAGTCCTTTGTTGGACTTGGCTAGACTTAAGCAACCTAGTGCTGTAACTTCTCTGGTCTGTGCATACTGCCTCTTCATATGGAAACACTCAGCTTCATTAGACTTGGGTACAAGGTAGCAATCCCTCACACCCATACAAGTACTCCCAGCTGCTCCCTATTACACAAGGTGAAAAATACGCTTCACAATACAGTGTCATATGAACAGTCCTAATATTTTAGTAAGTTCCCTCCACCTGGATGCACATCTGACACTTTCTGAGCTGCATGGGACCCTCTTACATCCATTTTCTAGGTTTCTAATTTATTTCCTTGATTTTCTTTCTGTGGTTTCTCCATTCCCAAAATCCTTCATATCTTTAAATGCATTGCTACTATTCCATCAACTTTAGTCATTGTCTCTCAACACCTCCACTTCTATTACTTTTTATTGTGACTCAAGCAATATAGTCACAGCAACTACATTTGTAAATCCTCTGAGCTGTCACTTCAAACAGCTGCAACCTGCTGATTACTCCTTTTCCTCTCTCCATTCTCAACCTCTTTTCTTCCCCTCCAAGAAGTTTGTTTGAAATGCCATTAATTTGAAGAACAAATTCTACTTTTAAATGTGCATATCTTCTCTCAGTTTTGAGCCCCACTGAATTTTAATAAGAGGATTTTAAAAACCACAATGAAATTATCATGTGCCAGGTCCCTCTCCATGTACTCACACCACTTTTCTACCATCATTTATCTGCCTCAAAGCTGATGAACACACTGTATTAGCATTTTAGCTCAGAGCAGCACCAAACTAGTCCCATAACAGATTCATAAAAAAGTTATTTCCTCCTGATTTATCTTTGTTGAAGTTGTTTTTGCCTAGCTGTAATTGCTACTGGCTGCCCAAGCTATACAAATCCTTCTTACCCCTTATTTCAAAGCAGATGTAGGCCAACCAAACAAGGTCAGAGTTCAGAGCCTGCCATAGGGTTTTGTATCCCAATTTCAAAGTCAAAGGAGAAACAGAGATGGCTGAGTAGTCCAAGACAATGTTCCGCAGGGCAGCTGAAGATGACCAAGGAACAACTACAAAGACTGCCCTATGGAAAAAGGAAGCCTCCAAGGCTATAGATTCAGGAAGCTCTGGACTGACTAATGGAAATCATCCTTGTGGAACAGTCTCACTGCGCAGGTCTAGCTCTGATCAAGGCAGAGATAACTTTGATTTCTTCTATTTGAGCATACATTAACAGTGCTTTAGCAAAATCCATAATAAACCAAAGAATTTCTGAAAACAGCAAAAAAGTATTTGTAGATTTAATTACAAGATGTCTTCTATTTATTTCTACACAAGGCTTTTTTTTAGTGTTATAATAGTAGCAGTAAAGACTGCTGTGAGAGTCTAGGCAACGTAATGGGCCACTAGTCAGACCTATAATGATAGTTCATGTGTTCCTGTAGCCATACACATTTACAACAATTTTATTACCCCAATGCAACTGATACCGGGGTGTTGTGACTAGAAATTCTGGGTGATCAGCCAGAAACCTGTTGTCTGTAACAATGTCAGGTGAGAAATACAGCAAGACGCAATGTAGAACAGAAATTGTTTTCACTGTATTCTCTGGAACAGCATCTGGACCATAAATACTGAAAGCTTTCAGATATTTGACTTGACTCCTTACTTTTTTTTTTGCATGCAGTGAAGTCCTTCAGGAGCTCCATACTAACCTGTTACATCTTCATCCTCCATCTCACAATTCCCAACTAACACAAAGTGTTTCACAGCCTCTACATGAGCTTTTCCATTTCCTAAGCATTTCTCTTCTACTAGATCTGTGTCATGTTTTGTAACTTCTTTATTAAGAATGAATAGCATTTCTTAAATTACTATGGAGGAGAAAATTTTACCTTTAGGGTTAAGAAAAAATTTGGAAGAGCTTTGTTAGCATTCAGAGGGCAATTTAAGCTGCAAAAAGAAATCCTAGTTGTTTCAATAAAATCATAACTTGTCTCCCAGGGGAGTTTCACTGCACAAGAATATCATCTGGTTAGCTATGATAGCATGCAGAAATCCAAAAACCTGGCATTAATTCACGACAGAGTTGGTGCTTTTTGACATCCTTCTCTGGAAGGTATAACATGAATATAGAACACCAAAGTTGTCATAGTAGAGGTAAGTGTGACTATGTAGCAAGAGGAAGTTATTAATAAATTTCATGGTGTTGAGAGGCTGCAGTGAAAGTTTATTCCTCTTGTATGGCAACATTAAAGCAGCTTGAAGTGAGGATTAATATTTTTAATTTAATATTAAACATTTGGCATTGTCCACAAACAATACATCTAACCACATTAATCTCTTGTCTTTTTCAATAAGTAATTCCTATTTTCAAGGCTATATAAGAACCTTAAAAATAAAAGTAACTTGTATCAGGACTTCTCATTTTGCTAAGGATCGGTTTGCTGAGTACGACAAGTGTCACTGAATATACTACAGTGGAATCCTGCCATTCACATGCTAAAGATTATTTTTAAAGCAATCAAGAAATATTATGAGAATAAGAGTTATGTCCAAAATATTTGTCTGAATAAAGTTGTTTATTATTTGACATAAGGTTATTAAGAAAATATGCTATTGCCAAGATTATAATGATTTTTGTTGAAAAAGGAAACATTAGATTTTTCTGGCTGACAAAGCTGAAAAATTTAAATGCTTCCAATTGATACAAACAAGGTTGCAGAGGTCCTACATTAAAATACGGCCCATATCACCATGATGGTAGGATTTTTCTCTACTTTGAAACTCAGTAGTAGAGCTTTTTTTGCTCCAATAATTAAACTTTGGAAAACAAGTTTTGCAGGCCTGCTTCCATTTAGAGGAGTAGTAAAGGGAAATGGATCTCTTCAACAGCTTGCTTATTCACAGGCACTGAACCCAAATTCTCATTCCTTTGAAATAGAAAAGCTACAGGAAACTTTTCCATTTAGAAGTTGTCAACTCCACCTGATGGTCTGACACAGAAGTAGTCATTCCTCTTTGCCATTTACCAGTCTTTGTTCCAGCATAAGCTGTGGGCAGGGACTTGCCTTTCTCTCACCAGGTCTATCCAAGCAGCCCCAAGCCCAGCTATTGGCAGCCACCCTTCCCAACAGCCTTGCTAGACCCAAATCAGGTTCAAATAAGACAAGATTCTTTCACATGGTTTTCAGTTTACAATCCCATGACCACTTTTGAATCAAAGACCTTCTTGAGGTCAAACACCTTTGAGTGTAACAACATTAAGTGCTAAGACTGGTGACTTTCTGCTGAACACCAACAAAAGGGGGGGAGTTTTGTATATTGTTTATAATCAATGCATTTCATACATTTAATCCCCTTCCTCCAAAAAATAGTGGTAATCACCACAGAGCATCAAAACATTTAAGTATTGATGGACTTCACAATTTTGGGGCTGCTTTCCCTAAAAATAAGTTTCCCACAATATACAGATCTTTAAAGAAACTGTAGACAGGTCACCCCTTTTTGCTATGCTCAGCAGAAGGCTCAACACTGCCATCCTCTAAGTCAGACCTACAAAGCACTTTAAGTTGTATTCTCTCAGAACCCTTTTCTAAGGATCTATCCTCTGGCTTTAACTAAAAAAAAAAAGAAACATGTAAAACTCTGATTTATTGTCACCATTTGTTTCCAAGAGCTTTATTGCCTAACGATAGATCAACTTATCTTGCTTTGGACATTAACAACAGTATATTAGTAGGCCAATTATAACACTCTAAAAGTTTAATTTGTAAACTAGTACAAATCATTATTGTTTCACAAAATGAGGTTTCCATCCCATTACTAATATATATTAACAATGCCAATTTTAGTCTAATTGTGGGGTTGATTTAAGACACTTACATCAATTTTATTGATAAGCAGTGTCATCTACAATATATTACAGATGACTTGAAATTTACAGACAGAAAGCTAAAGATATAGCTGTAAGAATACTTTTTGTTGTTCCCTACGTCCCGATTAGTTTCAGGAACCAGACACAAATGATGTCAAGGACAATACTGGGAGAATTATTGCCTTCTGATATAACTTATTTTTTGTAGTCTTCTACAAAAGTTCTCTCCTCTCAGTGGAAGAAGACAAACACTTGCTGTTGCATTCATACAGCTTCCTAGAAGATGAGTAGAAGTGAATCTTAAACTACCACATTTCCAATTTTTCTTCATCGCTATATTTAAAAGAGCCATGGAAGCATTTGTTCCTATCAAGACAGTGGTAAAGATCTACTTTTATTATGGTGGGAATTTTACTCCTAGGCTTTCCAAGGGAGGCACTACTCTACTAGAGGCCATGAAAGAATACCAAGTTTGATTGGTTTAATCTCTGATTACACTTCTAAAGCATGCAATCAGGCTGTCTTTTTGTTTTGTGTTGGCAAAGCAGCAAGGTGAGATCCTGAGAAGCTACAAGAAAGCACTCGAGAAAACAAATAATGTCCCTGTAGCACTCCTGGGAGTGAGCTGTCAGCTCCATTAGTGGAGAAAGATGTAGTTCAGGCATTATGCAAGATGCTTAGTGCCTTCTTTTTCCATATAACAAAGAGAGCCATTACAGAGGACATTCAGGCTTACAAGCAAATCTCAGAATAAGTGTCATAATGTTTGCTATTAACTGTATTGGAGACCCTTAAAGTATCTCTATCAATATAACCTCATTTTCCTGTGGCTACTAGCTCTTTTAGCTTGCACCCTTCCAAAAGCAGAAGAAAAGCAATGATGCAAGATGGGCCAAGGGACAAAGCAGAGACATGCTAACTCATCAAGGCTTCTTTAATACAAGCAGAGTCATCACAAGGAGTTATAGCATTTGAAGGGGCAAGGACAGAAGTAGTTTTGCCCAATTTCAAGTATTTATGATGTTGTATTTAAATATCATAAGATTTGCATCCCAGTTGAGAGAGGTGGAAGTAGCAGAAAGATAGTGTAATAAATTAGGCAGGGACAGACAGATAAGGGAGATGAAAGACCTGAAAGAAATTCAAACCATCAAAAGACTAAAAAGTATTCCAAAGTACATTATATATATGGCAGCTATTTAAGGTACCTAATTTCAGCAAGGATTTGGGAGGTCATAGTTCCTCAGGCAATGTTGAAGTCTCTCTTCGGCTAGGAAGTCATTTATGCTGTTGAGCCTTTGCATGCAGAAGCATGGAGTCTCAAAAGAGGTGGCAGGGAAGGAGGCTGTGGCACAGAAACCCTGATACAGTGACTCAGTTCACCTCACCAGGCTCCAGCATAAGCTAGCACTACTTGCAAGCCATTGAACTTTACCCATTATTGACTAGGTTTGTAAAGCCTTCGCAGTATTTTGAAAACATTGACAGTATCTTGATGGTATATTTAGACACCTGAAAAGTCAAGGATTTGTGTAAATTATTGTAAGAATATGGCTAATCCACACAGGCAGTGGAAGTCAACAGTATCCAAAATGTGTCTGGAGCACACCAGAACTTGGAGATGAACGAACACTTTGTTGCACATCAATTCAGTAGCTTGAACTCAATCCCATGGTGAAACTAAGAAGGCAATTGGCTTGATCAGATCCTCCTTTCACCTGAACTCTTACCATTCTTCCTAGGGTCTTGGAAAACCAGTTTTCACAAAGAGCTGTAATTCATGTCTCCTTCTGCCAGCACTAGGGAATCCAACTCTTAATCTTTCCCCCCCACACCCCCTGTAAAGAATACAAATAAATTTAGGTTTTAATCAAGAGTTAAAGCAAATGTGTCAAGACTGGAGTAAAGATCTCTTTAAAGCAAGCAGTTTATTAGCCCAAACAGCACACAGCTATTACCAACTTTTTTCCCTTCATTTTATAGCACCAATTGCTAGCATGCATAGGTACTTCCTTACCAAAGAAAACAGAAGTATCACAAAAATAGAAGTTTGCACAGTTTTTTGCTTATTAAGCAGCCTTATTGTTTTAAGCAGTAGTCAATTAATCATTGAAAATGTTGCCCTGACTATAATTAATAACTACAGACAAAAGACTATAGGCAAAGAGACAAGGTAGATCGAGAAAAGCAAACACCTCCAAGAATAGATTTTTGCTCTCTTTATTGCTCCTGAAGCTCACAGATAACTCTAACAGAACCTGTGGCTGAACTACTGAAAATAAAATGATAGAGAAAATGGGCAGTCAAAGCACAGTCACTTTTGAACCTTTACAAGCAGGAATAGATAACAACTGGTCAGATGAGAAGGATTGAAGAGTAATACTTTGTAAATAAAAAATGGATAGCAAGAATATAAAACAAGTCCTTTCAACTTTCATACAGAAGCATTAAAATACACAAACTGTTGTAACCATATAACAGTGTGCAAATCTGAAGGCCAAATTCTGCATGAATGCACATGCTTTTCATAAACAGGTAATCCACAGCTCCAGACAAGTGGGGGCGAGGAACAGAAGGAAGGGAGGAGTAAATACTTGAGCCAGCTCTTCAAATGCCATCAAGTGTCCCAGACACCAAAGCTGCAGTCTCTAAGACAGCTGAGCTGAGAGCTCCTTGACAGAAAAAACAAGGAGGAAAGCAGCTTTTTCCTTATGCTCCTGTCCAGGTGGTCCCACTCCATCCCTAGCAACACCCTGCAACAGCTCAGGTCCTTCTATTCCAGCTCCCACCACCTCTGGAGGCTCCAGCTCCCACTGGCTCATGTGCAGCTCAGTGCTGCTGGGTGAGCAATACCTGTGCCAAGCACAGGGCTGTGGGAAAGAGGAGGTAACAGGGCTGGAACACCCTTTGCAGCAGTGGTGAGGCACAGCAATTGGCTTTGTCTCATGCAGCTGCCACCAAAGTCACCATCTGCTTGTGTGTACGAGCTGAGCTGCTCCTAGGGATCCATAACCCAATAAACCTTAACTGGATGGCATGGATTTAAAAAGCCTTGTCTACATCTAAGGGGTGTGATGTACGATAATAAAATGCATTTGCAAAGCCCTCCCAGGTTTAGCAAAGGCATATATCATTCCACTGTGCTTTTTTTTCAACACAGTTTGAGGGAGTTTGCTCTGCAAAAGAGATTCTAAACAAAAAGGTATGTATTCCTTTAATTCCATTCATTCCTATATCAACAGAAGTTCTAGTATAAATAAATTGTATTTAAAACACATCACTATCAAATTAGTAATACAGAGGTCACAAACAATTTTACATAAGATGACTGGCACAAGTGTGAGGAACTTGTTCTTCAAATCAAGGGCTGCATCCATGTTCACCACTTTCAGTTAAATCAAAAATGCTCTTGGTCTCTGAGATTAAATTGAATACTTTTTTTTCATACAACATTCCCACTGACAGAGTAGACACTCTACATACAAAACGACTGACAAATATTCATGGTTTCCATTTTATGTATGAGAACATATACATCATGATATAATATATTCATTTCTAGACTGTGTATGTACTAAGTAAATATAAAGACTAGGAATGTATGAATTATTCCTTGCTAATTTTGTCTTAAGAGCTATATATTTAACTCCAAACCGAATTTCCATTCTTTTCTTCACAACACATTTCATATCTTAAATTATGAATGTGCAACACAGGATGTCATTTGGATGTCAAAGAAGCAATCAGCTGGAGAAGGCTATCATTCAGAAGCCATTTAGAGGCAAACTGAAAACAAAATTTTTTAACCATTAAAACTTCTACAGTATATCAGGAATATAAGAATTGCTTCTACTACTGCCTGGAGTGCTGAATTTTTATTCATACTTAGGATTATTGCCTTTACAAAGTACTAAATTCAGCAACCACATGTCATAAATTATGACAGTGATTTCTATGTAAAGAGACATGCTGCTGAACTCCAGAAGCGCAGAATAAAATACTTGGAGAAATAAAAACCCTTGCAAGCTGCACAACAGAGTCAATACAGAGTCATCCAAAGTCCACCAGTCAAGCCCAATTTATATCCCAGACAAACAGCAGAAGCAGCCAGGCTTCTGCTCACTTCATCCACAGCAACTCTAGCAGCTGGATGCAATGGTTCTCCTTCCACTTAAGCTGTGACACTACCTTAAGTCCCACATCATAGTGAGCACACAGGGGGAAAGTCTAACTGCGACCCTGAAAACTGCTCTCTGATGGACAACCCATCCCTTAATGCAAGGGGCATGATTACAAAGTGCCCAGGTGCTGCATCACACACAATCCAAGGCAGGTAACTGGAAACACAATAGCCACACAAAAGGCACAGAAGGATAGAGGTGCACTGGAGGCAAGTAGAAAGCCTGCAAGGAGAGACTTTTGAAAACCTCCCTAAGCAGCTAATGCAGTGATACTCAGACAAAGGTATGGAGTCCAGGATCATAAGTGGAGAGATGCACCTGTTTCTGATTCTCAAACCCATTTATTTAGAAATCATATTCAGTTCAGTAATAATTAGTTGTAGATGCTGTGCACCCTACATGTGAAGTTCCCAGTAAGCCTCACACACAGTGTGTGTCTCAGGCACACTTAATAGAAACTTTAAATCATTGAAGCAGCAATACATAGAATCCAATTTTGGTCACAGTTTTAGGACTAAGAAGTTATGAGCATAGTATTAAAGAAAGTAGTAAAACTGAAGCTTGCTGTGGGACAAGTAATGGTCCTGCAAGCTAGGAGAGACTGAGGAAAGGTACCAGACTAAGGTGCAGAACCTACCACCACTGCAGGGAGCTGCAGCTTCAGGAACAGTATGAAGAAAGAGAAGTAGGGGTGAGCAGAAAGACAAAGAGAAATTAAGATGAGACATTGCCAAAGATTCAGAGAGCATTTGACATGAATCTGCTTCAAGTATCTATTTGATTCTGACCATTCATACTGCTTAAAGACATACATAAAAAGTATATTTGCATTGCTTGCATTGTGCTGGGCATTTTCCAGCTCAATTTGACAGCTATGGGAATAGTGCTAATCCTGAGAAAACTAAAGCCCACCACAGGTCTAGCTTCTCCAGCAGAAGTAATTCTGAAATGTTATGAATGGATTCTACTGGATTTTTAATTAAAACCACCACATGGCACTTGTGAGGTGTAGAGCAAGAGTGTCCAAAGTCAGGGTGATCACAGAGCTATAATCAGCTAACAATCATTTTCCAACAGGTTTAAATGGAAACTCTACAGATACGAACAAGGTTACCTCATGGTGCAGTTACAACAAAAGCAGGATCTGAGAGATACAAGTGGATTTTCAAACCAAGTATAAAGTTATTTTAAAATTATATGACTTAGCACAAACTCTTGCATGTGAAACAAGCACCTCAGTGCCATTCACAAAATTACTTTCACAGTCTTGTAAACCACTGAAGTCTGTCACATCAGACACTCATCAGCTACTAAAGGCAGATCCCGGTGTCATTGATAAGTGGTATATAAAAAGCTCAAGCTGCTATAGAGCAAGGAGTTGACCCTTCTACCATTTCAATTTTTATTTATTAAATTTAAGAAAATATTTGGTTTTATTAGAATATTGTTGATGCCTTCTTAGAATCATTTACTACAGACACTTATGATGAAGGCATTATCTTTGACAAGAGCTATATAAACAGTATATTTTATATACTTAAGCTTCTCCCTACCTATTGGATTTCTACAATGGAGGGAAAAAGCATTGGTTAGAAAAAACACACTAGGTGCAAGGAAACAAGGAAACCAGGCACACAGCTGAGAGAGCCACCATCCAGGTCATGGAATTCAGAGTCCATGACAATTTCATGACCACAAACCCTCTCCTGGAAGCGGTGATACAGCCAGAAGCCAAGTCTTACTGGGCAAAGTACCTCCAAGGCCAGGATGGAGGCCATTACTACTGTAAAATAGTCACAAGATGGCACAAAAGCAAGCAGGGGCTGTGTTGTCAAAGGCAAGCACCGGTTCAAGACAGAAAGAGTTGGTTCAAAAGCAATCCTGAAATCAGTAGGAAAGGGTTACATAGCAGAGGGTAGTATCAGGAATTTGGACTCTGCAACTAAAATAAATAGCTGCAATGCATAACACACCAAAATAGTTGATGTGGTTCCAGTGTTAAACAATTATTGCACTTCCCAGGACAGTTAAGTAACTGCAGACAAAAAAAAGACCCAAAACACAATCACTGACACACAGGAATTTCCAATACAAATCACAGAGTTTGGATCTGTATTAAAGCACTGGACCTTTGGGGAAAGTGGCATTTGCAGTATTATTCCTCCTGAGCAATAGTATGGGTAAATAAAACTGTTTGGGAAGGATGGACTTGTATTGTCTGAGACAGTGAATTAACCATCAGGGACCAATTCCTGTCTTTCAGTAACCCTTTTCAGAGGGATGAAGGGAAATTCACATTTAAGACTAGTAAGTCTCTCTACAGCCATTTTCCAGCCCCAGACTGCAGCACATGAAACTCATAGCAGCAATGGTATCTGGGCACAGGAAGGAAGTTCCATTTTATTTTACAAGTGCGGTAATACTCCTTGATTTTAATTTTATTTCTATAACCATAAATTTGAACTGGAGGGGACCTGCAAAACATTTGGAAAAGCATTTGGAATAATATCTTCCTCCTCCTTGCAGCCACATCTGCACAAAAACTCATTTGCAGCCATGACACTCAGCCCCAGTGCCTTAAGCAGACATTGCATTTGGGCAGCACACCCAGCAGCTCCCCACACCACTGCAAACAATCAAAAAAATCAATTACTCCATCTAAAGCAGAGCTGCAAGCATTCAATTGCATGAGTAGTCCGGTGTTTTTCCCAAAGTTTCACTTTGGAAAAGTTTCATTATAAATTTAGCATTGTTGTTGCTGTTATTCTAAACTTAGAACTTCATAGTTTTGTTGAAGGGTGAAAATACTGACACAAAAAGTGCCTGAAATAACTTGAAAGACCAAGTTCAAGAAACTGAAATAAATAAATCTTTGATTTTGTGATTGGGAGGACTATTTCATTTGAATTTCAGATTAGCAATATTACATAGGAATTATATTAAATTTTGCCATTTCAAAGCTGTAATGGGATCCATTTGGGGGTTCTGCAAAGTTCTTTCCCATTAAAAGATAATTAGGCTAATCAAAGCATACAGTTAATTCATTGTGATATCACAAAATTACACTGGAAAAAGACTACTAAATAACTGAAATAAGGAAGTACATTGACATTTAATGAACTATTCCTGTTTGTGAATAATTTGCAATAGTTTACTTCAAAAATCTTAAATTGAAACTATAATAGTTATTTCTCAAAAAAGTTGAACTTGTAGATTTGCTGAGAACTTGAACAACATTAGTACCAGCTGAATCTAAAATGCAGGTCAGGATTTATACTCCCAAAACCAAGAGTCCATTGTTAACCTTGGTCTCCTTACAATTTTGTATTATCAAAGCAATAATACACTTTTGATGTCAGAGCCATGGAAGTATTTTAACAATAAACCTTTTCAATCAAAGTCAAGTCCAGCTGCCTTTCTTTAGTATGGTAGTATCTCACATGACCACATTTGGACAGTAATATCTGACACTTAAAAGCTCAACTTGCAGTTTTTTGCTCACCATGATTCCAGATCACTGAAAGACAACGTAAAACAAGCATGTTTTCCTAATGTTTGGTAATGTCAAATTTTGCCACTTTTTATTTGGCAAATCACATTTGACCTGTTCAATTTCCAGTAAGTCAGGGGCATGTTGGTCTAAACTACTGCCTTGAAGGATTGAGGTTTAAATTGATACCTCATGGGGAACTCTCAAAAATACACTTATGAAGATTTTACACCACTGACAATATATAACTCAGAAGTACTCAAAGCACATATAACAACTCTGGACCAGACCACATGCAACAACTATCAAAACAGTGTTTGATGCAGTGCACAGCATAGTCACTGCTACTGAGTTAAAGGAGAAATACTGCTTAGCATTGTCAAGAGAGTGCAAAGTCACCCATTCTTTCTAGAAAGTCATCACTAGATCATACTTGAATTTACAGAGGTGAACTTCCCAAATGAGACCTATACACTTCGTGGGAGACAACATCTTGTTTTGCAAAGAGAGGCTCCAGTTGTCTCCCCCCCTCCAGCTGTAAGGGCCCTCAGGGGCAGCCAAATGGCTGTCAGAGGTGGAACTCTGCCTCCTTCCTTTGACCACATTACAGCTCAGTAACCTCAGTCAGATCCTCCAGGCAGAGCATGAGTGTATCAGCACAAGTGAGACTCCTGCTCAGCAGCAGAAAGTGGCTTTTGCCTGTGTAAATGAGCCATAGAGCCAGCAGATTATTTTTAATCAGTAATGAGCAACACCTAAATTCAACTTTAATCAAAACTATCAGTTGGCAAAACTTCTAGAATAGCTGTATTTAAAGTAATCTAAGCCTCTATTTAAAATGAGATTAATTACTACAATATCAGAAAAAAAACATTCAGAAAGCCTTGTTAGTCTAATCTTCCTAAATGTACAGGACTTGGAGATAATGCCAAAATCAAGATCTGTCATGCAGAACCAAGAATAGCACTTTGCCCTAAGTAGTCTAGGTTTATGTTGCATTATATTGCTTGAAAACAAACTGTATTGATAGGAGGTAAGAATAATTTTACCTAATCTAAATATGTAGGATTCCAGAAAAAGGGCAGACAGAAGGCCAAAAGCATGAATTATGCATACTGTGTCATCAAACTCCTATCCTACTTCAGAGCTGGAGCAGCTTTTGCACGGAAGAAGAAATTAGGATGGAACACATATTGAACAATTTTCTCCATAACTGGTTCTTACTCACTTTAAATGTAAAATTTTATTTAGCTTATATCACAAGGAGACATCCTTATTAAAGTAGCACATTTACTTGAGTCCCTTAGAAAGGATTTAATGCAACCAAGTCTGAAATAATTGAAGGAAAGACATTTTCTGGCTGTTCTCAAAAGAGCTTAGAGAAGAAGAGGATAGCAGGAAAGAATTACTTTATTATATTGATTTTCTGAGGAAAAAAAAAAATCGAAGAAGGGTAGGTCAAATAAACCAATTCTCTTTTGCAAAAAATCAATAGAAGCATGCAGAACATGAGTGAATTTGCATGTCAAAAAGTGTTCTTAACCATACTGCAAAACAAGATCTGCACAGTATTACCCTCTAATAAGGCAGGTAATACAAGAGACTAGCTTAGTTCATTACTCCACACTGCTATAATAGTTTCAAATGTAACATATACACATTTTTCCTAATGTCATCAAGCCATTACTCTGAAATATGACTGATTATATATATTACAACTCACTAAAAGACATTGAATCATAGCACAACTGGCCTGCAGCAAAAAACACATCTACCTAAAACTGAAAAATACTTCTACCCAACACTGCAAAGAAAATTGCCTATTTGAACCTTTACCAAAGTCATGCATTCTTAACCTCCAAAACTCTTCTGCTCTGTGACAAAAAAGTTTGAGCCACCACCTAAAAGCTAATCACACCGATTTCATAAAATCATAGAATGGTTTGAGTTGGAAAGGACCTTAAAGATTTCCATTACACCTTCTCATTACTTCACTGTGTGTTTAAATAAAAAGTAGAAACTAATGTCTACTAGTGCTTCAGTACTTAATAAAACCTAAAACTCTACTGGCTTCTTTACATTAATATAGTTTCATACCAAATACCTCCTTTATTTGACCAATACCCTCAAGGGGATACCAGCAGTACTTGAAATTCCAAGTGTTTTGCAGCATTAACCTCAGCTCAGTGTAAGAAATTACTTTCATTAACATCAATCACATGAAAATTAGCTACAGGACCGACTCCCAGTTTCCAGCAGGACCCAAGCCAAGGGCATAATTTGTTACATCCTGACCATACAACACGGTACCCACCTACAAGATTCAAGGGACCCAGGCATCCAGCTTGAGCCTCTTCACTGCAAAGCTCCAGTCACCCCACTACACTTCCCTGTGACCAATGAAAGATGCAAGTGACTCCCTTCTATAGGTGAATTCTTCTATAGCTTCCTTACCACATTCTTTAAGGCAGCAAAAAACTTTGGATGCAAAAAAAAAGCATATACATAAACATCTAAAGGGCTTTAGGCATCATCACCTTAAATCCACCAGGAAGTGGTAGATTACATGGAAGTGTGGATCTACAGGTCAATTTTGAAGTTTTGCAACCGATATCAAAACTTCCCCTGACTTTGCCAGGGATAGAATTAATGAGTAAGGAGCACAGAGTTTGCAGTATCTCTTGTTGGTAATCCTTCTCAAGGAAAGCAAAGAATGGGGAATTGAGACCTCTTCCATTTAGAAGCTGTGCATCACTCAGGTTTACACTGAAGACGTGATCCCATTCCTTCCAACTACCCCGCTCCTAGTTCAGAGTCTAAGACTCAAAACCCATTTCTTCACATTATTTAAGATTCTTCTGAGATTATGCATTAGAAATAACAAATAGCAATCTAAGCATCACATCCTTTACTGAATTCCTAATGAACAATCAATAGAAAGTATTAATAAACGCCATATACATTTCTCATTTTTCCAAAGAGTACAATCTGCCTTCCTACTATTAAGTCAACTGAGTACTGCCAGGTCAAGCATAACAAGGTTATAACATAAGAATGAAGGTCAAAATATAAAGGCTGCACTCAGTCTTGCACAACATCTATTATTTCCAGTGGAAATTCATGCAGTTTCCCCAAGTGTTCTATAAATATTGTCCTTTATTGTTTTCCCATCTCTACTCTAACATGCATCAAAATCAGCAAGAAGAAAATTCTTGCTTTAGATACCCACTGCACAACTCTTTGCAACTTCAATTAAATAAAAAAAGTCAAAAACTCCAAGCAGAATCCATTCCTACCAGTCAGGCAGTGCAGAGAGAGTTCAGACAGCCTTTCCAAAACCAGCTTTAGTCCACCTGAATGAGAACCGCAGCTTTTCAAGTCTACCATATTAGAAATTTTCCCATCTGGAAAAATCCAGACCTTTCCAAACATATCACAATTCAGTGTTTGTTTACAGCAGTACTTAAGGTATCCCTGGCTTCCATTTTCTTTTTGGCTTCTATTCACTTTACAACTTTGGAGCCATGTAGGAAGGAAGGAGCCAGAGGCAGGGTGAAAGTCATCTTTGCCAGTTGCTGCCACTGCACCCCACTGCTCCCCCAGCCCTCATGCAGATATTCACAAAGGAATGAATCAAACACCAGGAGCAGGCAGGGAGGACAGCATGAGAAGGACAAGACCACTCTGAGAGGTGCAGAAACAGGTGATGGGACAGCCAGGGCACCCCTGTGTGCACAGCTTGGGGTCTACCTGCAGAGCTCCAAGGCCTGGACAGGACTAGGAGAAAAATGATCACTATTCTTGTTTCTTATTTCCCACTTTTTGCTTTGTTCTTTAGTGTACTTAGTACTTGGTACCTACCAAACAGCACCCAGCCAATGTTAAAAACCAGGCTACAAAGCAACAATTACAGGGTGCTCAAGGCAGAAAACCAAGAGAGACATCTGAGAGAAGAAGTACAGATCCCTACTCTTCTTCCAGCAGCTCCAGAAGAGACACAGCCTCTCAAGTACTACAGGGACTAAAGTACAGTCCCCCCACTAAAAGAGGAGAAAAGCCTTTAGTAGAGCACCCCTCACAGGCACCACCATAGTGAAGCTAGGATAAAAAAAATCAAATCACCTAAAATAAACAAATACCTTGAAAACAGCACAGAGGCACAGCTCCACGACATCCAGAACACCAAGGCAAGCCTGAGCAAATAACCACCCTAGCCCTTCCCTACCTGTTATATGGCTCCTGGTCAGAGTAACTCAAAGCACCTGGGCCAGCTTCAATAGCCACACGCTCAGCTGCTCGCCTGCCTCCAGCAGGGCTCTGAGCCTCCTCATCTGCAGCTGGGGCCATTGCAGCCTCCTCTCAGCTGCTGAGGGCTTCCACTAGCATCAAGTATGCCAAGAGCTCTGCAAGCCACCTTGTCTTTGAGCGATGAAAGACCTGCCTAGAAGCTCTTCCTGAGCTCACTACCATTTGATGGCAATGAGCAACTTATCAGGATAGCAAAGCTTCCGTGAAGGTGTATGGTGTCTGTTTGCTCCTAAAGTAATGCTCAAGGGGGATAAATGGCAAATTTAACCTTGTTACACTATAGCATACCTGTAAGTAACATGGAATCAGCATTGGCTCAAAGCTTAAAGGAGTATTTCTGTGAGAAGGAATAGTCTTGAAATATAGTCCATATTGTGCTGTATCCTCTTTGAGTAAGTCTTTGTTTACTGAAGTGTTATTTCTTGAGAAATAAAATTATTGCTGATAATCATGTAAATCATGGACCAAAACAGTTCACTGCAGATCCTGTAAGACAGCTGAATACAAAGAAAAAAAGCGTCTCTTGAATTCTAATAGGAATAGAAATGCTGTAATAAATGCAAGTTCCCTTTCTCTTTGGGTATCTGAACAGTTTTCTTACATGTTTGTCTGGAAATGTTTCTCAGTCCAGAAGTAACAAGCACATTTGTGGTAAAATGTATTTATTGACAGATTGACTTGGTGACATACAATGTAAAATTAGTGGCAAAGGAGAACAGACTACTTGGTTATACTCCTTCGTACTTACCAAAATATATCTGGATCTTTTAATTTGCTTGTCATTAATAGTAAGAAGATGCAATCAATATCAGTGTGTGATAATGAGCTGTGATGAGGCAGGACTTGGGCACAAGATTTTTCTTCCAGTAGCTGTTAAGGGGCTTTGGGTTGCAGTGAAGACCACAGGAGCACATACTGCTTCTACCTCTGCAAAGCTGATTCTGTAGCTGGCAGTTTCATGAGGGCACCCTGCAGTAATGGAGTCTTGCCTTCAATCATGAGGCACAAAACCCAGTTAAAAATCTGGCTAAAGTATTGCAGCTATCAGGCTGGACTGTGGGGCTGGAGTGACAATGGGGGAAGAGTAAAGAAGAGAGAGTAGTGCTCTTCCTTGCCTGATGTAGTGTTGCTATCCTTATGAAATACAAAATGCAGATCTTACTTAGTAATATGGTCCAAATGCATTTAACATCTTGAAACTGGCACAGGCTGGTGTAGAGGCAGGCATGTTTTCTCCTAGCATGGAATTAAAGAGAAAATGTTCTGAGTGTCTGTTGTTTCCTTTTATGACTGAAAATGGAGATACTCTGTTTAAAAAAAAAAAAAAAAAAAAGAAAAGAAAAGAAAAAACAGGACTAGAATTCTGAAAAGAAAGGAGATAAGAAACACTGTCTTTGCCACAAACTGGTAATGGTTTAATTTGATTTGACAATGAAAAAACCCAGGAAAAACTATCAGGACAGACTCCTGTGTTATTAGTGACAACCAGCTGTTTGGCAACTTCTTTGTGAAGTATTTTTCTTTAGCTAACAGGGAGAATTTGTTCCTCTCTTGAAATTCTCCTTTAAAATGGTGAGAGTCTGTCTTTAAATACAATAAGAAAATGTTCATCTCATTGCTGAAATATCTTAGTATTACAATACTGAATTCAAAATATTGCTACCTGAGTAGTAAGCTGCCACAGACTGGATAGCAAAGGGGACATTTTCCTATCTTGTGACCACGATAGAAATAAAATGTTTTTATAGCTCATCTTGTTATGACTTGCTCCCAGGACATTACTGAGATGCAGGAGTGTGCTGCACCCCGATGAGCCCTTCAAGAGGTGGCCAGGGGGCTTCTCCCTGCCCAACTACTTCTGCAGGACCGTGAAGATCTTGCACAGCAGAAATATGCTTGTCAGTTCCCAGCCATTATTGGCTTTGGCTAGACTGTAGCTCTTTGCTGTAATAGCATGGAGCCTCTCATGAAAGGAAATAGTTTCTTCATTGGAAAACTGTACTTTAATATATCTGTGAGAAATAAGGAAATGAAATGTGTAAATAAACACATTAGAGTGCACCCAAAGAAAAATGAAGACCCTTTAACATTTTAAAGTATTTTTAATAAACATATAAACTGTCTCATCTTCAACTATCAATTACATAAAATCAGGGAAATTGATATAAATTTATATAAATACGCAATAAATTGTGTGCTGCTTCAGTACACATTTGATTTATAAAAATGTATTGCATCACACTATAACCTTAATTTTGACCTTAAATAAACACCATTACAAGAGAACTCTCACATTCTAACCATAACAACAATAAGTGCTGGAAAAGGCAATCATAAAAAATTATTTATGTACACACTAATGACAACTACTCACAAGAGTCAAATGCAACTCTGTACATATACGTTTTCTTAGAATAAGTGGAAAAACACTTCAATAGACTATCTAGTATAACTAAGTCATCACAGCCATGAAAAATACTTCAAAATTGTACAGCCTGTTAATATATTAGACTATTAAAAATGTCTGTAAGAGTATCCATTAACATGTTAATTGAAAGAATCCCCAGCACACTATCCAGGGTCAGGACTGTAGCACTGTCATGAAGTATCTATTTATTTGTACTTGGATGAAAGCATGTTTATTAGGGAGCTGACAGATGAGCTGCTATGTCCAGAAGTATTTATTTGTTTTAAAAAGCTTGTTTTGTGATTTGTTATTACCATTTGACCAAAGAATTACATTTTTAGGTGTGGTTTTCATCTTGTTTTTTTCCTAGGAACTCCTAGGTAATAAAGATACAGTGTTAAAAATCACAGAGGGAAAAGTGCCTGGGGATCAGCTCAGCTGGGCTCTCTGCAGCCAGAGTTATAGCACCATTTGACAGCACTGCAGCACGTTGCCCCTTCACTATCTCCTTTCAGCAGCACTTATGGACTTGATATGGGCACCTTTCCAGATGGCAGCACCCAAAGAAGAGTTTGCATATATTTACCTCTGTTTGGCACCCTTGCTACAATTCTCCATATAGCTCACAAAGAATTCAGAAAATTGAACCTAAATGAGATTACCTTGGTAATGCAGTGCTCCTTTGGAGGCCACCTTTGAGAACAAGGTATGGTACTGCAAATCTCCAAGCTGAGCAGGTGTGATAATGAATTCAAGAGCTGGGAATGTGTCACTGTGAATTCAGTTGTTCTCCAAGCTTAATATGTGCATGTTGCAATTTGATGATGCTTTATGCAATCGCAGGGTTGTTACTGTCAGAAACAATCCGTTTACTTTGCATATTTCCACATTTTTGTGAGCTGCCTCGATTCTATTTTCTGCAATTGGAATGGAGATTTACCAATTTATTTTATTTTTCAAGATGAGTAGCCTTCCAAAGGATCTGAAAAGGTCCCAGCATGCAAAATTTGGGGAAATTCTGGGGCATAATGATATTCATGAGGATTCAGATTCCACATTCATCTGACCTTGACAGCTGAAACAAGGCCAGAGGATCTCAGAGACCAAGCTCCACAGGTCAGAAAACCCCAGGAACAGCACACGGGGAAACCACACAGTCTTGGTTTGCCAGCCCAATAGTCTGACATTGGACAGAGAGGCTCCTAGTGATGGAAAACCAATATAAACACCTTGGCAGCAGCAGTGATGGCTTTAATGAGTCCAGAATAAGAAGGGAGAACAAAACATTTCCGCTGGTCCCCTGTCCATGCAGCCTGTGGAGAAGGCAAGTGTCTGAAGAGAGGGCAGCAAGTCAATCCAGAGATTGCTCACTGAACAAGGGAGCCCAAGCTGCCATCTACCCACCTGTAAGGCAGAGGGCTCCTGGCAGGAGGGGGACAGGCAAGGACTGAACAGCTCATGCCTCTCCTCATCACTTGGAGGAGCCATTATGAGCTCCTCTGACAAGAGCACAAAAATTTGAGTCTTTATCTGCAAGACCTGCTCTCATTTACACCTGTCTGCTGAGACAGAGGATGCTAGTGGCCATGTCTCATTATTTCTCCATCCACTACAGCAGGGATGCAGTCAGCCTGACTTGACTCATCCCCACTGGCATCACTGATCCCCTCACTTGATGGACTAGGATAGACTGGCTTTAAAGCAGTTGAAAATCCCAGCTGAACAGCAAGGGTGCTAACAAAGCCTACCTCCACCTCTCTTAAACTGCTTGCACCTGCCTGCTCTGTGCAACAGCATGTCTTTGGCAAGCCGTTACTGGTTTTTACAATTTTAGTGTAGAAACTCACATCTAACTTACTCTTAGACAATTATTAAACTCTTACAAACTATTAGAACTCTTAGAAAACCTCTTCCCATGGAGTCTCAATAAAGGGATAGATAAAAAACTATTATATTAAAAGTTGTGGTTTATATATTTACTTATTTTTCTACCAGCATTTGTTATTAAAGAAATTTTATTTAATTTTATGAAAAGCCTTGAAACAAAACAAAGAAGACCAGTACTGCTCTTATGCACTACTTAAAAAGTTATGCTCCTTTTAAATGACATTTTACATTGCTAATTGAACCTTGATATCATATTTTACATATATTATGTATCTGTAAGTCATAATCATGACACTAGGATTGCCACAAGCACACCCTCTGGAAGGTGGCCAATGCACTGCATCTCGGTTGATTCAATTAAAAGTCATTTTCTTGACGCTGTTAAAACTTCAAGAGGGGGCTTTGTGAAGTAGAATCCTCTCATGAGATAGCTGCATCATCAGGCTCCTGCTACAATTTGTTTTATATCACATGCAATATCTGAGGAGTATGCAGGACTTAATTACTTGCATCTAGATTGTGAAGAGGACAGAAGTCAGGCTAGGGTATTGCCTTCTTAGTTCAGGGGTGACATTCACCAATTGGCATTCAAGAAAACCACATTGGTTCTTCAGTTCACAGGCCAGATTTAACTGTAGTAACAGATTCCAACAAAAAACATTGTATTCAAAATTTGAATCTGAAGAAAGTGAGCTGCAGAAAGTGAGTAAAGATAGTGGTTTGTAATAGAGTTTTGGAGTGTTAAGTCCAGCTCTTGCTACTAACGTGACTGCAATTGCAGTTCTTAACAATTTCCAGACGCTGAATACATATTAAATGCCACATCTCTGAATTTAATTTATGTCATCTAATACACACATGATAATATTATCTGAGTATCTTGACTACCACTGCACACTTTCCATGGTATTTGCTAAAAATGAAAACATCTTGTTATACATTTCCCTCCCAATAGGAAAGCACCACTACAGCTGGCAGCATCCCCTTCTGCAGTTGTTGAGTCCCAGAGGCTTTCTGAAACAATGTTTTGTTTGCTTTCAGTCATATGCTCATTTGATAAATGCCCCCTTTGCATTATAAAATCATGATTTCATAAACTTCTATATAACTTCAGTTCAACTTTGCAAGAAGCCAAGGGAATTCAGGGTATGCTACAATTCCAAATCAGAGGACTTCATGAACTAAGTATTTAAAGGAGCCAAGGACAGATGGGTCTAAAAGTGAAACAAAATCGTATACATAAAATTGTTTTTTCAAACTTTAAAAAGCACTTTTAGACTTTAAAAGCAAAACACTTTTGAAAACCTTCAGATCCACAGTTTTCAAAAGCTAAACTTTAAGTTTGAAAACCACCCAGAAAACAAAGCAAAAATTTAGATATACATTTAAAATTTCTCTACAGATTTTGTGACAACAAAAACATTTTCCAGGCATCTTCAGTAGTATATTAATCAACTGATAGTGTGAAAGAAATAATTTCAAAATTTCAAAACACGTCAGTTCTATTTAGACATAATGCATTAATGAGGGTTTTTTCCTGAACTAAAACTTGTAACAATGTTTTATCTGTGTAACTAGTTCTTTTCTGGAGAAAAAGAAATCTTACTATTTGTAACCATAAGGTTAAAATAATTTTTTTTTAAAAATCCAAGTATTGTGTGCTACAGATAGCAAAGTTGCAGGAATATCTAAAAAACCCCTGCTTGGCATAGCAGTTGAGACTACTCACCTCTTTTCAGAAGACACTCAACACTGTGCAGGATTGGGCAATACATTCCTGCAATGCTAGGTTCTGCTTGCTTTCCTGCTTGCTTTCTTTCCCCTAAGGCTTTCTGGGTTTTTAATCTACATTTCTGAAGTTTATATGATTTCTCTTGTGTTATTTCCAAGCAGGTTTTTAGATGCTGGGGAGAAGTACAACAGGATTGATAAATTTCATAAACTCTAAGTTAGTATTTTCTATTTTAAGATGTTAAGCTAAGTGCATTCCCGTTTTCAAAAGATAGTCTAATGAAAGTAAAATTGGTCCAGAAAGTCTGTTTGGGATTTACTTTCATATCTTTCTCACTCAAAATACATTTAAGATTAAGCTACCAAAAAAAATAAAAACAGGCTTGGTCCCTAGAAAGCCTAAGAATTGTTCACCCCTGTTTGCTTAATTTAATTTTTTTTTTAATACTGTTAGCATCTAAATAAACTTTATCAAACATTTCTTGCTCCACTGACAATTTTCTGACCTCCTAGTTGAAGATCTGAGCTCTAACTTGGTTCATGGATGAGTAATCACAGCAGGTCCACAGCAGAACCTATCCTAGACCTACAAATATATCATCTGCAGCATTGTAAATCAAAGCCTCAAAGAGCATCATTTAGCCTGAAGCTAAAATTGCTTGTTTATCAGATGGTGCCTAGCTTAGCATGGAGCAGTTCCTTGTAAATCTCAGGGACCTTTTACAGCATATACTTAAGCAAGCATATTGGCTCCTGGGAGACTTTCCGAGGGCTTTAATGACTACAGACTGCTAAAAGATCCAGGCCTTGGTTTAGTTAAGTGGTTACTTGTATAGCTTGGCTCCATTTTGTAAACTCCCAAAGATAAGGTGTCTGCTTTATCTGGGGAAAGAGCAAGCATTAGTTTCTTAGGAAATCTTTATATCCTAAGTGTTAATGTCCTTGTGGCTTTTGGTATTTTGACCTTTGTCTGCTCACATTTTATTTACCGTGAGAGCAGAATCTTTTCCCCCTAAGCCCTTCCTATGTTTTATAGCTACTTTGAAAAGCACAGTGAAATACTCAGCACAGCTTTTAAAGTAGGCATAAGGCTGCACTGTTCATAAATACACGGCACAGCTCAGGGCTCTCCAATAACACGGAAGCAAGAAGACCACCCATTTTATTTCCTATGACTGTTCGCTGGTTTAATTTCCTAATAAAATGGGTGGTCACAACAACTGCAGGGCCCACAGCTTGGTGCAAGCCAGGGCAAAGCCCAGGCTCTTCAGCCCAGCTCTAGCCCCTCTGTGAGGGCCAGGCCAGCAGCTCCAGCCAGGCGGTGCTGGCAGCTCCCCTCGGTTCGCCGCTCGGAGAAGCGCTGGCTGCTGTCATGAATAACACATCGGCTGGGTTCACCACTCGGACACCGGTGGCCAGGCAGCTACTTGCTGATAGATACTTGCATACACTTGCTATGTAATTTGCTAATTGTAGAGCTTGTTATCTGGGTCTCTCACTTTTTGATTTGAATTAATTAGAGTTCACCTCGATACAGCCACCTGCTGTGCTGTCACACACAGCATACATTGGTACAACAAAAACAAGGAATTTTTTTAATAGGCTTATTCAAGTAAAATCTGCTCCCACTTAGATGTGTGAAATGGCATCACTACAATGTCATTGACTAAAAAGGGGAACATAATTTATTTCAGCTAGCATGGTAATGATGCAAATGAGAGGGAAAAATGGTTCATTGCATTTATAGACAGAAGACCCAATGCATTTAAAATCTAATTTGACTTTACCAATTACTCAATATCTAAGCCTTTCTCACCTTCCATAATTTTTTCCATGCTCCAAGTTAAAAGGAGGAAGGTCTGATTTTTGTTGCTGTTAGTAGTGATGTTAACATTTCTTACACCAAAAATTTTCACTGGTCTTTTGAGTGCAAACCTGCTTCAGCACCAATGCAAGGATTTGCCTTTATTCCTGCAGGTAAGCACACACCGCTTATCATACAGCTGAAAATATACTCCCTTGCTGCAAGTTTTTGAAACAGAACAAATCGTAACACACAGCTAAGCAAAAGCTTAACAACTTTAAAGGTGCACAGAAGCAGCTGTCTTTCAAAGCTATTACTTTCAAACTACACCAAAAAATGTGACTTCCCTTTTCAATGCGTATTTAACATCGGCAATAGCAGAATTATTTCAATATGTAATTGTATTTGTTTACTTTCCTACCTTTTAAAAACAGTATTGAAAAATCAAATCCTATTTTCTTATATGCAGCCCAAGTAAGTAGGCTTCTGTACATAAGAAGTCAGGACATCTGGAGTAAATCTGGAGTTATTTTTTCAGCACAGGATCAATAATGGGTGACATATTTACTCCATTACTTTATAAAGATAGTTGAACTGGCTTTGAACTAACTGTTGCAGTCTAGATTGGGTCACCAGGAGCTCAGGGCAAAAAAAACCTGGGCTGCTCTGTCTTGTGCACATCACTCTTTCCCCTAAAACTCCACTTTTGTTCCCCATTCAGTACCATTTGCTGTTCGGCATGTGATCTGGATGCTCAGTCAGAGATATCTTCATGTCCAGACGCAGAGAAACTTCTTTGAATCTGACATGTATTCTATAGGAGATAGAACATCAATACTGTTGATAAGAGAAGTTGTGATGGATTCTGATTTTTATTGGAAGGCAAAACAAAAAATAAAACAGGAATTATAGGATGAAAATTGCATCCAGATGCTGGACATAGAGGTATATCATGTGGCTCATATCAATTTCTCCTTTTGAAAATAATTAATACTGAACTGGTAGAGTGGTTTCAACACTATCCACATTTGCAGAGAAGCCCTTCTGTGGCCTAATACCAAATGCATCATTGACAAGAAACTAGTTTAATCTTTGTAAGAATTTGGGTTTTATTACAAATGCAGACTTCTATTGATAATATTTAGGATGGTTTGGCACTTTATAAATTCAGAGCACTGTATCACTTGAATCTTTAACTCCATTCTACCTCTATGATGAAATTGTCAATATTCTCATTTGGCAAATGCAGAAATTGAAACAGAGCAACAAATCTGGCTACCCAGGATCACAAAGACTACAGCTATAATGTAGTTAAACATACGGCTGCTGTTGGCACCAGCAAGGGCTGCTCTCAGGAACAGAGCGCTGTGCTACAGAAGCTGCAAAACCTATTCAGGACCCTGAGTAAAGGTTGTTGCCCTAGCTAAGAATTTGGGGTATTTCTTGAATTGCAATTTTATCTTTGGATGCATAAGGCCACAGAGAATTAGTGGCAAAGTCAAAATTAAAAATTAGGATTTTCTTCTTCCAACAGCAGTGTTATTTCTCCATTTTTGCTGGACATCTCTATTTCAGTTTTCCCAGTTAAAACACATGCAAGACACAGCAACTGCCTGCACAGACACACACACAAAACCCCTGCACATGCATACTAGAGTGCACTACAGACTGGTGTTAGCAGGAAGGCAAATAGAAATATTCTGTGGTAAAGGGTACATCATGCTTTATACTTTGAAACCAAAGAGCTGCAAGAAGAAAAGGCTTCATTTGGTAAACATTTTTCAGTTGTTGATGCAAATTGTTTCAGAGAAAGCTTAAGGAAAAAAGTCGATACCAGGAAAAAAGAAGGCATTTGAGCCTTCCACTCACTGAGCCTACAGTCAAATTTAATGTTTGATCACTGCCCTCTCTTTTTTTTTGTTTGAATATTGCTGCTCCCATGTCAGACTCCCAGGTTTAACACCACCTGACTCTGTTACTTCAATTCTGTTCAGATTTCAGGTCCAGAATCTAAAACTTTAATACATGTAGTACAAGTTATAAAAGGTGCAAACAAACTTGTAAAAAAGTGAGCTTTCCAACCAATATATTCATAACTATCCAACAAAGGTTTAATCTCCAAATGCCTATGAGCAGTAGAGTATAATCCTGGACCCACTGAAGTTGAATGCACAAACTGTACTGACACATTTTGCCTCAAGAGCTGTTCATTTCTGCATAGGTGTATTCTTAGGAGTATCTGTTACTTCCAAACACATTGAAAATCAGTATTTTTGTAACTATATAGAATTTATTGTGTTGTTGTTATTAAGAGCTATACAAGAGTTGGAATTTAAAGGCAAAAAATTTTTAAACAGACAAATGGTGTTAATTCTTAACACTGAGGATAATGAATCAAATTCCTACAGGCAGGAATGGTTTCTCCAGTTCTGGAAACCTCCTAGGCGAAGTCTGAAAGCAACTCTGAAGGTTCTCAAGTCAAACAAATTTTCAGCTTGGTGCTACAATAGTAGGCTAAATTTGTCAATGCATCAATACTAAAATATAGGTGCGAAAGTTTGGTAGTCCAATAATCTCTTCTTGTGTGGCACTGAGGAACCTCAGGAACAGTTTCAAACACAGGTAAACTGGGGAAATTGCAATGTTCCAGTTTTACCTAGCTACAGAAATATTTCTAAATGGAAAAAAGGCTGAATTCATAAACAATTATTGGGGAAGGTTATTTCTAAAATGCTCCTGGTAGTTAGCAGGTAGCTGTGGAACTTCAAAGCATTCCCACATCTAGACTTACTTTTTTTTTTTTGTCTGAATAGGTTGCTGTCATTGACTTCACTGAGCAAAAATTTTAACCCAGATTTTCCAGAGACTAATGTTTCTAACAGCCTTTACTGAAGTGTTTCACAGATGTGATCCATCTCACAAGTAATAAGTTTATTACTCATAAGGATGAGATTATGTGTGATTGTTTTGGAGAAAACATTACTAACTTCAACACCAAACTCAAGCAAGGAACAGAGGGGCAAGTGAATCAGGCTGCTCTGCTTTTAAGACAAGCTGGGGAATATCAGGGTTATTTCTGCCCAACTAGATGCTTCAAGGAGAACACTTTTATTTAGACTCCAAGGTCTTTGTTGGCAGACACACAGTGCCCACATTTGTTTGTAGAGCATGTCATAACTATAGATGTTAAAATAATACCACTGGAAGATGTTTTACTGTTTTTTGTTTTTCCTGTCTGATTAGCCTTAGGAGATAACAAATCTTCTCCAAACCATGAAACATCCAAAACCATTTACTCTGATAAATAAGCACTTTTTCATTGCTTTAGTAAAGCCCCACCACCTGGCGCACAGCCAGTGAGATGCAAGAGAGAGGGGCTGGGTCCCTTACCTAGGTGGTCAGCCTTCCACAGGGTCCCTGCCACCAGGGTGAAACTGCTGCTCTGTGGAGAAATAAAACAGCCAAAAACACCTGCCCTTTCTTCTTCCATCTTTAGAAAGGGAAGGAGAACTTGTTGTAGGGAAAACAAACAGTGACTTCCACGAGTCAACCCCACAGGGTCTGGCGAGAGTGCACATAGCTCAACATTTCCATATGGATGGAAGATGGAAAAAGTTAGAGAGATCCTACCTCACCTTAGACTGAGACAGGATCACTGCACCAACAGAGAAGGAGGTGGCAATAATGCCAACTCATGCACCTGTCTCTGAATTTCTCTTTAGGAATAAAAGAGGTTTAAGCTTGTAAGATATGAGAAGCACAACAGGGAATCTATCATTTGCCTTTATTGCAGTAGCACATGTAACTTCAAAAATCTTTTCCTTCCTCCATGTTTCCAGTCAGATGGGTCTCACCAGTGCCATCAAGGCACCAGCAGTAAGGTAGGTGGCTTGCATTTGCTGCTGGTTTTTTATTTATGTACTTTTACATTGATCTGTGAATGCATCTGGGAACACTTGCACCATCTGCTGCACATTTGTCAATCACTGAATGGAGGGTGGACATGTGGGGACATCACCAGTTTTTGTTGATTTTCCCCCATCAGAACTACCGTTTCCTTTCTAAGCTTGATGAGAGCACAGAACTTGTCTGACTGTAGGGAGTAGGTGGATGGGCATATGTGACACTACCTCCTTATCCTCCAGGTCTGAGTCTTCTCCTAAGCTCCCTTCCACTTTGTAGAGCTCAGAGCATGAAAACAGCATGAAACAAAAAGTGCAACCTTAATGCTCCTTTGCAGTATGAATGACAAGATTAAATGGTAATATGACAGACAAACAGAAGCATCTCCCATGTGTCCAGGATGTCACAAAAGCACAGATATGGGAAGAATCACAGAATTTAATGTGTGCCCCTAAATTCTATTTTGGCATCTATTGCACTCCAACAGACATAGATGGGGAATGCCAAGGTGCCTGCCTGGGCTCCAGAACCAGAGCCAGAACATTTATTAATACTCTTCAGAAAATCTCCTTGCTGTGACGAGGTATTCAGCCTTACAACCCTTCTTCCTGTTTATCTACTACCTGCAGACTCACAAAATCACAACTTCTCACAGGTACAGCCTCTGGCATCAGCAACACTGTATTATCAAATACTCATGTTTAAACCCTGACTTTTGGGACACCAAAAATAATAGATTGAATTTAACATAAAAACTTAATTTATTTGGAGCGTATTTGCTTTATGTTTCCAGAAAAACCTCTTAGTCATAAAACTAAAACTCAGTGATAGTTACCTGATTGCAGATACTGATATGCAAGGAAAAAAAACAACAAACACCACACTGACATCATGAGAAGTAAAACAATCACAGTCAACTCTCAGCATTTTCTGCTTCAAAGTTACCCAGTTTCATGCATCTTGGTCAACAGAAATGGCAAATGCTGCCACGAGGACTTTCTTGGGCAGGGTAAGAGCAGGAATGAAGCGAAGCTGCTCAAGCTGTGCTCTGATGCTCAGGGGACTCTGGCCAAAGGTACAGCACTCACTGGTAATAAGCTGCTCTGATTATGAGGGCAAATGGCTTTCACTCACCAAAAACATGGTTTGTGGGGCTACAGCAAACTGATTGCAGTTGCTAAAAGTAACTATGGCTGTGCCTGATCAAAAAATATTCGAGTTCGTGGAAGCTGAAAAGATACTTGGTTGTAAGTAGGTTTGCATTACTCATATACATACAAATTTTTCATCCTTTCCAATGGGTTTGCCAGCTGGCACCCTGCTTATAGATTCTGCTATTAAGGTTTTTAGAAGCTTTTATTTCCTATGACTCACAGTTCACAAGGAATATAAGAAAAAAAAGCATGTTTCTTTACCCTGATACTTGTTGAGCATTTTTCTGAACAGTAACTGAAAAAGGACATAAGATTGATAACACTGCAGTTCAGTGTCTATTACAGTAGGTATTGCTTAAGGTTACACCTGACAGACAGTAGAAGGGTTTGCCTAGCATGCAAGGCACCAAAACACATTTTATCTGGGAAGTTTTGGTTGCTGCTTTTAAGTCTACAAGAGTACACCAAAAGAATTTCAGAATTATCTTGTGGCCTATAAGCTTTACTAGCCATATCAATTCCATAGATTATTGAAAGCACCATTCTTGAGCCAGTTGTTATCACTATGCTCTATAAATACATTAGAATAACGAGGATGGCTTCAGGGAGTCACTGTGAGCACCATTGGGACCCTCCTCGGGGAGGGAGACAAGGAAGACTTGTTAACCTACCTCCCATGGGCTGCTGCTACAGCCTACATCTCCTGCTGCCACCAGGAACACAAACTAGGTACAGAGTGATTGCACATTAATCCAGCACTGCAAATGTTACCACACTCAGTTTTCTTTCAGAATTTTCTCTTACATTACACCTAAGGTAAATTGTCAATATCAGAAAACATACAACTGCAACCAGCTCCTAAGAAATCCAAGAAGAGCTTTTAATTTTTTATGCTTTTGTAACAGGACTGCAGATATTCCCTTACCTTCAAATTTTATTTTTCTATTTTCTTCATGGAATTTTTCTCATTGTTTTTCCGCTCGCAGCCTTGCTGTCTGCAGGATGCTGGTAGAGATGAGATATACATCTCATCCCGGTGTCGTAAACAAAATGAAAATACTGCTTATCACTTGCTCTCGGCCTATTTTCTTTCTCATTCCATGGCTCCTTGGTGTAATATACCATTACAGACGCTTCTGCCTGTATGGGAGTCATGGACCAAATTTCCATTCTAAAATAGCTCTGAATTTCAAATTCATTCTATATGTGTACAACAGTTAGAAGGACATCTGTACAATCACCCACAAAGGTTTGTCTGTAATGAATTAGTACCAAAAGAAATTAAATTTGTATCACTCCTCTATCTGGATTATATTTGGTAGGACATGAGGCAGGGGAGTAACATGATAACTAATGTAATGATTTCATAAGGATCATGTTAGAGAGAGGGGTCACAGTACCAAACCAAAATGCTGAATACCACAGGCAGTTTAAAAGCTACGCTTGATTGGATGTACTGATATTGTAATTCAGCTCTTAAGGTTTTTAATTTTCTATTTGAATTGCAAAATAAGAATACAATAATGGGGTTTTGTTGATAACAGTTTCTCAAGTGACCGAGAATGGAAAATAGTTTTGTTTGCTCGAGGCAGAATGAGCAGTCCAGTCTTTTGCTTGACCTCTGTATATCTGGAGAATACGTAAACATATTGAAACTTTGTTGTGTTCTACAGTGAGGGAATGAAGTGCATCGATTGCTTGCGATTATTAGCTAGAGTGGGATAAGCCTTCTCCTTATTATGCAGATTAGTGAAGCTCTCAGTTCCAACATATTGTACAGATGCAGGAGAGCAGCTGCTCTTACAGATGGCAAGTACACAGCTCCATTAGTATGTATCCATTGTCTGCTCTTGGCTTGCTCAGAGGATGGAGAGGATGGGTAAAGAGGAATTGTTACACAGTGAAATGTAGAGGAGAACACACACCCTTAAAAATCCATACCCAAGAGACTATTTACACAGCAGGGCAGACAGCAGTCAAATTAAAAAGCTACCCTAAATAAGGACTTTTGCATGTCACAATTAAGATTCTATAGTTGTAAAATATGCTAACCATTGAAGCCTAGGAATAGAACTCAAATTTCACAACAAAGTGATATTAAATAAAAAGAAATCCTGGGAGGTTCATTGAAAATTTGGTCATGTATTTGGCCTGTCCAAAGCTTTCTGTAACAGAAGCTCCCCCCTCAAAAAACACCTCACTACTGCAAAGAACAAATCCTCACTTATTTTGCATAACATAAAAAGACAGAAAAGCAGAACTGCGCTTCATTTATTAAGCTTTTTATCATCAGAATATAGCATTTCATGCAATTTTTTGCATTAATGAGAGCTGAAGCAGCTAAATTTAAGTTAGTATAGACAGCATTGATTGTGCATCCATGTCAATTATTCTTTGCAAAAATGCTAAACAGAATATTAGTTAACCATGTGGTAATTTTTAATGTGGTGAACAATTCCTGAGAAAAGATACAGCTACAGCCTGACTGCTGAAAATAGAGTCTAGTAAAGAACAATTATTTATAACACAGTCTGTGACTGGATGCACAAATTATGGTTGTAGCAGCAGGTTTTATTATATACTTAACATACAGTTTATCTTTATTTTTATTTAGCACAGAGATGACTTACCATGGAAAAGGGTGATGAGGTACAAAAGAAGAAGGTGGTAAACGCTAAGTTATGATCTCCTTCCAATCTGAAAGTCTGGGAAGCCAAAGATGCCTAACCCAGAGCAAGAAAAGAATATATTTATAAATATCTAAACAGACCATCAGGTCCATATAACATTTTGGAGGTACTTTTCCTTAGTGAAAAGCTTTTCAGTCTAGGCAATCTCAAAAGACAATTTGCCTATGGGCAAAGCCCATTATGTCTGTTCTTGTGTCATGCAGGCCCTGCAGATCAGCTGCACAGTGGCTGGACTATGAGGTGCCATTGCTGGCCTTAAACATCAAGTCTGGGGCCCTCTGTGTTCATGGAGAAATTACTTTGTTTGTTTTGAGCATAGATTTTACAAGTAAAATACTCAAGGATAAGATCAAAGCAAAGTGCCATCAGCTTTTTTATTTTTTTTCCTAAGATGGCACAATTGCAATTAGACATTTTATTCCATTTTGTCTTGAAGACCTGTGGTCTTCACCCAACAGCTGGGGGAAGCTGCTGCATTTGCTTGCATCCTTCATCTGATCTTCATCCAGAAAAATACTTTGCTAAAACACAGAGTGAGCATTCGGTTTCAAAAATGGAGTTGAATTTTTACAAGAATTCAAAAACACAAACATAAGATATGAAAACGATAGGGGAAAGATACTGTTTTGGGCTGGCCAAAAGGAGAATATTCTCCTACCAGAAAACCAGAAAGTAGTATAATTTAACTTTCTTAGTGCATTGGCTTTTTTATGTGAATAGAAGTGGTGTCAGGCAATACAAACATGCATCCACTCTTCTAAGCCTGATCCCATCGAACTGCCGATTCGGGAAGAGGTTATTCTGCTTCCCTCAGAGTCTTATTTCCTAACTAGCTATAGATTTACTTGAGGAAGTCAGAGGTTTTGATTGGTAAGATTAAAATTTTCAGAAATTTGAGTAACAGGTCTTTTATTCTGGCAGCAATAATTTTGGTTTCTACCTAACAGAAGAGAGCTGCTATTCCAGGACACTAGGGTGGCTTTCTTCCTGCTTTCTGCTCACAGGCAGTTCAAAGATAAAAGCTGAAGGTATGTCCAGGCACTCCTGCTGTGCGCTCCAAGTCTAAAATAAATGTAAAGCAGTTTTCAGCCTTTGGGCAAGACAGAAATGCAGAGCGTGGATGCTCAAGTCCCCTCACACAACAAGCTGTGCGAGCTTCACTGTGTCAGGCAGCATCTCAGTCAGCCCCTATGGGAAACTCCAGTGTCTGGAGATCTATAGATTAGCAGTACATTCAAATTAATCTTATATCTGGCTTCACAGATTAAATGGATACACTTGAAGGATTTCATTTTGAATGAGTCTTACAGGATTTGGGCTTAGATGAGAGCAGAATTTTTACTTTTCTCCCAAACGCATCATGTGCATCTGAGTCCGCAGCACACAGCCCAGTCTGAGGGCATCTGTGTGATCCCAGCAATTCCCCCCTCCCTAAAGGCTGTTTTTTTCTGTGTTAATCCAGTCAAAAATAAATCCCCAAGTATCAGGAATACTAATTTTGTTCCTATAGTTTTGTTTTCATTATTAATTCTAAAGATACATAAAGATTATATAATTGTCATACAAGGTTCACACAATGTTTGGGGAGGAAAAAAAACTATTGTAGGCTACTTAGCTCCAAACATTTCCTAGATCGTTCATTTTCTTCTTCCCACTTGGTTAACTTTTTTTTTAATCTTTACTGGACAGTTTTTTCATGGTAGTAGCACCTAAGTCTGTGCTTTTTTTGCAGCATGTATCTATAGATTCTAGTGAAAAGTTCTGAGACCATTGCTTCACATAAAGAGAGCATTCTCCTGGTAATTTTCTATTTGGGAGTTTATCTGTATCAAAATGTACAGATTACTTAACACACATGAAAAAGAGCAATGCACTTCAAACTACAAATGTGAGGGGCTTCCAAATGCTATTTGAGATTAAGATAATTTTGTCAAAACCCCTTATGCCTTAAGAGATATTTGAATTGAATTTCAATATTAAGTCTCCAGATACCTTTAATATGAAAAAAAAAAATTAGAAAGGCAGAGATTTACCTTTGTTTGTCCTGAATTTAGAGGGCTTTAATTCAATCCATCCCTAATCCTAACAACCAGGACCATTCTCTAATTTTATCTTCTGACACTGTAGGTGGGTTCAGGTTTTAAATTAAATACTGCACTCCTAATATACCAGAGTCTATAACCCCTTAGCACCACTTTCATGCGCAAATTTCTAATGCTTACGGTCAGGACAATGATGTTTAAGAATCTGGTAAGCACAGGAGGAAAAATACATTTTCATCAGCATAGCACAAAACCAGTAGCAGAATCTCTGCCCTGAAAAGTCTGCCAAACTAAATCTGCTAAACACAAGACAAAGTACAAGCAGAACTAGTTGACATGGGTCTAGGATATGAAAACTATTTTTCCTATATTCTGTTGTTCCAAGACTCTAGAACTTGCATTTGAGATACAAAACACAATACCACACATCTCTCTGGGATTATTTTTGTATCAATTGTCCTACCAAAACAATCTGTGCAAAAAATAATCACCTAGACCCATACCATTATCTTCTCAGGGAGACAGGGTAATGGGCTGCCAGTGAACAGGCTGTTTAAAACAGGGCAGATTGAGACATCTTTTGCCAAAATCTCAACTCAGTGCTCTGAAATGACAGCTTGTGATTAAGTATTCTCTATTGATTTAAAATAAAAGCTAATAAAACTGAAATCTTATAAAGTCATACCCCTTAAAAATGAAATCCATAAATAACTAATTTGACATGTATTTTAATAATAGTGTTAAATATACACATGCATAAACACACTTCCTCATTTTATGTATGTAATAGTTCAGATAACATTCAAGAGATCATGGAAAATCCATGGAATATTATTTTGCAAAGATAAAGGGCTTTTCTGATGTTGCTCAAAAAACTGAAATAAGACAAACCCACTTTGCATTCCTATTTGTAAATCTGGAATACACACAGCCAACTTCCTTGGGCTTATAGCTTTCCAAAAGGGACCTTCGTATTTGAAAGCCATGCATGGAGCAAAATTTGAGTACAAGCTTTCATAAATAAACCTGTTGGATTTTAAGTGCTCGATATGTCCCCCACCAAAATCAAAACACAAACAAAAACCCAAACAACAACAAAACAGGGTTTCATTTCATTATGAGATTGTGTTTTATAAAAACTAAAGCAAAACTTTCAAACCAACTTATAACATGGGGAAGTCATGCAATACAAGTGGTTATTATCTCCAATGTCACATGCAGCTTCTATGCTACTCTGAGGTTGTATGGGTGTTACAGACAATTTTGCTCCATGGTGCAAAAATTTAAAATCTTAAAGGGAATTACCACAGTATACTGTGTTGTTTTTTTTTTTCTTATTGGACTACTTTATACAACAAAAATATATTTCATATGGAAATAGTTCAGGGGAAAAAGCATTCTTATCTCCCCACTGGCCACCTGCTGACAAGAGCTGTTCTTTCAGAGCTTTTTCTGTTGGTCTGTTACAGTCAGAGTAAAATTTTTTTTACGGGGCTTAAATGATTTCAAACAGCATCCACCTATCCTGCGAGGATAAAACTCTTCCAAAAAAATTAATATATAAATTCTCAACTACTTGCCACCTCAAAGTAACTTCGTGCGACTATGTGTGATGAAGGGAGCACGTCCTTCCAGAGCATCTCAGAATTGATCTCAAGGAAGAACAAGGAGACCTCAGCACATAGGCGACATCTTGCAGTGCAAGGCTCAGTACAAGGTGGTTCAGCTTTTAGTATTCCTGAAGACCAAAAGAGACTTCTCTGTGCTAGCACAACTCACTTCTATTGATGGAAGCAACTCACAAAATTCAAAGGAAGTGGGAAACAAAAAAAGTGCACCTAACAGCTGGGTCACATTCTTCTACTGAAATTAAAGCCTCAGGCAGGTCTTCAAACAATAGTCCTTAACTACAGAAACCTGTTGCACTGTGCATGATTTTCTGTGCAACGTTTCCATGCTGTATAAACCTTATATTTCCACAATTCTTTCCCTGATGAGGCTAGTAAAATAATTTATGCAGAATAAATGAGAAAACAGAAAGGTCAATCAGGGTACATAAACTACAGGAGAGGGTTGCTGGTTTTGTTTTGTTTGCTTCCTCCAGGCTACTGTTTAAATCTCTAGATATCAAGAATGCTTAAGAGAGATAGAAAACAGACAATAACTGAACTGATGTTAGATGCCCTTAAGATTTCAAAATTCCTGTGTTAAAGCAAATTACTTTGCAGGAAAATCCTGTCTAAATGAATAGAAGTTTAGAGTTTAAAACAATCTTTTACCTAGTGTCATCTGATGTATTCAAATATTTCATGTAAAGAAAAAAATATTTAAAATTAAGATGTAGATAATGGAAGTTTTTTCTTTTTAAAATAATATTAAGAAATTATAACTGACAGAGGAACCTAGTCCAACACAGCCAAAACTTCATAAATTCAGCTTTGTGTTTTAACAGCAATATTTGTTAATATGACTGTCACAGCTAAAATAAATCAAAAAATATACGAAGCATGTAGATGCTTTACAGTAGGCCTTGAATCTTTGACTCTTTACCTTTTATTTAGGGAGCAGAGAGACTTCTGCTCCAAAAAAACTCTTCTAAAGCCTGAAAATTATAGTTTTTCAGGGTATGTCCACAATGGTTCCATTTTGCATCAACTAGAATTTCAAAATCGAGGTAGAAACTTGCATGACTCTCTAAGCTGATAAGCATCTGGTAGAACACTTTGGCTACAAAAGCTAGAAATACAAAGTACATTTCTCTAAGCATAGGTGAAGCTTGAGTAAACAGAGAAGCAGTAACAGAGCTTCCTTCTGAGGTAAAAAGTAGCTGTTACTGCCTGGAACCTTAGCTGATATGTTTTCTTATGATTCCCACTGTTCCCACTTCTTCATGTAAAATAGAAAAGTAAGGTGATTATAAGTGGGGAGGTAATTCTTTAAAGTCACAGCTTTCATTCTCACTTTGCTATAAATATTTTTATGTGACTATGCATGTTAGTTATAGTAGAAAAACAATATAAGTGATATGTGTACCCATTAAGCATTGCTTAAATATATACATCTTTAAATACTATAGGAAGATTTTTTTATCTATTTAGGAGAGCAATTCAGGAGCTAACGCTTGGGGCTGGAGCTCAGGAGCTGGCAAGTGAACCAAGCCTGCCTCTCCCTGCTGCTGCCTCCAGCAATGAAGTGGAAACTGTTGAGCCCTTAAACTCTTCGGAACAGGTATTTTCACCATAGTATTATGCCACAATCTCCTCTGGGGCTCCTATATGTTCTTGTCCTGCAAATAAACAATGGAATAATGAAGATTGGTCATAACAACTGGAGGTGATTTTTTTTTGGTGCCTCCTTTGACTCCCTTTTAGGCTGGGTGAGCCCTTGCAGACTCATGAGTGCCCAGCATCAGGCTGCCGAGCAGAAGCCAAGACACTTCCAACATGGCACCACCTGCCAAGCTGCAAGATGAAAAAGGTCTGTGGCACCCTCGAAAGGGAGGTACTGAACAACAGTCTAGTCAGAGGGAGAAAATGAGGAAAATAAGCATTTATGCTCCCTGACACCTGGATTTCTTAGAGGCCAATAGTGGTTTCCACAAGGCACACTCAAGCTAGCTGGGGAGGGACAGGGGAGCAGGGAAGGAGCTGGAAGGTGGCATCAGACACTGCCCACCCAAATTTCCCTTTCCTTTCACACCTATGTCTGCTATTTTTCCATGTAGCATCTGCGGCACATCCCACACAGCGTAATGCACAGCTGTTGGTCCAACCCTGCAAGGAGTGACCTGTCTTCTCCCAAATCTTTCAGGCTCTCTGCATTTCCCTCTTGCTGAACAGAGGGGTTCAGGTAGCAGCACAATTTCCCTTGACAAGTAAAGCATTGCTAAGCATGAAACACTTCTTCCCCTCCTCTGTCAGTCAGCGCTGCAGGTTCTTAGGAGTCAGACACCTGAATCCTACAAAAGAAGATGTTTCAGGAATATGTTCTCTTTCCCAAATATATTTTTTTAAAGACATCTGAGACAACACACCTCTCATCTTGTCACCAAAAGTGAGCTCTCAGCTACTGAGAGTCTGCCTTTTCCCCTACCTTTAGAATATAGGTCATATAATAATTTTCAAATACCAAAAGAAAGCTCTGCACAAACATTTCTTGCTCCAAACAGTTGTAACGTATATCAGATCATATCAGCAGAAATTCAGTGGTAGAGGTTCCAAGAGCCAGACTATGTCCAAATTAGACAGTCCATCAACCTGATCTTGGTGCTGCGTATCTTGCTGACTGGACAAATCAGAGTCAGTGACACCTGATGATATTACACCTGGGAAAGGAAATATATCTAAATATAGATGTAGAATGATGAAGTAATTATATATATATATTTTTTAATATCTATAAAATTAAGTGGCCCTTAACAAGAGAGTGTTTTTCCACCTCCATCAGAACAAGCCTCTACAGAGACTTGCAGCACTTTCCTGAGCCAGCAGTCACAGATGTTTCTGCTGGGCTTGATAATGAGGCCACAACTCTGCATCAATATGTTTTCTTCAGTCATGATAGAATTCCCATCAATGTCACATCAATACTAGTGGGGACTGCAGTTGCCTTAGAAATACCCAGATTAAAGCTATATCAGAGCTTGACTCTCACTAACTCCGTCCCTAATCACACGTACGCAGATTCTTGGGCAGGAGGAAGGGAGAAGCATAGGCAGAACAGTATCACATAGCATATATCATTACCATCCCTACTAAAAAGGACTTCTGACCATTTCTGTGAAAAAAAGAGACAATCATTTATATCAATTGTGTGATACAACTACCTAAAAGGTACTGCACTTTGAAGAAGTCTCCTCTAACCTCTCCCATCAGAGGAGTTCAACTATCTTGAAGTTTTAGGCTTTTAATAAATTGTCTCCTAAAATCTAGAGCCTTCTTTAGAAATAATTATCTACCCTTCCATATTAAGTTGATTTTAAATGATTCTTGCAACTGAAGTGCTTCAACTTTGCTTGTGTGTTTTGTCTGCTTTACTTTTGCAATGAAGGTGACATTTCCCATATCCTGAAAACCACCAGACACGTAAACCCATTAGTGTGCTAGAGAAGCTACTTCTTTGCCTCACCCCATATGTAAGAATTTTGACTCTCACATCATATTATATCATGTTTATATTTAGAGGGTCAGCAATAGTAAGCACACAAATATTTCAGTGCCCATCATTGTTTGTTTGTTTGTTTTCCTTAAAGAGACAAAGGGGGATAAAGGTTATTTGTAGTGGGAGCAACACTTGGAGTACCACAATTGCTCAGCAAATGTTCCTCTAAGTACAATATTTGAGGCCTTTATACATGGTTTACTAACTTAAAAATCTTGAAAGTCACACCCAAATTAACTTCTATGGTTCAGCTCTTGACACAAAGGACCGACACAAAGCCCAACTGCGAAATCAGTAACCACTAGGGTGTCATTAGTGTCTGGAAATTACCAAAAAGAATTGATTATTTTCTGAGTATCATGCAAAAAGGAAGAATCCTGTTTGAATTACTCATATAACAGATGTTTGCTAGGATCCACCATGCAGCCTGCATACACAGTTATGCTAATTTGGCACTGTTTCCCTGCAAGTTAGCTCTGAGTCATTAGAGCACGCAGCTAGTAGGTCCTTCTGTCTAACTAATAATTGCCTATTATTGAT
Organism: Hemiprocne comata; assembly: GCA_020745705.1. Taxonomy (NCBI): domain Eukaryota; kingdom Metazoa; phylum Chordata; class Aves; order Apodiformes; family Apodidae; genus Hemiprocne; species Hemiprocne comata. Next base: position 23,599,571 of record CM036591.1, read on the forward strand.
ATTAATTAACATTTTTTGCACCTTTCCTCGGTTTTGACCTAGTATCTGTTGGTAGTCTAATCACAGTGGCCTATTAAAAGTCAAAATACGGAGGCCTATAGCAGTCACAAGCCATTTATCAAAAAGCAAACAAGGCCAATTAAACAGGCAGCCAGACAGTTGTCTTGATTTGCCACTGACTGTTTCTTGATCACCATTATAAATTGCTAATCGGGCAGAAAGTGCTAAGCAGTGCATCTGCAGGGGGTGGTTATTGCTCATTCCCTGCCTGGTGACAGGTGAGGGAGGCTAGTGATGGTCTTATTGATGTGAACTGCCCATCAGTTGGTAGTTATTGTTAAAGTTCATGATGCTACAGCTGATCCTTTCCTGCTGAGAGTCAATCAAATTAATTAGTGCTAGAAATTCTTCTGTATTATTCTAACACAGAAATACAGGAGGAACATATTGTAATTTCATTCTAGAGGCCTGGGAAAAAAAAAATCTCCATTTATTACGGAGTGGGTGGGTAAAAAAAAAAAAAAGAAAAATCAAATATTGCTTCTTCCATTATTTTATAATAAGGGCTGCAGCTAAAGGTTTTTATAGCCACAGATCAAGAGATCATAATAGAAGCATATTGACAGATTTTTTTTTTCTGCAATACTCCAAGGAACTGGCTGTAGCAGGAAAATATATCAAAACCTTATCATCAGAGCTGAGATCTTCTGTGAAAAATCAATAAAGAGTTATACATGGTTTGAGTTTAAACAGTTCTCTGTAGTCATTTAAACATAGTGCATCTGTGCAGCTTTTTTACCTCTGGAGACTGGTGTAGCCTAGCAACTGCAAGGCTTAAACCGATTAACTACAAATGAAGTACTGTACGCCTATCAAAGCAATTGCTCATGGTTGCCTTTGTTGCAGGGGCTGAGCTAATTGAACATGATACAGTATGAAGATAATTAACACCCATGAGTTTGTTAATTGCCTGTTAGCATTACAACACAGTCTCTGCGTTTCTTTTTAACTTGTTCTTCTGCAGCATCTTCCTTCCGTAAAAGGGTGCTGGACTCATAGAGTTGGCAATGGTATCTCATAGTTTATTAACCCTTTTCAAAGGAGAAAAAAAAATAACCCCCATGTAGTAATGAAGCAAATGTATACTCTTGTTGAACACAAACTCCCACTTAGTCCAAGCAATTTACAGGGAGAAGAAATTTGGTTTACATAGACTGTACAAAATATGTTTATTTTCAGGGATAATTTATTTCAGGCAATTTAGCCATTATAAATGCTTTAAAATATCTTTTGTGGGCTGCTTTTATGACTCAGCTGCTCTGCCTTCTAAACTAAACGATAAATGTCTTTTAGGGTTGGAATATTAATTGAAGGCAGCATCTGGTCAGCAGCTGACCTCCCATACTTGCTTTGTTGACTACCCAGTTAAAACTAACAGCTTATTTGCTGTATTTACCAGCTTCTCTTTCTGTTCTGGGGGTGGGGGGCTAAGCTTAATTTTATTTATGCCAAAAGGTAGTGCCAACTAAAAAAAAAAAAAAAAATTATTTTCCACAATCAGTTATTGTGAGCAAATGCCTTTTGAACTGGTTCTTGTGCTTGGGAAAGTATTTCCTTTACTATATTGTCTTCTGGATTTGTGAAGAATGCATGTGAAACTCATAAAGACAACCTCATGCATGCAGTATAATTACACAGGACACTTCCTTATAAGGAGGCAATGCTTAAAGAGAAGAAAATATAAGCAAAACAGACAAAAAATAGTAACACTTTGTTGCCATAGGCAAGTCTCCAATGTTTAAGCTCTACTTTTCCAACAACAAATGTAAATGCCTTCGTTGTGTCACAGTTGTTTAGAGTAGATTTTCTTAAATTATCTTGGGTTTCTGAGCTGTTACTGTCATAGTTAATACTTGCAGAGAAGCTGTTCCCTTGAGGAACACTACTAGTGCCCAATTACAAGTTCCATCATCAATCATAAGTATTATTTATTCAGCAAAATGAATTGCTAATTAATAACTGATGAGCATTATGGCCTTGAAGTCTGTAACACTATTAATTACCTTGGCAATTGGGATTCTGCCGATGAAGGACTACCAAGCACATTTTCTCAACAATTAGTATCGGGAGATTACAAAGTGCATACCTGCTATGAGAACAAGGGGGTGATGCTCTCCAAGGCTTTTAGTGAGCCAGGTAGTTTCTGTGAAGAACAAACAGGATTACAGCCCTGCAATGCCAGACTGTGTCCTCAAAATTGTTCAGTGACAAAGAAAAAACTATTCTGTACAGTGTGTCAACTGGAAGATTTGGCATCACGTCCTAAAACGAGTGCTTCTGCACAGAAGCAATGTGGTGGCAGTATGCTCCGGGCAAGGCTGCTGCCCTGTGCTTGGTGCCCAGCAGCTGTTTGGCTGGTGTGGCACCGTGATTAGTGCACTGACCTGCAACTTTAGACCTCTAGCAACTGCTGCCTACATGGTCTCATAGTGGTTACACATTAATGTCACTGAAAAGTGAATATTTAATAAGAAAAGAATAACACTATCTACAAAAAGAGCAGCTTCTTCTGTGACTCTGGTATTCACAATGCTGACCCTAATGTTGCTCCACAAGTTGATGATTTACTCCCAGTCCTCCTCCCAAATATCTTCTGCTTTCTCTTCTATTCCTGTGTTACTTTGCATTTTGAGTGTAAATTCCCTGGGGCAGAGACTCGGTTTATATTTGTTTGTAAATTATCTAGAATATCTGTAGAGCTGTACAAACAACTTGAATATTACCAAATAAACCACAAGACTAAGAGCAGCTCCTGCACACTGCCAAGATTTTTTTTTCAGATTGTCAATAAAAAAGTTAAACTATTGCAAGAGCTCAGCTAAGCACTCAGACTATGTGATATAGGTGGATGGTGATAAAGACCAAAATTATTATTGTGGAACACAGTTGGCTCTAATGTGGTGCACGCGTTATAAAAACAGTTTCCAGCTGCAATACAAAAACAAAGCCCTGAGTGAAAGCCACCATATTTGCATGTGTTGTCTTTAAAGTGCTAAAAAAGACTGGGGAATGTTGGAAATGTGCTGTCTGTCTTTTCTGTACTGCTTTAATAGCAGTCCCTTATTGTCATTTTAACTCCTTACTCCAAGGCTAAATTTTGCCATCATCAAACAATAAAACCAAAAGCAGTTTTTGTACCACGCAGCAAGGAGGCATCTGCCACCCCATCAAGAGGAGGATATTTTCTGCAGTTCTCCAGCATGATCTGGTAATGTACTCTCATAATGGTGAGTCCAGCTATGTTGGAAATCTCTGTGTACTGGATGATTTTCAAATAGCAAAGCAAAAGCCACTCAGTCTTGTTCATGTCATCCCTGGAACTATCTTTATGGGAAACTTACCACAGTTTGAGCCTAGACAGTATGTTTCTGATTTGTGTATGTGGAGTGAAAAAGAACACATATGTACTCTCCTGAAAAATTACACAGTGACAGCAACAATCTCCCAGATCTTTGTAGAGAGTGATCTCCTATTCTCCCATGGATGGCTTACCTGTAGACAATTTTTTTATTTTTTAATTTGGAGGCAGGGGACTTTACCTTTTCTTCCTAAATCCAACTGTTTCTACTGAGTATCAGACTATTTTTGTCTCTATCTTGGCCACCTATAAAAATTAAACAAATTCTTTTGTTCAATGATCCTCTTTAAAAATATGTATATGAAAAGTAGAATAAGGAGAAAAAGTTTCTTGCTTATTAAAATGGCCCTCATATGAAATACACCACCTTACACTTCACTGTAAATGCTATTAGTCTTCCTTTTATCCTTTATAATTGTAAAATCTGCTTGGATATATTTTTCTTGTGTTGAATTTTGTGAGGTAAAGAGAGGAGAGTGTCCTGTGCTCAAGAATAAGACCACCACCATTCCTAACTCAGCAATTTGGGAATCAACTAGTTTGAAAATGCTTTGCAAGAGGAAATCTTTAATCATTGTATATTTATTTTCTCTTGTGCTTGGATGCAAAACAACCCAGGTAAAGAAGAGACAACTTCCCCGATGGAGGGTATGAACACAATCGGGTATGAACACAACCTGTGCCAGGTTTGGTTCCTTCTACTGCACTGCTTTTTTGGCAGGCCCTATGCTGTCAAAAACCCCAACATATCCTCACAGCAGGATAGCATACCATAAAAACAAAGGTCTGAAAACAAAACAGCTTTAAAAATATTTGGCCATCTGGCTCCACTTGTTTTCACTTGGGATCTGGAGAGCGTGAGGGGCCTTGGCTAGGATCTCCTGGGATCTCAACCAAACCTGGAGCCACTGCTAGGAAGCTTCCCCAGCCAAGTACCAGTCCCATCCTGACACATAACACCTCTGTACCCACAAGTCCTGAGGACTCCTACATGGGCCAGCTCCCTTCTGCTAGTAGTAGTATAACTACCTCTTAGAGGAAGTTAAAAATAAATATAAAAATGTGTGTGTATATATATGTATGTGTCCGTGCATGTGTTTTGGAGTGTGCCACCAAATCCTGAACAGCAGCTACTGATGGAGCAGGGGGTGAGCAGGAGCATCACAGAGACCATGTTGCTATGTTTGGTGGATGGAAGCACAGGACGTCATCTGCTGTAGGGGGTCAGGTGGGTGGCTTGTGAGGTAGGGGTTGCACCAGAACGTGCTCAGTGTGAGATACCACAGGGAGAGGCCCAGCCTCAAGCAACAGAATGAACCAGCCCCCACCAGTTATCTGGAGAACCAAGGCTCCCCACACAGACCACAAATACTAGATATGCGCTTGTTGCTCCTAAAACAGAGGATGTGCCTTTGCTACGGGAGAGCCCTGAAAAGCACTAAAGGAACTACCACAGAGTTGGCTCAGAGAAAGCTGCCCTGAAGCATCATTATCTTTTCAGAAAACTATGTCTGAGCAGTGCCAACAGGAACCCTGGAACCCATAAGCTCACTCAAGATACAAAAAGCTGAGACACATTTTAGCCAATAACAAAAATATTTTTTTACTCATTACTAAACATTGTAGGAATCTGTAAGTAGACAACGTTTGCTAGAAAATGCTGTACAATTCTCTGGCATAATATTGCTTAAAAAGATGAAATGTTTTTGCTCTGTCTCCAGTTGTATTTCCTTTAGATAGAGGAAAGGAGTCATTTAAGGTGTGGGGTACATTATCTATAAAGCTTAATCATGGAAATATCCTTGTCTGGAGAAAAAGTCTGTGTTGAATTTTGTTAAATTTCATCTCATCCTGAGTAACTTTTGTAGACAGCTCAAACCCCAGGAAGCATGTAAAGTTCAATCAGAATTGCAGAATAAAAGATCCCGTTACAAACATGAAAGCTGATAGAGCTTCTGTTTTGTTTCTTTCAATGCCTGGCCAGCGATTAGTAAACTAATCATGAAGTGTTGAGATGAATACTTATTCCGTATTTCATAAAATGAAAGATAACAGATTTTTCTATTCCCCGATTCAAGTCAAAATAAAAAAGACAAACAGCAAAATTGCCTCCTAGTAAAAGCACTCATTTCTTCCATTTCATCACCTGCTATTTGGTTCTCCAGAGATGTGCTCATCTTTAGAGAGTTCTTTTAAGAAGTTACCAGGGAAGTTAATGGAAAACTGAAGCTAATGGGACACTCCAGGGAAAAGAAACTGGAAAATTGTGTTTTAAAAAGCAGCATGAGCTGTTTGAGATGTGTTACAGAAACCTCCAGCTCCCCAGTATGACTAGCAAACACGTTTCACTCTGAATTTTCATTCCCTTCTTCAATCAGCTTTCTTCTTGCCAAATTCCTCTTCATTTTACGCTATCTGCAGCAATGTGTTTATCTGGATTCAGAAGTGTGTCAACTTAGCACTATTTACGATCAAGATCTGGTTTTAAAATAATTTTTATTATATTATAGACAGTAGGGCAGTTTGCAGTACTAGTCTAATGTAGGAGCTCAAAATTGTAGTTCTTGCCAAAAAAGGAACATAAAGTCAAATAGACTTTACAAAAGTGCATTTCACATTTCTGCTTACGGCTTTTCTAACTCAGGATTTTATATAAGATAATTTTAATGAATTAAGCAAACAATTTGAAGCTTTCAGGGAAGAGAAACTACATCTTGCATCATGAGCAGCAGAAAACATAGATCAGAACACACCTTTCTGAAAAGGGAATGTGATGCAAACAGCCTACAGTTTGTTGCATTCTGTACTGAACTGCTGAAGAGAAAAATTAGAAGAATGTAAACAAAATAAGAGGGAGTGCTGACTATCAAAAAAATTAGGAAAGACTATTTTATAACTAAAACTCAGTGTAGAACAGTAACATGTAATGGAGACAGTAATGGAGAAAGTGACAAAGAATCCAGAACTCCAAACATTAATTGTACAAACCAGTTACTAAAATAGAAGCACTTTTCTAGGAAGAGGCAGGGTAGAGGAGGGTGGGGAAAATATTTCATAGAGGAATACACAATCCTGAAGGGAACCGAAATGAGATTTTACAAGGCTGTTTGAGCTTATGTCAAACACAAGAACAAAGGAGCATAAACTAAAGCTAAGGGAAGGGTCAGACCCTCAAGGAATTTAGGCAGAATTTCTTTAGATAGGGAGTAGTGAATATACAGAATAAAAGGCAAAGGGCAGCAAGAGAGAAAAAAAATACCTCAAAACTAGTTCAAATGGTTATAAAACAGAACCAGAACGCTACAAACACTAAGAAGCACTATTCAGCAGAATTCCTAATAGAGGAAAGAGGTAAATGATCCAACTTGTTTCCTTCAAGGCTTATTTTCTGTTTTTCTCCCTCACAAATGCAAACTGAGTGCTGCAGAACCCACATGTGACAAAGAAATACACCATTTCATCACCAGCAGGACTTCTGGCCACCCAGATCCTGGTGACTTTGTGTTCTTACTCAAGTACCTGCTTATCCCACCTTTATTGAAAACTGAAGTCTCCAGACCCCCACCAAGCTGCCAGCTACTTCCAAAGGCACCCAAAATTGATAGATGCCTTCATTTAACAATTTTTTAACATATTTGAATTTATTCTTGACACTCTCCAGTCCAAGAAATTCAAGTTCTTCTCTACAAACTTGAGGAGTTTCTATGAGGGACTGCATTCCCACACCCCCTCCCCTTCAGTTAGGAGTTCTCCTGGAGAGCAAGATGCCACCCTGAACCCCTCCCCCAGGAACGTTTCTGGGGAGAAATGTTCCCACATGCTGGGTGAGAACAACAGAAACAGATCTTTCTCAAAAGGGGACGTTGTCACCTTGCATGTGAGAAGGAAGGCTTTCCTTCTGCCTGCCTCTAGAACAACAGTGGCTGTTTCCTGGAAAATTTTTCTGTGTCCAAAGCAAACGCCATGCATTCCCACGGCACTGCACCTGTGGGCTGGAGAGGCTGGGGAATGAGCCGGCCCCACTGGCGCAGGCTGCCCGGGCACTGCCGTGGTGCCTCGATGGGCACCACAGCCCAGCCCAGCCCAGCCCAGCATGCCCCACATCCCGCACAGGGCTCTCACAGCCCGCGCCAGGCTGGTTGTGGTGGTGCACTAACACTTAAGTATGAGGCATGTTGCTGCTCTGGTCCCCACTCCTAACGAGGATCAAATGCTTCAGACCAAACCTCTGTTAGATGCCTACACATCTCACTCCCACCAATTTCAACAGGGCTGAGTGGTCAAAGCCACTCTAGGTTTATGCAAATTATGCCTGTAAATGATACACATGAAACAGTAAAACCACTGACAAAGGTGTGTATGCTCCAGCCTCCTGCTTGCAGAGTTTCCTGGGCTGCATGCCTGAAAACATCTTGCCCAGGCTAAACAATCTCCAGGCACCAGCTTGCACTGCTCCCCACAGACAATCACTCAGCAGCCTAATATATTTCAGTAATGATTTTTTCCTAAGATTCAGCTTAAATTTTCTCTTGCTTAATTTCTTCCCATCACTCTTAGTTATATCCTTCCTGTACCATCCTATTTTCTTTTTCTTTTTTTTTTTTTTGGAGCTCAGGCTCCCTTCAAACTTATCTGTGTTTCCGATCAATCACCTTCTGGCAAAGTCACAGATATGGCATTTAGCTTTTTTTTTTAATCTTTCCTCATCATTTGGTCCCTTCTGCCCTGATTGCTTTGTTGCTTCTCTCACCTTCTCAACAGTTTGTCAATACTTTCATAACGATGCATTTTGCAGGATTTCATGTGATATTGCAGGTGGGGCTTCAGACAGACACCTCCCAAGCCTATTGCCACTCTACTGAAACATCTTTATATGGAAAAGCCCTATGTGCATCGATTGCTTTTATTTCTGCCCTCGCATTCCCAATTCAGTAAAGACACAGGACACCACCAATAAAGACCATGAGTTGCAGGACCCAGTTTTCAGCTGGTCCCTGCTTCAAATGCGACACCAGCTTGCAAAAAAGGCAGCACCAAGCTGTTTCTGAATCTGGTCCTTGTCTACAAGCCTGCTGAGAGTGCGGTCCGAAATGAATGCATTAAGTGCTTAAGAGAAACATATTAGTTGGTTTGGGGCTTTTTTGAAAAATTGTCTAGAGCATCACCCCAGCTGAATTCAATTGGTCAGTCCTGAGCAACATGGCACAGCCCCAAAACCCTTCAGCTATAGCACACAAAGCAGTGACATTTTCACATAGAGAACCTTGTGCAAATACAAGGGAAGGTATACTTTAAAAACCTGGGGGGTTGCTGTGAGTTTTGTTTTTCACTCAGCAGGCTGGAGCCGGGGAACATAAAGGGCAGATCTATCATCTGTTAAGCAACAAGTCTGGGGAAAGCCAAGCCAAGTCTGAATCACAGTGGCACCAAAAACCCTCCTGCTCCACAGGACCCAACCACTACCAGTTCACCCGTAGCCCTAGCACACCTACAAGCACAGGGAGACTGCCAATCCTGACCTTTATTGCAGAGACAATTAATTGTTTTCCCATCAACTCAGCTTTAACAAACTTACCACATTTTATGCATTGGAACACAATAAATTACATTTTCAGTAAATTCTGACAAATCTCTCCTTATAACTTCTTTCAGGGATTCATTCTCTGGCTCTCTTTTCTTCCCATGTAGCTTAAATAATAACATGTTTATCATGTAACCACATAATATGCAGTATGTCTCCTGGAAGGTTGTGCTCATATCATCCAAAAGAAGTGAAAAGATAAACTTTAGTGCTTACAACAATTCTGGCAGTGCTAACCCTCTGCTCACCAGGCATTAATTCACGGAGAAATTTATATAAAAAAAAAAAAAGGGCCGGGGAGTATTTAAGGTCCTTACCCTTAAATTAGCCCAGGTTTGTAGTTGCATCTGAAGTGAGTTAGCAGGTAATCCTGACTATTCCCTGCAAAAGGAAAAGAAGCAAGTGAGCATCTAGCCAGAGTTCCTTCATGCAGCTTTCAGAGCTATACATAATCACCCGTTCCTTCATATTTTGGTTCTTTTATCCCTCAAGCCAGATCATCTTAACTGAAACCTCTCCAGCTGCATTTGCTAGTCACTTCAGTAATGCCCAAGCGATCAAAGTCAGGTCTATGGATCTGCTTTACTTCATACTGAATGAAGGAAGAGGCAGTGTATATTAGCACCAACTTAGTGGAAGTGGAATTATGAAGAAATATTTCCTTTCACACCTTTAATTTAAGTTTTACCCACATGAAAAACCCTGGTAAACTGGAGTGCAGGTGTATAGAGACAGTTGCAGAGAGTGAATTTCCATGCCTAAACTCGTTACTGCTCATTAGCTGAGCAGCATCACTTCTACCTGCTCTTAACCTATAGTAATTACAAAATTGAGCATGAAATCTTAAATCATTCATTTCAGTTCACCCAAAGGGCAGTGCCAGGCCACATAAATTCCTGAGACACAAGGTACTGAAAAAAAAACAACAACTTGGTGAGTGTTCTTTCCTCCAGCCTGGCTGTCATTTGCTTTTGTTTTTGCAAATCCCAAGGCAGTTACAAATTTCAGAGATTAGCTAGTGTCCTGAAAAATCCTAGGGAAGAAAACCTGCAGTGTAGTATGGTCATGGCTGGCATAGAGGTGAGGCAGGACAACTGATCTCAACTACCAGGAATAATGCAAAACTCTGTTGGTATCTCTGGGTCAAACTGAGATATTGCATGTATGATTGATTTGGGTTACAACATGGAAAAGTAAAACCATTTACTTAATCAATCAGATTTCTAGAAGATAATTACGATACCAGCAAAGCTTCAGTGTTTTCAGAGGAAATGCAAGAAGCCCATGGCAGCCACACAGAATAAATGCACATAGCAGACATCACTTCCTGGAGGCTCTTGATTATTAATTTGCTTAGACCTCAAAGCCTGAGAGATTAGCTCTCCCCAAAGCCATGTACATTTTATCTAAGATAACTCAGAAGAGATTATGCAAATGTCTAACTCTTGTGCAAGATTCAGCAGCTACTTGATTTGGGCTGCACCTCATTGCAAAAAGACTTTTAAGGTGAGTTCAAATATCTCCTTTTTTAGGCTGAAATGTGCATTTTATCCATTTAATTCATTGTCCTTTTATTCAGGTTTCATGAGAAGAGGAAAAGCAATTCTGGATTTACCCTCTTAATAGCATCTGTTACCTGCTGTACCTGTCATGCCCCTTCTTGTTTATCTTCATCTAAATTAAATAGTACCAATCTTTTCACTCTCTCTTCACTCAGGAGTCTTTTCACGTCTCCACGAATTTCCATCATCCCAGTACAAGCTCTATTATTCCTGCTATTTCCTTTCTGAGTCCAAGTAATGAGAACTGAACACAAAGAAAAGTTTTTATAATAATGTCATTCTAATATTCTCACTGTTATTTCACTCTACTGACTGATACCTTTTATTTGATTTTTAACCACTGCAAGGCACAGGGGGCAGCCCTTCACTGGGCTGTCCAGGGAGATGCCCACATCTCTCACAAGTGGTCATGGTGCACTGGGAATCAGTAATGTGATCCAGGTCTTCCCTCGTAATCTCTGCCATCTCTGCTGATGCTGAGTGCCCCAGAGTCTCTGTTTATTCATTCTGTCAGACCAAAGAAGTTGATTGCATTTACTACTCTCCTAAGGCCAAGCCCCAAGGATTTTAGTCCTTGTATTAAATCAAACTTGTACTGAAGGCAGTGGGAGTTTGCCAGAGCACAAAGACTGAGTCAAACTCAGTCCTGCAAACTCCAAGCAGCTCAGACCTTGGTCATAAGGAGCACTGTGGGGCCAAAAGTTCAGAGGAGTGGGAGAAGCTGTGATTGCAGAACATTTATTGTCAAATAATCAGCACAGTGTCTCTGTACCTTGCAAGTCCTCCCCCCACAAGCCCTTCACTTCTGTTCTGCTGGTTTTGAAAAGTGAGACTGTAGAAAGTTTTAGAGATAGCAAAAGCTTTCCCCCTCCCCCTCCTCCACGGATCCCCCTGACTTGAGTTAGTGAGCAGCAGCGCTCCAGCCCCACACACTGACTTGGTAATGCAGCCCAGGGTGGCTTCACAGGGGTCTCACTCCTTGCCTTAGCCCCCTTCTCAGGTGCTATGTTCCGTTTCCCATTACCTAAAATCAGTCCCAGGTTTGCCATTCACTACAAGCAACCTATGGCTTATTGCACTTGAGAAAATGATCTACTCTTTGCAAGCGTTTCAGGCAACCACACCTGCTCTTGGCCAGGCTGGTAAGTGGCACACCTCTGGCCAAATGTGCTACAAGGCTGCATGGTCTCAAAGCACCAGGGCAGAGAGTAGGTCCCACTAGCAGGATTTGGCCCCAGACACAGCCCTAGTGACGCATCCTCAGTCACAGCAACACTGATGACACATGGCAGCAGAAGTCAGTACTGATGACCACGGGAGTGTCCCCCTGAGGCAGTGAGGTTTGGTGCAATTGAAACTACCTTCCCAGGCATAGCTGAACCCCCCAGGTGCAACACCTCTGACAAGTTGCATTTGTTCACTCAACCTGCCTGGCCCAGAGATCTGCACTGTCATGTGCTGGCTGCCTTAAATTTGCGAAGAAATGCATTTTGAAAGACACACCAAAATTTTTCTCAGTTCTCCTAATTTTATATACTTTTACATGCATATGGAATCATATATCAGCTTCTTCTTGGACCCTAGGAGAAGCAGCAGGATTTTATTGACTGTTACAAAAATTTATTTGCACGTGTTTATATAGCAGATACTTGCATGTATTGTTAGGCACTGAGCCGCTTTGTCACTACCTGTTATTAAAATAAAATTTAATAATCTGTATCCATCAACTGTAGCCACCATTGACCTACAGGGACCATCTCTCAGTCATCATCCATTTCGAGCGTAATGAATATATTTGTACAAAATACACAATGGGCATTTCAATTCCTAATACCACTGTCCCTGTGCCATTTGCATTTGTTATCTGTATTCATGAACATTTCCAGAACTAGATGAGAAAATGAAATATTTCTTTTTCTTTAGGAATTGGAGTGGGTTGTCGGACAGCAGATGGCAAGATACGTTTATGATCCAGCCTTTCACATGACAGACTTGCACAATGTCTAATAATAATTGTGAAAAAAAACTAGACCAAAAGATAAAGGGAAGAGGACAGTGGTGGGCATAATGCCACCCTTTCTGTTAGGTAAAGCCAGATGGGCTGAAACATGTTGCTGAGTTAATATTACAACATCAGTTCTAAAATCATCTCATATTAGGCCTAACTTCTGAAAAGAGAAACACGAGAAGACCAGAAAAGATGGCAGACCAATGCTCTACTTCTTCAGTTCAGGTATCTTGCTTTTTTTGGATGGTCTTGTTTTCCTCGTGTTTTCACTTAACTTTTCTTTTGAAATACTTGGGGTTTTTGCACAGCCATGAGAGAAGACAGGCAGGATGCCACTGTCAGGGTGATTTGGTGGTATCTCAGGCCCTAGAAGTACTTAGTTCATGCAAATTTTTAACTACATTTCAAGCTGATGGTCATATACTGTGCATGGAAGTTGTAGGCAGCTATACTGTTTGCAACAGGCTGAAGAAAAACAGCACCTATCAATTCAGATGCTTTATGACTCTATATTATAGAGCAGGACATGAGAGCAATTAAAATATTAACCTGTAGCAACATTGGTTGGTTTTGGGGCTCAGTACAGAAGAAAATCTCAACTGAAGGACATTGTGGATTATTTAAAGGTCTGTCAGATGACACAGATATGTCTATTTTGCCAAGGAAAATGCAGCATTAGTCTGGATTACCAAAACACTTATCTCACTAACTTTTTATTAACTTGAGGTACTACTCGGTGCAAATCAGTATCCTGAGGAACCCACATGTTGCATAAACACCAGACACAAAAAGCTGATTGTCAGCTACACAAAACTTACCCAAAAGAGATCCCATCCCTAAGAAATAAAACAACAGGTACAGAGCAATTAGTTAGATCTTAACCCAAACTCAGAGCACAAGACCACAGTTAGGAAAGAGCAGAGACAAAGATTTACTCTAGATCTTGGGCATGGGCAGTACCTGGGCCAACTTACCTTCCATTCACCACCCTCAACTGAGCCTGCTACAGGCAGTGAAAGGAGTATCTCTTGTGAGATAATGAACAGCTAAATTAGATCCAGATTTGGCCTTACAAAATCCATTCTGGGCACAGACCCATTTGTTCCCCAAAGTATTTTGATTACTGGCAGGATTCTAGGAGTACCCTATATGATGTGCAAGCACCTATATTTCTCTTTTCTGTCTCCCAGATTTGGGCTGTGGCACCCTGAAAATAGCAGCAGACAGAAAATAGTTAAACTCATATGCGTTATATGAGATTAAGGTTAAAAACTGTTGAACTTCTAAGAGTTATTTTTTACCATGTCTTTTCATATTGTGCGAGAAAGGGGCGTTTGGGAAACAGCTAAAATAGTTCTGCTAAAGGCTAGCAGAGACAGGATACAAAAATGAGGTTGAAAGTAATAGCCCTATAAATCTGACATCCAGTGCCCGGTCTTGCAATCTGATCTGCACCTGCAAAGAGCCCGACTGATTTCAGCAAGTCCTGAGCCTCCCGAAGCGCCTGTCACCCACCGCCCTGCCAGGCTGGGGCTTGTGCTGCCCCAACGCCACCGCAGCGAGGCTTGGTACAACTTACACACCTACTGTGCAAGAGGGAGTATTTCCTAAGTAATTTTTGCAAGAAAGCATTCCCATTCCTGTGTTTTCATAATACATTCGCTGTTGCCTCCCCACCACCATTCCTGCTGGACCATCTACTTACGTATCACTCAGTGACTAGGTTGTGCACAGAGGAGCACACTCCTGTCTCTCAACAAAGCTGCCAAAAACATTCCCTGAATTGTATTAAATAACATCTCTAGATAACACTTACTAGTCATCCGAACAGCTGAATCAAATCACTTTCACAACTGGCTGCTTCAACAGTAAAATAGCAGAGATTTTTTTTTTCTTGCTTTTTAAAATTATGCAAAAATACTATTATGAGCTGCAGTTTTCTAATAGCACCAATAGGTGGTGCTATCAATTTCCATAATGGTCCACTATAACTTCAGTTGGGAAAGAAAAGATGAGTTATTGGCTTGGTATTTAAGTTTTCAAAACCTGCAATATGCCCATCAATAAAGGCTGCAGTTCTTCGTTATGGCACATTAGCAAATATTCTCAGCAGGATCTAAAATTAATGTGTCAGAAAAAAAGACTCATCACTCCTTTTATTCACCCCAAAGTCTCAGCAATTCTTCAAAGATTTAATGCCAAACTTAGGACAGATTTTCAAGTGTTTTCAGCATATCATGCAACACTCTTGAAAATGTTGCTAAATTGTCGCAAAGGTACCGAGATTTGAACAGACAACCAATTCCATATACTGAACATGAGAGAATTCCACCTTTCATAAGCAAAAATGGGAAGTGCATGATTTGAAAACAGCATGTCCAAATGATAGCCAAAGAAAAATTATCATTCAAATTTACTTTTAAACTGATTTATTTTCAAATATATTTCATAATACTTTGTGGATAGCTCGTATTCTAAACAGAAACACATAAGTGAAGCACCATCCTGGTGGACGTATCCAAGCTGTTATTAGAACTACATCCAGGGAAAAAGTGAGTACCAAAAGTGTGTTTTCCGAAATACAGGCACTTTGTGGGTTGAGGAGTTAATTTATAAACCATACCCTTCTGAAATCACTACCTTTCTGCTATGCTATATATTTACATCTACTGACTTAAATATTCTAAATATAGTAAGCAAGCCATTATGACCTTCTCCTAATTGAACGAGACAGACAAGAGTGTGTGCTATGGTACATCTGTATCTGGGGGAGAGAGAGAATGTGCACAGGAGACAGCATGGGTAATGAGATCTTCTCTGCTATTATAAGCAACCTCTGGCTCTGGGGCCCTGCCTCTCAG